>CM035140.1:0-1257500 GCA_020205605.1 Panax ginseng | reverse complement strand
GAATATAACTTATGGGAGCTAAAAGATAAAGCCTCAAGAAAAAAAAAATTATATCAAAAAGATGGATATATCATATATCACCAAAGGGTGACAGGAACTAGGAAAGATACACGGCACCAAGAAACGAATAGAAGTAGCAACAAACTGACTGACAGGACGCATTTGGAAACATTCAATTATCAAAAAATTTAACTTCATAATAAATTAGTTAATCGATCGATATAATGTTAACACATATAAATAAATTATTTATCGGTCTACATATCGATATTATATTAATTAAATTTAATTTCATACTAACTACTCCTCATTCGAAACATATATGTCTCCAAACATTGCTCGTCATATAGACCGTGATCCAACCCCTTTTCATTTTTGTTATTTATTGATCATATTTTCTAGCACTTTATAACTCACTAATTATTTGGAATAATAATAATAATAATAAAAGCTTAAAAATTTGTATTACAAAATAAAAATAATAAAATCAAGCCGAATAGAACAAAACCTAGAAAAACTTGAAAAGAGAAGGAAAAAAAAGTTGTAAATACTTCAAATAAGAGATATGGTTTGCTGTAAGGGGTATAATGGTAATGATAGCATTTCAACGAATCTTTCTTATAATACCGCTAGATCCCTTTTCAAAAAAATTCGAAAATTAGCAGAGCTACTTGAAAGCAAGGTTTTCAAATTCGAACCGAATCGTAGGTCGAATCGGAAAAAATCGGACCCAGTTTATTCAATTGGTGCAGTTTGAACCACTAAAGCATTCCGCTCAAAAAGCTCATTAAGCAATTGTGAACCAAATGGCCAAACCAATTGACCCAGTGAACTAGTGACCGATTCACAAGTTTGACCGGTTCTCTCCTTAAAGATTAAAAAAAAAAAATATTACGGATTTTATTTTAGTTTAATAATTTAGTTGAGATTTTGTTTGGTATTTTACATATTTTTACATTCATTTAATCAAACACTTGAACTTGTGGTTGAATTTCGGAATTTGAATATATCTTAGAGATGTTTAGTTTTCTTTTTGTAGACAAATTGATTAATTTTATATATTTACTAAATATTATATACAATATATAATAATAATTAATATAATTAATTATTTATTATTTATTACATATTAATGATGTTACTGGGTCAATAACGGTCCGATCATTAGTTGGACGAATGACCCATCTACCCAATAATTTTTTCAGTTCGATGACCGGTCCGAGTTTAAAAACTTTGCTTGAAAGCTCCCCGAACCAAAACCCTGATTTCAGTCAATCTGACATTTACCAAATTAACCATTACGTCCAAGAAAGAAACGCAGAAACAGACAATTGCCCCCCTCTTTTGTTTATTCAATTAATGAACTCATTTGGTTGTAGGTGTTTTCATCTTCTCTAATCTGCAGTATCATTCATCATCAGTTGCCTGCAAATTAAAGCAACGGATGTGATACAGTCGGTAGCTTTGAGTACAATCCACGGCCCCACCAAATTACTTACCATCCCAAATCTAATACTCTCTCTCTCCTCTTCAAATGGCTTCCAAGAATCAGAACAAAGCTCCACTAAACACTTTCGCTCCTGCAAGCCCTTCAATTGTAAGTTTTGATTTATGCTAAACCCTTATGGATTCTCTGATTTTAGATTGATCTTCATCTGGGTTTTCTTTCTTTCTCCGTTCTGGGGTCTTTTAGAACAAACATAATATTGATGAAGTTTCGGTAGATAAGAGTCAAAGAGTTGCAAAAATGGTGGGGTCTGCTAATGGTATTGGTAGCAGAAGGCGGCAAGTCTTTTCGGTTGTAAATGGTGGCCAAGATCTAGCTGTGGCCGGCGGGCCGGCTAGCAGTGCCGGTTCTGATTGTGGCACAATCGAGTTCACGAAAGAGGAGGTAGAGACATTGTTGAATGAGAAGATGAAAACGAAAAATAAATTTAATCTCAAGGTTAGTGGGTTCTTCGATTTTGGTTCAACGTACAATTTAGTTGAATTGGATTGAACTTCTAGTTTGTAGCATTATATGTTTATTTATAATAAGTATTTGATCTTATAGGAGAAATGTGACCAAATGCTGGAGTACATTAAGAAGCTTAGGCTTTGTATTAGATGGTTCCAAGAACTTGAAGGAAACTACCTTTTAGAGCAAGAAAAGCTCAGAACTTTGTTGGATTCGGCGGAGAAGAAATGCACGGATTTGGGTATAATTCGTATCATCCTTTTACCTACAAATAGAATTGGGATGAATTATTAAATCTATTTTTTGTGAACTGCTTATAGAGATGCTAATGATGGGGAAGGAAGAAGAGTTGAATTCAATCATCATGGAGTTGAGAAAGAATTACACATCTTTACAAGAGAAATTTGTGAAGGAAGAATCAGATAAGCTGGTATGTCTAGAAGAAATGTGACATCACATTGCAAATTGGATTATTTTTGAATTCACTTGCTTGCCTGTTGCTAGTAATGTATTAAATTACTGATTGTAATAATCAGGCAGCAATGGAATCTCTTAACAAAGCGAAAGACGAGAGAGCTTCTGCGGAGAGGTTGCAAAGTTCTCTATCAGAAGAGCTTGCAAGAGCTCAACGAGAGAGTTCAAGTGCCAATCAGAAAGTAAAGAGATTTATATAGTTCAGGATATAAGATTGTAACTATATGTCGTATTAATCATTTTACTGTATTCTATGTATTGAGCCTTTGCATCTATGTCTGTTGTATTATGCAGATAACCTCACTTACCGATATGTACAAGCGACTCCAAGAGTACAACACGAGTTTACAAGATTATAACAGTAAACTTCAAAAAGAGCTTGCTACTACTAGTGAGACCCTTAAGCGTGTGGAGAAAGAGAAATCTGCAGTAGTAGAGAACCTCAGCAACTTGAGGGGTCACCATAATTCGTTGCAGGATCAGCTTGCTACATCTAGAGTGAGCCTCTCTATCTCTCCCCTCTGTGTGTGTCCCCTAATTATAATAAGTTACAATTTATGCTTTTGTTGGGGTTGGGTTTGTTCATCTGTCATAAAGCATCCTTTTTGGTTTTAGCAATAACTTAGCAGGTTAGACCTTTTGCATGTTGGCAGCCATACCTCATCCGAAGAACTTATTATGGTTTTGCAATTACCTATTAGGCATATGTTCTAGACTTCTAGTTCCTCTAATGTTATTATGAGCTTGATAAGAAATATGATTTGATTGTAAAATCATGACATCTTACAATGTTCAGATAAAATTTGTTCAGGTCATTTAGCAAAAAAAATAAAAAAATTGTTCAGGTCTGAATTTGACCTTTGACTTTTCAACATACCCACAAAATAATACTTCCTCTGTCCCCATTTAATCAAGCTTTTCATGATTTTATTTTTTATTTTTTACATATCCAAAACTGAAACTTTCATGAGGTTCATGTGGTTTGAACCTTAATTTTTGAAGTGTCTATTTTTTGGATGTTTTGAAAAGAAAATGGAGTCTTGATATGATATGGAGGGACTAATTCCGTATAGGTGTATATTAATGGATTTGTTTTATTAGGCTTCTCAAGATGAAGCTATGAAACAAAAAGAAGCTTTACTGAGTGAAGTTGGTTGCTTGAGGGAGGATTTGCAGCAAGTTAGAGATGACCGTGATCGCCAATTGTCACAAGTGCTGGCTTTAACATCAGAAGTCGTAAAATATAAAGAATGCACCGGAAAATCTTTTGCTGAGTTGGATAACTTGACAGTAAAATCAAATGAGCTTGAGGTTTGTGTCTGGCACACCCCTTACTGTCTTGAAGAAGGATTATGTCATACTAAGACGAATTTTTATTTATTTTCCAGGTGAGATGTTCTTCTCAAAGTGATCAAATAAGAGAATTGCAGGAGCACCTTGCTGTTGCAGAGAAGAAAGTGCAGGTTCCATGACCTGGCCATTGCCTTTTCAATTTTAGTGATAATGAATTGCAAAAAAACGAAAAAAGAAAAAAAAATTACTCCATAATTCTGCAACCCTTTGCCTTTGTAGATTTGATAGTATTTCAGCTTATGCTTTTTATCAACACTTTTTAACTAGAAATTTATCTGATTTTTCCAATCAATACTTTTCCAGATGTCTGATATGTCAGCATTGGAGACTAGAACGGGATTTGAGGAGCAAAAGAAAGTTATTTGTGAGTTACAAAGTCGTCTAGCAGATGCTGAATTGAAAATTATTGAAGGAGAAAAACTTCGTAAAAAGTTGCATAATACTATATTGGTAAGTTTTTTCAATTGATCTCCTTTTTCTTTTTTGGATGTACGAAAATTTTCATGAGGGTAATATCTGCAATGACAGGAATTAAAAGGGAACATTCGAGTTTTCTGTAGAGTGCGACCCTTGTTATATGAGGATGGTGTTGGTATGGAAGCAAAAGTTGTTTCTTATCCTACAACAACCGAAACACTTGGTCGAGGCATTGACTTGTTGCAACATGGTACATTTTGTTAAAATTTCCTTGATTACATTATATGAAGTAAGCTAATGCATATTCACTATTGTGTTTGACTCATGCGACATCATGCCTTTATTATTACAAGGGCAAAAACATTCGTTCACCTACGACAAAGTATTCATGCCTGATGCTTCACAAGATGAAGTTTTTGTTGAAATATCGCAGCTTGTTCAGAGTGCTTTAGATGGATATAAGGTGATGTAATGCTTATTAGTTCATTCCAATAATGCATATTAGTTGACTTTTATATCATATCTTCAGGGTGAAATGTGTTGTAACAGGATTTCAGATTGTCGGAACATACTAACATTAGTTTGGAGGTGTTATATACCTCATATCATGAGTTTATTTCAGGACGTTAATTACATCACTTTAATTCAGGACCTGTTACTTATTGCAATAGGATTTTCAGTCTCTTGTTGTTTATTTAAATTCATGCATACGGGTTGTGTTTTGTTAAACCATATACTATTTGAGCATTTGTGCAGTGCATTTAGTCAATGGTTAACTGGTATGGACACAATTGAGTTCTACAATTGCCTGCATTTATTGAATAAAATGTGTTTTTACTAGGGGTGTAAATGGATATATATGGATTCGGATACAGTAGTATCCGTATCCGTTTACTTTGCGGATACCTTTAAACCGAATACGGATAATATCCGTTTTTTTATAAATAATATCCAATAATATCCACTTTTTTTTTTACGAAATACGGATGCGAATGAATCACAATTTTCAGATTACCATTTACGGTCCTAACTATAATTAGAATAAAAAAATAATGAGTTTTAAAATATAGTTTATTAATGAATGAATGTTAATTTATTTATTTTTAATAAATATTTAAATACAATAATCAATATTCTAAATTACAATTCAAATACGTTTTCATCATTTTTGAAATCCTAAATTTCAAAATGAATGCTCTACTTATTAATATTTAGATATCTATTTTATGTGTGTGGAGTAATATTGTAGTGCGTGTATATAAATATTTATAATTTATAATTAGATTCAAAAGTTTACATTGAATATTTAATTATTTTTTTCTCAAATACTTGATTAAAACTATAATAATATGTTTATGAGAACTTTTATTTATAATTTATTCTCAATACATAGATTACAATTTATATAGTTATAAAAAGTTTATTTTATTTTATTATATTTATGGAGAGTGCGAGTTATAATGTATATGTGACAACTGACAACTAGTTAATCCAACTTGATCCAAAATTTACTTTGGACTTACTTTAAATATTTGGACTTCTAATTTTTAAATAATTTGGCAAATAAAAGTGATAAATACTCCCTCCACCCGAAAAGTCATAAACGTGGATTAATTATTCAACCCCCTTCTAGATTAATTCTAAACTAATTCGCCTTCAACACATTTTAACAATAAAATTATATTGTTCATTGTTCCCACCTCCCAACATTTCAAGTAAGTTTTGAAAATAAAAAAATGTATAACAAACTAATAACTATAGTTTTGTTCTTCTAGTATATAATTTTTTTGGTAAATGATACATTTTAGATATTTTAACTTTATAATAGTAAAAATTTATTAACTATATTTAAATCGATTTATTTCAGTTTATTAATATTAGAAGTGAAATGATATATTTTAAAAATAATTTTGTATGATAGTGAAAACTAATTATTATATAATGAATGCCACTTTAAAAAAATTATTTTGCTTATTATATACTCCCTCCGTCCCATAGTTACAGGCTGATTTCTTTTGGCACATAGTTTAAGAAAATCAGTTAAGTGACAATTTTTAACATAAATTTTCCACATATACCCCTTAATATAAAATTAATGAATAAGTTAATTACTCCTTACTTATCATACTGGAACTCTCAACTTCATTGATTGACGTGTACTGACCATTAAAATCCATAAACTTTAATCAAAGAGAATACAACAACATTAAATGCGGTGATAAAAATAATGACATTGAATGTTGTTTCTTCAAAAAAAGAGTAATAGTTGAATATTTATTATAAGGGCATAAAAGTAAAACAATGAACCAACTAAATTTTATAAATAGTAAGTAGCCTATATATTGGGACATCTCAAAATGGAAAATCAGCCTATAACTATGGGACGGAGGGAGTAATAATTAATATATATAAGCTATTTGGATACGAATTCCGGATACGGATTCGAATCCGGATATCCGCTATCTGCCGGATATATTTACAGTCGGATGTTAAACGAATACGCCTATATCCATATTCGTATCCATTTATTTGCGGATACCTTTAAACCGAATACGGATATATCCGTTTTTTTTGAAATACGAATAATATCCGTTTTTTTCATTTTTTTCGAATATGGATACGGAGGAATACGAATTTTTCAGTTACCATTTACAACACTAGTTTTTACCTTTGGAACTAATAATTAGTCAAGTTCACATACATTGACGACTTCTCATTATCTTTTGTTTGTTTAGGTTTGTATATTCGCTTATGGTCAAACTGGTTCTGGTAAAACCTATACAATGATGGGGAAGCCAGGAAGTCCAGATCAAAAAGGTCTGATACCACGGTCACTAGAACAGATATTTGAGACTAGGCAAGCACTTCAATCACAAGGATGGAAATATGAAATGCAGGTTAGTAGAGAACTATTTTCATATCCACTATTTAAAGTTGATTATTATTATGTTCTCAAAACCTTTTGTTTACAACTACTTATAGGTGTCGATGTTGGAAATCTACATTGAGACAATACGTGACTTGTTATCGACAAATCGTTCTGATGTGCCAGGAAAGCAATACATAATTAAACATGATTCTAGTGGCAATACTCATGTCTCTGATCTGACAGTCATAGATGTCCGCAGTAGTAAAGAGGTTTCATTTCTTTTAGATCGGGCTGCGCAGAGCAGGTACTAAATGATTCATTATCCTGTTGCTAGTTAAAGAAAAAAGATTATGTAATCTATTTCTTGCTTTTATGTGGAGCAACAATATTTTACAAAGATGTGATTTTGTTTAGATGGAAACGCAAATTTGATCGTACGTATGTGGGAATTTCTAATCAATCATTTTGGGAGTTGACCTTTTCAATTGTGTTTGCGTATCCATCATTTATAATCATGCCAGAACTTGTTGAATAACATTAATCCTTTGCTAGTTTGGTGCACACAAACTTTGTAACTTTACCTGCAAAAAAAATTTGAGCAAAGATATGCTTTTGTAGGGAAAGAAAAGTTTTTTATTGGCTTTTGAGCAAGGAAATTAATCTGATCAGTCATAAATTGTGATTATTTCAAGGTCTGTAGGAAAGACTCAAATGAATGAGCAATCTTCGAGAAGTCATTTTGTTTTCACTCTTCGGATATCTGGTATTAATGAGGTATGGATATTGGTGACATTGTCTTTTATCACTTTTTGTTTAGACAACTGTGCTTTTTAATGATCAAACTATATCTTTATTATGATCTTTAGAGCACTGAACAACAAGTACAAGGTATCCTGAATCTTATTGACCTTGCTGGTAGTGAGCGCCTCTCTAAGAGTGGATCTACAGGAGACCGGCTGAAAGAAACACAGGTAATTAAAAGAAATCTGATGTTATTTTTTTTTGAAAAATTGTTTTGATAATCGGTGTTTCCAACTGAAAACTTCCTTTTGTCCAAATCAATTCAGGCGATCAACAAGAGTTTATCATCTTTAAGCGATGTTATATTTGCCTTGGCGAAGAAAGAAGAACATGTACCTTTTAGGAATTCAAAGCTTACCTACCTTCTTCAGGTAAGTGCTTTGATTTAGTTAAATGCAGTGTGTATTTCCTTGCCAACATTTGTTGAAGATTAAGGTGCCTAGGTGTTCAGTGTTCTCCTAAATATGAGAACAGAATTTCATGTAGCTGCAATTAATTCATTATCTAAAAGCATATTAGTTGTGCTATAGTGTACTAACATTTTAAGGTATTGGTATTCTACAAGAAATTAGAGTAGCCCTCGCCTCTCAGTAAAGGCTTGTTAGAACTTCTAAGTCTGGGATCTTACGGTTCTTGGGCTTTTAGCTACAAACTGATGACTTTACCTAACAGATTTTTTTCATGATGTAGTACTTTTAATGGCACCATTAAATGAATTTAGGTTAACCAAGGATATTATTTTCGATAGGACTAGCTACAGATATTGCTGATCTGATTTTTTTTTTTATTATCCATTTCTCTGTTTTTATTCCTTTCTTTGTTGAAAGAAGGAAACATAGTTAACTAGAAAATATCTTCTGCTAGTATATTTATTTAGTTTGGGTATTTTTATAAATGCTAATAGACTATATTCTGATCAATGGATGGTTAATCAGCCTTGCTTAGGTGGGGACTCGAAGACTTTGATGGTTGTGAATGTTTCTCCTGACCCTTCCTCAGTGGCTGAGTCACTTTGTTCGCTTCGGTTTGCTGCAAGAGTCAATGCTTGTGAGATTGGCATTCCCCGACGACAAACAAATATGCGGTCTTCAGATTCTCGCCTAAGTTATGGCTGATGAGCTTTATAGAATATATAAAGTTTGTAGTTCTGAGTTAAGAAATCCGTGTGTTGTTGTATCTGGCGTGCCTTCTAATAGATCATTTAACCCAGAGTCAAATGCGCTTCTGACATAATCTGCCTGTATTTTATGTATAGTATAGAGAATACTGGGCCTTGTATGCGGGTTCTTCATTTTGATTCAAATTTGTTGTATTCAACAAAGATGCGCTTTGTTTTATGTAGTTAGTGTCAACAATATTCATAAATTTCTCATTCACTCCCTTCTCCTGGTTTGCAATTTCTACTAAAAAAAAAAGATCAAATTTTGTAGTACTGGAAGAAACATTTAGAATTCTTAGAAAAAATATATTATATATCCCACCCACATGAGTTTAAGCCTGTTAAAAATCTCACCAATTGTAGACTGGTGTGTGAGCTTCTTGTATTTCTCTAGCATTTGATCAACCCAACAACTTCCACTGAAGCAATATCTATCTCTTTGACATAGTTGTTGTGCCTTTCTTTTGGTTCTTACGGACTACTTTGGATTAGTACAAGACAGACAACCAGGCATAATAATCCTGTCATCAAATTCTATCTTTGGTCAAAAGAGAAGAATATTGAAAGCCAGAATTAAGGAATAACTTCATCTCTCAAGCAGAGTGATTTTTCTTTTCTTTTTTTAAAAAATCTACTGCTATATGCACTACGTGACGTGCTCTGATGGAGATATTTATTAAAAATGATTCAAGATTATCTTGGCCATAATATAATCAGATAAAGCAGAGACACACACAGAGATAGATAGATAGATAGATAGATATGTGAGAATAAGTATCTATCCAAAACAAACGGTCCTACCTTATTAGATATTACTAAAATCATCCTCATTAATTAATTCCAAAAACTAGATCTATAAATTACGATCACCAGGGCAGTTAATTTTCAAAATAAACAAAGAAAAGTATATATAACAAGAAAAGAAAGATATGGAAAGGCATGAGAAATCTAGAGTTGTTAAAGTCGACTCTGAAGAAACATGGGAATTGCTTATTAGTCGAGCTAAAAACCAAGGCTGCCTAGTGAGTCTTCTTATTCTCTTCTTCTGCTCGCTCATGACAATTTAATTAGTCCTTCAGTTTATATATGAATGTTTATAATTAATATTTATTTTATCATTATATTAATTAGATCCTAAATAATGTTCAGCAGCTCTCTCTCTCTATATATATATATAGTGATCAGTGTAGTGTGTTGAATATTATTATAAAATCAGCTACCTTCAGCTTGAGCTTGAATTAAGTTTTATGCATGCATGCATGCATTAATATTAGTTACTTAATTACTTAGTTAGTTAGTTTAGCATATATATATATATATATATATATATATATATACTTTTAAGGAAAGCATGCAAGCGGGCGGTTGATCGATCGATCGAATATGTGAAAATTGCAGGTTGTTACACATTTTACAGCAGCCTGGTGCCGGCCTTCAGTAGCCATGAAACACTATTTTGAAGTATTGTCCTTAAACTTCAAAAATATTCGGTTTCTGTCGCTAGACGTTGATGAGGTCAGGGTATGTATCTCAACAAAAACAACTACAATTAACATCAAAATATACATGCATGCATGCACCTAATTAAACTAGCATGCATGTGGATAATACTAATGTATATATTATTGGATTGGCTTGGCGCGTATTAATTAGGAGGTAGCCTCAAAGATGGAGATCAAAGCCATGCCCACGTTTCTGCTAATGAGGGAAGGAGCTCAGGTGGATAAGATTGTGGGTGCTAATCGGGATGAGATAAGGAAGAGGATTGCTGGTTTTGTATAATACAATTAGCTAGCTAGCTAGCTAGTTTAAATCTGATATATATTGTGGCCTGGCAATCTTGTTATGCATGTATTTTAAATCATAAATATTTGAGTAATAAATCTGTCCTCAAAAGTTATACTGCATGCAGTAGTACTTGTAGTTTATCCTGTATATATGTTTCGCTTCGTGAGATGACCAAAGAAGAGCAGAAAAGAAAAGGCATTGGCTGAATAAATTTGTAGAGATATAGCTAACTAGAATATTGCAAGAAGGGGCTGTTGATTTTAAACAAGCTTCGTGCAAAGTACGTGCATTATCTTTTTAAATAAAAGAGTCTAAAAAATTCATGCAAAAATAAATAAATTATGAGAAATTAAACAGATCTATTGAAATAAAAAAAAATGCAAATCAATTGGGCTATTTTTGTTTGCAAGTATTATTATAATTTTGGAATTATAATCCCTATACTATTACTCTTAGGATTATAATTTCGGGATTATAATTATAATCTCAAGACTATTAAGTCTTTTATAATCCATAGTCTCAAGTCTAAATTTTAAAAGAAACAAGACACTTGATCAGATTAATATTCATATCCCAAGTATAATTCTTGCAAACAAATTTATAAATTTGAAAAGTAATTGTAAATGAATTAATGACACATAAAATTAAAAATAATCCAAAAAACCCATAAGCTGTTGTGTCACGAAAAAAATAATAATCTTATATTGTCAAGTTGACTCGACCGAGACCAACAAAAACGAATGGATCTTTTTTTATAATATTTTAATATTGATATTTACCAAACAATTTTTTTTGAAATTATAGATATTTACAAACAAATATTAGTACATGGCAAATACTTCTTCCAACCGCATATTTTTTCTTTATATTTTACTCTACATATAATAATTATTTAGTTTACTACTAATGAGATTGGTATTGTGATGATAAAAAAAAATTCGTCCTTGCATTTTATATTATTATTAATTAAATTGTGATTTTTTTAATTAAAAACTAATAAAATTTAATTGCTGGACGGAACCGGAAGGAGTATATATTTTTTTCGTCATCTTTTAATACCCATTTTGAAATTCTTTTGGGCCCATATCATCTTTAGGACCACATAGTGGTGGGTATGTAGGGCTTTAGCTCCACTCATTTTCAATCCCCTTTATTTTTTTGTCAAGGCCTCCCTATATCTCGAGTTAGTTTACATTATGTCTGCCGACCAATTGAAATGGGCCATGTGAGACTCTTTCTACTATTCCTCATTTTGTTATCCAAAAATTATGAGTAGTTCTACACAGACATTTTTTTTGGACGGGTCCAATATTCTTTTTTTTTTTTTGGCTTTTCTTGTATCTCCCATAAAATGTATATTATTTATTCTAATTTAAATTTTTATAAAATTTAATTTTTTAGGTATAATTTGAATTACATATATAAAACAGAGTTGTACTCTGTCTAAGACTTATTCAAAAATTATATATGGACATGAGTATTTTACAATTTCACTTATTTGTATTTTTATTTTTATTAGGAGTCAAAATACAATTATATAAAATTTTAAAACACTCTTTTAATTTTTATATCTAATTATCATGTCCGTATGAAAAAGCTCTTTTTAACATCCACGTGCTTTTATTTTAATAAGCAGTCCCCCTCCCCCACAATAAAAGTATGATTTTTTTCCTTCATTTATTTATTTTTAAATTTGGAGATGTGGTATCCAACGAAGCAATAAGTCTAGTGTGTTAGTATAATTATTAATTATATATATAAACCGATGAAAGCACCTCAGTTCATATTTTTTTAAAAAAAGAAGAACAATGCTAGTTTCACCAAAATTGAGCACTTGTTGATATATCAAAAATGTTGTCAAATTAAATTAAAATTTAAGTTATGATATTTTTAACTTAAAATAGGCCACATCATATGCATAATTCGGGAATATATAACATTAACCTTATTTAAAATTGGTGTCAAAGTATTTTATTTTTATTTTTTATAAACTCGTGGTATTTGAACAACGAGTGAGATATAAGATATATATAGCAACATATATAATTCATATTTATACAAGTAAATTTATAAAATTTCATCACATTAGTACTATTTATCTATCAAATGAGACCTACATTATTCATGAGATTAATACTTTATAAATTTATCAATTTTCATGTGAAAATAATAATGATATATATATATATATATATATAAGAAATCACTAATTTTCACATATTAGAAAAGAGATAATGTAAAAGTATCAAATATATTTGTTAAAATATTAATTCTATAAATAGATGGATACATACTCCCAGGGCGAAAACTAGCATAGGGCTGGAGGGCCCCCAAGGTTTGAAAAATTTATAAGGTCCACTTTAAGGTTGGAAAAATTAAATTTATTATAATTTTAAGTTTGTATAATTTGAGCATAATATTGTATATGTGTTATTCCAATTGAATGATACATTTGTATCCGAGTAACCAACTTAAACTCTTATTTAATTTTTTTTATTCTTTGTTTATTTTATAAAACTTGATATTTTATTTTTAAAAGTTTAATGAGTGATTATATTCAATTTGTTTTCCTAGGTAACCAACTAAAACCTTACTTATTTGATTGTAAGTTTATGAAAATTTTATTATTAAAAGTTCAATAAATGGTCCAATAATATTGATTAAGTCATTCTTGTAGTGTAGTTAATTGAATTTTTTATTTTTTGTTTAATTAGAATCATGGGAAAATCACATATTATTGATTCATTTTTCAAGAGAAAGCAATTAAATCATGTTGATATATCTATGCTTACCCCTGAGCCTAATGTTAAAACATCTCTGCCTACTTCTGAACAAGAACAACGTGTATTGAAGGTAAAGAATAAGATATTAATTATTTGGAACGTGATCCTAAAAAACGTATCAAAATATGAAAATGTTGTGGTGTGATTGAAATTCTTTTTCTGAATATATATTATGTTGTTAAAAAAAAATTTGGCCCCCCCCCCCAAAAACAAATCCTGATTTCGCCCATGGATACTCCTATTATGGGGATTCAGCAAGTTATTTTTTTAGTAAGTTGGTCAATTGACCAATAAAATATTAATATACATATAAGCTCGTATGTATGTGTGTCAATATTCTATTGATGAATTGACCAACTTAACTTAAAATAAATTTCATAGTAACAATTTTCCTATTATGGTGTTATACACGAGTCTTGGCCCAAATGAACTAGTAGTAAGCCCAGCTGCAAATTGCCGGTGTTGGAATCTCAAAACACGTTTGCTAATTTGTAAATTTGTCCAGTCGTCAGATTATTTTTCTCTTTCCTCACCGCAAACAGATAACTTCGTCGCTTTCTCTCTCCTACAAACATCGCAAATCGAAATTTTCCTACCGGAAAAATCTTCGCTTTCCGTCCCTTAGCGATAATGGTCTCTCCCGAAAACACCAATTGGCTCTATGACTACGGCTTGATCGAGGATATTGCTGTCCCTGATGGGAATTTCTCTGCTCCAGCTGCTGGGTTCAGCTGGCCCATGCAAGCCCTGAATGTTTCACCCAACGTCAGGTTCTGAGGCTTTACTATCTCAATTTGTATATATGTATTTTATTTTATTCGTAGTTGACTACAGATCATCTGAAAAGTCTTAGGGTTTTGCCCCTTGTGCTGATTTACTTGTTTCTGTTTCTTGTTAAAGCTAGGGTTACTTCTGGTGTAGTTTTGATTGTTGATGTTTCTAATTTGTTCTAAATGCTATAAGTACCCATATGGTTATTCTCTTATTTAGGTTTTTTGTTCTCTGTTTTGATGTTATAAGTTGTACACGATTTGAATACAATGAATTTCTCGTTAGTTGTCTATTTGTGGAGTTTGGTGCTCGAAATTTTTAACCTAGTGACTTTTTGAAGGATATAAGAATGACCCATTTCTGCAGCTAATTCTTTTGTTTTACCTTGCATTGATTTTTGGGAAAACTGTGGAAAATCGTCTGTTTTGTCATTTTGAGAGAATTATTGGGGATTTTGTACAATGAGGAAAAATATATAATTTTTGGAAATTTGAGATCGGAAATTTGTATTATCAATTATGTTTGGAGTATTTAAACCATTTCTATCTCAAATGCAGTCTTCTCAGCTTGATTAACATTGTTTCAACTGGTGTATATGCATATGCAGCGTGCATTTTGCTTTTGTCCTTTGCAATGATGAAAACAAAGTTATGAATTTACATTTCTTTCTACTACCTAGTTGAACAGTTATGCTTTTACATGGAGTAAACAACTCTGTAGAACAGTAGTTTTAATTCTATTTCAAATCGAGAATTCTAATCTAGCAATTGATTGGAGGGGTACATTATATCAATTGATATTGATATCTAGCACTTTGAATGTCATTGTTCATAATAGTAGAAGAATGCAAGTAGATTTTCTGGTCTTAGGATCTATCTTGGGAGAAGTTCATTGCTTTCTGTCTCAAACGGTTGGAACTTGGTAATATCCAGCTAGAACTGAATGCTTTTTGGTTCACTGTGTTATTTCGTAGTTGAGAGTAAACATTCTTTTTCATATTTATATATTTGATATGTAATTGCTTTTTTTATTAACCGATTGCTAATAGTGGCTCATAACTTGCATGAAAATTATTTGAAAGATATTTTTGAAATAGTAGAAATAGTGTGATCTGGATTGAGCTCTTGAGTTTGCAGATTACTGCAAGGTCAATGTTATCCTGATTGGTCAAAAATCTTTGTGCATTTAGTTAAAGATAAATTTTTCCTGGAAATTTGTACCTTTTTTTCTGGAGTGGATTCAGACTTGGGGTAATTGTTAGAAAAGTATCTAAATAATGGGTTATCAACCTCTGAAAGCTATCATTTTATTGCTTTTGTGTATGTAGGTGAAATATGATTTTTAAAAAAAATATTTATTCTCTATTGAATAGAGATCAATTTGAAATGAATATTTAATAAACTCTCAGAATCTCTTAGTAATAGCTTGTTTTGAGTTACTTATCCAAAAAAAAGAAAAACTTGTTTTGAGTTGTATCATACAACTCCAATGTAATGTCAGTTTAAATACATATAGGCATGTATAGATGTATTTGATCCCTTTTTTGTTTTTGGTATTCTTAATTTTTCTCGTTTCTTAACTTATTTCTTAGTGCGGAAATTGATGGCTCAAATGGAAACTCAGACGGCCATAAGGAAACTGGTTCAAAAAAGCGGTAAACATCTCTCTCTTGTTTGTGTGCCTTTTCGCCAATGTATTTTTGGGGACCTGTGGTAGAAGCTTTGAGTGGAGATGATGGTGAATTTTGGGGCACTTGTATGATTCAATTTATAGTTTTCTTGATGATACACCAGAGATGTCAGACTCCCCTTACTGTTTCCTTCTGAAGGTTATTAGCTTTCAACAAATCATGTTTGATTGAGATATTCCTTAAAACTTGTAAGTTAGAATCCTATAAGAACTTCCCAACCTTTGCAAATGACAAATAGAAGCAGAATGTTTTCTTATGCTAGACAAAATTTCGAAACAGTTATTATTAAGGATCTAGACCGACAACTTTTTGTGTCAAAGGTTCAAAGGGTTCTTCTCTGTAGCCTCTTTGGTTTCCCCTTCCCTGATGTTTGACATGTCTTCCTGGTATTATGTTGCAGGCTAAGATCTGAATCATGCAGTGGGTCAAGTTCCAAAGCATGCAGGGAAAAATTGCGGAGGGATAGGCTAAATGACAAGTGCTCTCTCTCTCTCTCTCTCGCACACACACACACAAAAAAAAAAAACTTGGGACATAATAAGTTTGGCACGTACACACAGATACACAAAAACTTGGGACATAATAAGTTTGGCACATTTTATAGGTTCATGGAATTGGGCGCAATCCTCGAACCTGGCAAGCTTCCCAAGACTGACAAGGCAGCTATTTTGGTTGATGCTGTTCGAATGGTGACTCAGTTACGTGCTGAATCCCAGAAGTTGAAGGACTCAAATTCGAATCTCCAGGACAAGATTACAGAGCTGAAGGTTAGCATCTGTCCTCAATTTTTCTCTTGAATGGACGTCCACCCTGATGCAGTGTTTTAAAAATTCCCACCTAGGCCCGATTAATCCCCACCTAGGTGCTAGGTGCTAGGTGGTCCTCTACTGCCTTGATTTGGCTAGGCAGAATTAAACCTCTACTTTGAAGCTCTACAATATTTGAATCAATTTGCTAAGTCTTAAAGACTATTTTTTTGGTAATGTTTCAGGTAAAATTTTAAAAAATTACATATACCATATGTTTTGTTTAGTATAACAAGTAAATCCAATAAAATAAATAAATAAATGATATCCCCTAAGAAAACGCATAGTCCGCCTAGGAAAACGCATAAGCACCGACTAGGCGGCCTAGGCACTCAAAATTCCCCTTCTGTCCTGGAAACAACAGTGCCCCTTTCTAGGGTCAACTTGATTACAATTCGATGTACTCCAAAATTTTGGTAAATTTACATCCACTAATTCATATTCCTGTTTGATTTGTCTAGACTGAGAAGAATGAGCTCCGCGAAGAAAAGCTGAGGCTAAAGGCAGAGAAAAATGAGCTAGAGAACCAGCTGAAGATGATGAATGCCCAACCTAGCTTCTTGGCTCCTCCACCTGCAATCCCCGCTGCATACACTGCTCAAGGCCCAGTTGCTGGCAACAAATATGCACCTATAATCAGTTACCCAGGAGTTGCCATGTGGCAGTTCATGCCACCTGCCTCTGTTGATACCTCACAGGATCATGTGCTCCGCCCACCAGTTGCCTAAGTTGACAGCTGTGGTTAACATGTTTTGTTTAGTTTAGTTTAGTTTGTCTTCGCCTGTGAATGTATTACTGTCTTAGTTTCTGCTAACGAAAACTGGATTTGGTGTTGCTGGAAGAGTTTTGCCATCTTAAAACTCAAGTTAGTTAATGCTGGTTTTCACATTTACATACTTTGGAGCTGATGTTTTCTATGGCCTGTTTGATGGCTTTTAAGCTGCCCCTGGCCTTCTTTCTAGTGTTCACCGTCAGGTGGGCTTTTAATTTTTAGTTGCTAACAGTAGTTTTCACTGCCCTGTCTGTAGAGAAAAGCAACTTCTTGCAAGCAAGAGAAGAAAGTTTTGGGAAACTGGTAACTTAGTATGCTTCTTGTTTTAGGCCTGCCAACTATGGGATTTGTTCACCAAAACTTTTGAAAGAAAAAGAAGACAATAAGGGTTTTTCGCACTCGCTCAATCTTTTGCATAACTAACTTGAAGGAAGAAGAGAAATATTAGTATCTCTTGAATTGAGCCTATCAAAATTGATTTAGGCCCAGCCAATTTTATTCTTTTCTTCACTCTCTTTCTATCATCATAGACAGACAACTGATATCACCCTCTTTCTATGATAAAAAAGGACTGATATACTCCAAGTAAAAGAGATTAGTAGTATTTCTTTGGTTTTCTAAAACAAACATTTGATCAATCCAATGTAAACTGGACCCATATGCGTCGGCGGTTGGGTTTCCACCCATGTCAATAGTATTTGGGTTAATATTCCATATTTAGTCTTCTTCTTTCTCTTTCTCTCACTTCAGGTTCTTTTTAACCTAATTTTACACAGCAACAGCAGCAGCAGTAGCATCTCCAGTCGGACTACCCATCAAAACCCGTTCACAAATCCAAAATTTCTGCTCTATCCCTCCAGTATAATGCCTTTTCTCTGTCTCCTCCCTCATCCAAAGAAGAAGCCATACTCCAAGCCAAAACTTGCCTCAATATCCCTTGAAATTCCAGTCGTGGATGATGAGTCTCCGGATTCTCTCTCTCAACTCGCTCTTCAAGTTTTTGGAGACATGCCCATGAAAAGAAAAGGCTCTGCAGAAGATGCTAATTTTATGACAAAGTCACTGATATTTCATCCATTGCCAATTGGGAAAACATAATTTTGAGCTCTGGCGACGTGGCAGTATTTTTGGCTCCAGAAACTTCACAGTGGCCAGTAGTAGTTTTCAATCCAGACGGGGTTCTGATGAGGAGAGAAATTTGGCGGGTGGAGTGGTTATGTGGGGATTTGAGGTGGTATATTCATTAACTGAGGTAGGAGGGATTTTGATTTTTGAATAAGAGAAAAGGGGTGATTTTCAAGTGTGTTAAGAGATAAGGATTTTGAGTGGTGAGAGATGGAGTGTCTGTTGAAGAAGAAGACTTGAAAGTGGTTTAGAGGTTCAAGGCACGGCCATCTATAGCTGAAGTTGAGAATGTTCTGTATAACTTAATTACAAAGTCTGGAATTTTTTTGGAGGATTTGGTGTTAAATGTAACTGGAAAAAAGTTAAGTGCAATTGAACCACTGCAATATTTTTCTCAATTCCTTTCCTTTACCATTCAGAAACTCCTTGTTAAAATAATTGATTGTTTGGGAATGTGCATCAATCATTTTTTCTTCTTTATTAGTAGTAGTTGCTTATGTGAAAGTTCGTAGTCCATTTTAGGTGTCAATTGAGCGGAAAAATTAATTCCTCTCTCGCCTGTTTGATGCAAACTTAAATCATTCTGAGATTGTATGGCCCGGCTAAAGCCATGGAGCCATTCTTCTCTTGTTTTTTAATATAAACTAAAGAAATCTAGTTAAGAACTTTCCATGACTGACACCTGTCTAATTTCTGCTGCAATTTTTTGTTTACTCAATGGTCAATGAAGGCCTGAATTTTTGAGAAATAATAATCTTACATTCAAATGAACTTGGATAGTAAAGCAGATGAATAGATGTAGAAAAGATTGATAATAGGTAAGAAAGTGCATAGATCCTTCCACACATTCTAAGTCGAATATAGTAACATTATTAGAAAAGATTTTATGTTGCCATACTAATTTCAACAGTTTATCATGACACTCTTGTCTTAGAAGGCCAGAAGTCAAATTAGCTTGATTTCTTATATTTGTTGTGTTACTAATTCTCTCTATCCCCTTTATGTTTCTTATTGTTTTACTCAAAACTTAATATTATTTCTTTTACTCTTAGAGCTTTTTGTCGACCTTTAGATTGCGGGTAGTTTATTTTCAGCTACAGTCAAGGTGTTGGGGATTTCCAGATCTCGCACCTTTCAGACAAACTTTTATATATGGTAATTGCTTTTGAAGTTCAATATATTATAATATTGTTTTCTAAAAAAATGAAGAATTAAAGAAAATTTGAAGAAGGCAGAACTCTAAGCAAGTAGAGTCCAATCTATTTGAGGCCTGGTGCTGTTTCCCTCAGCATGAGAAACTGATTATGCAAAAACTCTCTCCCCTGTTATACATGAACCTGGTCCGCATAGCCCTCTCTCAATCCATCCTAAGATGTTCTGATATGACAGCTTTTGATAAACTTATCAGAGGAGTAGACATACTTGGTCCAAAGTTTCTGAAGTTGTGGGAATGCTATATCCAGCCAAGGCTTTGCTCGGCCATTAAAATGGATGACACCAGCACTTTTAGCATCCGCAATACTTGTATTATCCTGGTAACCAAGCCCCAGCATGTGCCAGAAGGGATCAATAATTTTAACATGACCATGGAAAGCTATTAAACCTGGAGGTAATGTTCCCAGTTGCCACAAACTTAGGTCGGATTTCAAGTTCTGCGAGACAAAATAAGAAAGTCCATTAGAGAATGATCTTTAGTTTACTGTCTCCTTGTGCTCAAAATATCTATGCATCTGTTCATTGAATCCATATCTTTTTGAGAATGCATTTGGTCTGACTAGATATAGTATTTAAGCTAAATGTTTAACATAGCGTGTTGTTTACCTCTTCAAGCCAGTAATGGTATGTCTTGCTTATGTCGGTCTTCCTCCAAGCCTTTAGATCAAAGACGTTCATCCCATAGGCCCATGCACATTCATTGGCATCAAATTTTTTTGATATCAGAGGATGAGAAAAATTCAAATAGCTCTTGAGCCGCTTTGACATCACGAACTTGTCTTCACCCCTGCACGTTTCTACTGCGCCATTTACTTTCCCATTCATGTCAATGTCCCATAGAGGGGAAAGATCAGTTTGGACCACAATGTCATCATCTAGGAAGACAACCTTGTTAAGACTTGGAAACAACTGCAATGAAAATGCAAGCACTTAGACAACACATTTGTAGCACTATAGGAGATAAGGTTAGCATCTATTACAGCTTGATGATTTACCTCTGGAAGTTGTATTCTTATGTGGTTCATTATTGAATTGTACTTGGGACTAAGTGCTTGCAACTTTGACGCAATGACATAAGGTTTTTCGGTGTTATTTGCCACAATGGCTGATGACCCTCCTCTAAATTGTGATCTCACGCGTCGGTCTTTCTCCATATATTCCAACACGGGGACCTTTCCTTTAGTTAACCAATCAAAATGGTGCAATCCCTTGACCTCAATGATTGCAGGTGTCAACGGGTGCAAGGAGAACCATGCTTGCATTGGAGAGTAAGTCTTCCTATCTGTGATGATGTGAAGCACAACCTTTTGGGGGTGCAAGGAATTTCGAACAAGCGAAGATGCCACAACAGAGGCTGCAAGGATGTTGTCTGAGGCAAGGACAAAATGGAAGAATGAATTGTCGACAAGGGCAGGAACAAGTTCAGGCGAAGGGAGCTGAAGGCGGGCGTTGGCATTGGTGGCATGCTCATTAGCTAGTCTTAAAGCAAGGCAGTGGAGTTGTTTAGGTATGCTGCTCGATGCTACGTGGCGGTACAGGTATTCCTGGATTTTTGCTGTTCTAGTTCTCTGTTCAAGTAAGGTGACCTGAAATTTTATAAAATTAGGTAGACTGAGTCACTTGATCATGGTTCAAGGGCTAATGCAATTTATTTAGAGAAGTACTCCTTGTGTTTCAAAATTAGTGACGACGACTTTTAATGATGCTCTATAGTGTATATTACATTGATTTATATTAACATATACCATGGCTTTAAGTTTGGTTGCAAAGGTCTTCGCATCTGTTCTGCTGTCCTTCATTTCAGCGACAAACTCTTCCAATGACCCAGGTATTTCAGCTTCTCCTTGTATTTCATTTTGGCTCTGTGGTTCTTCCAAAACTTGATATACTACCTCCGGGATCTTTTAAGAGTAAAAGGAAGAGGGGTGAATCCCCCATTGTCTCGATATTAATTCCACAAACATGAGTAATAATTAGTGGGAAACAGGGGTTAGGAGACTACCTTTGATTCAAGCTTCTGTCCCAAAATTCTTGGCCCCAATCTTTTACCCAGGCAACCTATCAATTGAAAGGAAAAGAAGATGATAGATCAGCAGGAGGTGAATTCGAGCGGTCGGGTTTTCATATTGCATAGGAGTTCGGTCTATATAATAGTATTGCTATATATGATCAGATATTTATACGTTTATTTAAGAAGCATTGAGCACACTTGTGAAAGAGGTATTTAAGTTGAAATCCGATGACGTGAATCCGGCCGGGATAAACTAAACTATGATGATCAGATATGCATGCATATATATACGTGAGCAGTGAGAATATATATTATATTGGCTACAAATACAGTACAATAATTATGGCTTAAAAGGAATAGAATATATATTATATTGGCTACAAATACAATACAATAATTATGGCTTAAAAGGAATTAGGAAGGTTCAGGTAGGTACGTACCTAGGGTTGAGCATTTAGTTTGTCCGTCAATGGTATTGACTGCCGTTAAAACGAAGATGAAGCGAAGAAGAAACGTAAGGAATAAAAGAGAATAGAAAACCATGCGATACGATACCCTTCTGAACCCAACCTTCACTTTGATAAATTCCCTGATCACTCCTTTGGCTGGCAATACCGTAACATGCCGCAGACTTGGTGATATATGAAGCTGCATCTTTATTTAGAAAGTGCCGGCTAGACAGCTAGGTAGGTAGCTGCAGCAAACACAAATTATATATAAGAAAACTGAATAATCCATCCATTTTATGTTGATTAATTTAATTTGTAAGGAAGGTACGTACATACAGCAGCAGCAGCACGCAGGACGCAGGAGGCAATAAATGCCGAATGGACTGGAGGGAGTTGAATTTGGAATTGAAGAAGCATGTAGAGGAGAGATGGATGCTGTAAAAGGAAGGGTTTTGAACATTGTAGTTATTGTGGTTCAGGGTTGTTGTCCATTACCTAACATTACCATTGCTTAATCTGTAGGTTATTCATATGGAATATTTGTTTATAATACACTTGTGAATTACATTTATTTTATTAGCTTTAATCTGCTGGAGGAGGAGGAGGAGGAGGAGAACTAACTAAAAAAATAGAATATATATATATTTATATATGGTGGTGAGTTAATGGAAAAGGACTTGGGGACTGATTGGAAAAGGGTGTGTTTGTTTGTTTGTTTGTTAATTTTGGGTTGGTCTTGAAGAGAGAGAGAGAAACACTTGTATTACGTAGCACAAAAAGTAGATGAAATGGCATTGTTGGATGCAGTTGCTTGGCTTTGCCACCACATGAAGCTTTTGAAATTAAAACAACCGACTCACTAAATCAGAATATATATATATATATGGAAAATGTTATCTGACATACTCCGCGTGTTTACTTTTTCTATTGTCATTGGTCTCCGATGGCACTATGGTAATAATTACTCCTAAAAATCATTAGCCTACCTTCCCAACATGAGCTTGCTTATATGCCTCCAGTTAATGCTTTCAGCTTTGTTCCAGCACTTAAAATTTGTTTTGTTTGCCCCAACATCTACACAGAACTGCAATGCTTATAAATTTATGGCTCAGCTTCGAATTACCTCTAAAAGTTCATTGGAGATCGATCCTCTTAAATAAATCAAACAATATTCTATTCTAGAACAAATATACAAGGGACAGGATCTGATGATTAGCCATCTTATGAATTTTAAATATTTCCAATATCTATCTAGTGGTCAGTCACACAGTGAAACAAGAAATGTGCACTTTTATTTACATTGCATTGTGTTCTTAGAACCGCTTTGTGAATTCCCAAAGCTTTCAAGTGGATACAACAGCCTAATGCCTTAACAGTGGTAACGACATTCAGTGCAGACATTAAGGTAAAATGAGGGTTGATGCAGACATTAAGGTAAATGTTTTGAGCCAGGAAGATGCTTGGAATTTGTTTGCAGGCAATGTCAAGGTATAGAATATCTGGCAAGAGAAATTGCGAAACAATGTTGTGCTTTGCCATTGGCAATAAAGACCCTTGGGATGTCCATACACAAAGATTGAGTAGTGGAAGAATGCACTTTGCCAAATGCGGCCCTTTACAACCAAAAATAGGTTTTTCTTCCTCTGTCATAAAGCTATACTAAATTTCACTTCTGGACTCAAACTACTGAACTAACCCAATGCTGCCATGCTGGGCTGGGTAGCTGATGGATTGATTAATCAGAATCAAAGCATTGAGGAATCGTTCAATAATGGACTTGCACTAGTTGAAGGACTCTTGCCTGCTAGAACACAGTGAAGATGCATAATGTTGTTCGAGATGTACCAGTATGGTTGTCTCAACAAGAAAAAAGATTATGATTTTTCCTGCTACTCAGACTTTCAACTTCACGAGATACCAAACAAGTCGCTAAAAAGAGTTTCATTTATAAGAAAAATAATTGGGCAACGCCGGTGCCCTGGAGATGTTAGTAACATGTGGAGCCACAAGTTCTTTATCTGAAGTCGCAGCCATGAGAGGTTGGTGCGGCTTTGCGAACAGCAACCAATGTTGCCAAATTTGAAACACTTGGGTGCTTAACCGTGTAGGAAATTTGAGGAGCATCTTGAAAGGTATAGCCCCGAGAGTACAGTGCGTTGGCAGATTAAAAACTATAGAGGTGATGGATTAAAAACATTTTCCATGCTTTGCTACGGCAGGTCCAAAATCTTGAAGAGATCAAGCTAAGTGGTTGTGAGGGGGGAGGGGTGCTAAATGAAATTCTTTTGTGTTTTATCACGGCTAGAAGTAAACAACTGCCCAAAATTGAATGGGCTTCCACTTCCAGAGTTCAATTCAGCAAATAGAACAGATATCACAGGCAATGTGAGATTAGATAGCGGGAGAAGTTAAGGCGAAAGACAACAGGATAAGTGTCTTTAACGAGAGTTTATAAGTGCATCAAAAGACTAATCCTCTCATTATTGTTTGTAATTAGTGCCTAAACAGAATCTAATATATGCGTTTTTAGGATATAATAGTAGTTGTTAAATGCATTACCTTCCAAGGCAGCAAGCACATCATGAAACTGAATAAAAAGTAATACAATTACAGCAAGCAGACTATAATTAACCTGGGGGTTTAGATTTAGTGAATAAGAAAAATTAAAATCTATTTTTGACTTTCATACAGGTGCAAATTCATGTAAAGTTGGGCCGTTATTTTCATCCACAATCTTGCATCCAGCACAAGACGTCCCTGAGAAATTCCAAGTGACACGCAGAAACCCTGATAACCAAGGGTCAACAATCTTGCAACCATGTGGAGTAGTTTGTATTCAGTACAGTAAAATGTAATAGGGTGGCGATATGATTTACAAAGTACAACTGATTATTGGAAGTTTATTTACAAAGTCAACAAAAAGACGACCCCAAACTGACTATGCATCACAGTCAATCCCACTATGCATCGACCCTCTACATATTTCCATCCACAATATAAACATTGTCAAGGTTCTTCCAACTGAAATAAAAGAATATCTTCACACCTGACATATTACAAACCACAACGCATTACTCAGAACTGCAACAACTAAACAGGTAGACCAAATCATTTTTGAAAAAATAAAACACAGTATTCTTCTTTTTTCGCTAAGCAAGTTTTCTTATAAATAGATAAAAATAAGAGACGGGCAATGCATGTATAGCAAATCAAACGCATAAAAGGGAGAAATACAGCCAACTGAATTGACATATAAATGGGGTCTATAATAAAGACAAAGTACCGGCTAAAGAGTAAAGTAGGGATCAAAGAACTTACCTCTAATCAAACTTGTCGCTTTCATCTTCAAATTCGTTCTCCATTTTCTGGCCTTCTAGGTTATTTACAAACTTTTGTTCAGTCGCCTTCACATAGCTATCTCTATTATTTACAAACTGAAGCCGAGTGTTGAACTTGGGCCTTTCTTTACTATTTACAAATCCCTCAGTATTTTGTTTTGGTATCCAAAGAGCATCCGCTCCAATCTTTTCAGTGCCATTTTGATATTCACCAACTGTAGCACTGCCATCCATAGCATCATGAGATCCACAACTGTTCCTGGAAATAATGCCACCATTATCAGAAATTCCCGAGCTCTGACGTACCAGTCTTCCATTATTTTTTTCAACTGAAGGAGGACCCCTGCATAAGAAGGAAGAAGTACAATATCATAAAAATAACCTCACAGTTAAACGTACAGATCTAATTAAAAAAGAAAAAGCAAATTAAACATGCAAATTGAGCAATAAGATACATGATCCTATCAACCAACAATGTTCTAAAAATCTGTAGGTGGACTAGAGTGGCGGAGAGGGCGCCTAGCACCTGGCCGCTTAGGCATTTCACAGGCGGTCTTATTTATTTGTTTAATCTTTTATAGCATAATTATATTTATAATATACGTAAATACTCTAAAAAATTTGCTCTAAACTATACCTGGAAAATAAACAATCTTATAAAGCATAACAAGATTAGTTCAAGAATTATACAGCTTTAAACCATTCACTAAAACACAGTTTTAGTCATTATTTTGAAATAAATATTTGTAGTCATTTCTTAGATAATTCTTTGACTTTCAATATTTACATGGTGGGGGGCTACACACCTAGCCAAATTTAGACGGTGAACCAAGCGCCTAGAAGGATTTGCCGACAGAGAAGAACAAGCAAAATATGAATCAAAATATTTGTGGGTGATGTTGTAAATTAGTTTTATGGAATGGGTTATCTGTATGTGATAAGAACGAGTGAGATGAAAGTGTTTAATACCTGAAACAACTGAATAAACACTTGAATTTGCTGAGTTGCAAGTACGCTGGAAAAAGTCTCCGAGATCTATTTTATGTTGCTATGGGGTAGAGATCTGTAGTTGTTGCCGATAGTTTTGTGCTGATTTTTGGTAGTGTTTGAAGGCTGGAAGAAGATAGAAGAGATAGAAGTCGGATAGAAGGGTATAGAAGAAAAAATCAGAGGTTGAAGATCGAGAATAACAGAGGATGTAGAGGAAGAAGATGGTGAGGTTGGATAGAACTTGAGCTCTCATACCAATTTGTCAAGCCTTTGTTGAAGCCCAACAAGAAAATAAGAGAGAAACAGAGATAGAGATAGAAATAAAATAGAATTCAGAGAGAATGCGGGAGGAAGAAGGAGAAGAACTCATTTATTTATCACTGAATTTGTGAGATAGAGAGAGAAAGTTTAATAAGTTGTTCCCATATATAAAATGCATAATATTCAAAGCTTGAAGTTACTCCACCCATTGCCCGCACATATATATAGCTACTAACATGCTGAAAAGTGTAAATACTCTTAACCTACACCACTCTCTTAATACACACTTGCTAACTAACCACCCATATGCTTACATGTGCATACAAACTAGAATTAAATATACTAACTACTCTAGAATATACTAACCATCTCTTCCTTCTCACTTTACCCCAGGCCTGACATAATATAATCATTATTTTCATGTTAAAAACTTGAACTGAATACATTCTCCAACAAAAATACAAGAGAAAGTAACTGGTCTTATAAATAAACATAAGCACCACCTTCATGATTAGAAGTTAGAACATAATTAACAAAATAAAAAATTTAAAAGTTAGAAAATATACCTTGACATTTGGAAATTAGGCATTTTTAGATAGTCAAAAACTGGAACCAAATTTTTAGACCTGGCTTCAATCATGCAAGTTGGAATCCTTTCAATCTGAACTTCACCTTCCGAAGCATCTTCGTCACCTACTTTGATGTCATCTTTGATCATGTTTTGAAAATATATCTGCCAAGAAAAGAATAAAAGAGACAAAATTCGTAATAACGAGGATGTATAACAATTCATCAAAAAATGAAAGGAAGTTTCACTTGCATATCATAAATAATACCTCAGATCTCGCCCACAATGGCGCCCAAGGTAGATGCATCTGCAGTTCAGCCTCAGAAATATGCATATGATGTCTTTCCTCGGGACTGATCTTTACTTTTGTAACTGTACCCTTCACCTTAGGAAAGTCAATATTACCATTTTTCATTCCTTCAGGAAATATTTTACTGCTGTCTGAATTTCCATTTTCGCCATAAATGTCTATATTATTCTCTCGTTCTCTTTGATTCTGTTTCTGACAAATATTCCACTTCTGGATTGGTTCAACTACTAATCTAGCATCACACTCAGTAGCCAAATCATAAGTGTGGCTTAAACCAGAAACTCCTGTCAAACCATCTAACCCAGAAGACATACGCAACACATATTGTATTACACACCCAGACGGAGAAAAGACCAGCAGGTGGTACTTTGCCTTCAAATAGCTGCTATCCCCATACAAATCGTTGTTCTTGCAGTTGTGGAAAGCAGAAGTAATTGCCCCACAGAATGAGCCCATCTTGCCTGTTGCAGATGCTGCTGCCCCAGTCACAGTGCTTCTCCAACCATTATTTTCACTCCTTATCCTGCTAACAGCAGAGAGTGCAACTGGAGGACCAGATTCATATAGCTTCTGTTGATTGAGCATCTGCAAACCAGAATTTGGCGGACCATAAACTGAAGGCTTGGTTACAACATCATATCCACTATTTTTAGTAGTAAAACAAGAATCAGAATAAGGAATATTAACTTTCCCCCCTGATGGTGAAATGGTAAATAGATGGCTAGTCCCTCTTGATGAACTTATCATGATCCAGTTGCTTTCATCACTAAAACTGATGTCCTGTATGACCTGAAATTTTAAAAGAAGAAAAGTCAGCGGGTTCCTGTCTGCTTGGCAGATTACAGGTAGACTTTAAATAAATTGATGAATGAATACATATTATACGATGCTCTTACTGCATTTGTATAGCCACGTTGTAACCTATAAAGATGTACATAAGATGCACCAGAATCAGATCCTGATGAACTTCCAGAAAGTTCAGGCATAATTCGGAAAACATTGATGTTATGACCTTGAACTGAAGCCGTGACCAAGAGGGTCCCACTAGGATCAAAACATAAAGATGAAATAGGGCTTTTATGGGCTCTAAACTGAGCAATAACAGATTTACCAACAACATCTCGGACAATAACCTGACAAATAACAAAGAGTAATACAAGGTTGATACACTTCCAAAAGAAACTAAATAAAAGCCATATTAATTATACAAAGTCTTTTACAATAATAACCATAAAGAAAACCACAATTAAGCGATAGAGTTTATGCGCGTGAGAGAGGGAGAGAGATCTAATAAATTGTTTCCACAGCACTATAAGTGAAAGCATACTTGACAAGAACGATATATACCATTCCAACATTGTCTGCATCTGGCGAAGGACCATTACCAATTCCCCGGTCTTTCCGCCCAGGAGTCCCAATCTGCTGAGAATTGTTGCCATCAGGTAACAACTCAGAGTAGTACCTGGACAGCTTCTTATAACCCATGTCCCCTAGGGTCACAATTCCAGCAGCAAGTTGCTTGCTTGATTCCTTAGCATAATGTGCAACCAAACTCCCATTTGAAGAGGGACTAGGGAAACTCGCAGAAGGAGTCAGGTGCTGCGGGTTGACACGCCCTAAACTCGAGACTGCTACTGGAGGTCCACTATAAGCCATCCACCTGGGACCCACTGCAAGAGGTCCCAAGCCGATACTTCCAGAAACAAAACCACCGGTAACTATAGGATTCGTGAGAATCGTATATTCCCTCTCTAATGTTGCAGCATCGAAACAGTGTATCTATAAGAACATGTCATTTAGTCTCATCCCTGACAAGGCAAAAGATATGGGAGTTTGACAGAGTGGATAAGCAAATGTACCTGAGCTGCTTGTAAAACAACAACCACCAAGGGACTGCACCTTACTGAATATACAACTGATCTAAATTTCAGTACATCCATATAAGATTGAGATTTCAAGGAATAAAACCAAACAACAGTAGGCAAAAAACCACTAGTGAATTTATCATGGCAGTTTTGGATATTCCCATTACGAGGAACTGTGGGGCCATCCTGAACATAACCCCCTCCAGTAAAGGATCCATCTGCACACACTGCCAACAATGGGCGACTCTCTGCAAACTTGTCACCAGACTGCTTTGATGCTATTGGCTTTGGTAATATTTGCATAAATGACACAGGCCCATCGTATCTGCAAATTAGTTCACAAACATTATTTGTCTCTTCAACATCCCAAACCTGGAAACCAAACCGAAATCCCAGCAAGAGAACTCTGCGGGCAACATCTCCCTCATATTCTAACTTGTCAAAACCAGCCCAGTACACCTTTATGTCAGAAACATTACAAAAAATGAAATTAGTCTCCACGCTCTAATAGATACTTGCATGAAAACCCAAAAAGATATATTTCCATAAATGTCAGTCTCCCATTAAAGAAAGGACGGCACAAGAATTTTAAAGAAAATGTAAACATATCAATCCCAAAATGAAAACACTAACTAGAGCATTCTAATCAATTTTATCAATCAATGACCAAAATATAAAATTTTCTTGCCCAAGAGATCAAACAAGCTTTAGAGCTAGTTATTTCCAGACTGCCGTAGCTTTTCTTCAATACTACTTATTTCTTACCAAATTTACCAATATCTAAAAGCTTGTTTTTTTACCCTTTGTTCATGAATAAAAAATAGGAACACCTCAAGCCACTTCTTTGTTCAGCAACAGATGTTTTGTAAGCCTCGGCACAAGTATTTTCCTTCAGAAACATACCTAAGCTGTCATTAAATCCAATTACCGTTAATGCAGCATCCTAAGGAAAAGATATCACCAATGACAGCCATATATCTTACATATCCCCCATATCATTATATCAACTTCACTTGTGTTTCCAACCCCCAACCCCCTCCTCTGGGCCTCTTCTCTGGATGGCCAGATCATCTTCCCTTCAATTAGTACAAACCCCTGGCCAAATCTAATCACATTCTCTAGTAAAGCACACAATCAGAAAGTCAAATTAGCAGAAAGTTGAGCATTTTCTTATGCCTATGCCAATATACTAAAAGAAACGTAGGGTTCACCCTTTCTAATAGAAATAGAAATCAATTAACTTCCACTCGCAGATGGAGAGAGTGGCAAATATATAGCAAAATCAAGAGCACATTTAGTTTAATAAACACTACAACATCTAATTATGTTGGTGATTGCAGAATAAATTGTTAAGGATGTGCTTCAGACTGCAGAAGGGGATATTAACCACTAAAATTTTTAAATGAATGGCAGCCTCAACATTAAATGGTCTAGTAAGGATGACAATTGCATCAGTAAAGGTGCAGCCTCACTTTCCCACTTCAAAACAGGTTTCAGACAAATAGGTGGATATCCTTGCACTCTGCCAGCCAATAAATACAAATCAGAAGCTCTAATTAAAATTAATAAGAGTGCCAAGAGATAATTTCTTAATGAAAGTTTATCATGATCATGTTTTCTTTTTCTTTTCCTCTTATTTTTTCTTATTGATAATCTTGATCTCTTAAAATATGCCATTGGAAAAATATTGTCAAAGAGAATTAATATGTTAGAAAAGTGAAAATAGTGAATTTGTACATGAAAAAGTATGTTATTTGACTTTGCTTTGGTTGCTCATACAATATTACATTTGTTCTTTTAAAAAAAAATTACCTGCCTAGGTGGCCAAATAGAGATGTTTTAGGGTCAAATGTCTCCAAGACCAATTTTTAGAATATTAAGAATTTTAACAACAAAAATAACCAAACAAAAAGGACTATGCACCAAAAACAAAGTCTATGGCAGTCATAATACAGACATATTTAAAGAAAATGGTCTGACCCTCACTAGGGAGATCCTTAACTGAATACGACATATGCCAAAAAGTCCAATATCTGAACCAACACGTGGTAGTCTGACAAATTTCATAGAGTAGATCCTTAATAACTTAAAACACCAATGCAGGAAAGAAATATTCCACTTGCACTCCATAACTAATCCTCAACTAGACCTAACGTAATTAGCAATATTGTCGGATTGCTTACTTAAGCATGTTGTGCAGACTTGACATTTATCTGATTTATCAACACGTCATGAAAGGAAAAAAAAATTCTAGCCCGCTTGCGTGTCTGATGAGTAATTTTCGACCAATCAAAAACATCTCGTAGAGCTTGACATATTCTAGGTGTGTCCAAGTAAGCATTTGAGAAACCAAAGTTTGTCCGCCTATCAAGGAAAGAAATATTCCACTTGTAGTCTGACTAAACTAGTAGACCTAACGTAACTAGCGATATTGTTGGATTGCTTGATTAAGCACATGGTGCGGACTTGACATATAGATGAATTAAATTCTTAACACGTCATGAGAGGAAACAAATTTCTAGCTCGCTTGCAAGTCTGGTAAGTAATGTTTGACCAATCAAATAAACCAAGTGGCACTTGACATATTTTAGGAGTGTCCAAATGAGCATTTGATAAGTCCTCCAACTATCTAACAAACTAGATACTCAATAACTCATCCAGACAACATACAACCCACAACTCTCCACCATTATACCAAATCGAAATAGAACCTTCAGCAAATCTAACTACCAGATCCGCATTTACTATATCGCCAATAATAAACCCTACTAACACAAACCCTAACTATAACTTATTAGAAGAACCAATAAACTCAAATAACTATCACAAAACGATGCAAACATGACAGATTCATCCAAAAACAGCATTCATCTAACCAGAACAACTTCTTCATAAGCTGAATAGCAGCATGCGCTTCACAACAAGTCTTCAAGAACGTAAAGAACGTCATTTATTGAAAACTTAAAGCATACTCCTAAGTCCCAACTGAAACAGCTAAACTTGTAAACTTCTGTGACAGAAATGATTTTCAGAATCTAAGCATTATTAAACAACTTTTTTTAATAACTTTATTTTCAATTGCTGTGTCCTAGAAAGTGAATTAACTATAGAGCTACCAATTCATTTTATGGAGAAATCTATTGCGGCAAATTTATAATGATGTTACAGAATTACAGATAAACATAGCACGAAGGTCACAAAGTAATAAGTAAATTTAGATGGCTACAAAGAACATGTTTCAATTACAAGCTACAATCTTTGTACAGTAATGAGTCAGACCTGATCATGAGTGGTCTCATTATCCCGGTCTGCAATTGCAGCAGAGGCAGCTGATGCTGCAGACTTCACTACGGTGGAAGCACCAGACGAAACGATTTTGAAGTAGCTCGAGAACGTTCGAAAAGAATTCGGGATTCGCCCGGCTCTGGGCACATCTCCCTGCGGGTTCTGGTAATCATTCCTCATCTCCAACCAGACTCAATCAAGAAGAATAGGAAGAGAACACCGAAAATGAAGAAAACTCTTCTAATTCTCCAAACCCTCTCATAACCTCGGTTTGTTTTTTATACCCACGTCCTTCTTTTATCTCACAAGGACACGCAGCCGAAAAAAAAAACAGGCCTAGCATGCTCAAGTCACAGGTGTCTACTCCATCTCCTTCCAGCTTCAAAAACCCCCCAAAAACACACAACTAACCCTACGAATCGCAACAAACAAACACCGACTCAAATTTTCTCCGTCTTGTTCTGTTTCTTTACTTTTTTCACATCATCAAAAAACAAATGAAAAAATTCTCAGAAGACAACAAATTTCGAACTTTCGTGTGTTACTAAAACATGCATCATCAAAACAAAACCCCCCAAAAAAAAGATTACGAATACTATATACAATTTTTTTTCCCTTTAAGAAATATGCACAGCAAGGAAAGAAAGAACAAAAAAATATACATATATATATAAGTTTTGAATGAAAGATTAAAAGATTGAGAATTGAATAAAATTGTTAGGGATTAGGTCGGAAACATGGATTCCTGGTGTTCGCCGGAATAGCGGGACCAAATGATTAATTGAGGAAATTACATTCATGTACTGTACTGTACAGCTATTATATATAGTCCATATAGAGAGATGATAATTGATATGGAAGGAAGAAAAAAAAAGAGAAAAAGTTGGTTCGATTACGTATCTCCCCTATTAATAGTAATAGTAATAGTAATAGTAAGAGTAAGAGACAGAATTGGGCAAAATAGGGTTTTGCCGTTGTAAGGTAAAGTTGAACAGCGAAACCTCCCCGCACGTCTTCTCCGTCCCTCCGCCTTTCTTCTGGTAAAATAAAATCCTCAATCTCAACGCTGTAATTTTTTCTTTGCCTGAGAGATGGAGATTCATACCCTCGCGTGTACGTAAGATACTATTTTGTATTCACTCAAAACATAATAAGATACTCTACTTCCCATATCCTTACGAGAGTATTTATTAATTACCAATATTTATGATAACTTTTAAAGTCTTGGCATGCGTACGCGAGTGTGTTTAAATTAACAAAAAAAGAAGAAGAAAGTAAACAGTATAAATTGTATATTTTTTTTATATATAAAAAGATGTGGGTCTTGTACGATAATTAATATACAATGTCCCTTACTTTCTTTTCTTTTTTTAAATATAAAGAATAATAAATCTAGCAACAAAAATACTACAACTTTTTTTGTAAGTAGACATATAAATAAACATAAGGTGACAAGCTACTAGGTATGTTCAGACATCTTAGCAGCTCAGCATCAACTCTAACAAATAAATAATTCAATAACACAACAAGAAGTCAGGACCTAAGGGGTCTTTGTCTGGAGGAACTAAATGAAGTAAGGCTGCTGGTCTAAGGGGTCATTGTCCGGAAGGACTAAATGAAGTTTCAAGTCTGCTGGCCTTGAAGAGTTCTTTAGAGATTCGGCGTGCTGTCCTTCCTTAGTATTAATCCTGCTAGTAAGAGTGGATTAGGAGCTTGAGTATCTGAACCACTAAAAATCCCTTGTGTCTTTTACTTTATGTCATTTACATTATGTACATTAACGGCTATAACTGTCATATATGTTTTAACTGCTTACAACTTAACTAACTCTACGAACAATGTATGTTTGATTATGAATATATCAATGAAGGAGATCTTTTACTTATTCCGCTGTGCTTGAAAAGATTCTTATGTTTGTCATATGATAAATTATTAGCAATATAAAATAAACCAGAAAAGTATTTGAGTTAAAAATGATATATTCAACACCCCTTCTAGATCTATTATGCCTACTGGGAACTAACACAAAACACAAGCGTAAGATAATTAAGCGAAGTAATAACAACATTTTTAGAGTTAAAATATGATACACTAACAGTTTGTGTATACGGAGTGGTGTTAGAATTATATTATCAAAATAAAATAAATTTGTCTAACACGCTTAGACTATGCTTGTTTGAAAGAATTATATTTGAGATATGACTATTAATCTCAAGTGTCTTGTTTGTTTTCAAATTTAGACTTAAGACTATTAATATAAGAATTATAAAATGACTTAATAGTTTTGAGATTATTTACAATCGTAAGATTAATAGTTCTGAGATTATATATAATCCTAAGATTAATAGTTATGAGATTATAATTCCATAAATTACAATATCGGGATTATAATACTTGCAAATAAACTTAATTTTACTTAATTAATAACGTGTTATTGAAAAATAATATATCTTTTAATTTTGTGTATTAATTTGTTATTATAAATTATATGAATAATTATTATTAATAATATAGGTAATATATTGGGCAAAACTATCTAATCTCATATATATTAATCTAAATATCTAATCGACAGAATATTTTTAAATCCTAGTCCCTAAACTTTAACTTATATTCCATGCGTGCCTACTTGATCTCAAATTATTACCTTCAACTTTAATTAATCAATTGTTTATATATAAATATTACCTAAACTTTTAACTTATATTCCATGCGTGCCTTTCGTTATAGTAGTAGTTCTGTAGTTGTCTGCTTTATAACCTTCAACTTTAATTAATCAAGAATAAAAGTAAAACATATAAATTTATTGTTGAGTTAAATGAGCCAGGTTAATAACAAATTTATGCAATATGTGAACAATTATGTGATATTTTATGCGGCAGTATTATTTTTAATTAAGCTTCCTAACGCCGACAATGATATCCTGACAGTTCCTCCGCCCGGTTGCCTGTTTCTGACAGCATCGACTAGCTCGAGATCCAATACCCGAGGCTTCAATCTTCTCCACTTCACATTACCGACCTTTCGTACCCTCACCCGTCTATCCCTTGTCGGTCCCTAGATTTCTCACTATTCATGTAATCAACGGTCGCTGATCATCACCGCACCGAAAGTAACATTAACCTGTCCCCACAGAATATTGCACGTGCCAACTCATCTTCGCACGTGCTATACCACACCCACCTTCTCATGTCCCCTCTGTTTTCCTTTTCTCATCTGAAGCCTGGACTCGGCAAACTAATTCACCACCACCGCCCTCGATCCGGCGGTTTACAGCCACCATAATAACAAGGTCTTTTCCGGCACCCATCCCCTTAAACCGTACTAGTAGATATAGGTTACGTAATAATTTATTTGCGAGATGGAGTCGATACTAGCACGAGCGTTAGAGTACACGCTAAAATACTGGCTCAAATCATTTACCAGAGATCAGTTCAAATTGCAAGGACGCACTGTACAACTTTCCAATTTAGGTTAGTTCTTGTTCCTGATTTGATTAGAACTCTGTGACATTTCATCAATATAATTTGATTTGAGTTCTGTGGAATTCGTAGATATAAGTGGGGATGCTTTACATGCGAGTCTTGGACTACCGCCTGCACTGAATGTAACAACGGCGAAAGTCGGAAAATTGGAGATTATGGTTGGTAACTTCTCAATTCCTTCCAATTTTTCAATTTTAAATGTTATTGCCTTGTGCACCGTTTGGCTGCTGTGAAACCAGGAAAACGAAACATAATAAGTGAAACTTGAATTATCAGCTTAACTAAGTAACGAGTTACATTGGGATCATATGCCCTCTTGTTTGAATTTAATTTGTATTTGTATTAGACTTGAGCTATTGTTTCTAAATTCTAATTGATCTGCTTACTATGACATTTGAAGCTTCCATCTGTGAGTAATGTACAAGTAGAGCCAATTGTTGTTCAAATTGATAGGCTCGATTTGGTTTTGGAAGAAAATGATGATTTGGATGCATGTAGGAGCACGAGCAGGTATCACCAAAGCTCAATTTTATGCTATGTATTTGAACTTTTGTGTCATAGATTATTGGTAGAACTGAATGTTAATTCTTCTTATAGTGCCCAGGCCTCTGCCAGCTCTGCCAAGGGTAGTGGATATGGATTTGCTGACAAGGTTCTTCTCTATCTGATGTGCTCAAAGTTGTACATTTTTCACTGAGTATGCAGAATGGATATACCATGTCATGTTAGCTCAATCAGTGTAGCTCATATCTGAAAACAACAGCTCTTCATTATTTAGAAGCTAAGCTTGAATAATTGAGTAAGACATACTTGTCAAAAAAAAAGTTGTCAGGCAAACTAAAAATGTGTTGTAACATGCAAGTATTATATTATTAGCGAGATTTTTATTTAAGAGACCTGACTTTATATAGTCAAAGCTGTTACCAGGAAATTGCAATGCTAAATATCAAATGTCTGAAGTAATTTATAGTCGCTTGAGCAACTGCCTTCCCAATATAGTTATTTTTTAAATTAATATTTAACTCTCGTTAGACATTACAAGGGCAATGAAAAATATAAAATACTTTTAGGATAATGCTGTTGAGTCTTCAACATATTGCATACAATTTCCCTAGACCTCTAGATCTGGAAAACAAGTCAGAAATTATAAACTTATAATGATTCCACAGATTCGGTTTATAAGTTTAAGAATTTATTGATGGTTTCTCCCACTTTCTAAGCTGGTAGTAGGTGGGTAGAAGAGGTCTCTACAGTAGGCTCTTTCTATTTTTCTTTAAAACTTATTTCGGTCTTCTTCTTTTACATGTGTTGCTTTACTTGATATTTTTCGCTCCATCTTGTCTCGTAAACCCAAATGGGGACAAGGAAACCCCAAATTATATACTGGACTTCTACTTATGATTTTATCTACTATTATGTGAAATGTGAGACTGTAGAAAAGCCTTAATCCTTCTTTTCTATCCACAAGGAAAACCAAATGTATCCTTTCAGTACAATTTAATCATCTTTGCCTGAATCACTAATTTTACTGGAAAGTTAAACTACAGACATTAGATTTATAATTTTATAATTATTTGATAATCATTTGCTTTCTTTAAACCGAATATTAGTCGTGTGTTCATCAGCTCATGAGCACATGTGCGCACGTGACTAGTTTGTCTGATACCAAATAGTTGAAGTCTATGATAAAATTTCTTGACCTGTCAGCTTGTTAGAAACCATATTTCCAGTTAAAGGGAGATGTTTTTCCCCCCATCTATGGCGTGCCACTGTCTTATCTTCTTGTGCTCAGAAACATTTTCTAGGATATATACTGGCATTAAGCATTGGTATATATATATTTTGGCCACCAACCCCAATCCCTCGATGCTATATTTGGGACTTGGGCAAGTCACATGTATACACTTATTTCAGTCATATTTGTGACAATTTAATTATCAGATTGCAGATGGAATGACTTTAGAAGTACGAACTGTGAATCTTCTACTTGAAACTCACGGTGGTGCTCGACACCAGGGAGGAGCAACTTGGTATTTTTTCATTGACCCAGAAATTCATATCTTTGTTACTTATTTGTTGTCTTTTGTTTATGGTAAAGCAATGATTCTTTGCATAACTTAGTGGCTACATTCTATGAAGGAAAACTGTAATGATGATGATATTTAACAGAACCTTGCGTGATGAAGAGAGCATCAAACACTAGGCTTTCTCCTTCAATGTTTTCATCTAACTTTTCTTTCTTTCTCTAAATAAAACAACTGTACTAATTGCTATAGTAAGTCTCTGGTCAAAGTCATAAAATACAGTACATTCAATCAAGTTGTTACGAAGATTATTTGAAGACCCTAATTTAGATAAGCAAAGGGATTGTATTACTGTTGAATCAACACAGACCAAAATATACTCGAGCAAACCTGCTTAATAGTTTCCTCTATCCCGTGTCCTTTGACCTCTAGGGTGGTCAAGTAAAAATGTACTTTAGATATTAAATTGTCTTGTAATTGTTCGAGATGATTTTTCATTTTTGCATCACTGTTAGCTGGAGATATATCTGTGCTAGAGTCATTTAGTCTTGTCCATTTACGTATTATCTTCCCTTCCAATGTATTGATATACAACATTTAATAGGAACTGATGCTTTTTATGTTAGGTCTTTAAGGTTGGACCTTGCTTCTTGTGATTTTATGCAAAAAGCAATGCTTTACCCTGGAAAATTTCTGTATAAGGCTAAGTTTGTTATTTGAGTATCATTACCTGGTTTTTATGGCAATGGCTTATTGATTTCCGTGCACGTCTTCATTCCCCGGCCCCATTCCCCACTCACAGGGCATCACCTATGGCATCAATTACTATGTGCAACCTTTTGCTTCATACCACAAACGAAAGTTGGCAGGTTATCTTCTAACTCGCTTCTACTGTTTCCTTAAGTTTATCATTGAATAATAAACAATTGTCTGTAACAGGCTGTAAATCTTAAGGACGCGAGGGACTTTTCTGCTGACAAGAAGTTCATTTATGTGTTCAAAGTAATTACCCCATCTTCTTCATTTTTAAAAAAGAACATTTATGTGTTTAAAGTGATCATGTCAGCTTGTCCTGTTATTCTGTGTTCTTTTACTATATAATTGTGGTGGTTTTAAACTATATTCCTTTAGATTCTTGCTATTTGCTACATCTTAAAATATTTGACTGTATACTCCATTAATTGTGATGCTTTATTGCTACATCGATATCATATCATTTTACAATGTGTTTTTTGGTCATCAGAAACTTGAGTGGGAATTTTTATCCATCGACCTCCTGCCTCATCCTGATATGTTTATGGATGCTCATTTTGCAAGCTCTCAAGAGGGATCTAACAGGAAAGATGATGATGGCGCAAAGCGGGTGTTCTTTGGCGGGGAGAGATTCATTGAAGGAGTATCAGGAGAGGCTTATGTAATGCAAATTAACGGTTTGAGTTGTTTCTCTGTGAATTTTTGCATTTAACTAGAGAGTAAGGATATGCAAGGGAACAGTGTTTGATAGTTTGTAATAACTCATCCTTTTTAATAATGATCAGATTACGATTCAGAGAACAGAACTGAATATTCCATTGGGGCTTGAGGTTCAGTTGCATATCACCGAAGCCGTTTGCCCTGCTTTAAGTGAACCAGGCAAGTTAATGGGTCTTTGTCACTCTTGTTTTACATTAGCAGTAACCCTTGTTAAGTTTTTTGAATGATACCATGAGCAGGATTGCGTGCTCTCCTCCGATTCTTGACTGGATTATATGTCTGCTTAAATAGAGGAGATGTCAACCCAAATGTTCAACAGGTTCAATTTGTCCCGTTGACTAAATTTACTAATAAAAAGACGTATTAATGGCTCTATACATATACCAACCAAGTCTCTCTCTCCTGACAGCTTTCTTCCGAAGCTGCAGGACGTTCTCTTGTCTGCCTTGTTGTGGACCACATATTTCTCCGCATTAAGGATGCTGGTTAGTGTTTCCTCCTTGAAACAAGCCAAATTTCTTTGGAGTTTGGTTTTTATTGAGGCTCTTCATTGATTTCCTTTTTGTAAGAGCAGTGTCTATTACATATAATTGTTGTATATATGTTGGTGGTGCATATAGTTTTTTTTTCTGGCTATATGTTTTACTCAGATTGAAAATATTGCTAATAATTACAGTTTTACTTGCAGAGTTCCAGCTTGAACTTTTAATGCAGTCACTCTCTTTTTCTCGGGTATATTTCTAGAGCAATTTAAAGTCTATGCATGGTTTCTGATGTGTTTCAATGTGTTCTCATGCATAGCTAGAATCTAGCATTACAAGGTTATACTTTTTGTACAGGCAAGCGTTTCTGATGGAGAAAATGCCAAATACTTGACTCAGGTTATGATAGGTGGATTTTTTCTAAGGTTTGTTGCTTTTACACTTTCTTATATATTTGTCCAAAGTTAATTATACGTCTCCTTGACATTCTTGTGCTCATAGTTGTTAGAATCTTACGATACCGACCTCTCAAAGGGTAATAATTTTTTAAATTGGACCCCTAAAATCTGGTCATGTATCATCTTGGGCTTTTTTATATAATTATCGACTTTAGGATTTTAATAATTCTTGTTAAGGAGACTTGAGTATATTGGCGACCAAGTTATGTAGTATATTTCATTATTCGTCTGGTATTAAATGTAACACCCCAGTCCCACATCGAAAGATAGGGGAAAAATTTGTCTGCATATAAGGAAATAAGTTACTACCAATAGTACCTTGAAGTTATAATCTTTTGGGAGCCTGTGGTGGGCTAAGATGACCCAAGAAGATATTATTGGGTCAGTAGTTTGAGGCCTTATTTTGATGGATTTGATTCGATTCAGACTTGGGATTTGACCCGAGATTTGTTCCGGACTCGGGATTTGACCCGGGTTGTTTCATATAGATCAAAGCCTCACTCTAAAGCTTCGGGTCGGGTCATCCGATCGGGTTGCCGGAGGTGAGGACACGAAGGCTGGTGGTATTATTCCACAATGAAGAGATGGAGGTCCGGAAGTGGGGACACGAAGCCAGCCGGTATTATCCCACAATGGCTAGAGAGACAAAGATCTTTGGGCCCGTGTGTGTGATCGGTTCTGACAGGGACGTCAGAAATTTAAGTGGGGGAGTTTGTAACACCCCAGTCCCACATCGAAAGATAGGAGAAAAATTTGTTTGCATATAAGGAAATAAATTACTACCAATAGTACCTTCAAGTCATAACCTTTTGGGAGCCTGTGGTGGGCTAAGATGACCCAAGAAGATACTATTGGGCCAGTAGTTTGAGGCCTTATTTTGATGGATTTGATTCGATTCGGACTTGAGATTTGACCCGAGATTTGTTCCGGACTCGGGATTTGACCCGGGTTGTTTCATTAAACATAAATGCCACACCGACCAAAAGGTGATATTCGTTGCTTGAAGGAATTTTCATTTTCATTTTATGTATATCTCTGTAAGTCTCTTTGTATTTTTCGCCGGTTTTATAACCGTCTGCGCAATGCTTTTGGTGCTACATATAGTTGGGAAATTCTTTCTTCTTTTAGTTAATTGGGCACACGTCCTTGTATGACTGGTGCAGGGATACATTTTCACACCCTCCATGCACCTTAGTGCAACCGCCAATGCATGATGCTACAGATGATTTTCTGCATATTCCGGACTTCGGTATTAATTTCCTCGCTCATTCAGAAAGTTAGATTCATTTATTTGGAGCTATTAATATGGTGGGAGTAGTGTTATCATTTTTGAGAATTGATTAGTTCATTTGTTGTATGACCAGGGAAAAATTTCTGTCCTCCAATATATCCACTAGGGGACCATTTTTGGAAATTAAATGAGGGTGTTCCTTTAATAAATCTCCATTCGCTTCAGCTCAAGCCTTCCCCAGCTCCACCATCATTTGCTTCACAAACAGTCATTGAATGTCAGCCTCTTATGGTATACATCTTGTATTTCATTATATTCCACAAAAATTCATTTGTTTGACTGATTACTTTTAAAATCTTCTATCATTCTTTTGTCAGATTCATCTTCAGGAAGAATCCTGTCTGAGGATTTGCTCCTTCTTAACTGATGGAATTGTAGTCAAACCTGGTGCTGTTTTACCAGATTTTTCAGTAAACTCCCTCACATTCAATGTTAAAGGATTAGATATCACTGTACCTCTGGAGACGAGAAGACCTAACTATCCTACAGACAGTGTAAACACTAGCTATCAAAGCTCCTTTGCTGGAGCAAGGCTTCATATTGAGGAATTATTCTTTTCAGAGTCGCCTTCTCTAAAGCTTGGGCTACTGAACCTTGAGAAGGATCCTGCATGCTTTTGTCTTTGGGAGGACCAGCCGGTTGATGCCAGCCAGAAAAAATGGACAACCGGAGCTTCTCTTCTTAGTCTGTCTCTGGAATCCTGTAATGACTCAGCTGGAGTTCAATCTTCTTTTACAAGTTCTTCTAATTTGTGGAGATGTGTCGAGTTGAAAGGTGCTTGTGTTGAGGTAGCAATGGCGACTGCAGATGGGAGCCCATTAACAAACATTCCTCCTCCCGGAGGGATTGTTAGAGTAGGAGTTGCATGTCAACAGTATTTGTCCAACACTTCGGTTGAGCAGTTATTTTTTGTTTTGGATCTCTATACCTACTTGGGTAGTGTCAGTGAAAGGATAATAATAGTTGGAAAAAATAATCGAATAAAGGAATCAAGAAACGAGTCGTTTGGTGGAAATCTAATTGAAAAGGCTCCTGGGGATAGTGCTGTAAGCTTAGTGGTGAAGGACCTCCAGCTAAGATTTCTGGAATCTTCTTCCAAAGATACTCTAAGAATGCCTCTGGTTCAGTTTGTGGGAGAAAATCTGTTCATTAAAGTAAGTCATAGAACTTTGGGGCGATTGCTATAGCTATTTCTACTAGTGTAAGTTGGAATAGAGTTAAGGTGGATTGTGCAGACACTGAGAGAAACATGGCATATGAGAACGGTATGGTACCGCCTTCTATTGAAGATGGTCATGTGGCTGAAAATGGATACCCTCAACTGAGGGCTGTTTTTTGGGTGCAAAACAGTTGTAAGAGTCAGTCAAATAGCTATGCCGTCTCAGTTCCATTTTTGGATATAAGTATGGTGCATGTGATCCCATACAATGCAGAGGATATGGAGTGTCATAGTTTAACTGTGTCAGCTTGTATTGCTGGTGTTCGGCTTGGGGGAGGAATGAATTATGCTGAGGCTCTGCTACACCGATTTGGAATTCTTGGGCCAGATGGTGGTCCAGGAGAGGGGCTTTCTAAAGGGATAGAGCATTTATCTGCTGGGCCTTTTTCAAAACTTTTGAAAGCTTCACCTCTGATAGTGGACGAGCTCAAAGAAAATAATAGTAAGTTTTTTGTTTTGTTTTTTATCTTGTTTGATATGCTTCCAACCCTCTCATATGGTATCTTTTCTATTGCCACTTTAATTAACTTATGTTCATCTTTTTGTTTTTCATCCCGCCATCCTCTCTTTAGATGGAAGTTCAGGAGATGGGAAAAACAGTAGTATGCTGCACTTGGGTACGCCAGATGATGTGGATATTTCAATAGAATTTAAAAATTGGCTATTTGCTCTCGAAGGTGCAGAGGAAATGGCAGAAAGGTGGTGGTTCAGTGATTCTGAAGATTCTCATAGAGCAGAGAGGTGCTGGCACACAACTTTCGAGAGTTTGCAAGTGAAGGCGAAAAGCAGCCAGAAGCATGTGTTGAATAGCAAAGGAACATCACATCGAAGACAAAAGTATCCTATCGAATTGATTACAGTGAGAACTTAGTTCCTTACTTTTCGTAGGGTGTTGAATAATGAAATGTAGGCCTTGGTATGAGGTGTTACTACTACAAATTAAATGCATATTATTTTTATAACGGTACGATAAAACATTGTCTGAAAATTCTTTTCATGGAATATTTGTCCTACGTAATTAAGACTTCATCTATATAATTCTGTGCCACTTTTCTTTTGATCATTTGACAAGAAACTATGGACTATGAAATATTATCTCAACTTACTAGATGACGTTAGAGACCTTATTTGGGCCCATCCTCATGAGATATTATTCTTTTGGGTACTTGGATTTGTTAGAAACCTTTTGTGGGTTTTTCCTGGCCTCATGATATATTCTTTTCGGTACTTGATTGGTTAAATCTCTATGAGAGTTTCATGTTTGCTTGAGTCGGGGTTGAATATTTACTTCTAAAGCCTGTATCACGTTGCTGCTTCAGACCTTACACCTGGTTTAGGTTTACTGTGAAATAATCATCGTTATCAATTTTTATTTTTTTATCATCTCCATTCTTAGTTAATACAGCTTCGGTACATGCATCATTGTGAGAAATTGCTTTGTAGGTTGCTGTGGAAGACTTGAAGACTTTAAAGCCAAAGCCCCAGCCCCGGAAAAACATCCTGCAAAATGGTGAACTTTCAAAAGGGTTCAAACAAAATGCAGAGACACATGGTGGGATTAATTTTGAAGTCGATACGGTGATATCTGAAGACGATGTCGATAGTGCAATGGCCAAGTGGGTAGTGGAAACTGTGAAATTCTCTGTGAAACAGCCGGTAACGAGATTCAACATGTTATTTAGCTACATTAATACTTTCTTTTATCCTAAATAGCTAACATTACAAATTTATTATCTTGTAGTTTGATGCGGTTGTAACAAAGGATGAGCTGCAATACCTAGCTCTTCTTTGCAAGTCTGAAGTTGACTCAATGGGCCGAATAACTGCTGGAGTCCTACGGGTACTTAAGCTGGAAGGTTCTGTTGGCCAGGCAGCAATTGAGCAACTAAGCAACCTTGGTATGTTCTAAATATAATCAGATTGAAATTACAGTTTATGTTTTTTTAGTGCAAGGCTGGAATTATCACATGTTAAACATAAATGGGGGTGGAAAGATGGGGGTTCAATGCCGTGGACTACAAACTCTAGATTGACTAGGAACAACTATTGTCAGAACTAATATACTAGAAATTTATTGATATGAAGGGTCAGGATCATAAGTTTCTGAAAAAAGATATATTCAGCATTGTTCACTAGTTTTTTAAGAAATGAAGTCTGTCATATTTATACACTTGTGACTTTTCTTTTAGGTTGAGGTCTAACATTTAGCTACAACAAAGTAAAAAAATGTCTTGATAGGATTGTTTTTAAAGATTTACATTCAGTATACTCGCCGTAACTCAACTATGCCTTTTATCTTAAATTGGTTGGGGTGGGCTGAAAATGAATCACATGTAAACATAAATCAAAAAGGCAAGAGGAAAGGAAAAGCATAAAACAACAACCTAATAAAAGGATAAAATGAAATAAATTAAACTAAAAGAACAGGAGTAATGGTTAACAAGACCTAATTCCGACCCCCTCTAATTTTATTTTTCTTTATTATTTTTTATGTATATGGATCACTCTATACTTCAAATAGCCCGACTCCAGAATTTATGAAATTGATGACTTGCAGGAAGTGAGGGGTTTGACAAGATTTTCAGCCCGGAAAAGCTTAGCAGGGGTAGTATTACCAGTAGCACTGCGACGTGGCCATCTTCGAGTGTGACTAGTGAAAGCCGTCATCCAAGCTTTGAATCAACAGTTACTTCACTTGAGGTGGCGGTTTTGGATTCCCAGATCATTTGTGCTGCTCTTACTGCTGAATCAGGTGAGCACCTAGACCATATGAAACAACTCAGTCATAAACTTGAGAGCATGCAGAGATTACTGACCCAATTGCGGACTCGAATATAAGTTGTCATTTTGTTTCTTATTTAAAATTTTGGGATAAAAGAGATCCCAGTCATTTGGGGTTGCCAATTCTTTTTTGTATATATGCTACAAGTACAAATATATGTCGAGTGTATGTACCAATCAGTGAGATACAAGGCATAATCATATATCCAATTGAAATTTTGAACAAGAGATTGTAACTTTTGTGATGTCGAATTGTTAACAGATTTGATATACAGCTGTTTCTAGGTTAGAGTTTCTCTCTGTTTCAGAGTAAAGTTTATTGTATGAATCTTATCAATTTATTAGTAGTTCAGAACTTCAAAACTTTTTTGTAAGTTATCAGGTTCTCTCTAGTTTTCAATGGCGTGCAGTAATAAACAGTTATGGAGAGAGATTGATTTCCTTTTAAATTTCTGCTCCACACTCTAATGCTCCCAGTACGTACGTAATGGGCTCTCAAGGGTATGGTATTCCGTGTGAATTAGCAAGAACTGTGTTAAAAACTTGGTCCTTTTGGTGGTTCTTTGCCCACATGGCGGCAGTGCCCTGGTGGTTTGCCGGCTTGGGTGGTCCTTGTTGGGATTTGCGAAAACGAGGGTGAGTTGCTTGTGAATTGTGAAAACGGGTGAGCCAAACAAGTAGTCTAAATTCTTTGCCCCGTCCTTCTATCCCGTACTCCTAATCTATATTCTTCATGTAAAATTATTTATTTATTCACCGTTAATTTTGTAATTGGACAATAATTACATGATAGCAGAACATGGGTCGGACGATTGGAGATATGAATTCGCTACAGAGTCCATCATCTATTGTGGTATTTTTTTTTAAAAATAAGATTAATTTTTTAAATACACGTGACAGTGTGGTTTTTTTTTTTTTTTTTAAGAACAAGTGATGGTGTGATACTTGTAAATATATTTTAAAAAAATAGTTGGCATAAGAAAAATATATAGCCTTATCTTCTTTCTTGTACTCAAAATTGGTTTCTCACAGTCACCGGCATGGCTTCCAATTTCCTCCTCAATCATCCCCACCCTTTTCCACACCTGTACCCAAACCATTCCTCTGTAACTCCATCACTCTCATCCGTCCATTTTCATAATTCTTCACCCAGAAAATATTTCACAATCAAATCTTCAAACAACTCATCCCCTGAGGATGAGCCTGAGGCTGCTGATGATTTCCCGGCCCCACCTCTTTACTCTGAAACTTATCCGATTGAAAAGCGAAGAAAATCTGAAATAATCCGGGAGCGGAAGTCGAGTAGCGGGGGGCTTGTAAAACCGGAGCCACCAAACTTTGAAATTGGGTGGAAAAGAAGTAAGCCAATTCCCCTGGAAAAGCCAAAAGGGTACGCGATAATGGATTTCTTGGAGAAATTGGAGGAACTTATGGGAAGAGAGTTTGGTTCGACGGAATTGTTGGCCAAAGTTGGAGAGATAGTGGCGGAGAGAGCCAGAGAAGAAGCAGAGGTACTGAGAGAGGAAGGGAAAGTGGAGGATAGAATGGTGAGGGAATTGCTTAGGGTTTTGAAGTTAATGGAGATGGATTTGGCAATGGTGAAAGCTGCTGTGAAGGAAGAGACATTGAGCGAGAGGCTTCAACAAGCCAAGGAACGGTGCAGGCAAGCTATTCTTGTTGCTAATTCTTTTTGAAATCATAATTTTTTGTATAGAATTAAGAGGAAGAGGAGGATAATTTATGTCTCAAGTCATTTTGCACCTACTCTTGGAATGATATATATATATATATGAATATATATATATATATATATATATATATATATATATATTATTTTATAGAACGGTGGCCTGTTAGTTGATACCATGTTAATATAAAATTCTTTTGAGTTTATTTATTTATTTTAAAAAGAAGATCAATTAAACCAAGTTAAAATTAATAATAGGGATAAAAGATTGTGTAATTTTATACTATTAGTAGTAGTAACTAATAGGCTTCTCTGATTTAGGGGGTGTATTCAATTAAGATTTTTAAATATTTTTTTTAAGTGACATACTTTTGTAGAATTTGTGGGATTTTAATGACTTTCAAAGACTTTAAAGACTCTTTTAAAATGACTTTTATAGACTCTATAAAATAAGTAACAGACTTTTATAAACTTTTTATCAAGACTATGATAGACTTTTGTATATTTCTAATATATCTTGCAACTTATATTAATTGTTAATTAGCCCATGTATACAACATCTTTCTCTTTTTTCATGAATTAGAGTAAATCTCATTATATTATTGTGGCATGAGATTTTATATATGTTGAAAGCGTTCATATTATTCTACTCATTTCATAATACATTTGGATACTTGGATACCAATAAAACTTTAGAAACTACAGACGCAATACAAAAATTAAGCTCAATTTTTATTGAGCTATATATACTTTATGCATATGCGTACGCTTTTTAGGTACTGTGAGTATGTTCTTTAGCAGCCAAGTTTTTGATTAAGAGCAGGAAGTATCTTTTTCTCAACTGTTTGCTTACTTAGCATTCCATTACTATCACGCCATCCACGAACTGCGGCATCAACCATGAGTTGTAGCAACTCATTGCTCTCTTCTAATGTCCACGAATTATAAATTCCAACATTTTTTCCTTTTCTTTTGTTATTTCCTTGTTGAGAATCTCCCATTTGTAATTACTATGTCATATATACACATCTATCTTAGTATTTCCTTTAATAATTTATTAGTCTAAACACATAATCATAATCATATATTATACATACTTGGTACTACATATAATCATATAATCATATATGTACTACATAATCATATATTATGTAGTAAGTAGGCCAAAATATCACATGTTACATTGACATTCATTAGTTTATAAATTTTGTATAATAGCTTCACACAAAAATACAACTATAAAAAGGGAAGAATTTACGTAAAGTGAATGCATGTCTAAACATCCGCTTAGAGTCAAACATAAGGACTACATAATTCAAAGACAAAGTGGTTAATAATAAGCACATAAATATCGAATTTCATGTTCCATCAATTAAGATTATTTTGAATAACATCAAGAAGACTTACAGGTAAAATAAATTAATTAAAATGTTATATACTTGATATTAAATAATTATATTAAATTCAAATGAACAAAAAATTAAGAAAAACTATCTTCTCAAAATACTCATAATTTATTATTTATTTTGTTAATATCAAATTCAATTCACGTAATTGTACATACATAATCATATTTTATACATACATAATCATATATTAACTCAGTAATACATAATCATAATTATACATAATCATATATTTTCGTACATAATCATATATTTTCATATAGTTTCATATATTATACATACATAATCATAATCATATATTTTCATATATTTTCAAAATTAATGTAATTTCATATATTATACATACATAATCATATATTAACAAAGAATACATACACATCATATATTTTCTATTTTCATATATTATACATACATAATCTGTACAATTGATATGAGAGTTTCATAATTTTATCTCACATTTGTTGAACAAATCTCTTTCCTCTTTCTATTGGAAGCTTTCGATCGACTATTTTTTCTCTCACCAATTCAGATTAGATTTATTTGTTTACTTATTAATATATCTTGTTAATTCTATTATTATAATAAATCTAATTATTTTTATGGCCCAAATTTCACCAAATTATTTATCCATCACATATTAATATTTATTAGCCCATATAAAATAAATAACTAATTTGACCCAATAAAAGATAGTCCAATTAATAATTAGTTTTATCCACCTTTGTGTTTATTTGAAAGTCTTTAGAAATCTTTAGAGATGAGTCAAGACTTTGGATATGAATTGATAGTTATAATTCTTCTTCTAAAGTCTGTCAAACTCTACTATTTGATAGAAATCTTTAAAATCTATGACTTTTTGAATACCAAAATACTTTTATAGACTTTGTAAAAATCTTAATTCAATACCACCTAACTTTTAAAGACATTAAAAAAGTTGTAATAGAATACCACTAAACTTTTATAAACTCTTTAAATGTCTTAATTGAATACACCCAAACTTTTAAAATATTTAAAAATCTTTAAAAATTCTAATTGAATACATCCCGCCTTAAATTTAAACCATCCAACATCCTACGTACGTACCGTATAAATTATAATTCCCCACATCGGACAATCAAAATATCCATATTTGTAACATAAATAATATTCTCAATCTCAATACAATGATTTATAGCATTTCGGTTATGGTATTTATCAGAACATCCTTTAATGAGGAGTTTCTTTGATATACTCTCTAAACCACCTTTTTTTTTTCTCTTTATTATTTCTCACGTGAATTAATTAAATTTGACTGGTTATTATGATCAAAACTATCTTGCTAAAAAGATTATATATATACAAAAAAGATTAAGAAAGATGTAAGAAAATGATGGACAAGGAAAGCTAACAGGGACAGGTATTTTCCTTCTATGTACGTGGACTTAACTCTACAATCTACAATCGTATATTTTGAAAATTTGTACAGTTGTGTAGTTCCATTAACCCCATATATATTTATATATATTTGTACTAGTTCAGGTACAGACCAGCAGCCTAAAAATGCCCAGGCCAGAGTCTACTTCATAGATTAATTGTAATTAATTAATTGGTGTTGGAATTATAGAAGCAAACGTTCATTACAAAAAAAACGTCCATTAACAAACATCTCCAGCATCTAAGATAGATAGCAATATTCTTAATTACTTGCTTTATATATATTTCCCGTTAGGTGGAAGGGGATCTTTGAAGAATTAATAAAGCTTTAAACAAATCAATCAAACGGACGGATGCCATCCACTTTGGCCTTTTATTTTATTTGAGCAAAGAATCAAACGGACGGGTCCCTAATGATGGCCATGAATGGATTCACAATCAGAGAGTGAATTAATAAAATCATGAGTGAATTAATGCAATCGCTGAGTCAGTCTAAGTCGTATGGTGAAATAAGACCATTTTGGCATCCGCATTGCCGAGCCTAGAAAACTGGAAGAAAAAATAATTTTGGTTTGGCCATATCTAGACGTGAGACTTTTACATGGAGTATTTTGGATATCTGTCCCGTCCGCAATATTAAATTATAAAATACTAAAAATTAAACTGCGGACGAGAACTCTATTAAATCGATGGATCATCGGATGGACGCTCATGATATGTTATAAGGATAAACTTAATTTGACATGATTAACTATGGATTAGTTCCCTATATATAATTTAAACAATTATATAAAGTTAGCTAGCATAGCCGAAATAGTTAAAATTAATTTATGGAAAGACATATAGATAGATAGTTGTTGTTGGGTGATATTTTTTTCTCTTTAAATACGGGTATATTGGGCTACTCATTTAATCAATCTATTGAGCCTTTTATTATTAATCCGTGAAAGTTATTGGGCCAGATTACCATATTATTTCCATTTTAACCTTTAAGATCGGGTCATTTCAGTAGATCGACCCATTAGATATTTTAATATCTGTTACTTTGACTTGCAATGATGAAAAAGCATGACGGTTGACTAAAACTCCTGCCATGCATTAATGTGGATGGGATCATAGCCGTGGCCAGAGAAAACAAATGGCCAAAGGCAAGTGGATAGACTATATACTGATCAAGAGAGCCCATCGATCGTAGGGGTGTCGTAGTAGTAGTGAGTGGCACAAGAATCCAAAGCGGAGATAACCTCAACCTAGCAAGAAGCCTTCACCAAACAGTGCGTTCTCATATACATTTTTTGATATTCATATCCTCTCACATACACACAACGGAGAATTATTATCTATCTCTAGACACTAGACATTACTTTCCTCCATTGTTAACCTTGTGAACACATACCGACTCTCACGCTGAAGCTATCCCCGACTAACAAATACCGTCAAGCTTGTTGTGGTGTTTATCGTGTTTCTTGTCTCGGCAGATCGTATGCGTCTTACGTGATTGGGACGTGGCAAAAGATCTTAGCGTTAACATTGGCGCTAGAAGGAGGGGCTTTTGAGTTCTAGTGCCATTAACATTTTCAATCACAATCGTTTAACCTACTTCGGAAGATGATGAGGAGTAGGGATGATACGCCAGAAGGGCAGGCGATGGCTGTTAGTTCGTCACTGCCTCGTGTTTCGGTGAAGGATCGTCTGGGTCCTTCTAAAAGTGCTCACAAGAGCACGACCTCTAAACATAATTCAGGAGATCTCCGTCCGAAGATTCATGGTGGGGCCAGACGAAGATTAGTTTTCGGTGCGGATAAGGAGCGAGATCATGGTCGAGGGCAGGCAGAAGGCTCACCGACCAAGACTTATCGTAGAAGTGGTCAGGGAGATAGAGCCGCCAAGTTGGCGAAGATGGCGAACGGCGCGATAAAGCCTTGGAGGTTCTGTTGAAGAAAGAGAAGATATAGCCGACAACGATGCTTGGTGGCGGAGTTAAGGGACGAAAGCATCTAGCCGTGTTCAATCCGAAAGTGAGTAGGCATAAGGAGGTGCCACTGGCGAGAGGTAAGGAGACGGAGCATTCCGCCGCATGTTTCTAGGATCGCTCTCACGAGAGAGGAGATCGAGGAGCGAACTCCGTGGCCTCAAGAAGGCAATAATGGTCGTTGCCTCTCAAAGATCGAGACGATTTACAGATAAAGGAGCAGTCGAGGAGATCATGCCCGAAATCGAGTAAGTGGACTATGAACGTCATCATTCTCACCATAAGAACAGAGTCAGACACCGGAGTAGATCAAGAAGTCCCACCGGGCAAGAGGATCGACAGGAGAGGTCGATCCTCTCATAATAAGCAGTATCGTTCACAAGAAAGAGGTTTCCCACAAACCCAAGGCGTTGATTTTCAAAGTGAAGGAGCCGAAAGAGCTCGAAAGCGGTGGTGAGGTTCAAGAGTGAAGGACGCCCGGAAAGAAGGCATCCCCTTTTTCCTTAGATATTCTCAAAGAAAAGGCAGATATCACTAAAAAATTGCCTCGCATGGAAAGTTACGATGGGACCGGGGATCCTTATGACCATAGCCAGGCATTTGATCGGCTAATGGACTATTATGACTTCACTGACGCTGCCAAGTGCCACACTTTTGTTACGACGCTGAGAAAAGATGCGAGACAGTGGTTGGGAACTTTGCCGTCAGATTCGATATCCTCTTGGACCGAGCTTTGTGATAAGTTTCATGCCCGTTTTGGGAGTAACCGAAGAAGAGGAAAGCCTACGGGTTCTCTGGCACAGATCCGGCAGTTTACCAGCGAATCTTTGGGCCAGTATGTAAAGAGGTTCGAGAAGCGATCCGGCCAGTGTCCACCTCAATGATCTCTGTGTCAGAGGTTTGTTCCGAATGGGCTGGATCTCGGTGAAGTCTCGAGAAATTGGTGAAGAAGTTGATGTTCCACCATCCAAGAGCTTGGTCAAGCCTTTGACAAGCGCGTATATATATTGTTATGGAAGAATCTATGAACAGCCTGAAGCATCCTCCTTCGGACCAGTTGAAAGAGACAATAGTTCCCAAGGCCGAAGTTGATCAAAGGAGAACGGGGGGGGGGGGGGTACAATGATCGACCAGAGGGAAATTCGAAGAAATACAATAACTCATGGCGGCAAGGAAGCAGTCGTCCCCCTATTTCAGCCCCAAAGGTGAATAAGGTCTACACTAAACTGAACACTGATAGATCGGTGATTTTGGATCAAATCAGAAACCAACCTTTCTTCGAGCTACCCCGTGATAATTACCGAACAGGACAGGGTAACTCTCGTAAGTATTGTGGCTATCATCAAGCCGCTGGCCATGACACTAACGAGTGTTGCAATTTGAAAGATTTCGTGGAGAAGAAGATTAAAGATGGCTTGTTGGTGCAGTATGTGGCCGCGAATGATCGGCAGAATATTAACCGTACTGTTCAGACGGTTCAAATGGCTCCAGTACCGCCGCCAAGGCATGTTATCGATGTGATAACCGATGGATCTGTGGGGAAGTTGATAGGGAAAAAGAGAAGGGCTTACCTGGATTTGGTCATGACTGTAACAGATGCTCCCCTGAAGATTGACAGGCCATTTCCAGGAACCATCATATCATTTACTGACGCATATTATCCTTCGGAGCCCATCGAGCCACAATGAGGGGGCTTGGTGATCACAAAGACAAGTGGGCTCGGTGGATATGGGCTACGATGATGATAGACAATGGATCTTCAAAGGATATTTTATACGCTTCATGCCTATCAGAGGATGCATCTTGATGGGCAGAAAATGGAGGTAGGGCAGGAGGCTCCTTTATACGGCTTCAGTAACGATCCGGTCAAAGTTGCAAGCACTATCGAACTCCCGGTTATCTTCTAAGACAAAGACCCCAAAGAGTAGAAATAATGTACAAATTTTATGTTGTGCATGTAGATTCAAATTTACAACGCTATATCTTTGGGAAGACCTACCTTGACTGCTCCTCCAAGTGGTGACTTCCATCCTCATTTCAAAATCAAGTTCCCCACAGCGCATGGAGTAGGAGAAGTGGCGGGGGACTTAGATCCGGCCCGAAGTTGTTATCGGAATGCTGTTATTTCTTCCAGAGTGGGGGTCAACAAGCAAAAACAAACGATGACGATTGAGATCAAGCCTTTCACAGAGAAAGCGATTCGTAACCGCACAGATCCTGCGGAGGGACGGAGGAGATCGAGTTAATCATCTAAAAGCCGCACAAGATCAGAAGATCGGTTCGGTCCCGCCGTAACCTTTTCGGACAAACCTTATGGAACTCTTACGCTGCTATGCGGATATCTTTGCATGGGAACCACAAGACATGCCTGGAGTAAGCCGGAAGATAGCTGAACACAGTCTGAATGTAGATCCCTCGAAGAAGCCAGTTCGGCAAAAAAGGCGGATCTTCGCGCCCGAGCGACAAAGGATCATTGATGAGGAAATCGCAAAGCTATTAGCTGCCGATTTCATCTATGAAATTGATTATCCCGAATGGATGGCGAATGTAGTGTTAGTGCAGAAGCAGAATAGAAAATGGCGGGTTTGCATCGACTACACCGACCTCAATAAAGCTTGTCCGAAGGACTTTTATCCTCTGCCCCATATCGATCAGCTCATCGATGCCACTTCGGGGTATGCATTACTAAGCTTTATGGATGCTTTTTCAGGTTATCATCAAATATCCATGCGTAAAGAGGACATTCCAAAGACAACGTTCATTACACACCGTTCGGTGTACGCCTACAAGAAGATGACTTTTGGCCTTATAAATGCTGGACCCACCTACCAAAGAATGATGAACTTCATCTTCGACAGGCAGCTGGGGAGGAACATGGAGGTATATATCGGTGACATGATCGTGAAGAGCATGCAGGTTCAGAATCATTTGGACGATCTAGAGGAATGCTTTCAAACTGTCCATCATCGTCAACTGAGACTCAATCCGGCCAAATGCACTTTTGGCCTCGGTGCAGGAAAGTTTTTGGGCTATCTGGTCAGTCAGAGGGGCATCGAGGCCAACCCGGAGAAGATCCAGGCCATTCTTGATATGAAGACTCCTCAGTCTTTCAAGGACGTTCAACGTCTGACTGGTAGGATTGCAGCTTTAAGGAGGTTCGTCGCCAAATCTGTGGAGAGGTGCCTTCCTTTCTTTGATACATTGAAAGGGACAAAGAATGCGAAGACATTCCAGTGGACTTCGGAGTGTGAAGACGCTTTCCAAGGCATAAAGACATATCTTTCTTCTGCTCCTTTATTGGTGAAGCCCTCCCCAGCAGAGACCTTATATATGTACCTTGCAACAAGTTCGTTAGCGGTTGGAGCAATGCTAGTTCGGGAGGTCAGTGGAAAGCAGCATCCGGTCTATTACGTCAGTCATGTCCTACGAGATGTTGAAACCAGGTATCCGAATATTGAGAAATTTGCCTTTGCTTTAATAATTGATAGTAGAAAGCTTCGGCAGTATTTTCAAGGTCGGCTCCTGGTCGTCTACACGGATCAGCCGTTGAAAAAGGTGATGGGCAAGCCAGAAGTTTTCGGAAGACTAGCGGCATGGACTATGGAGTTGTCCCAGTTTTTCATCGAATACCATCCCCGAACCGCTATCAAAGGTCAAGCTTTGGCCGATTTTATGGTAAAATGTTCGTTCACCGAAGCAGATGCCGAAATTACTTAGTTTGAATCGTCCGATCGAAAGATTGCGGTCCTTCAACAACGTCAGAGTGCTTGGACTCTATATGCAGACGGTTCCTCTACCATGACTGTTAGTGGGGCATGAATTATCTTGACGAGTCCAGAGGGGTTCAAAGTTCAAGAGCCATCGATTCGGGTTTAAAAGCAACGAACAACGGTCGAGTATGAAGCGGTTAAGCAGCGGATGTTCGATTGGCAAAGAGTCTAGAAGTCCAGAAGCTTATCATTTACAGTGACTCTCAGTTGGTCGTCAAGCAGCTGTCGGGAGATTATGAAGCTCGTGGAACTCGGATGATCAAGTATCTGGCGGAGTTAAAAGATCGACTTCAGTATTTCGCTTCGTATGAATTTCAGGGCATAGAGCGTAATGCCAATTCTATCGCCGATGCTCTGTCAAAGTTGGCCACTACGGATGCAGATGTTTTCAACGGATCAGTTTATTTAGAAGTTTTGCAGCAGCCGAGTGTTCAGCATGAAGCAGTGATGTGTATCGAACGATCTAACTGCTGGATGACCCCCTACATCGAGTATTTGGCAGATGGCGTCCTTCCTTCGGATCAGATGTTAGCAAAGAAGATCAAGTACAAGAGTGCCAATTTTGTTCTTATTGATGGGGATCTTTATCGATTGGCCTTTTCTTCACCATTGTTGAAGTGTCTGGTCCCATCCGAGGCGGAATATGCTCTTCGGGAAGTTCACGAGGGTATTTGCGGTGATCATATGGCTGCTAAATCTTTGGCTTACAAAGTACTTCGACAAGGATACTATTGGCCTACAATTTTCAAGGAAGCTACAGAGTATGTCAAGAAATGTGAAAAGTGCCACCAATAACAATCGATCCTCATTATCACCACCGGAAGAGCTATACTCGATTTTATCTCCTATACCCTTTATGCGGGGGTAGATATATTGGGTCCATTGCCTAAAGTTAAAGGTCGTTAACTTTCATCATAGTTGCTATTGATTACATGACCAAATGGGTGGAGGCGAAGCCACTTCGATTAATAACGGAACAAGAGTGTTTGAAATTCATAAAAGAGTCCGTAGTGTTTCGCTTCGGGATCCCTAGAGTATTGATATCGGACAACGGACGCCAGTTCGTGGGATCAAATTTTGAAGCATTTTTAAAGGAGCTGGGGATTCAACATAAGAAGACTTCGGTGGCTCACCCACAATCAAATGGACAAGTTGAGGTGACCAACAGGACGCTGCTGAACGGGATCAAGCGCAGACTGGATGAAGCTAAAGGAAGATGGCCAGAAGAACTGCTCAGCGTGTTGTGGGCTTACCGGACTACACCGAGGACAACCACAGGGGATTCACCTTTTCGGCTGGCCTATGGTACTGATGCCTTAGTCCCTGTCAAAATCGGATCTCCAAGTCTTCGGGTCAGTCAATACAAAGAGATCTACAATGACGAAGGACTGAAGGCCAATTTGGATCTGCTAGAAGAAGCCAGAGAGGTGGCTCTACTTAAATTGGCTGCTTATCAACGAAGAGTAGCTAAGCATTACAACAAAGGAGTCAAGCTTCGCAGATTCGAAGTAGGAGACTTCGTCCTTAGAGAAGCCGAAGCTTCTACACCTCAAAGCCTCAAAGCACGCGGAAAGTTAATGCCAAACCGAAGAAGGTCAGATGAAGTGATCAAGTATCAAAGCCGCACTTATCGGTTAAAGGCATTAGATGGTTCCGATCAAAACACTTGGCATCTTTGGCGGTTTTGAAAATACTTCCAATAAAGATCAAGTCAATTCATCTAAGTCATATATTATTGTTCATTATCAATAAAAAGTCACTTTTTCACTATTGATCCCGGTCCTATTTGTCCTATGGTTACTATGGTGTAAGGAGGTATGGTAGGACTCACCGCCATTCGATGGCGACCCATTTGTCGTTCTACCCGAGTGGTGAGGCGAAAGGTCCTTATGATCCTATATTGATTTTACCAAGGGTGGTAAATCAATGGTCACTATTGATCCTGGTCCTATTTGTCCTATGGTCACTATGGTGTAAGGAGGTATGGTAGGACTCACTGGCCATTCGATGGCAGTCCATTTGTCGTTTCTACCCCGAGTGGTGTCATTATTGTAAAGGTCCTTATGATCCTATATTGATTTTACCAAGGGTGGTAATTGATTTTATCAATGGTCACTATTGATCCTGGTCCTATTTGTCCTATGGTCACTATGGTGTAAGGAGGTATGGTAGGACTCGCTGGCCATTCGATGGCAGCCCATTTGTCGTTCTACCCCGAGTGGTAGACGAAGGTCCTTATGATCCTATATTGATTTTACCAAGGGTGGTAAGTCAATGGTCACAATTGATCCTTATATATCTCCTTATATCTTGATCTTATATCTTGGTCCTTATATAATTGTTCACCCCGAGTGGTAAATAAATGACCGATCTCGCACTTCAGAACCAATGAGTATGTATTACTTTGTTTTATTTAAGTGTTGAGTTCAGTCCATTCAATTCAGTTAAGTTAAATTCTGTCCATAAAATTCAATTCACTTCATTTCATAAATTAATCATTATATGCTTTAACTGATTCACTGTTTAGGTTCAGTTTACTGATACTGAATTGTTGACAAGAAACTAACCGAAAACATAGTTCACAATTAAGGAAATTGCAGATTCATCAAGAAAACTAAACATTCATTTGATCGATTCATTTATGAACTAATTACACAAATATAGAAACATTGTCAACGTCCATATATAAAATTTCAAAGTAATCCCAAAAACATAAAAAGTTTAAACAGTTAAATTTTTACATAGTTAGAACAAAAGCAGGAAGAACATTTAGGCGCCACCTTCGTCCTCGGAGTTAAGAAGAGCCGGATCCAGCTGGGCAGCAGATAGCTTCTCTTTACCTCACTCCCGGCAGTCTTCATAACCCTCCGAATAGACCTTCATGATCTCGGCATTGAGTTCATCCGAGTCCCTGTAGTCTGCCTGAATCTGCTTTCGCAGCTCTTCGGTCAGAAGAGGACCCCATCCCTCAAGCTCCTTTATTTTGTGACAAAGTTTATGGCGTTTGTTCTTATGTCTCCGCTTCTTCGTCTCCGGGCCTTTGATCGAAGTCCGCTAAGTTGAATTGCCTGAGCTCCGATTGGTAAAAAAACTCCTCATTTTGGCCTTGAGGTAGGTTTTCTTGACCCGGCCGGCTCGAGATCGATTAAAGTTTGTTGGTCGGCTTTGACGCAATGAACCCCCACCCATCCTCAGAGCCCTTAGTTCGTCATCAGACGTCTTCAAGTCCATTTTAGCTCGATCTAAGTCTCGTTGGAGGCCATCGATGATATGAAGAGCGTCTTCTCGATCGGCCCTTTCTCGAGCCAAGGTCGATTTCAGCATGTTGATCTCCTGTCTCATGAAATCTTCCTCGGCCTCCCCATTTATGTGCCTTGGACGCAAACGTCCGAAGACAGCATTGGCCTGCATATGTTCAAACAGTACTCAAGTCAGTACCCAGATATCCAAGCAAGAACAGGGAGATAGGAAATAAAGAAATGATTATTTACCTTAGCCAGATAGCTCATCCCTTCATCGAAAGCGATTCCGTCAGTGTGATCATCGAACCGATGATCGTCGACGATTCTATCTGAAGGCCCCAAGAGGTCGAGGGAAAATTTGCATTGAATCTAGGCCATAGTCGAGACCCCATGGCCTCGGCATGATAACCCCGACCAAGGACCGGGTCGTTTCGGAGAGGTCTCGACCTTCGGTGAAGGAGTTTGGTTGCTTTCGGGAGGAGAGTTCAAGATACATACAGTTTGGAGAAGGAGATTTATTTGGGATGGGTTCTTGGGGAGAAGCGGCAGAGGCGAGCTTGGTTGATCAGTGTCAGTGTACGCTTCTCTTCTGGGATAAAGCGTTTGAGCTGCTTTCGTCCCGATCACCTTCTTCTTCAATCAGTATTTCTGAGGGGCACGAAGGGGGAATGATCGAAGATTGGGGCACCCTGAGCTCTTGATTGGTCCACGGGTTATCTTGGTTTTTAACTTTTTGGTCCGAAGGATGCTTCTTCGATCAGGACGATCGAGTAAGCCTCCTCGTCGAGGAATGGATGTTGTAGTTGGCTCAATTTCTGGGGTGGCTTCCGAAGGGCTAGGGAGAGGAGTTGATCTGGGTTTTCTAATGGCCCTCTTCTTCTAGCGAGGCCGGAGGGTCTCTTCCGAAACGAAAACCTCATCACCATCTGGTTCTTCAGTTAGGAGTTCATCAGTGTGTATCTCCGGGGTCGGCTCGACTTCGGGAGTAGCCTCTGTTGGCCGAGTCTCAACGGCTTCCGAGGACTTCCCGGATAAAAAATCTTCGAACTCCTTTATTTCCAAGGAGCTCGGTCTGATCAAAGATACTGCATGAACCAAATAGTCCTGTGTTAGGATCCACATTATAAAAGCATTTTCAAAAATTCATATATATATTAAATAGACCGATGCTTACATTTATGGTCATATAACCATGCCTGTTTCGAGAGGAGCCCGTACTTCCACTCCTCCTTAGGGAAATTATCGAAAAGTTCCATCATTTCAACTTCCCGTTCTTCGGAAATGTCTCCGAAGTCAGCAGAGATCTTCTCATCAGTGGCCCAGTTCGGTAAAGAAGAAATTTCGGGACCTTTGACGTAGAACCACTTCTCGTGCCATCCCCTATTGCTCGAAGGAGTGTTCACCAGCGAACGCCTCTCGAACTTTTCTCCTGACTTCGGAGAGTGTTTGCTAATGGCCTTGAACCCCTTCTCCCTAGATTGGACTATCTTGTATACGGTGAAGAAGAAGTCCAAGGAAGGCTCCACGCCTGATTCATGGCGTAGAAGGCCACGAAGGCCAAAATATGAATGTAAGAATTTGGTACCAATGCCATGGTAGAACCCCACCCAGAACCCCAGTAAAGTCACTATGAAAATGTGCAGAGGGAAACGAACCCCTTTCTCGAGTAAGGTCATGGGGACGGCCGTCCAACCCTCTGGCCGTTGATACATCTTCTCGCCGGATCTGGGAGCCCTAACCGCATGGGTATCCGGAATGTGGTACCGGGATCGAATCCTCTCGTAACTCAAATTTCGATCCACGATAGAGGGAGTATTGGCATGCGAGAAGCGATCCGTGCTCCTGTAGAATTCGGAGGGGGTTTTGGGAGTTTTTGGGAGAGGATTCTTGTCGGTTTTCGACCCCTTTGGATTCAAGGCCGAAGTTTCTTCACGAGCGGTAGGGTTTGGCGGAACGACAGTGATCGATGTTACTAGTATGGGAGAACCTTGTTCGGAGTCTTGGGAAGCCATTTTTGACGATTTGCAGAGGAGCAGAGAGTTCAAAAGGCGCTCAAATTTCAAATGGGCAGGTAAAACTGTCAAATTTGGTAAAGTTATCTTTTATACTGACGGTTACACGGTGTTCAAGGCCGGCACATTAAATGTTAGTAATGATTTAGAGTTTGAATGGGAAGCGTCCGATTCCGGGTCCATGTATCTATTAGACAGGGCTTTTCTTATTTGGGCCTCCATTCTCCTCCCATTTCATCTCGTGAACAGTAACTGGGTGCACTTCAATTATTTCTTACTGTGGACCTTTAGTAAATTATCATGGACCATTTATAGTTTTCTATTAAACATTCTGTTCAACAAAAAACTAGGGGGCAATGTTGGGTCGTGATATTTCCTCTCTTTGGGCCGGGTATATTGGGCCTACTCATTTAATCAATCTATTGGGCCTTTATTATTAATCCGTGAAAGTCATTGGGCCCAGTTACCATATTATTTCCATTTTAACCTTTAAGATCGGGTCATTTCAGTAGATCGACCCATTAGATATTTTAATATCTGTTACTTTGACTTGCAATGATGAAAAAGCATGACGGTTGACTAAAACTCCTGCCATGCATTAATGTGGATGGGATCATAAGCCGTGGCGATAAAAAAAATGATGGCCAAAGGCGGTGGATAGACTACATCTGATCAAGCAGAGCCCATCGGATCGAGAGGGGTGTCGGTGTAGTAGTGGGTGGCACAGTAATCCAGGCGGAGATAGTATAACCTAGCAAGGAAGCCTTCACCAACAGGTACGTTCTCATACATTTTTTCATATTCATATCCTCTCACATACACACAACGGAGAATTATTATCTATCTCTAGACACTAGACATTACTTTCTTTCATTGTTAACCTTGTGAACACATCTCGACTCTCACGCTGAAATATCCTCCGACCGAATGTAACGGTGCCGAAGCTTGTGGTGTTTATCGTGTTTACTGTGCAGGATCAGGGCGTCTTACGTGATTGAGACGTGGCAGAAGATCTTGGCGTTAACACTTATATATAAAGACTATGTATATATATATATATGTATATGATGATCAATACAAATACTTAAATATAATTAATGGGAGGTGGAAGCAAAATGAATGAGGAGGGGATGTTCCGGTATGCGGATGGGACGGACAAGTTGTTAATGGTTGCCGGAAGCTTGGGGAGCATGCGGGATGGACTGCAAATCCCTCTTATGATGTTTGTTCTTAGCCACGTCATTAACGGCTATGCTGAACCCAATGCCACCGTCTCCATTGCTACAGTTAACAAGGTCTGCTGCTTTAACTACTTATGAGCTAGCTAGCTACACCTGGCTACAGATTAATTTATATTTTCAAATAGCGAAATGATATTAATGACAAATTAGGAAATTTAAGTAATTTTATAGTTTTAAAATAAAAATATATGAACGAATGTACGTCTTACTTGATAGATAATAGAAAGAGTATAAAGTGAAAAATTCCTGCCATAGGAGACAGTTTCGTGTTAACAATTTTTCAAGTCCTTAGGCTTCCTAAAATGCTAATTCCTATTTCATTCTTAATTATAACTTCAATTATTTTACTAATCTTCTTACTTAACTTCCAAGTTTAAGTATCTTTATTATTTTGGTCCTCAATTTTAACTTTTTAAATAATAACATAATATCAAGGTATGTGTATATATGGCTCATAGTATTAGTATCTTTTATTTATTAACTGAATAATTGAAGATATATCAGAAGAAGCCGGAACTATATATATTATCCCTTAAAAACTAGTACTCCTTTGGTCTAAGTTTATTTATTCTAATTTTCTTTTAATTTGTCTAAATTTATCTGTTCTCTTTCTTTTTATTACTATTAATTTTTTATTATTATACTTTTTCAATAATACCTTTATTTACTTTTTAAAAAATTTATTAAAATAATATGATATACATTAGAAAAAGTTGCTCTCTCCTCTATTTTGTTTTTCAAGAAAGAGTTAAGAGATTAAATAAAATAAAAAAGATAATAATAAAGTAATTAAGATTGATAATTTTAAGATAAATCTTTTTCTTAGTAAGAGTATACTTTCAAACTAGCACACGTAAAATTGGACAGAGGTAGTAATATTTAAGTAATCTTGCATAATAGTAGTAGATTCTGTATTAGTTTTATAATAGTATTATACTCCCTCCACCTCCATCTCAAGATAAACTTTTTGTACATATTAAGAAAGATGGTCAAATGATAAAATTATTCATATTTAAATTCTCATATCAAATTGTATAGTTTTTTATACAAGACTAGTGATACTTCATAAATATGTATAGAGAATAAAATTACGACATCTAATACTAAGACTATTATAGACAAATTATTATAAAAAAATACGCTTTTGAGTCGAACAAATCCACTTTTCTAAGGCCCGAAACAACAGGCTTTGCCATGAACGTGCCGTCATTTTATTTGTTGAGAACGACGAGTTCATTATTAATATCAGGAGAGGCATCATCTATGCACTAAATTCTTGTACTATGTGCGTAATTCATCACCAAGTCTAGACCAAACGGCCTCAGATTTGTAATATTACATATCATATAATTTATAAAAACTGCATGCTAACTGTTTGAGAAAATGTTTCAATCGTAGTTTGATCTAGTCTGGCACTTTGCATGTGCGCAAACATGAGGATGCTCAACTGAAAGGCAGAATAGATGTATTTTAATTAAGTATTTAATCTTAGTTTATTTAAAAAGGGTTGGTAACAGATTTCCTATTCAAGTCATGAAGAAGTCTTAAATATAATCAGTATACCCTTTAATGTGAACTAGCCTATATCATTAGATACACTTTCTCAAAGGGTATATGCCAAAAGATATTAAAAGTTCTGGATATTTATTTAAAAGGGGCTTTCTGCTTTTCTTGAAGCACAATTTGGTCCTTTTAAGGGAAGCTGCAGCTTATAAGAAGTGCTTATACTTGTGTCTGCCAAATCCTATTGGACTTGTGAACTTTGATACATAACGTGGCTCAACTTTTCAAATTATTTTTGTTCAGTTTTCACTCAGGCTGTTCTGTGTAGCAATTGGAGTTGGACTATCTGCTTTTGTCGGTCTGTTACTTTTCTTGTACCTCTTCTTTGTTCATTTCAATTGTCAAGTTGTTTACAAAGTTATATAGATTCTACCTTCAGTAAAAAATGACTATCTAGTTGTTGCATTTTTGCTGGCATTTAATTTTGCAGAAGGTCTATGTTGGGCAAGAACTGCGGATAGGCAAACTTCTCGAATGAGAGTAGAATACCTGAAATCTGTTCTGAGACAAGATGTTGGTTTCTTTGACACCCAAGCAGCAGATTCCTCTATAACTTTCCAAGTTGTTTCAACCATCTCCTCTGATTCCAGTACAGTCCAAGTTGCCATAGGCGAGAAGGTCTTTCCTTATTCTCTTTTGCATAAAAACGAGCGGCTAGAATATAATGAAAATAGTTACACCCTAAGAATAGCATAGTACAAATTATTTTACTTAGTTCTGCACATAATTTCCCCCCACTTTTATCTATAAACTTTTCTTTAACATTATTGACAAGAATGGGAATTCTCTTAAAGGTATATTATGAATATGCTAAAATTTAACTAATATAGACTCATCACTACCCTTCTAGTTTGTGATAAAAGATGTTGTTGAGTTAAATTAAAAACTCTCAAATTTTGTTCATTACAAGTGTTCTACAGAAAAGAACAGGTCTAGTGTATTGCCTTGAAGATCTTTGTTCTATACGATAGGATAACCCTATTAACTCTTTTCAACCCAAAGCACTTGTATTTATATTTAGTCAGCGGTGAAGAGTCTACCTTTTTTTATCTGGTTACATCCAGTCTTGTCATGTAGAAAATAGCTAATTTTGACCTGATAAGTAAATTGGTAATACAAGAGGCGCACAGCCTAGTTGAAAAACAATTCAATATCACAACTAACTGAAAGTCGTAAAATCTTAGAGTAACTTATCGTATAACTATTTGGAAACTAGTGAGCAGTGAAGAAATTATACATATATTTTGTCTTTGTCTACTCATCTGATTATAAAATCTGTTTGTTACTCCTTGAATGTAGATACCTGATTGCCTTGCTTACATGTCATCTTTCTTCTTCTGCCTCATATTTGCCTTTACACTATCATGGAGGCTTACATTAGCTGCTATCCCATTCTCCTTAATGTTCATTGTCCCTGGGCTTGGATTTGGTAAGCTTATGATGGACGTGGGAATGAAGATGATTGAATCTTATGGGGTTGCTGGTGGTATCGCAGAACAAGCAATTTCTTCAATAAGAACTGTATATTCCTATGTTAGCGAGAGTCAAACCCTTGATAGGTTCAGCCAGGCACTTCAAACAACTATGGAACTAGGAATAAAGCAAGGTTTTGCAAGAGGTTTGATGATGGGAAGCATGGGCGCCATTTATGTTAGCTGGGCTTTTCAGGCATGGGTGGGGTCTATTTTAGTCACTAAAAGAGGAGAAAGAGGTGGTGATATATTTGTATCTGGATTTCTTGTCCTCATGGGAGGATTGTGAGTAAATTCTTTTAACAACTTGTGCTTTCAGTTCCTCTGTATGTAGAGAGGAGAATAGGCTTCTTAACTTGATTTTTAAACTCACTATTTCATTCATGCAGGAATATTTTGACCGCACTTCCAAATCTCACTGCCATTACGGAAGCAAAAGCAGCAGCTACTCGGATCAGTGAGATGATTGATCGGCTTCCATCAATAGACAGTGAAGATAAAAAAGGGAAGGCTTTATCTTATGTAAGAGGAGACATTGAATTTAAAGGCATCTATTTTAGTTACCCGTCAAGGCCTGATACGCCAATCCTACAAGGTTTAAATCTTAGAGTTCCGGCTGGCAAAACTGTAGGTCTTGTTGGGGGAAGTGGTTCTGGAAAGTCCACTACTATTTCATTGCTTCAAAGATTTTATGACCCCATCGAAGGTGAAATTCTCTTGGATGGATATAAGATTAAAACACTTCACCTTAGATGGTTAAGATCCCAAATGGGCCTGGTTAATCAAGAACCAATTCTTTTTGCGACATCTATAAAAGAGAATATACTATTTGGGAAGGAAGGAGCGTCGGTGGATGATGTGGTGGAAGCAGCAAAGGGTGCAAATGCACATGACTTCATTTCAAAGTTGCCTGATGGATATGAAACTCAAGTAAAGCAAATTCTACCTTTAGACTAATCAGATTCATGTTTTTCTATTTGGTTAATTTTGTTCAAGTATCAAGTATGCGAGTTTTACCCATTTACAAATTCAAGTTACCAATTTCACATTTTTAGTTTTGAATGCATTATTGGTGACAAAAGGCAAAAATTTCCTTGGGCATAAAATATATAATAAACTCCATTTTTCCAGCTTAAAGAGAACTTTGTAAAAATTGAGTTTTTTTCCCTTTGATCCTTTAGGTTGGGCAATTTGGTTTTCAATTATCTGGAGGACAAAAACAACGAATTGCCATAGCAAGGGCTTTAATACGAGACCCTAAACTTATGCTGCTTGATGAAGCTACAAGTGCACTTGACGCAGAGTCTGAAAGAATTGTACAGGAGGCCATTGATAAGGCATCGGTGGGAAGGACAACAATTGTCATTGCCCATCGCCTCTCCACAATTAGAAGGGCTAATCTGATTTTTGTTCTTCAATCAGGAAGAGTGGTTGAATCAGGTTCGCATAATGAGCTCATGCGAATGAATGGTGGACAGGGTGGGGAATACTTCCAGATGGTGCAGCTGCAGCAATCAGCAATGCAAAACGAAGTTTTAAGTAATTCAAACACTCCATTCGGTGGAAGAAACCAATACAAGATGAGTGTTCCACCGAGCCCATTAAGTGTTAGATCAAGCACACCAAGTTCCCCAGCATTGAACCCTTTCAGCCCAGCATTTTCCATAAGCGCACCCTACTCTGTCCAATATGATGATGGTTATGACAGCGATGATGAATTTAAACAAACATCTTATCCTGCTCCTTCCCAGTTGCGCCTGTTGAAGATGAATGCGCCAGAATATGGAAGAGCCTTGCTGGGATGCATAGGGGCCATCGGCTCTGGTGCAGTTCAACCAATAAATGCTTACTGTGTTGGCGCACTTATATCAGTTTACTTCAATACTAATAAATCATCCATCAGATCTGATGCAAGAACCTACTCCCTTGTTTTCTTAGGCCTGGGACTTTTCAACTTTGTTACCAGTCTCCTTCAACACTACAACTTCGCTGTCATGGGAGAACACTTGACAAAAAGGGTGCGGGAAAAACTTCTTGAAAAGTTAATGACTTTTGAAATTGGTTGGTTTGATCAAGATGAGAATACGAGTGCAGCCATTTGTGCACGGCTATCAACTGAAGCTAACATGGTTCGTTCCCTTGTTGGGGATCGCATGTCTTTGCTGACTCAAGCATTCTTTGGGGCTACCTTTGCTTATGTCCTAGGACTCGTGCTTACATGGAGACTAGCCCTTGTGATGATGGCGGCACAACCATTTCTCATTGGGAGCTTTTATGTTAGGAGTGTTCTGTTGAAGAGTTTGTCTGAGAAAACCCAAAAAGCACAAAAGGAAGGAAGTCAACTAGCAAGCGAGGCTGTCATCAACCATAGAACTATAACTGCTTTTTCTTCTCAGAAAAGAATATTGGGGCTCTTTAAGGCTAGCTTGGAATGCCCTAGGAAAGAGAGCATCAAACAGTCCTATTATTCAGGTGTTGGCCTGTTTAGCTCCCAATTCCTGGCAGCAGCTTCGACTGCTTTAGCATACTGGTACGGAGGAAGGCTACTGACACAAGGGTTAATAAATCCAGAGAGACTTTTTCAAGCTTTTTTGGTATTGCTATTTACTGCATATACTATTGCTGAGGCAGGAAGCATGACAAAAGATATATCTAGAGGAAGCAATGCAGTTGGATCTGTTTTTGCAATCCTGGACAGGTTTAGCGAGATAGATCCACTTAGATCTGGACTTGATGCTGCAAAGGCAAACATTAGGGGTCGTGTAGAACTGAAAAATGTGTTCTTTGCTTATCCAGCTAGACCTGATCAATTGATCTTTAATGGCCTGAACCTTAAAATCAGAGCAGGAAATACAGTAGCCCTAGTGGGGCAGAGTGGTTCTGGGAAATCTACCATTATCGGGCTCATTGAGAGATTTTATGACCCAATTAAGGGATCTGTGCATATTGATGAACGGGACATACAAGACTATAATTTGAGAACGCTGAGATCTCAAATTGCATTAGTTAGTCAGGAGCCAACCCTTTTTGCAGGAACTATCCATGAGAACATTGCTTACGGGAAAATGGATGCTACAAACTCTGAGATAAGGGAGGCTGCAATGCTTGCCAATGCACACGAATTTATAAGGTATGGACTCTAGTAGAAAATTACAAAATTCTTTTAGCAGTCATCTTATATATATAGTAAAAGGACGGAGAAAGAATTTTTTTCAATCTGTGAATATTCTTATTGGGCTCAAGCCTTAGCTTATCTAAAAAATAGCCAATTTCATGGCTTCCACGTACGAACAGAAATTAATTGCTTCTTTGTACCTTAGAACTAAGGTTATATTTTAATTTTCAGCGGAATGAAAGATGGGTATAATACTTACTGCGGAGAAAGAGGTGTTCAGCTATCAGGAGGTCAGAAACAAAGAGTAGCATTAGCTCGTGCAATACTGAAGAACCCCTCAATCCTGTTGTTGGACGAAGCAACCAGTGCCCTTGACAGCGTTTCGGAGAGCTTAGTTCAAGAAGCACTTGAGAAGATGATGGATGGTAGAACATGTATTGTGGTGGCTCATCGTTTGTCTACAATACAGAAGGCCAATTCCATTGCTGTGATTAAGGAAGGAAAAGTGGTGGAGGAAGGCTCACATTCTGATCTTCTATCTATACGCGGTGGAGCATACCACTATCTGGTAAACCTACAAGCAACTGGCACCTCTGCTTACAGGTAAAATCTGAGTAGCATGGAGTATAAGTTACTGATCATGTCCCATGTTATATATATATGTACCGGTAGCTAGGCTGTCTAATTACCAGACGAACGTGTGACCAATTTTTTTGTAAATTAGAAAAATTAAGAAAGCTGGCTATAATAAGAAGAATTAATTCATGTAAATGCCACACCCACACTCTAAAGTAACGATAATCACCTTACATTATATTTGTGTTTGTCCTTAGAATGAATGTATATATGTCTTATCCAATAAATATTAGTTACGCAACAAAATCTTTTAGTCTTGTTACGCAACAAATCATTTAATTTCAGACTTGATAATAAATTTTAAATAACCTATATATGTATATGTTACGGACAAAAATAAGAAAATGGGCAGAGATTATATATATTATTTCAATGAGGAAACATAGTATATTTTAATTTTCAATTAAGGCACAAGTTGTACATGAATACTTATGATAATTATACTGTACGAAAAGCAATACTGGAAATAAAAAACAAAAACAAAAGAATAAAAGGATACTAGTACAACCGTACAGTTGAGTCAAACAAGAAACAAAAGATGAGTACCGAGAAGAAGCATTAATAGTAGTAGTAGTAGTAGTCCTACCCGATGAAGCTCGGGTGCGCCGGACTTGAGTTTAATGGCCTTCTTCTTGACTTTGAGACCGGTAGTATCATTGACCTCCACAACCGCCCCTACCCGCAACCTGCGCCTCTTACCCTTCCAAAACATCTGATTGTACCGCACTGACGTCGACAAATCCACCCTGAAAGCCACCACCGACCCGTTCTTGGGAACCGTTTCCCACGGGATCCCTTGAGTCGTCGTCTCTACATGGTCCCTCCAGTACGTGTTATCTTCACCACTCTGATGAAACCCACTCGCCGTGTAGCTCCCAATTGGAAGGCTTCGATTTCGGCCAAGGTAAAATGTGAGGTTGAAGTTATCGTAGTAAATTCCCATGTATTCGTGCGGGTTCACAAAATTAAGGACCAAGTTGATGGAGGTATGGTTGCCGGTGGTGGTATAATTACCGGCGGTTTTGTTAAGGGCGGGAACGTAAAAGTTTTGGACGTAGCATGTAGCGCCTGATTTTACAGTGCGTACATTTATCCAGGAGAAAAAAAGGCCAAGTACAAATGAGATTACAAAGTTAAAAGAAACATACCATCAGACAGCTGCTGAACCTATTCGCCATCGTGTTTGTATAATTTGTAATTTTGAATGAATGAGTAGATATGAATCCAAGGAGAGCCTGCCCCTCCCTAGCTACTCTTTAAATTTGGAAATTAATTTATAAACACTAGCGGAAATTTCTATACCATTTTCTACTATATATATATATATATATAGTCGTCAGTCATTAACCAAGAAAGTTACTACTAGTAATATATACATACCAATAAATACATAAACAAATTCTATCATTAATTCGTCAATGACATTAGAATATATCTCTCAAATTCCACTATACACGTATTTGAAGATTCCCGTTTAGCTTGACATGCATATAAATGTTTCCGGTGGCCTTTATGACCGCTTCACCTCTTGCTCAACAATTATCTGTACGTGTTGACTTCTATATATATATATATATATAGCTATATTATGATCATTTGTAATGTAGATCTAGCACAGGCCAGGGTATATAATTTACAAGAGATCATATCTAGAAGAGAAACAAAAAAGGAATGGCAAAACTAATGATTTGGCCATCAAAGTCGGTATGTTTTACTAAATATCCGATTGAACTTTTAATTTTTCAAATTAAGTCACTGGACTAATTTTTATTTTCAAATTGGGTCATTCCGTTAAAAAAAGTTGACAGACGTTAGATTTTTGTCTACGTAGTGCTGACGTGGCAAAAATAAATAAAAAATATTGCTTATGTGGCAAAAAAAAGTCAAAAACAGATTTTAAAAATAAAAAAATTAACATTTTAAAGTTTTAAAAATAACAAAACATAATAAAATAAAACAAAAAAATACAGATTTTTTTTTAAAAATACAAATTTTTGAAAAAACAGTTTTTTTTTAAAAAGCAGCTTTTTTTAAAAAAAAGCAGATTTTTTAAAAAAAAAACGATTTTAAAAAAACAGATTTTAAAACAACAGTTTTTTAAAAAATAGATTTTTAAAAAAAACAGTTTTTTAAAAAACAGGTTTTAAAAAACATATTTTTAAAAAATCAGTTTTAAAAAAACAGATTTTTAAAAAAACATATTTTTTAAAAAACAGATTTTAAAAGAAACAAATTTTTTTAAAAAAAAAACAGATTTTTTTTTAAATAATTCTGTTTTTTTAAAAAATCTGTATTTTTTTGTTTTATTTTATTATGTTTTTGTTATTTTTAAAACTTTAAATATTACTTTTCTTATTTTTAAAATCTGTTTTTGATTTTTTTTGCCACATAAGCGATATTTTTTAGTTTTTCTTGCCACGTCAGCGCCACGTAGACAAAAATCTAACGTCTGTCAACTTTTTTTAACAGAATGACCTAATTTGAAAATAAAAATTAGTTCAGTGACTTAATTTGAAAAATTAAAAGTTCAATCGAGTATTGAATAAAATGTGTCAATTTTGATGGCCAAATCATTAGTTTTGCCAAAAAAGAATAAGAGATGTTTGGAACAGGAGATCACGTGTGGGACCAGTGATTCAAAGTCCTTTTAATTTAACAACTTCAAATATATCAACATTAATTTAGCATTTTATTCATTAAATAAATGTGTAATTATTAATTAACAATAAAAGTAAAAAGATTCGGCAAAACTATATAAAAAGGAAAGGATATGGTGCCCATTATATTCTATATAATATAAGAGATATTATTAATGTTATATAGATATTGAACTAGTGCAGTTTAAGGACCAAGATTAGGAGGAAGAGAGAGATTGAGTACATATATGTTGTAATGAATCATTGACTTTAATTTTTGAATAAAAATCTGATTTTAGATTGACTAGTCCTTTTACTTTTCAAAAGAATTGTTTTTATTTTCTGATTTTCTTGTTATGTTACCATGAGGATTTTTTTATCGTGGTGAAAGATCTCATTTCTTATTTATCTGTTATGTAGTAATAATTAAATTAAGTTTTTATCAATTTGAAAAATGAATCCCAATACGTATCATAAATGTTAAACATAGAAAAATACGTATTAGATTCTAAAAACACTTAAAAAATTACTAATAAAAAAGCCTTTAAATTAAATAACGGACAACAAAACCAAGGAATTTGTCAAAACAAGTAACAGTGCTACTACACGCGCACAATAGCACTTTTGCTCCGGTGCACCGGACTTGAGTTTAATACCCTTCTTCTTGACTTTTTGACCACTGTCGTTTACCTCTACGTTTGTCCCCACCACTAACTTGTGTCTCTTAGTCTTGATTCCCACAATCTTGAACCTCACCGCCGTTGCCAAATCCACCCTGAAAACCGGATTGGACCCATTCGAAACCTCTTCCCAAGGCACCCCATAGGTCTCCACGAGATTCTTCCGACGAGTATGCTTTTTATGCCCCTGATAAAAACTGGCCACCGTGTAATTCCCAACCGGAAGAGTTCGGTTTGTGACGACGTAATAAAAGGTGAGGTTGAGGGTATCGTAGTAAATACCCTTGTCTTTGTTCTCGTTGTGGAGCTTCAGATCGAAATAGATGGAGGTGTTGGTGGACCTGATATTATTAGAATTGTCGAGGGCAGGAACGTAAAAATCTTGGATGGAGCATGTTGGGTTGGAAGTACGTAGGCTTAACCACAAGAATAGAGCGGTGAGGCCTGAGGTGAGTAAGAAGCTAAAACAGCACCGACAACACCCGCTTTCGCTTTGGTAGTCCGCCATTTCCGGTGAATCACGCCGCGGCGGAGCTACCCGGTTTCATGTAAGTTAAGACGTTGAGAATAAATTATCTAGGTTCATTGAGAATAAATTTCACGTATTGCAACTTACGTAGAGAAGGAGGGTCCTTGTAGTTTCCGGTCCGCACCGCGTTAAGACATTAGTAGGCTTTTGTCCATTGATAATACTCCCTCGGTCCCTATTTAAATAATCTAGAGATGGGAACACCCATTAAGATAATGATCGGAAAATATTAAATATAATAATTAATTATCTATAACACCTTTAAATCATTAATGAGTTTAAAGTATCAAAAAAAAATAGGTAGAGTAATGAGGGGTATTTTTAAAAAAATTATCACTAATTCTCTTAGATTTGAACAAACGTCAAATAATTAGGGATAAATAAAAAAATCTAAAACGTCATTTAAATAGGGACGGAGGGAGTAACGGTGTATGATGTCATTGTCCTTTCAGGATTAAATATGTTTTGCTATCCTTAAATTATTGTTTATATTATATTTTGATGATTTACTTTTTAATTTTATTAATTAAATGATTAAATTATTAATTTTTTTTAATTCTATTTAATTCAGGCTGTCACATCAGTTAACGGGACTATTTTGGTGGAATACATCTGATCACTGTAAGAAAGGCATATTTGAAACAATACACAAAACACTAGCCTTAGACATTAATTTATTATATTTCACAGATCTAAAATATACCTCTTAAATAGCATTTCTTCATTAAATTTATATCATTTTTTGATAATTTTTTAAAAAACAAGTGAAACCGTAGGTGGCATTCGATCCATGTTTCCTATAGCCAATTAGCTAGAAAAGCATTTACTTTCAATATCATTATCACTTAATTGTTCGGAAGAGATTTTTTTATTATCAGAGCATTCACAACAGTTTTCTTATCTTTATCCCTACTCTACAGTGCTATTGGGTCATTCTGTAAGATAGGGATTCAATTTTTTCACTATGTACTCAACATGTTCTTTATATTGATTCCTCAAATTTTGAATTTTGAAATTTGAAATTTAAAATTAAAAATTAAAAATTAAAAATTAAAAATTAAAAATTAAAATTTGAAAGTTCCGACAGTCAAATCATGTTTTAAACGTTGTAACTATTTTTTATTTAAAAGTAATTGTCGTTTGAATTTAAAAATTACAATTATTTTAATTTAAAAATAGATATTGCTAGAAATCAAAATATGCAACAATCATTATGTGTTTATGAGAACTTTATTTTAATTATAAAATAATAAAATTTATAATTATTAGTAATATTTTTTACAAAAATGATCAAAATCAAAATTTGACTGATTTTTAATTTTTTTATAGTTCTCTTTCTTCTTTAAATCCTTTGCTTAAAAAATAAAAATGAGCAAATTTGATAGGCATACCCAAATCAGCAATTAAGTGAGATAAGATTCTTTAACCAACATAAAATTGCAAAAAATAGGATATAAAATATCATTTTACATAAATAGGGAACGCTCTATCATCCTGAGGAATCAAATCATATATAGGGATTAAAATAAAAAATTATATAAAGATAAGGAAACTGATATATTCTTCAAATGTGAGAATAGAGAGTCTATTGAAAAAACTGTTGTGAATGCTATCAGAATAGTGAAATAGAAGGTACACTACAAGAAAGATGTACTTCTTTTCAAATCACCCCAGACATTCAACATGCTGAATTGCTGCTCTCTTTTCATAAATTAATTCTTTAAATAAATCAAAATTTATCACCCTTTTTTTTGTGATGCAAACTTTGCAAAGAGTTGAGATTTCATATTATCCTCCACAAAAATAACGGATTCCAAATTGAAGTTTGGACCTAAAGTAGGGTTTGTAATTCTCTAATGCAACCGAAAGCACACCAAAACAAATGACACATACTATATATACCTGGAGGGGAATTTTTCTTTTTCCATATACATAACTTAGACTGCTCCACAAATCCACAATCAAACAACTGGAAAGTCTGCAAATATGTTTATTAGCACCAAGAACAAAATCCCAAAAGGTGCTTCACATATAAAAGGAGAAAGTCTCTGCAAATATGTTTATTAGCACAAAGAACCAAGGTTGAAAGAATCCAAATTGTAAAGGTCTTTGTAAAGATAACTGGAGAAGCGGAAAGCTAAATTGAATATAAATGATATCGAGGTCTAGAAGCATGTTACTCATCATCTTTGTACGGATACTCCTCAGGAACTTGCTTTAGAAGTTTCACCTGCAACTCAAATGCATCATCTCCTCTAAGCATATCACGAACCCATGTGACTTCAGTCTTCATCGACACCTGAAAATAGGGAGAATAATAGGATGTAATTTGGTGTAGCAATAATCCTTAGGCTTGATTACATTAAACAAGAGTACTTGAAACCAAAAATCTGCAACGCATAATGGATCTACACCATTACCCATCAAAGGATAAAAAATGGAGTATTAGTTTTATTCAGTTTCCTCAAGTGAGTATTTAAATTATCTCAATTATTTTCCAAAAGGCACGACACCTGCCAACGATCTGCACGTGCAGTTCGATGTCATCAATGTTCCAACAACTTAAGTGTCATTCAAATTGGAAAGCAAAAGTTTTAAAAGGATTCACATTTTCTCATACAAATCAATATTACAACTTCCAATCCGTATACCTAACACAATTTCATAAAAAAATCTTATTACATATAATAAGTCTTCATCTCACAATGTCACAACTAATTCAAAATCACTATTGACGCGAAACAGAAAATTGAACTCGTGTGCCACAGTCACACGCTCATTTCTGAGGATCTGATTGAGTTTAATGAAATAGTGTTTTCTAGTAATTTGGGCCCTAATATCAAAATATATTGCATTAAAGAGTTTAGAGCAAGAACTTTTTAGGTCACACCATTCTATACGTGATCTATAAATGAAGGAGAAAGGCAGACTTTTTCACTTTTATGTTAGAATGACGAAAAAATATTACGGAAACACGGAACAGAAAAACTTTCTTCAGAAAAGAGGGGGGTCAAGAGAATGATGCATTCCACTGAAACATGCAAGGGGATCAGGAACACAATTCAATATTTAGTTAAATATTCTTTAGATTTTTCTATTGGGTAAAAATGGTGTTAATAGGTACTAAAATAATTGAGGATTGAGGGTAGTTGTAATAATTAGGTATTTTAATAATTAAATTAGGAATTAGGATTACCTAATACATTAAGATTTTCGTTTCCCTATTCCATTACAGATTTGATTTACCTAATCCCTTATCGTTTGGGATTTTAATATTTAGTTAGGACACTTTAGTCTTTTAGTATTTCTATTATTCCTGTGTAGAATTAGAAATTTGGTTCTCCTTAAATAGTATGTAATCGGCCACAAGTTAATTAGCTTGTGAAATATTGGGAATTTATAAATATTCATGGTTGACTAATTCAATTATGCATTAGTTCGAAACCCCTTTGGTGTGAAGCCTTAGACTCAACTTAGCAACAAAAATAGCCTTAGACTCATCTTGGGTGTGAAGCTGAAGATCCTAGTGGTTCTATTCTATCAAAAGCAAATATATAAATATATATATATATATATATATATAAAATATATATATATATATATATATATATATATATATTCTAGTGGTTCTAGATGTGAAGCCTAGAAACCCTAGTGAATTTTGTGTCAAATTTTCCCTTCTCAACTGCAATACCATTCATCCTCCTTTTATATTTTCCCTTTTGAAGAAAATGTAATTTTGACCATCCTAAGAGCAAGGACAATGATGGTCAGTCATGCAGCTTTCTGTTGACACTTCACACCACCATAAAGGGGGGGATGCCATAACGGGTAAAATCTGTTCCAGCAGTAAGCTAGCCAGCTGCTAACATGTTTCATAACTTGTGCGTTAATATATATATATGACTGATATCTAGAACATATGATATGAACCATCAGAATTGCATAATTCATAAGAAAATGAAATTTTTGAAGATTAATGTTCAATAAACAACGATTATGTAGTTAGGTAGTATGTAAAGTGACAAGCCAAAAGGAATTACAGAGCAGATGTCAACATGTATGATAAAAGTGAAAAGCCTAACCATCTCTAGAGCTCCTCTGACAACTCCGCTTAAGATGTTGCAGTAGTAAAGACCTTGACAAGTATCAGGAAGCTCAACAAAGTCTACCAGTGGATTATCCTCCAATATAAGGCTGCATCTTGTTCCCTCGGCATCCCAATTGGTCACAGATGCTGTAACCCCTAAAAACATTTTGAAACCAACCTGTTCACAAGAAATGCCCAACATTACATGAATAAAATCTGGTAGTTCAAGATAGACTCAAATGCTCTAATCAGCCTATGACAAGATGAAGATGTTAATTTGTTAAACTGAAAAGGCTTTACATTTTAATGTAGGAAAATATGGGCAAGTTAGACACTAAATGTTGTGATGAAAACATAACAAGATCCATATACTTTTTAAGAAATAATTATATTTTGATCTAGAAAATATTGGAAGTATACCCTATTAAAGCTCAACCTCATCCAAATGTCCTAGAATACAAGTATAAGAGTGGAAAAATGATACACAAAAATATTATTAAGTTACTAACGTATTGTGTAAGACCTCACAAACTGATCTAATCCTACATCATTACCCCTTTTATATGTTTTCAATGAGTAAACCATACAGAAACCACTACAGAGTACTAAAATGGAGTGCAATCTGGGTTGTATTTTCAGTTTATCTAAATTCATGCTTTGCCTCACTTTATAGAAATGATATGTAGATTCTTTGCCCCACATCCCAAACACAAACAAATAAAAAGGAAAGAAAAATGGAGAAGGAAGGTCATGGGGGAATTGACACACGAGTGAAGATAGTGTACATAAACTCATAATATTAGACACCATAACTAGAGCAATAAGCTGACTTGCATTCTTACTAGCGCCCTACACAAACAGACATTCAGCAGGTACGTTATAATATTTCTATGTGGATAATAATTCAATACATATCAACTCCAATACTATTAGAGTAATTAAAGCAAGGTATAACTCAATAAAAAAGCTGAGGTGGAAAACTCAACCATGAATATGGAATCATGAATATTATGATTTTAACAGCAAAGCAAACAGAGACCTTTGCAATTACTTCAGCAGTCTCCCTGAAGTCGACACATGTAGAGACATTGGATTTAGCAAGAAACTCGTCAATTAGTCGGATTCCGATATTATAACCCCTGCATTGATAGAAAGATAACCAAATGGGGGTATGATTAGACTCACACCAAGACCAAGTAGTCCTCCTAACTACTTTTTCATTTTCACAAAACCCTTAAGTTTAAAAAGCAGCATGACAACTAGTCTAACAAAAAGCAGTAGACTTTACACGCATACATATAAAAATAAATATAGTACGTGAGAAAAATCACATTTGATCAAGTTGTTTGTTGACTTCTTCAACCTCCTCCAGATCCGTAAGCAGTTGTCGGACGATTGCACCGTACGTTAGTGTGAAAAGCTCAGAATTCTGTCCACAATATATATATATATATATATATATATATATATGAAATGAAATAAATCACACCCCAACAACAATCAAACATTACGAATTCAACTAAAAACCAAGTTTAATTTGTCAGAATGATACTGGGAAATTATGCAAAAGTTGGAGTTTGTAGCTTAATTACCACTCTCTCAACACTAGCAAAAATGGCATCTCCAGATCTGGGAGCGACTGGAGCCATGAGAATATTGTTTTGTGTCACGTCTCTTCGGATTGTATGTGATTTTCCGTTACGGAGTGAAATTAAGCAACCGCCTCACTCGCTAGTTTTAGTACCACGTTCGGGTCTGTTCCAATTAAGAAACACTTGAGCCTACTATTTTGGGCATGATGCCGAAAAGCAGCCCTAGTCGTAATCTGTACGCTTGAAACAACCCAGGATAGGTAAGTTAGGTCCAATGACCCCAAATCAAATATTATGCATTCCACACTAATTACCACGTGTTGATAAATATTTCATCCATTCCACACAAAAAAAAATGTTTCATTTACAAAATTTCTAAATATTAAGTCTATGTTTGTTTGTAGAAAGTATATTTGGAGTTGAACTATTTGTCTTAATCTATTTCTAATGAATTATATAATCCCATAATAAAAGTGCGATTAATAGTCCCCATTTTAAGCTATCAAATGGCTTTATGGGACTAATAATCCCACATTAAGGGACTAATAGTCCTTCTTTAAAGAATTAACTAATTCGAAACAGTATTAAATTAAAAAAATAATCTAATTCTAAATATATTTTTTGCAAATAAACATGACCTTAGAGTATAATTTTGTTCCATGTTTATCCTAAGAAACTGATAAATCCACAACAGAAAATGTTATTTCCACATGAAAACCATCACTATAGATCCTATAGCGACGTCATGTGGAAATATCAAAAAGTGTTGTGAAAATATCAATTTCCTTATCCTAATAGTTATGATGTGAATTTAAAGTTACAATGACAAATTTATAAAATATCATGTCATTTTATATTATAATAATATTATTATTATTATACAAAGAAGACTATTTTTATAGAGTTAAAATAATTGACAAATAAAACTATTTTTTTATGGACAAAGGACTATTATACAATTGAATGAAACTTTTACTGCATAAAGTATTCTAATATTTTTACGCAAGTAAGTTTAAAGAATAGATGAAGAACTATATTATGGGGAGGAATGACTGAGCAAAAGTAGGAGATGAATTAGGTATGATATTGGAGATGAGTGGAATTATGGAGTAAAACAAGAGAGTAATTTATATTTTATAATAACAACTTTGTAATATTTTTTCTTCCTTATATCACTTCACCGTGATACTGCGTTTGAGTTTGGAGGGAAGTGATGGGAAGGGAAAGTATAGAAGAAGAAGAAGAAGAAGGGATGGGAAGGGATTATAGTTTTTCATTGTCATGTTTATGAGTTTTAGAAAGGGAGGGATAGGATGAGATTTTAATTAAATTTTCCCTTGTTAGTGCTCTTAAGACCATGTGGAAATGACGACTAGTTGTTTCCTTAGACCAACGGAAAAAAAACAAATCATACGATTTTTCACATTGCATGACACTATGCGAAGAAACTTAGCAACTTGTTCTTCAATTGACACCCGTTGAGTACTATGTAACCCACCCTCATTATGTAATATATTGCACAACTTCATAAAGGTTTGGGGCAATGTTCGAAAAAGCTAAAATCAGTACGAGGCTTTTTTCTCTGGGCTATGCGAGGCGTAAGCCTTGAGGCGGAGCGAGGCGGAAGCCTTGATTTAAAGACCTAAAAGTCCCCAAAAAATTATGAAAAAATACTAATAAAACCATAAAATAATTCATCATTAAAATTAAGATCATAGAAGACATATTTCCAAGCTGGATCTTTTCTACCCATAATAATTCACTATAATAATAATAAAAAATTGTTATTATATTTTGATAATAGAATTATGGACAACACTAGTCATGTACTCATGTTAACATTGATAGAATTTATTACTGTTCAAAATAGCAATTTATGTAATTTATAAATAAATAATGATATTAGCAATTTATGTAAACAAATAATGATATTGTTATTGACAGTCTAAAAAACCAAATGAAATTATCATATGCTATCTTTGTTCAAAAAGAAATTAATAAAAACACAAACAGAGCAATACATCAAGATTCTCTCAAGTACACAACAAAAACTGTTTGGCAAGTTTATAACAGTGATCTGTTTCTTCAAAACTATTTTGTAACATTTGATCACCTGCAACAACGAAATAAACAGAGACTACATTGTTGGAAAAAGACAAAAACAGAGGACTTAACCAAATAACAGAGTCACTTAGCAGTTAGCATTCATAACTCATAAGCAATGTTCGAAATAGCATAAAAAGCCACTCAGGAAAAACAAAACACAACATACCTACACCACTCAAAAAAACAGAAGACACGTACGCCACTCAGAAAAGATAAAGAAGACACGACTCACACAGTAAAGGATTTCGCGAAATCAAACAATGATTTTCGCGACAGAGGAAGAGGAGGAGAAGACGCGACAGAGGACTCAGGAAGACGCGACTCAGGAAGACGCGACAGAGGAAGAGGACAGAGGAAGAGGAGAAGACGCGGCGAAGAGGAGAGCAGAGTGTCGCGAAGAGGACATAGGAAGAAGGAGAAGAAGAAAAAAGAAAAGGAACATACCTATAGAGTGTCGCGAAGAGGAGAGCAGCGAAGTCGATGCAGCCAAATCGGTAAGCCAAATCTAAACATTAAGCTAAATACTTAGGGTTTTTTTAAAGCCAAAATGAGGCGCCGCCTCATGACGCTATGGTATGAACGCCACACGAGGCTTAAGCCTCGATCGATCCAGAAAATCGCCGCCTCGACCGGACTTAAATCCGCCTCGCACGAGTATTGCGCCTCGGCTTATTTCAACATTGACTTTGGGTTTCATACCAATATATCTCTAATGTCATTATTTGTCATTATTTCATGAAGTAGCTCTTTTCTTGCTCTTTTTCTCTTTTTTCGGCGCAAATATTACCTTACTAGGTTTGTCTCCATGTTTTCAACTGTTTAGCTTCCGTTTATATTCACCAAGCAACCAAAACATTAAGACCATATATAATTCTTGCAATTTAAAATGATGAATTATTATCATCATACGAATCTTCATCACCTCTTCTCCAATCTTCAGTGGTCATCTATTATTTAAAAAAGTATGCATACTTATCAGGTAATCAACCACTCAAGCAATTAGCAAAGATAACTTGGCCATATTCGGAAAAAAGTTATATGATTAAAGGAAACTTTATGAAATCCATACATAGGGAGAATTCTGGCCACTCCTAAAAATCAAAGGCTATGCGATACCAAGTTTATGACATCCATACATAGGGAACAAAATGGACAGATTGCTATTCATTCACCAAAGTATAAGTAGCAGAACATGCCAAACATGCATGTGGTATTATGTTGGGGAATTCATTACACTATAAGGCAAAATTCATGACTTGAAAATCAATTTTCCCTAAGGTGCAGGAATTACCTAAGATCTGGATCAATGCAGCTGCTCAAGTGATCTTACCAAATGACATGTGGCAAAAATACTTACGAAGATCTTCAGCCCAAATTATACATGTTTGAGAGATGCCCTTATTTTAGAACCATTTTGTTCCATTTACAGTTCATTCATATTCAGTTATGCCATTTACAGTTCATTCATACTCACCAAAGCAAACAGTTACTTGGAGTTATGCCCAGTGCATAATTCTCTAAAATCCACAACCATATCATTTGTTTTCTTTTAGGATTTAAATTCACTTTTCAGAAACACTAAGAAATAGGCAGAAAATAATAAATACATAATTTTGATATACTTTATTGTCCTTTGAACCATATTAATTTTTTGAATAGAACAACATAAGACCATACAACTTCAACATTTAACATTTAGACATAATCCAAGCAGAAAATTTTCCTAATCACGTTGTCAGAATCTGAAGGGTGCCCGTCAATCCTCATAATATTGAGGATCTAATTTTCTACTCTACCTTGGAATTAATGTTATATTCGGAACTCGCATCATCAAATTACTCACATAATCACAGAAGAACCAGAATCAAATCATCATCAATTCTAATAAACCCAAAAACGAAAAAAAATAACAGATTAGGAGAGTGAAAGAGGAAGAAGAAGAATTACCCAGATTCACCATAAACGAAGTCAATCACAGAAGCAAATTTGAAAACAAATAGGGTACATAATTTGGGGATCTTACCAGAGATTTCAACAGAAAGAAGAAAATAAGAAAAATTGACGCCGGACAAGAGAACCACACCGGTGGAGCAAGCGGCGGTGCAAGCTAACTAAGCACGAAGGAACTCGGCGGAGTGAAGAGAGAAAAATGATATTTTCAAAACCTAAAAATACGTAATTGATAGTTATAATAGGAAGGGCAAAATTGTTATATTATTTATTTTACAAGGTTATTTTTGATAATATAAAATATTTCATTTTTCCAAAAAAATGAAATAAGGGGGTGTATTCAATTAAGATTTTTAAAGATTTTTTTTAAGTGACAGACTTTTGTAGAATTTGTGGGATTTTAGGGGGTGTATTCAATTAAGATTTTTAAAGACTTTTTTTAAGTTGACTTTTGTAGAATTTGTGGGATTTTAATGACTTTCACAGACTTTAAAGACTTTTTTAAAATGACTTTTATAGACTCCATGAAATAAATGAATGACTTTTATAAACTTTTTTATTAAGACCTGTGATAGACTTTTGTATACTTCTAATATATCTTGCAACTTATATTAATTATTAATTAGCCCATGTAGCACAACCTCTCCTTCTTTTTTTTTCATGAACTAGAGTAAATCTAATTATATTATTGTGGCATGAGATTTTATATATGTTAAAAGCGTTCACATTATTCTACTTATTTCATGATATATTTGGATACTTTTCGGATACCAATAAAACTTTAAAACTACAGATTTAATACAAAAAATTAAACTCACTTTTCATTGAGTTATATACTTTATGCATATGCGCATGCTTTTTACTAATAATTAATTGCTTTTTATTATTGATTGCTTTACTAATATATATATATATATATATATATATATGTGTGTGTGTGTGTGTGTGTGTGTGTGTGTGTGTGTGTGTGTGTGTGTGTGTGTGTGTGTGTGTGTGTGTGTGTGTGTGTTGATTGCGTGATTCTGTCAACCCAATTGTCCATCTTAATTGCTGCTAATTTTGTTTGATTGTGTGGACCTTTTTTATGCGCCTAACATATATCAAAGCAATGCGTTTTTTTCCTTTTTTATAAGGGAAAGATAACAATTCTGTCAATTTGTCATGCAGGAATACAAGTATACAACCACATGTTACATTATTTCACTATGATATACCAAAGACATTTTAAGACGAATATGGAGGATGTCTCAAAAATTAACAGTGATTTCCTTCGTTTAAAATATCAGAAAACTAAAAAAACATACACATACACATCATATATTTTCTATTTTCATATATTATAATACATAATTTTTACAATTGATATGTGAGTTTTATTATTTTATCTCACCTTTGTTGAACAAATCTCTTTCCTCTTTCTATTGGAAGCTTTCGAACGGCTGTTTTTTTCCTCACTAATTCAGATTAGGTATAGTTATTTGTTTACTTATTAATATATCTTGTTAATTCTCTTATAATAAATTCAATTATTTTTATGGCCCAAATTTTACCAAATTATTTATTTTTATTTTTATTTTTATTTTTATTTTTTTTAGCACATATTAATATTTATTAGCTCATATAAAATAAATAACTAATTTGACCCAATAAAAGATAAAGTCCAATTAATAACTAGTTTTATCAACCTTTGTATTTATTTGAAAGTCTTTAGAAATTTTTAGAGATGAGGCAAGACTTTGGATATGAGTTGATAGTTATAATTTTTCTTCTAAAGTTTGTCAAACTCTACCATTTGATAGAAATCTTTAAAATCTATGACTTTTTGAATACCAAAATACTTTTATAGACTTTGTAAAAATCTTAATTCAATACCACCTAACTTTTAAAGACATTAAAAAAGTTGTAATTGAATACCACTAAACTTTTATAAACTCTTTAAATGTCTTGATTTAATACAACCAAATTTTAAAAGTCTTTAAAAATCTTAATTGAATACACCTCCCTAAATTTTATCTCTAAATTCTTTTCTTTCCTCCTTAAAAAAAAAATTCACAAACATAAAATTTTAATTATTTTCTCTTCCCTTCTCTCCCTCTCAAACTTCAGAATAATGAGAATAATGAGACGATTTCATAAACAATTGAAATGTAGGGTGCAATTGTGTCACAAATTTTATTTTATATAAATTTAATTGTATTACTATTTTATTTTTCTTACTTAAAATTATTATAGGTTTATAAAATTTATATTTTCATATCATATTATTTATACACGCTATTTAATACTATTATAAAAATAAATATTAGTATCACATAAATTTTTCATTTGACTCAAATACAAATAATAATCATCCGTTTACTTTTCATAATAAGATCAAATTAGGGTTTAAAACTTTTTTCTGTTATTATAAAAGGAGTTAATCTAGATTAAAACTATTGCAAATATTAAGACGATCGTTGAATATATCAAACTTTAAACAAGTCAAACAAGGTGGTAATTTGTTTGACAAGTTCTGATTTTTTTAATTGCCCACATTTCAAAGAGATATGACTTATGAGTATATAAACACAATGAACTACATAACAATCTTAACAATTACATGTCACATTCTATTAGTTAAAATACTAATCTCACGATTAAAATAAATTATATTAAAAAATGTAAATTCCACAATAATTGTAACACCTCAGTCCCACATCGAAAGATAGGGAAAAAATTTGTCTGCATATAAGGAAATAAGTTACTACCAATAGTACCTTCAAGTCATGACCTTTTGGGAGCTGTGGTGGGCTAGATGACCCAAGAAGATACTATTGGGCCAATGGTTTGAGGCCTTATTTGGATGGATTTGATTCGATTCGGACTTGGGATTTGACCCAAGATTTGTTCGAACTCCTGATTTGACCCGAGTTGTTTATATATGTATCGTGAGCCGACTACCGGCTTCTGCCCGTCATCCGATCGGATTCTTGGGAGGTGGGGACACGAAGGTTTGGTGGTATTATTCCACATGGAGAGATGAAGGTCCCGGAGGTGGGGACACGAAGCCGGTAGGTATTATCCCACAATGGCTAGAGAGACAAAGATCTTTGGTAGTGTGTGTGTGATCTTGGTTACGTGCGACGGACGTCGAGAAATTTAAGTGGGGAGCTTGTAACACCCAAATCCCACATCGAAAGATAGGGGGAAAATTTGTCTCAGCATATAAGGAAATAAGTTACTATCAATAGTACCTTCTAGTCACGACCTTTTGGGAGCGCTGTGGTGGGATTTAGATGACCCAAAGATCTTATTATCGGGTCAATGGTTTGAGGCCTTATTTGGATGGATTTGATTCGATTCTTGACTTGGGATTTGACCCAAGATTTGTTCCGAACTTCGAGATTTGACCGGAGTTGTTTCAATAGTCATAACAAGTACTCTCTTTATCTCTGAATATAAAAGCGTTTTAGAGTACATGTATGAAATATTAAGTAAATAATTGTATAGTATTAAATATAATATCAATTATTTATAAGTATTAGAAAAAAAGAATGTTATTTATTGGATAAAAAATAATGAGATAACAAAGTTATATTTAATACTTGAGATAATATTAAAAATTAAGCCATAAATATTTATTTAAAATTTTAAAACGTCTTAATAAAAATATTTTTGTAAAACGTGTTATAACATGTTAATTGCTAAAAGATCATTGGATGGGGGGGTGGGGTGGGGTGGGGTGAGGGGGGTGGTTGAGCTTCTTGAATATGTAAATATGGGTGGAAAGAACTTTAATTTGGATTTGGAATAAAATATGGGTCGAAAAATGGTTAACCGGGTTTGAACTATATTTCTTTTTAAAAATATAGTTCTAAATTTTAATCAATCCAAATAAATTAATATAGTTAATGTGACGCCCCCAAAATTAGGTATACATCACCCATCTTGGGTCACCAGATACATGGTACAGAAATCAAATACAACTTCTTAATACAATCACATGTATGCAATACGACAAAAACATAAACCGTGAGTTTGAATACAAATATTATCTACTGTAGAGATTATACAAACTCAAAAGGAGTCCTCATTACAATTATTATCACACTATTTCACAGAATAGTGAAGACTACTAATGCTATCCTCTGGACCATCACTCCGTTCCCCGACTCGTCCCAGCTATATTCTCATTTCCTGAAGAGAACAATATTCTCATTTCCTGAAGAGAACAGTGAAAGGAAGGGTGAGCTCAACTAGCCCAGTAAAAAATATTATGACTAAAATAATGCAAAATAATTTATCGTTAGCCTTCAACAATGTTAAACTGATAAAATATAATAAATATCAAGTTTAACTGCAGAGGAACAAGCAATCCATTAAAAGAGTCAAGTAGAGAATGAAATCTACTATCTTTTATGATTTAAAAAAATTTTCATCACTTTTATCATTGGGACTCGAACAATAAATAATCCACATCATCGAATCACCCTCTATACTACTGGCCAAGGATATTCTTTAGTATCACGACCACGAATTATCCATGCACTACGACTAAAGATAATCATGTTTTTGTCAACGGTCTTGATCATGCCATAAAACAATTCATCTTTGCACTACGGCCAAATACATAGCCATAATCATACCAAAAACTGTCCATCAATGCACTACGAGCCAATGAGAACTTTTTCCACATCATTTGTAACATTACGGTCATGATTACAATCAATAATCCTCAGTCATAATCATACCAAGTCCATCTACATACACTACAGCCCGCAGATGACTTTCAACATAATATAAACATGAGGATGATGACAATGATATAAGAATTCAATAAAACAAGTTCAAGAATTAATTTATCCGAGGGCCGATAACGTTCAAATTGTCAACATGATATTGTTTTGTAGAGTAAAATTCAAGAATGCTCGGAAGAATATTTCCATGAAAAGATCTTCGGATGAAGCCTTGAATATCGAGGATATTCCACTAATTTCATGGAGTATAGAAGTCAAAGTTTTGACCAACCGAGTATAATAAAGAATGTAATAACAAAAGAAATCACCATAAATGCGATAGATCATACGTACAAGTTATTCCAACAGAATAATAAATAATCGGAACCAGTCCGACGTAAACGCATGCATGACGGATATTCCAATGAATAATAAAGAATGGAACCAGTCCAGTATAAAATGCATGAGACGAGATATTCAAACAAAATAATAAATAATGGAACCCGAGTCCCGTGAACGCATGCATGTGATATTCCGATAGAATAATAAAGGATGAAATAACGTAAGAATTTTACCAAGTATAGGGTAGCCCGCGATATACGAATATTCCCTACTTTAAGAAGAAGAATCTTTGGATATATAAGTAGTGAAGTAGCGAGAATACTTTCTTTCTTTCTCTTTATAGTTTATCTCTCAGAGTTTCAAAGGAATTCGTAAGAAATAATGAAGGAATGAGCTTATTTATAGGAAAATGGAATGAATAAGTAATTAATTCATGAACGGTCCGCATTAATTTACTATTAAACGGACGGTCCATAATGGTTTACTATTAAAACTTAAAACAACTGGTCCATCTTGATTTACTATTAAAACTTTAAACCAAATGATCCATATTGATTTACTATTATAACTCCACCAATGTGGTCCATATTAACTTACTTATTATATCTTCAACCAACTTGAAAAATTAAAGACATCTCCTCATGGAATAGTATTGTACCCAAATACCGAATGCACAATACTAGAGTAAATAATAATCGGGTGAATAGTAATCGGGTGAATAAGAACTCGTGAATAGTAACTTCGTGAATAGTAACTTGTGAATAGTACTCACACCACGAAAGTGTCCCGAATACCGATTAAACAATAAATCATATTATCACGATGATAATCTTTGTAACAATAATTGAATCAATAATATGAGAGATATGATCAAAGAATTATTCGTAGCAATAATTGAGTATAACCGAGTGACTTCTCACGTAAAGCATCAATAATCAATACTGGCTGTCTTCTCTTGTGAAACCACGCGTAGACTTCGTCATTTTTAACACACCGTGTTTCAACGATTAACAGTAAAACTTCTAGCGTTATTTTTTCATAAAGTATTTTTGTCGTTTTCTATCCCGAAAATAATTACGCTGTGGGGTCCACCAATGATTATGCAATCGCATTCGGATATTTTCCAACAAAAAGAATATTTCCCGACCAATCGAATATTATATGTGACGCCCCCAAAATTAGGTATATATCACCCATCTTGGGTCGCCAGATACATGGTACGTAATTCAAATACAACTTACTAATACAACCGTATGTATGCAATACGACAAAAACATACAATCATGAGTTTGAATACAAATATTATCAACTAGAGATTATACAAACTCAAAAGGAGTCCTCATTATAATTATTATCACACTATTTCACGAATAGTGAGGACTACTAATCTTATCCTCCGGACCATCACTCCGCTCCCCGACTGCGTCCCAATTTATATTCTCATTTTCTCAGAGAACGGTGAAAAGAAGGGTGAGCTCAACTAGCCCAAGAAGAAATATTATGACTAAGATAATGCGGAATAAATTATCATTAGTCTCCAACAATGTTAAACCGATAAAATATAATAGACATCAAGTTTAATCATAATGAACAAGCGATCCATTAAAAAAGAGTCAAGTAGAAAATAAAATCTACTATCTTTTATGATTACAAAAAGTTTTTCATCATCATTGTCGCCGAGACTCGACAATAAATATTTCACATCATCGAATCAACCTGCACTACTGGCCAAGGATATTCTTTAAGCATCACGACCACAATTATCCATACACTACTACGGCCGAGAATATTTGTGTATTCATTAATGGTCATGATCATGCCAACAACTCGTCCCATCAATGCACTACGGGCCAATGAGAACTTTTACCACATCATTTGTAATATTACGGTCATGATTACACCGAATAATCCTCATCATAATCATACCAAGTCCATCTACGCACTACTGAAGCCACGTATGACTTTCAACAAAATATAAACATGAGGATGATGACAATGATATAAGAATTAAATAAAACAAGTTCAAAAATTATTTTATCCAGGAATTATTAACGTCCAAATTGTCAACATGATACTGTTTTGTAGAGTAAAATTCAAGAATGATCAGAAGAATATTTCCATGAAAAGATACTGGATGAAGCGCAAATATCAAGGATATTCTACTAATTTCATGGAGTATAGAAGTCAAAACTTTAACCAATTGAGTATAATAAAGAATGGAATAACAAAAGAAATCACCATGCATGCAGTACTTCACATAGATAGGTTATTCCAACAGAATAATAATAACCAGTCGTGCAAAATTTGCAATCGCATACGATGTTCCAACAGAATAATAAAGATTTTAACCGGTCCGGGTGTAAAACACACGAGACGATGATGTTCAAACGAAATAATAATAAAGATGAACCGTGTCCGGTGTAAAACACATGCAGGATGTTCCAATGAGAATAATAGAAGAATGTCACCAAGTATAGGGTGTAGATCACAGATATACAAAGTTATTCCAATGAATAAGAAGAAATGGAATAACAACGATTCTCTTCGTGAATAAGAAAGAATAACACCCTTTACAAAGTACAACAAATAATATTCCCTACCTTAAAAAGAAGAGTACTGGATATATAAGTAGTGAAGTAGCAGAATACTTTCTTCTTATAAGTAGAGTTTATTAGACTCGAATGTAACAACATACGACGGTGTCTCGATCGAGGCAAAGTTCGCAGAAGTTATCCGAGTTTACACACCTCATTTGGTGGAGAATGAGGAACGAATGACGCCAGCGTATGTTTCTAAGAGGTCTAAAACCCGAGATTAAATCAATACCTTATCTCTCATAAGTTTTCTCAGTATTCGAGGATGTTGTCAGCAGGGGCTCGATTATTAGAAATGAGATAGTGAGTATACTCAACCGAGGGACCACAACCTGTGGTAGTCATCGTAACGATGATAACCATAACGGCGAGGAGGAAAGAATATGGACAAAGCGGTAACCACTCGGGTGGTAATCGTGGACATGATAATAGGAAAGGTGACTCAAGTGGAAATTTCGGAAAGAGAAAATTCAACAATGACGGGAAGACATCAACAAAGAAGACCAAAGACCAACAACAAATGCTTGGGAGGAGAGAACGACCGCCAGCTAGATGTTACAAATCGCGGGAAGGAGGACATATCATTCAAATCGTCCCACAACAATCCAAGGTATGTTACAAACCGTGAAAGGAAGGCCACATCGCTTCGAGATTGTCTTATAAATAAAACCAAGTTCAATGAAGTGGTGATTCCAAGGGTCGTCCGGATAAGTCGAAATCACGGTTCTGAAAGAAGCGTTTGTCGTGATCGGTCAAAATGCGAGGAACCCGAACGAGTTTAAAGACAGGTTAGTTAATTATAATTCTTGCGAAGTTTATACCTTACTAGATACTCTGCCTACCCATTCTTTTATCTTTTTAACATTAATTTCCAACGTTTGAACTTGACTACGGAGAAATTAGACTTTGACTTTATTATTGGAGACTTCGTTAGAGAAACTTTCATTACATCCGTTATTTAGAAATCTTGCTTGATTCAAGTTGGCACTATCACATTACCTGTTGATCTTATCTCTTTAAAGATACTTGCTTTTGATGTGATTTTAGAGATTGATTGGTTAACTACTCATCATGCCAAATTGATTGCTTTTGTAAGGTTGTTAGTTTTCATATTCCTAAGCAACCTGTTATTCGAATTCAAGCAATCAAACCATTGTAGTCAAACATTTTCATATTAAGCCATGAAGTCATTCGTTTATTACGGATGTCAAGTTTTCTTAGTCCATGTTATGGATTTGAATAAAGACACGTCAGATTTGGATAATATTCATGTTGTTATTGATTTTTCCTGACGTATTTCTGAAGAATTTCTTGGCTTACTCCCAAAAGTGTGATATTGAATTTTGTATCGACTTTGAACCCTAGACAAAACTCATTTCTAAAATCTCATATCGAATGGCTCTATTGAACTTGAGGAGTTAAAAACCCAACTATAGAAGTTGATACCCGAGCCTCTATCTTATGACTTCCTTTGTGGAATGCCACGTGCTTTACTCTCCGTAGGGGACGCCATATTCGTGCGGTAGTAAACTGATAGGTGCTATTGTAACATGCTATCCAAGGTTGGGATATGAGTCACAGTTGAGAATAACCTAAGTCGGTAATCGAAATACGTAGCTTTCTAGGCTTAGTTGGTTATTATCGGAGATTCGTTGAAGGATATTCTCGAATCGCTATTCCATTAACGTAACTGACTCATAGAGATACAAAATTTGAATGAAGCGAGGAATGTGGAAAGAGCTTTGAAGAACTCAAGAGGAGACTCATTTCAAAGACATGTATTACGACCGTACCATCCTCGAAAAGCGAACGTAGTAGTAGACGTGTTGAGTAAAAGATCGATATCTGATCTGAAAGTACGATATTGTCAAAGACTCATTTCAGATAACTTATAAATATTAGAGATGAAGATGAAAACTCTAGGTATCCACGTGATGATATCTGAGTATAATCGACTTTTATCGATAAAGTTAAAATCGCCGTTTACTACACAATCGAGTGATGAATTTGAAGAAAGAGGTCAAAGAAGTTGTTATTTCAAAAGCGAGAATCGGTGATGTGAGAAAGCTCAAACCTTCGATTTATTAATCCAATTGAAATTCTCGATCGAGTAGAAAGCGTGGCTATATAGACTCGCTTTTACTACCAAGTATGTCGGCGTGTTTATAACATTTTTACGTCTGGATGTTACGTAAATATGTGGATGACCTTCAATAACATCATTGAGTTAGAACCCGAGACGAGATAATTTGAAGACTTAACGTCACGAAAGAATTACACTGTCAAGATATTAGATATGAAGGAGTATGTCCTACGCGTAAAGGTTATACCACATGTTAAAGTTTTGTGGAGAAACCATGCTATATAGAGAAATGACCCGAGAGTTGGAAATGAAATGAAAGCGAGGTATCTTCATCTTTTGAAACACCGAGTATCGTCGTCAATTTCGAGGGACTAAATTTCATAAGGAGAGGAGGTTGTAAGACCCCAAATTTTATAAATAAAATTAAATTTCCTCTAATTATTATTCTTGATTAATAAGGTGGTAATTTGATTAATGTGGTTAGTTATGGGTAAAATCATAAATTTTACAAAATAATGAAGTGGTTATAAAATATTCATTGTTGTTGTCGAGAATATTCGTTTGGTCGTGGAATATTAAATCTTGTCGGGGAATATTAAATGCGGCCACAAGCGACCATGTGTGGGCCCCATAACTGAAAAGCGATTGGAGGAAGAAAAACGACAAATATAAGTTGTTTAAAATAATAACGGCGTAGTTATTCTAGATTAACACCTGAATTACAGTGGTTAAAATACGATGTCTGCGTGGTTGTCAAAGATGGCACTAGAGGTATTACAAAGATGTTGTTGAATTATTGATTCGTGACGTAGAAGGCCTTTACTCAATAATTATTACGATAGTTAGTGTTCAATATTTTATTGATTCAATAATTGTTGCGTTGATAGTTTATATTATTATTGTTTGATAATTGTCCTTTGCATAAAGATATTTTCCATTATCGGATCAATAATTCATATTATTTGAATAATATTATCGAGATAACATTATTGGCAATGTCTAGAAAGTTACGCTCAAGGAGAGGTTTGGTCACCAATTGCCATAGCAGTAAGGAGAAATCCTTATTGGAAAGCCCCTCTTTCCTCGAACTTGGGTTGTTAGTAATGTGATTATATAATATTATTTGTGAATAATTAATTATTGATTTATATGATATTGATTTTATGAGGATATAGATGGAGAAAATTTTTAATGTGACAATTGTTGAAAATTAATATTTTATCTTTTTTCGATAAAATAATTCATTTAAATATATTATTTTAATAATATATTAACGGTGATATTTTTACAATGAATGTGGGATATATGAGTATATGAGGAGGAAGAGTATTTTGTGGCATTAAATGTTTAACATATGTTTTGTGTGTCGATGGACACAATTCTTGATAGAAAATTGATTATAGTATCATAAAATCTCTCATTTATGGATTTGGATAATTTCATTTGGAATTTAGAAAAACTTCCTTACTGCAAAGTTGTAGAGAATTGAATTTCCTACAAAGAGGAGGCGAGATTCAATTTTCTCGACAAAAAGGGCTATTTATCATGAATTATTAAAGTTAGGAGTTCAAATAATTGATTTTGGAAGTTTAAATTATTTTATATAAGAAAAACGTTTTTTGTGGTTGTTGGCACATGGGTGGTCGATGTTTTTGACCAAAGAAGGCATGCTAGAGTTTTCAAAACATATGGGTAGAATTTTGAATAAATAATAATATATTTTATTAATTTAGTCTCATTTAGGCGTTCTAACATTTTCCTATAAATGAGGGCTAAGTTAGAATTGAGAATCACACCGAAACTAAGTTCTCTCTTTCTCTCTCTATATTATCGAGCGTATTCTTGTGAGTATACTTTGAGTGTTATTTATCTGGTCAAGTTTTTTATCGTGATATCTGAAATTCAATCAAGATACGGTTATTTTGAGGTAAAGGATGTTATTTCTTTTCATGAATGATATTATTTTCTTCAATATCATTATGCCAAAATATTGGTTGAACTTTTTATCAAATTTGGAACCTTTTCATGCTCTGAGTTACTATTCATGAAGTCTTATTCACGAGTATTATTCACGAAGCGTGAAGATGTTTTTTATGAAATTTCTATCTTTTTTGTGTCTAGGAGTTCTTATTCACGATACTGCAGACTATTCACAAATCTCTGATACTATTCACCCAAAAAATGAAATTTTCTCTTTTCTTCCAATGTCTTTTATAGTTACTTATCTTTGATTGTATCCATGTTTTGATCGTTATTTTTGAGTTCTGCTTCAAAATCGTTTATTATGAAGTATTATCGATCTTGGATAAACCGTTAAACGAATCCCTAATATTTGTCTTTCTATCTCACCGGATTCGATTCTTAAAATGTTTTTCATCATCCTCGATCCTTAATGGTGATATTTGATGAATATCTTTGGCTATATAGTGCAAAGATGAATAATTAAATGCGATGAATCTCTTTGGCCCGTAGTCTGAAGATGAATGCGTGTTGAGATGAACACTGACCAAATTGGTGATATAAATGAATATCTTTGGCTCAGATGGTGAAGATGAATATTAATTGTTATTACTGAGGATGAAATATTGATGATGGACTTTTAAATCTTAGAAGACGGTAGAATTCTTTCTCTACGTGACTCTTCTAATGGATTCTTTGCTTCCACCGTTGCATTTGTTGATCTAAAACTTATTATACTATTGTATTCTATTAGATTTTTCCTGTTGAAGACTAACGATAATTTGTTGTATATTATCTTAGTCATAATGTTCTTTTTGGGCTAGTTGAGCTCACCCTTTTCCTTGTTGTTCCATTTTCTTCTCGGGAGGTGAGAACATGCAGCGAGGATCAAGTTGGGGTATGGAATGAAGGTTACTGAGAGAGTTGTTTAGTAGTCCTCACCATTTTTGTAAAATAATGTATCAATAATTATGATGGGGATTTATTTGCGTGTGGATATTATACAGGCGGCAATATCTCGTATTTAAACTCACAGATATATATTGTCGTATTTCACACACGACATTTGTATTATTGAAGTTGTAGTTATTTACGTACCATGTATTTGGCGACTCGAGAATGGGTTGGGTGGAATAGACCTATTTTGGGGCGTCACATCACCGGGTTATGAACCCCGTGAATTTTGCTTGCCCGCCACACCTTCGAACTAAGACCTATATATAAATATAATAATCATAATAATTGTAGCCAACTTGCAAATTCAAAACATAAATATATATATAATTGTACTCCCACTACAATCTTATCCCCCCCACCAAACCATTCCATCACAACCTAATACATATATATATATATATATATATAAAATATAAGACTTATATATATATATATATATATATATATATATATGAATAACCTTCTTCCAGTTATTTAAAAAAATGGATAAATGGGGGTCCATAAAATAAGCAAAAGCGAGTGACTTCTCACGTAAGCATCGATAATCAATGTCAGGTAATGTACTACGCAACCACGCGTATTATCGCATTTTTTACTACCGAAAGTAGTTCAACAAGATAATCGGTAAAACTTCCGCCGTTATTTTCATAAAAATATTTTTATCGTTTTCTCAATCCGACAATAATTCCGTTAATAGGGTCCACCAATGATTCTTGTAGTTGTCATTTAATATTCCCTATTAAAACGAATATTCTCCACCAATCAAATATTATAAAACAACTTGCGTACTTTGTAAAATTTATAAATATTACCCATAACTATAATATTATATTAAATCATTCCATAATATTTAAAAATGATAATTATAGAAAATTCATCTTTATTCAAAAAGTTGGGGTCTTACATTATACAACCACTTGCTTACTTTGCAAAATTTGTAAATATTACCCACAACTATAACATTACATCAAATCAACACCATAATATAAAAAAAAAAATTATTTCGAGAAAATTAAATCTTTATTCATAAAATCTGGGGTCTCATAATCTCCCTCCTTATGAAATTTCGCCTCTCGAAATTTACGTCACGCACTGTATCTTAAGAAAGAGGTGAGGATATCTTGACTTCATTTCGATTCTAATTTCGAGGTATAACCTTTGAGTGTTGAATACGATCCTTCTTATCCAAAAATTTTAACACGTATCTCCTCATACGTTAAATCTTCTCGCTATCTCGTCCGGGTTCTAAATTAATAATGTGGTTCGGGTCGTCCACATATTTACGTAACATCGACACGTTAAAAACGCGTTATGAACACGCCGACATACTTGGCGGTAAAACGAGTCTATAAGCCACGCCTATTCGATCAAGGATTTCAAATGGGCCAATAAAATCGAGGGTTGAGATTTCCTCTCTTCATCGATTCTTCGCTTCTAGAATAACGCCTCTTGAACCTTCTTCTTCATTCATCATTTCTGCGTATGTAAGCTTGAGCATCCTTAACTCTATCGATTCAAGTCTATTCTAATCAGATATTCGTTATCTTCACGTGGGTCCTGAGAGTCTTTAACTCTCTATCTCCATCATTTAGAAGTTATATGAAATGAGTCTTTGTGTTAACAACATCACACTCGTAAACCATACGATCTTCTACTCAACGCAGGCCGTGTACTACCACGCTTCATTTTCCCACGATGATATTGAATGGTACGATCATAATCTTCAACAAACCGAGCCAACGCTCTTTGGCACATTATCGTTCGTTTTAGGTGAAGAAAATATTTGAGGGTTTTAGAAATGGGTTTTGTATTAGGGTTAATACAAAATTCTATTTCACGCTTCTAGGGTAAAGCTAAGTCTTCACGAATCGTCGGAAATTTATTAACAATAGAAATATCATTAAAAAGCGTGACTCTCATCCAAGACTTGGATAACACGTCACATTGATACTATCAACTTGTCACCGCTCATTCATGACGCGTTGCTTACTGAAAGTCCGGCTTCGGTCATTCCACACAAGAAAGTCGACAACGAAAGGATCGGGGCTCTTTATTTATGGCTTGATATAACAATGATTGACTTTAGTGGTTTGGTTACTTTGAATTCGCATAACAGGTTGGTTAGGAGTATGAAAGCTAATAACCTTACAAAAAGCATGATGAGTAGTTAACCAATCGTTTCCAAAAATCACATCAAAGGCAAGTATTTTCAAAGAGATAAGATCGACAGGTAACGTGAAAGTGTTGATTTGAACAAGATTTATAAATAGTGGAGGTAACAATGGTTTCTCCCAACCGAGTTTAAACAGATATATCAAAGTCTAACTTCTCCGGAGTTAACTTCAAACATTGAACACAACTAGGTGCAATAAAAGAGTGAGTAGAGAATCCCAGATTCAACACGGTATAGACTTTGCAAAGAGTCTATAACTAACATACTCGTGATAATTTTATTGTGTTCCTCGTCACGAAAAAAAAATGCTCTCTCTTAAACTACCGAACTTTGGCTTGCACAGGACATCCTTTGGTGCCTCCATCCTAGTTTAACTTGTCTTGATTGAACGACAAAATCGGGCTAAGTGACATTCTCTTCCACAATTATAGCATGCTTTGGACTGACATCGCTGCAGCTTGACCGATGTGTCCTTTCCTCCGCATTTGAAGCATATGATAGGTGGTCGTTTTCCTTCCTTAACAACGAGTCTTTGGTCTTTGACGTCTTTCCATCATTGTTGAATCTCCTCTTCTTGAAATGTCCATTCTTATTGTTTTGACCATGATTACCACCGTGATGGTTACCATTTCGCCTGTTGATTCCTCCATGCTTATTGTCACCGCTTTGATGATGACTGCTCTCATTGGTATTATCATTTTGCCGTAATTTCTTCTTTTTTAGATTCGTTGACTCGTTATCGCTACTCCACTAATCGAGCCCTATTTACAACATCCGAATACAAACACGGTTTATGAGAAATAAGATGTTGACGTATCTCCCGCTTCAAACCTCTTAAAAACATCCGCGTCATTCTCTTCATTATCCACCAAGTGGGGCCTTAATCGGGACAACTCGGCAAACTTGGCTTCAGATCGCGATATACTGGTCGTATTGTTTTGCTCCAACTTGATAAATTCCACCTCCTTCATGTGACGAATGCTTTCGGGAAAGTACTTGTCATTGAACAGCTCTTGGAACTTTTCCCAAGACATCTTCAGTGCGTTAGGCTGGGTACGTTTTACAGATTCCCACCAGTGATTTGCCTCTTCACGCAACATAAAGGTGGCAAAGGGAACCTTTTGCTCCTCGAAGCATCCCAAGACATAAAATATCTTGGTGATCTGCGTTAACCATGTCTCCGCCTTAAGTGGTTCTGGCTTTCCCAAAAACTCCGGTGGTCCCAGCTCCTTGAATTGCTTAGCGGTGACCAACCATGGGTTGCCGTTGTTTTCTCTTGCATTATGAATGCGAGGAGCCGCGCCGATGATGTTGCATGAATTCTAAAAAGCTCCTAAACGTCATCGTCGTTCGTCGAATTGATCGGTGTTGTTGTTTACGGGAGGATTATCACCATCCCGTCAGCATTATTATCCTCGATTATTGATCCGTGGAGAATCAACGATCTCGTGGCTCCATTCTTTATTCTCAACATTCTCGGATATCATTTTCGAGATACTACCATTAAAACAAAGGTTAATTGACATTCAACATATTATCCCTATATTCGATCGACCAATTAAATACCAAAAAAACTTAGAATGCGTCATACTAAGCGAAGGAATTCCCGCCTCTCCCTCCTAGTTCTAGTCTCACATCTCACCCGGGGATCATATGTAAGACCTAATTTTTTTAAATAAAATGGAATTTTCTCTATTTATTATTTTGAAATAGTAAGGGTTGATTTGATTCATATGGATAGTTATGGGTAAAATACGCAAATATTTCAAATAAGCAGTGGTTATAAAATATTCATTGTTGTGGGGAATATTCGTTTGGTCGTGGGAATATTCGTGCGGCGGTAGCGACCATGTGTGTGGGCCCCATAACTTGAAGCGATTGGAGGAAGAAAACTACAAAAAATAAGTTGTTTTAAAATAACTGCATAGTTATTCTGATTTACCTTTGTTGGAATACCCGTGGTTAAAACACAATGAATACTGGCGTTGTTGCAAGACAAGAAGACACTCGGTATTGCACCAATTATTGATTCTTACGTGAAGAAGACACTACTCAATAATGGTTACGATAATTATCGCTCAAATATTTTATTTTATTGATTCAATAATTCTTTGCATTGATATTTTATATTCTTTGTTGTTTCAATAATTGTCACTACACAAGATTTTTCATTATCGAAGCGATAATTCATATTATCCGAATAATATTATTAGATAACATTATTGGCAATGTCTAGAAAGTTACATCTAAGGAGAGGTTTGGTCACCTAATTGCGGCTGCCAAGAAGGAGAAATCTTTATTGGAAAGCCCTCTTCCTGAAGCGCTGCTGGTTTATCGATATTGTGATTTTGTAATATTATTTGTGAATAATTAATTATTGATTCATATGATGAGGAAAATATTGATTTTATGTGGATATAGATGGAGAAAATTTTTAATGTGACAATTGTTGAAAATTGAAATTTTATCTTTTCTAATGAAATAATTCATTTAAATATATATATATATATATATATATATATTATATTTAATAATATAATAATGGTGATATTTTTACAAACGAATGTGGGATATATGAGTATACGAGGAGGAAGAATATTTTTGTTGCAATAAATGTTTAAAACATGTTAAACATGTCGGTGGACCCCATTTATTGGTTGAAATTTGATTATAGCACAATAAAATCGCCTGCTTATGGATTTCGACCAATTTTGTTTGGAATTTGGAAAAACTTTCTTCTGCAAAGTTGTAGAGAATTGAATTTCCTATAAAACGTTACGAGATTTGAATTTTCTGGCAAAAGGGCTATTTATTATTAATTATTGAAGTTTTGGAGTTCCAAAATAATTGATTTTTGGAAGTTTTAATTATTTTAAATAATAAAAACGTTTTTGGTGAGTGTTCACATGTTATAAATGTGTCATGTTCTTTGAATTCAGATCTAGGAAGGTTGGCGTAGAAACTTAATATATATATTATTATTATATTAAATTTTCTGCTTTTGGTGTTCTAAAGATTTTCCTATAAATAGGGTCTTAGGTTAGAATTGAAAATCACACCGTAAACCCAAGTTTTCTCTCTCTATATTATCGAGCGTATTCTTGTGAGTATTTTGAGTATACTTTGAGTATTGCTATACTGGTGCAAGTTCAAGTTATAAATTATATTCTGTTTCAACTAAAATCTTGTCTTTTCGAGGTAAAGGATATTATTTTTTTAAAAATGATATTATTTCTTCAATATCATTATGCCAAAATATTGGTTGAAACTTTTTATCAAATTTGGAACTTTTTCATGTATCGGGGTTACTTTTTATGAGTTCTTATTCACGAGTTCTTATTCATGAGTTCTTATTCATGATTCTTATTCACGAGCTTCTTATTCATGAAAGTACTATTCACGGCGTGAAGATGTTTTTTGTGAAATTTCTATCTTTTGGTGTCGAGATTCTTTGTTCACGATACTCAAGACTATTCACGATATCTGACATTATTCCCGAATACTGAGCTTTATTCATCGAAAAATGAAATTTCTTCTTTTCATCCAAAATATCTATTCGGATACTAGCTTTTGATTGTATTCATGTTTTGATCATTCTTGAATTTTAGACCACTATGATTATTTTGAGGTATTTTTGGATATGGATAAAATAAAAGTACGAATCCTTAATCCTTAATCCTTGTCATTTTGTTTCAATTGGATTCATTTATTTAAAAATATTTTCATCATCCTCGCCTTTAAATAATGATATTATTGAATATCTTTGGCCCGTAGTCTGAAGATGAATGATTTATGATGAATATCTTTGGCCAGTAGTCAAAAGATGAATGATTTCTTATGAATATCTTTGGCCAGTAGTAGTCAAAGATGAGCAGTGTTTAGATGAACACGACTAATGATGAATATCTTTAAATTGTGGTCTGAAGATGAATATTTGATTCGAGATATATATTGATTGATGTTACGGGGATAAAAGATGAGATGATGAACTTTAAAATTCATACATAGAAGATAGTAGTTTGCATTCTCTACTTAACTCTTCTAATGAATTATTATTTCATTGCGAATATTGATTTAAAACTTGTTTATCTATTGTATTCTATTAAATTTTTTCCTGTTGAAAACTAACGATAATTTTGTTGTATATTATCTTAGTCATAATATTCTTTCTTTCTGGGCTAGTTGAGCTCACCCTTTTCATTTTGTTCCATTTTTTTTCTCGTGAGGCGAGAATGTAGCGATTCTTGGTCGGGTATGGAATGAAGGTTACTAGAGAGAGTTGTTTAGTAGTCCTCACCATTTTTATAAAATAATGTATCAATAATTATGATGGGAATTTATTTGCATGTGGATATTGTTGTAGATGGCAATATTTGTATTTAAACTCAGTTTATATGTTGTAATAATAAAGTTGTAGTTATTTTTGTACCATATATTTGGCGACTCAGAATGGGTTGGAAGGAATGGACCTATTTTGGGGGCGTCACATCATATCTCTAAGCTTTGATACCAACTGTGACGCCCCCAAAATTAGGTATACATCACTCACTTGGGTCACCAGATAAATGGTACATGTAATTCAAATACAACTTACTAATACAATCGTCAGTATAATACGACAAAACATAAACTGTGAGTTTGAATACAAATATTATCTACTAGAGATTATACAAACTCAAAAGGAGTTCTCATTACAATTATTATCACACTATTTCACAGAATAGTGAGGACTACTAATGCTATTCTCTGGACCATCACTTCGCTTCCCGACTGTCCCAACCTATATTCTCATTTCACAAGAATAAAATGAAATGAAGGGTGAACTCAACTAGCCCAATAAGAAATATTATGACTAAGACAATGCAGAATAATTTATCGTTAGCCTTCAACAATGTTAAACTGATAAAATATAATAAATATCAATTTTAACTGCAGCGGAACAAACAATCCATTAAAAGAGTCAAGAGAGAATGAAATCTACTATCTTTTATGATTTAAAGATTTTTCATCACTTTTATCATTGGGACTCGACTTTAATAAATAATCCACATCATCGAATCACCCCTACACTACTACGGCCAGGATATTCTTTAAGATCACGACCATGAATTATCCATGCACTACTACTAAAGATAATCATATTTTTATCAATCTATCCCGATCACGCCATAAAACAATTCATCTTCAGACTACGACCAAAGAGAATCCATAGCCATAATCATACCAAAAGCGTCCATCAATGCACTACTACCAACGATGACTTTTTTTCCACATCATTTGTAACATTACGGTTACATGATTACAATCAATAATCCACGGTCATAATCATCATACGAGTCCATTTATGCACTACAGTCACGTATGACTTTCAACATAATATAAACATGAGGATGATGACAATGATATAAGAATTCAATAAAACAAGTTCAAGAATTAATTTATCCAGGCCGATAACATTCAAATTGTCAACATAATCTTTGTTTTGTAGAGTAAAATTCAAGAATGCTCGGAAGAATATTTCCATGAAAAGATCTTTGGATGAAGCCTTGAAATATCAAGGATATTTCACTAATTTCATGGAGTATAAAGTCAAAGTTTTAACCAACCTGAGTATAATAAAGAATGTAATAACAAAAGAAATCACCACGTAAATGCGATAGATCCATACGCACGCAGTTATTCCAATGAATAATAAATAATCGGAACGAGTCCGACGTAAACGCGTCTGAGATAGGATATTCCAATGAATAATAAAGAATGGAACCAGGTCCGTAAAAACGCATGCATGTGATATATTCAAGCGAAATAATAAATAATGGAACGGTCCCAAGTAACGCATTGAATGGGATATTCCGATAGAATAATAAAGGATGAAATAATGTAAGAATTTCACCAAGTATAGGGTACCATGTATACAAGTTATTCCAATGTAATAATAAATAATGAAATAATGTAAGTTCTCTTCATGAATACAAAAAAGAAATAATACCCTTACGAGTCACAACAAATAATATTTCCTACCTTAAGAAGAAAGATCTTTGGATATATAAGTAGTGAAGTAGCGAGATACTTTCTTCTTTCTCTATATAGTTTATCTCTGTAGAGTTTCAATGAATTAAGTAAGAAATAATGAAGGAATGAGCTTATTTATAGAAAAATAGAATGAATAAGAATTAATTCATGAATCAGTGCAGATTGATTTACTATTAAACCGACTATCCATAATGGTTTCTTATTAAAACTTAAAACAACTATCCATACCGATTTACTATTAAAACTTTAAACCAAATGATTCATATTGATTTACTATTATAACTCCACCAAATGATCCATATTGACTTACTATATTATACCTTGAACCAACTATTCGAAAAAATTAAAGACATCTCCCTCACCGTGGAATAATATTGTACCCCAAATACAACGATACGCAATCTGAAGTGAATAAGAATCATGAATAGTAATCGGGTGAATAGTAACTCATGAATAGTAACTTCGTGAATAGTAACTCATGAATAAGAACTTGTAGAATAGAGATCACGACTACGAAAAGTGTCCCGAATACCCGATTGAACAACAAATCATATTATCGCGAGATGATCTCAGAACAATAATTGAATCAATAATATGGGAGATATGATGTAGCAATTCTCACAAAGAATAATTGAGTATAACTAAGTGACTTCTCACGTAAGCATCAATAATCAATACTGTGTGCCATCTTTCTGAACCACACGATATCGCTTTTCTTTTAACACCGGGTGTTTCAACAGCTTAACTGTAAAACTTCCACCGTTATTTTTATAAAAGTATTTTTGTCGTTTTCTATCCATCAATAATAATTGTTGTGGGTCCACCAACGATTGTACTGCATCGTCATCGGATATTCCCCAACAAAAAGAATATTCTCCACCAATCAATATTATACAACCACTGCTTTACTTTTTACAAAATTTATAAATATTACCCACAACTATAACATTACATCAAATCAACACCATAATATAAAAAAAAATTATTTCAAAAAAATTAAATCTTTTTTCATAAAATTTGGGGTCTCACAGTTAATCAACTCATTTGATTTCAGTTAATATGACCAATTATATTACCAGGTCTACGTTATGCGATCACCCTAAATTTAGCAGCCATGATCATCAAGCATTCATTAATCAGTCAATGTTGGCGCACAAATATAAACCAATTGACCATTTAATTTGACCATCAAGCATTCACGGTCACGGAGGCTCCAATTAACGGATAATAATGACGTTACCTACCATGGACCAGTTCTATTGTCCACTACAATCCCATGCCCTAAACTTCTTTCAAGTGCGTTGTCCTCACCTTCTGTTATATTCCATTTAAAATAAAAATTAACAAATTTAATGTCTTCTTCCAAATATGCATATAATTACATTTATTTTTTATTAGTTCTTAATTTATAAATGTTACATTTTCAAAATTTATGTGATCGTGTATTTTTTTTTATTATGAGATTTTCTTATGCATTATTTTGAAACATAATTCTTAGGTTATATTTGTTTGCGAGGATTATAATTCCGAGATTATAATTTAACAAATTTTTAATAAACAATAGTAAGAAAATATATATTTTATTTATATATAATTATAAAAATATAAGAAAATATAAGTTATAAATATAATATGTGATCATTTATCGATCAAAACTATTTAAGTCTCGTGATTTTTTCTTAAATCAAAACAAATAAATTAGTCTCTTTTGTAAAATCAGAAAATCCGATACGTTACATTCTTTTTCTTATGGAGAAATAATTGCCCGAAATAAATTATTTTCTATGGCAAGAAGTATTGTTTTTGAAGTACTATTATTACTCCAAATATGAACGCGCCGTGGGCGCGTATTGGTTGGCTTAGCTGTCTCCGCCCTGGCGTGAAAGTTCGTCTATTATACGTGGACGGTCCTAATTGGATGCTGCTCAAGAGCCTTTGGTTTAGAGTCGGTCATCGTGTCTTTAAAAGGAGGCGTTCATAACTCAAATCCTCTCATTCCTTATCAGATTTTCTTCTACCTTCTCTCTACCTGCAATTATTTGGATTTCTATACCCTTACTTTCAAGGTATGGTTAACTTGAATTTTAATGGAGTTTCAGTTTTATCACTTAATTATTTATCCAATCTAGCTTTCTAGGGTTTGTTGTTTGTTAGATCTTGAGCTTAGTAGAAGCGCTTGTTTGTGATTATCTGGTACGGTGTTAGAATTTTGTTTCAGATCTTTTGAATTAATACTTTACATCCTTGTTTATTTGTACCTGTTCTTAATTCTGTGGATCCGCAGCGTATGTTTAGGTTATTTGCTGTAAATTGATATCTAGGAATACCTTGATTGTCACCCGTAAACTTGAAATTGGTTTTCCAAACGGAGTTTTCTTTTATTTAATTTTTTATTTGACTATTTTGTTTTTGTAGGCTCAAATTAATAGTTCACTTCAAAAAAATTACTTTCTGTTGTATATAGATTTATTTCAGTTTTTTATGTTAATATTGAGAAAGAATCAGTTGGTTTTCTGGTGTATCTAATTGGTTTTCTTCAGTATGCTTTTGATTTTCTGGTTTATCTAAATATTTTTCTTTAATATGCTTGTTTGTTATTGGAACTGTTATTGTTCTGTTTTCTGATAGTGATTGTTATTCACTTTACAGATGCAGATATTTGTTAAAACCCTAACCGGCAAGACCATCACCCTTGAGGTTGAAAGCTCAGACACCATAGACAATGTCAAGGCTAAGATCCAGGACAAGGAGGGGATCCCTCCAGATCAGCAAAGGTTGATCTTTGCTGGGAAGCAACTTGAGGATGGCCGTACCCTTGCAGACTATAACATCCAGAAGGAATCCACCCTCCACTTGGTGCTCCGTCTGCGTGGTGGAATGCAAATCTTTGTGAAGACCCTTACCGGAAAGACCATCACTCTGGAAGTCGAAAGCTCTGACACTATTGATAATGTCAAGGCTAAGATCCAGGATAAGGAAGGTATCCCCCCGGACCAGCAGAGGCTGATCTTTGCTGGCAAACAACTCGAGGATGGCCGAACTCTGGCGGACTATAACATCCAGAAGGAATCCACCCTCCACTTGGTGCTCCGTCTGCGTGGTGGAATGCAGATCTTTGTGAAGACCCTTACCGGAAAGACCATTACTCTGGAAGTTGAAAGCTCTGACACTATTGATAATGTCAAGGCTAAGATCCAGGATAAGGAAGGTATTCCCCCGGACCAGCAGAGGCTGATCTTTGCAGGCAAGCAGCTTGAGGATGGCCGTACTCTGGCTGACTATAACATTCAGAAGGAGTCAACCCTACACTTGGTGCTTCGTCTTCGTGGTGGGATGCAAATATTTGTGAAGACCCTTACTGGAAAGACAATTACATTGGAGGTTGAGGGCTCTGATACCATTGACAATGTGAAGGCAAAAATTCAGGACAAGGAGGGTATTCCTCCAGACCAGCAGAGGCTTATTTTTGCTGGTAAGCAATTGGAGGATGGAAGGACCCTTGCTGACTACAACATTCAGAAGGAGTCTACTCTTCACTTGGTGCTGAGGCTAAGAGGTGGTATGCAAATCTTTGTGAAGACATTGACCGGAAAGACAATTACATTGGAGGTGGAGAGCTCAGATACCATTGACAATGTGAAGGCAAAGATCCAGGATAAGGAGGGGATTCCACCAGACCAGCAGAGGTTGATTTTTGCTGGGAAGCAGTTGGAAGACGGGAGGACTTTGGCTGACTACAACATTCAAAAGGAGTCTACCCTTCATCTTGTCCTTCGTCTCCGTGGTGGTTTCTGAGTATGTCTGTTTGGTATCTGGTGACTAAGGTCTTGTGGTACTTGGTCACTTTTATGTTTAATGTGGTTGTTTTATGTTACAGTTTTTAATATTCTGTTATTAAGTGGTGTTTGTATTTCAGTTACAATATGAATAAAGTTTCCAGTTGGCTAAAATTCTGTGAGTTTGTTTTTCCATACTATGGTTGTTCCTGCTTTGTTTCTTCTTGTCTTCTTGTCAATGATTTAGTAAATCTACACTTCTTTTAGAACACAGATCAAAAATTATTTCCTCTCCCTCCGATGTTCTGTTAGTAAGATCTGTATTTCAGATTAACACTAATTATTTCTTATTGAATACAATTTCTAAGAATTGAAGGCCAAACTTTGAACTATGTAGTAGCATATTTAATGGAGTAGTAATAACGAAGGATAGATCTTACTCTAAAAATCATGAATTCTAAAAAAAGTTTATATTTTTTGTAACTGTCCATATATATATATATATATCTCAGGTGGGGTGACTTTTTCTTTCTTCCTTTCTCCAATATTTCTGTTCCTTGTTTTTTTTTCTTTCTTCCCTTTTACAATATTTCTGCTCCGATTGTTTTGGGTATTATGCATTATTATCCGGTCCTCACTAGCTTACTTGGGTTTTGGGGTTAGCATGTTAGCTTACTTAGCTTATATATTATGGGTTTTGGGGTTAGCATGTCAAATATGGAAAGCCTGTAGATATGAATGCATGGATGCTACAACTGAATAGGTTTGTTATTTTCGAGCAGTTGTGTAGAAGTAATGTTTGGCTACCTGAAATATAGATTGGTGATCTCACGAGAATCACGATTTTTGGTGCAAAATATATTCTCAGGAAAGCTTTTACATTTGTGTAAAGCTGTACATATATTTTTGATCTGACAAAACTGGTAACTGAATGGTGGTGTGAGCAATATAATGAAAGCGTCGCAATGAATATCAGCTTAAATTTTGCATTATTATATTACTTGCAAATCTTTCAAATGAGACATTCTAAGATTTTTCTTATATGGCCAGAAAGCACGTGATATGAGATTTCATGTTATTATTGTGCATCATTTTTGAATAAATGTAGTTTATGTTTTATGGCAGAAATAACTTAAATAAAAATCTGTGGATGCATGCCTTTTTTTTGTTGTTGAATGGATTGACTTGTGTCTTTTAATTTGTCAATTCCAAAGTTCAATCTTTGCACATTGTTTTATTGATTCACTTCATTATTCTCTAGTATGTCAGGTTATCATGAACTATAGGATTAATCTTATATTTCAGAGCAACTGTATGAAATCCAATCCTAGTAAATTCATTTCTTTCTTATTTGGAAGCTCCTGAAGTTTTTTTTAGGAGCTGCTGGAATACTTGTAAATTAACTTTGATAGATGCTGTACTTACTATTTTCACTAGGATGGAGCAAATAGCCATATGGCATTATTTGGATTGTTGTCTTCAGTACAAAAATGAAGGTCAAGATTTATAAAACCCATTCTTTCTTTGATGTTTTATTCTTAGGTGGGATTGTGGGAAACAGAAAACACTTTACTTAATATTCCTTTCCTTTCCTTTCCACTAAAAACAATAAGATCTTTCTTTTATAATAATTTGTATTTTGACCTTCAAATAGCAAGTTGTTCCAGTGAAAGTAAGATTATTAAAATGTAATTATGGCCTAAAAGCTGTTCAATGATTTTGTTTTTGGATTTATTATTTCGATTTCCAGACTTTTATATGGCTGAATGAGTGCTTCACTCAAATTAAGTTAATAATATTTTAAGTTTGATTGGTGTCAGGTTGTGTAATTGCCATTTAGACTGCTCATGAGTTGAATTTGGTTTGTAAAGCATCTAGCACTAATGTATTAATCCAAGTCTTATTTCAGTTATAATAGGACAAGGGGGCATCCCATAGTGTACTAACCACTGCCTTGTGAGTATGTGGGTTTTGACAACGGTCGTTAAATTGCTCTTTCCTTGCTAAGTTAAGAGCCTAAAAAGCACTTCTCTAGCTTCTTTCATTCTTTGACTTTTTTTTATTTTTTATTTCCTTTCTTTCAGTTTCTCAATTATTATTTTTTATTTAATTTGTTTTATTATAAAGTGATGTTGATGGTGATGAAGATTGAAATTTGCTAGAAACTTAATATTTCCTTACTTTTTTGTCGTTGATGATGATTGTGAAAAAGATCATTTTCCTTCAGTGCTAGAAGAGAGCTACCAAGAGAAAATATATGATTGTCAGGGTTGCTGTTGTGTGATTCTCCTGTTCCGCAGACCCGCAGTGTAGAGATGAATATGTTGCTAAGCTTTGTGGGGGCTAGAAGTTGTGTCGCATGATATCTATAGTACATTATGTCAGTATAATATGGGGTATGCATGATCAGTACTTAGAAAATGCTAGCTCGAGGCAGAGGTATACTTGATATGGAAGTTGAGGTTACTGTATTTAAGGTTTAATTTGCATCGACGTGCACATGCTCCTATGAAAATTGTACTAATTTATGAAATTACTTTCAAATTATTTATGGATGATGTTAGTGTTAGAAAATTGGTTCAGTTCTTGCTCTCAAACACTTCGAGTCAGTTGTGTCTTATGGAAAGCATTCCATCCTATATCACTGAGGTCTGTACTTCTATTTTGTATTTGCTTTATCCAACCAGAGCCATGAGATGCTATTATTAACATGGTGATGTGAGTAGTGGTGCTCTGCACTATTTGTAATGGATTTTTGGGTTAACACAAGAAATTAATTGGGGAGGCTGTCAAGTTGAGGTAGGGAGGTAGGTTTGATCATAGACTGAGGCCTGGATTCAGGGTATCCTAAAAGGTTTTGGTTGTTATCAAACTACATTACTTACAATCGATTATTTAGAGTGTAGCTAATTGGTTTAGTACATGAAGATGTTATGTGGTAGACCTGAACCTGAAATGCTGTTTATCTTGAGTTGCTCAACTCTCTCTTCTCTGTAGACTAGTTTATATGGAGTATATATGTTTTTGCTCTTTCCTTTCCTTGGGTGTACTTTAAGAAATTACACGGAATTTGATGATCTAAACCGTTGACCTTACTTATAAGTAGGCCTGGCAACTAGTTAATTTCAGGTATTATTTAAAATATTTATAAACATTTTGAGGTAAGCAAATGCTTCCACAAAAAGACTTGTTTCTTATGAGAACGGCTTTATTTGGACTCTAATGCATTTTGAGGTAAGCATTTTTTATTTTTCTTCCTTTATTTATTTGTATAATATCAGTGGGTAGAAATAAATGATACTCCTCTCCTCTGTTCTGTTCGCTCATTTGAAACTTTTTCTTATTTCAGAAAAAGAGTATTTTTAACGACGCATCATAATATTTACATGAAATAAAATTAAATATATTTATAATACACATAAATTTTGTATGGATTATTAATTAATGGTTATTTTCCGTGCGGAGGGAGGGTATGTCAAGTCGATATCAATTTAGATGTTGATCCTCCTGTTGGGTTGATGGATGCCCAGCCACCAGCAGAGGTCAAACCCCTGACCGAGATGGAGGCCAAGGGAACAACTTACCGGCTGATCGAGCACACTGATGAATTAAGACAACTTGACAGCTTCTCAGTAAATATGTATTCTTAATTTTTGTTCTAAATTTAGATATATATATACAAATTTTAAATTACATTATATAAACAAATATAAATTTTAAATATTATAAGTTAAAAGCTAAACATATCTATAGTTATAATATTTGTTTTTTACAAAAGTTGAATGAAATTTTTTTCTAGGATTTTTACAATTGCATGAAAGTTAAATGATATTTATAGTTATAATATTTTTAATTTTAGAATGTATGTTGTAGCATGCAAGGTGAAAGGGAAGTAAATAACATTTGATTATGGTAATTAATTATGTAGTTATGGTAAACCTTCACTTCTCTTTATTGTAAGATCCATTTAGAGATGCATCTATTTCATGTAAAACTACTAGTACTAGACGGAGAGTAATTAAACTTTCGTCTTCAATATTTTCCTGCCAAGAAAAGAAGATTCAAATAATTTCTTTATTTTCGGAAATTACTCATAGTTTGATAATTAAAATAACCTATATTTTTTTTTCTTTTTCACGTCCCTGGCCTTTCGTTTCAGCATTATTTGGTCATGTCTAACAGAAAAGAGACGGCCCGGCCAACCCCTCAAAAAATGATCATTATAGCACATAAACCCTTTGATTGCCTGCTGCATATATGTTGTGGTTTGGTGAATTTATTTCATTATGTAAGTGCCCCTTAATTTTAAATTACGAAGCAGTTTTTCTCATTCCAATTGATACACCCATATTTTTAGCAAAAAGAGTCATTGATTAATCTATTAATTTTTTTAATTAACTTATAAAATTTAAAAGGCTAGAATATTTCGTTTATAGCACTGGAGACTTGATAAACTCAGGAAATTAAGAAATTAAACACATAACACACGATCATGTGATTTTATTAGCAAATACTGAATAGTTAACATCGGTCCTTAACTAAAATGCTATAGAGATTAGTTAATTTGGGACCGGAGCAACCCTTATTACAATCTCCATCGATGCATGATAGTATGATACAGAAGGACAATTTTAATATTGACCTATACGTAAGAACACTGTTAGTCAAAAGTTCCTCACCCACTTTACCAATTAGTCAAAAGTTCCTCACCCACTTTACCAACATTTGAATTTCTTTTTACCAAACTTTGATTTTTTTGCTCCCTACTTTGTTGAAAATCTTGCCAAACTAATTATGCTATCCTCCTCCATTTGGCTATAAAAAGGAAGGCTAAGCATAAGAAAAAACACAAAAAACCAACTCTCTCTCAAGTCTCATCCGAGAGCAATCCAAGAGTTGGAAGAAATAGAGAGTGAGAGAAAGAAGTTTCATGAAGCTTTTAGAAAATAGAGAGGAGAAAGATAGTTCAAATAGAAGGGTGTTTTATTCGGGTTCCATCACATAGTTATTGTGGTGAAGTAATTTGAGTTTGACTCAAATTAAGATATCTTCAGATTCTCTCATATTATTCTAGTGGATTTTTCTAGATCGTCCCCGTGGTTTTTACCTCTTAGTTTTTAGGGTTTTCCACGTAAAATTCTTGGTGTCTCGTGGATTTGATAATCTTGGTGTCTCTTTGTTTGTTTTTCTTTCTTATTATTCATTTAATTTATCAACAACAACACCTTTTGGGTGGTGTTTTTCCAACAACCTGTATCAAAGCTAAGGTTATTTGCTTGGTTGTTTTTGATAAATTTTATGGAGAAATCAATGGAGCCACGATTAAATTGACCTCTTCAAATTTTTGATCCGAAGCCCGAGAATGGAGGATATCCTTTATCGCAAGGATTTATATGATCCGTTGGAGCTCAAGAGGAAAGAAAGCCCGTGGATAAATCTGAGGTCGATTGGAATAAAATGAATAGGAAGACTATTGGTCACATCCGGATGTGGATTGATCAAAGTGTGTTCCATCATGTTTCGCAGAGAGACGGATGCTCACACTTTATGGACAACACTAGAGTCTACATGACGAGAAGAAGAATGCACAAAATAAAACTTTTGTCATTCTGAAAATTGTGAATCTAAAGTACAAGGATTCGGAGAAGTGTGTTTGAGAGATACGAAATGAGTTCCAAGGTTTGGTGAACCAGGTTGTCCACCATGAAGTTGAATCTTGATGATGAGATTCAGTGCTCTCCCGCTTCTCGCCTTCATTGCCAAACAACCGGAGACCTTGGTGGTGTCTCTAAGCAATTCAAATTCCGTAGGAAAAATGACTACGCAGATGGTCAAAGATAGTCTTCATAATGAGGAGACAAGCGCGAAAGGAAGCAAGGCGTAAATTTGAGACTCATGCTCTTGTCACAGAAGAATGCGGGCGTAAGCGATTTTAGAGGATCTCACAAAGGAGATACAAGTCACGTGAAAAGCAAAACTACAGGAGCAAGTCAAAGACTGCATAAGCGTGAAACATATAAATGTTTCCATCAGAATAAGGAAGGTCATTTCAGGAGAAATTGCAGAATCCGGTTGAGATAAGCGTAAAAATGATGAAAGCAGGGAAAGGTCGAGGAAAAGAACACTGCAAACCACAATCCACCGAAGATGTTGTGATTCTTTCATTCGGGGAAGAAGAATGCTCAGACGTTGATGATCGAAAAGTTGATTGGGTGGTCGATCTCGGTGCATCGTATCACGCGACACCTAAGAGAGAATTTTTCACAACTTACAAAGTCGGAGACTTTGGAGTACGTGAGAATGGGAAATCTTGATCACCCAAGATTATTGAATTGGTGATGTTTGCATTCAAACAGTGTTGGTTGCAGACTGTTACTCTCGAGGGATGTTGACACGCCCAGATTAAGGCCTCAACTTGATTTCCGGCATGGCCTTAGATGCAGAAGGCTATGAGAATCACTTCGGCAAAGGAAAGTGGAAGCTTACCAAGGGCTCTATGGTGATTGCAAAGAGAGTCGCTTGTTGTTGTTCGTCAGACAAGACTCATGCGAAGATGTGTTCTAGTGAATCAATGCAATTGAGGATGACTCTTCACCAAACTTATGGCATAAGAGGCTTGGCCACACGAAAGAAGGAAAGTGGTTGCGCTATTAGCCAAAAGGTAACTCATTCCTTCCGCTAAAGGTACTGCTTTTAAGCCCTCAGTGATTATTGTTTGTTTGGGAAACAACATAGAGTCTCTTTTAGTAGTTCAAATAAAAAAGAAAATCGTAACTACTAGAGAGTATATTCCGATGTATGTGGACCCATTGAGGTTGAGTCTTTGGGTGGAAATAGTACTTCGTTACCTTTATCGATGATGCTTCACGGAAGGCGTGGGTATTTTTGTTGAGAACAAAAGACCGTATTCCAAAGATTTTCGAGTTTTCATGCTATGGTTGAAAGGGAGATCGAAAATCGTTGAAGTGTCTTCGTAGCGCAACCAAGGGGAATACACTTCAAAAGAGTTTGTTTGAATATTGTAGTAAACATGGTATTCTTGCATGAAGCAGATCGTTCTCGGTACCCCACAAAGATAATGGTGTGGTCGAGAGAATGAACCGCACTATTATCGGTAGAGAGTGCGATGCATGCTGAGAATGGCTAAGTTCTGCAAGTCATTCTCGGGTGAAGTCGCTCAGACCGCTTGCTTTACTCGATTAATAGATCTCCATCAAGACCGCTTGGATTTTTAGATTCCGAAAAGATTTGGAGTGGTAAGGATTTGTCTTATTCTTATTTGAGGGTATTTGGGTGCAAGGCTTTTCGCACATATCCCCAAGGAAGAAAGATCGAAACTTGATGACAAATCTACTCCACGGTATTTGTTGGCACATGGAGATGCAGAGTTCGATACCTAAGCATGGGATCCAATACGTAAGAAATTATTCAGAGCAGAGATGTGGTGTTTCATGAGCACTGTAATTATGAGCATTCCGATAATGCTACATAGCCCGTAGATAATAGAGTTCCGCACCAATCGGTTCCTCCTCCAAAGATGTAATGCCACAATTGGAGAAGGAGGTCGAATGAAGATACGACCGATACAGACTTGCATCGATGGTGATGGGTCGATGCAGAGAGTGTTGATCGTGGGGAGCAACCTCGATATCAAGAACCTCGCCTAAGAAGATCCACTAGAGAACGTGTGACATCAATCGATATCCTTCATCCTCGAATATCTCTTTAGTCACGAGGAGGGGAGCCAGAGGATTTTCAAGAAGTCAAGACTCATAAGGACAAAGGCAATCGTCGAGAGCTACGCAAGATGAGATGGATTCTTTTGCACAAGAATCACACCCATGAGTCGACTACACTTCCGAAAAGGCAAGAAAACATCAAGAACAAATGGGTGTTTAAGCTTGCTAAGGATGGCGATAAACTAGTAAAGTACAAGGCTCGACTAGTTGTCAAGGGTTTTGCTTTCAAAAGCAAGGTATCGACTTCGATGAGATTTTTTCTCCAACAGTAAAGATGACTTCTATTCGAGTAGTCTTTGGGATTAATTCAGATGGATCTTGAGCTTGGCGGCTTGGATGTTAAGACCGCTTTTCTTCACGGTGATTTGAAGGAAGAAATCTACATGGAACAAACCCGTAGGGATTTGAAGTTAAAGGAAAAGAACACTTGGTCCGCAAGTTGAAAAAAAGTTCAGACGACCAAACAAGCCCCAAGCGCAGTGGGTACATGAAATTTGATTCATTTACGGTGGATCAAGGTTATAGTAGAACAATCAGCAGATCATCAGTGTGTATGTCAAGAGGTTCCCGATGGTAACTTCGTTATTCATTGTTATATGTAGATGATATGTCGATAGTTGGGCGGGATGTCGATATGATTCGCAGTTCAAGGGCGAGTTGTTCAAGTCCTTTGATACGAAGACTTGGGTCCAAATTTAAAACAGATTTTGGGTATGAAGATTGTTCGTGACAGAAAGCCAAGAGGTCAGGGTTGTCACAAGAGAAGTATGCTGAGCGGGTGCTCAGTAAGGTTCAACACGAGTGATGCTAAACCGCTTAGCACACCACCGCTAGTCATATTAAGTCGACAAAGTGCACGTGTCCTTCTACCAAGGAAGGGAGAGATGATATGGAAGCGCCTCCTCTACTCCTCCGTAGGGAGTCTTACGATGCAATGGTTTCAGACGCGGCGAGATATCGCTTATGCAATAAGGCCAGGAGCAGGTATTTGTCAAATCTCGCAGAGAACATCGGGAAGCGCTTAAGTGGATTCTCGATACTTGAAAGCTACTTCCGCTTTATGTTTGGTTTTTGGTAGTACGAGTCCAAATTTTGAGGGTTTTACAGATGCAGAGATATGGCAGTTTCAAGAGAAGAAGTCTACTTGGGGTATATGTTTACTTTTGCAGGGGAGCAGATTACGGGCAATTCGAGTTGCAAAAGTGTGTTGCTTTTGTCTACAACTCGAGTCGGAATACATCATCACTATCAAGCAAAAAGAGAGATGTTGTGGTTAAAACGGCTTTCTCCAAGAGTTGGGTTTAAAACAAGATGAGTACGTGGTTTATCAGATAATCAGAAAGGCAATCGACTTGACCAAGAATGCCACGATCATAATCGGACCAAACATATCGATGTTCGTTATCACCGGCTTCGGTAAAGTGATGGAAAAGGAATCATGAAAGTGAAGAAAGTTCATAATCGACGAGAATCCCTCGACATGTTAACAAAAGTTGTTACTCGTGACAAGGAGGAATTTTGCAAGGAATTGGTCGGGATGGACTCCAAGTGACGGGGTCACTGAGATTGGGTTCGGAGGGGGAGATTGTTAGTCAAAAGTTCCTCACCCACTTTACCAATTAGTCAAAAGTTCCTCACCCACTTTACCAACATTTGAATTTCTTTTTACCAAACTTTGATTTTTTGCTCCCTACTTTGTTGAAAATCTTGCCAAACTAATTATGCTATCCTCCTCCATTTGGCTATAAAAGGAAGGCTAAGCATAAGAAGAAAAACACACCAAAAACCAACTCTCTCTCAAGTCTCATCCGAGAGCAATCCAAGAGTTGGAAGAAATAGAGAGTGAGAGAAAGAAGCTTCTGTGAAGCTTTAGAAAATAGAGAGGGAGAAAGATAGTTCAAATAGAAGGGTGTTTTATTTGGGTTCCATCACATAGTTATTGTGGTGAAGTAATTTGAGTTTGTACTCAAATTAAGATATCTTTGTATTCTCTCATATTATTCTAGTGGATTTTTCTAGATCGTCCCGCGTTTTTACCTCTTAGTTTTAGTATTTTTCCACGTAAAATTCTTTTGTGTCTCGTGGTTTGATAATCTTGGTGTCTCTTTGTTTGTTTTTTTCTTATTATTCATTTAATTTATCAACAACAATGTCTTTTGGGTGGTGTTTTTTCCCAACATGCATGGATATATATATATATATATTATATATATATATATATATATATATATATATATATATATATATATATCTCACTAAGTAATTAAATTAGAAATAAACGGCATGTATTTGGCATTGCCGGGGCATTTCAAGGTTGCATTTGGAAGGGAGGCTCTGGGCATCTTTCACCATCTGTTGCATCTGCTCAGTCTGGCGCCGCTGTCCCTGTTGCTGCTGCTTCACCATCTCCTTTATGGCCATGCAACGGCACGATTTGTCTATACTTGCCATCTGCTGGCAGCACTCCTCCAGATGTTGCTCCTGCGCATTCATGGCGTACCTCATCGAGCTTTTGGGGGAAAGGTACATCATGCAGTGTTGGAGTTGTTGCTGCGGCTGGATCTGCTGACCGCACTCTGAGCCGCCCATTTCGTCATCAATTATGGTGGTGGTGATGGTGGTTGTGTAGGTGGTGGCCGAGGCCACCGCGAAAAGGGTTACAAGGAGAGCTGCTAGGGTTATCGTGAGCTTTGCCATTGTGTTTGAGCTTGAGGTTGGTGGATACAAGGGGTTGTGGAGAAGGGTATTTATTTATAGTATATTTGGGAGTTTGCATGAGAATTACGTGTAGGATGTTGAGTTTAGGCTGATGTTTGGGTTTTGGAGGTTGGTTGATTCATGCTTACACGTATGTTTTACATGCAAATACTTCCTGAAAAAGTTTTGTTCGTCATCCAAACTGTTTTGGAATTAATCAAATGCGTGCGTACGGTTTCTGTTTTTTTCTTCACTTCATTAATTAATTCTTGTGGGGCAGAAATTAAAATTTTATGATAATATATAGTTTAATTAGTATTGAAATTAAACTCTCGATCAACATGGATGCATGGGTGGGTACGTGGTAGCTATTTTCGACATGAGGTGGACTCAAAAAAAATATCTATATATATAAATGCTGTACGTGGTCCCTCGTCCCTTTCTATCTCAAGTTTTCAAAATTTAAATGTTGGACGACTAAAGAATCTATATCTATTGTAAAAGTAATTTTATTATCTTTATTAGCGATAATATATATAAAAATGATGTGATATTAATCTCAAATTTATCATTACAATCTTTTTTCTTATTTTTATTAGCACGTGCACTAATATAAAAATAATACAATATTCTCAAATTTTTCATTAGATGTCTATTACCCTGCATTGTTAATATATATTGAGCGTACTTACTAATTTGTCAACAAATTTTAAAATAAAGTGAATCATATTTTTAAAGTTTATAAATTTGTGTAAGACTTGAAGTTTAAGCACTTTCTAAAGCATGCAGCTTTAATTTTCTATACGAGCTATATATATATATATATATATATATATATATATATATATATATATATATATATATAAAAATTTCCATCCGGTGCACTTAATTAATACTATATCATATTTTTATTAATGTTTTCTGTAATGGGTATGCCGTATGTAGCATTTAGCAGGGGTTGTTTAGTACTTAATTTATTTAATTAACTGGATATATTGATCACTTGCAAATAATGCTTCCATTAGTAAATTTTTTTGTTTCTTATCGAACTTTTTTGAAATTAAACATATATATATATATATATATATATAATGCATCCGTAAAAGTTAGTAGCACTGTTATGAAATGGAGGGACACAAAAGAATATTGAGGAAATTATAAAATAAATAATAAAAATAAAAACAAAAATTTAGGTACAAGTAAATATATGTTAATTCATTTTAAATCTGAATCATAAAATATAAAATAGAGACTCTGAAATGGAGAGATATTAATTCCATTTGAGTTGGCTTTGGTTTCCATGCTTTGTGTCCGTACATCTTCTTGTTTTATAATTGTATGCATTCCACGCATACTACTTTTTTATGATTTTTTTGGTTCGGGAAACTAATTAAGTCGGGTTGATATAGAGAGACCTTAATTGGTCAGACGATTAATTCTGGTATCCACTTTTCTCCCTTTTCTTTCTTAATATTTTCATAAAAGTACTTATTATTATTACTAATATCACGAAAGACCTTTGACAAATTAAAATTGGTTGTCAGGTTTCAATATAATTAAGTGTTAGTCAAACTAAAGTTTAGTGGATATATACGTGTGTGTAATACGTTTAACCACATGACGTTGCTAAACTTTTTAAAGTTAATTTGAAAAAAATTTGAGTTTAAATTAATATATTCTCATTTGATTTTAGACAAAATACTTACAAAAAATTGTAAACTATAATTAAGATTAATATTATAACTATTTCCGTCTCTTAATATAAGTCGAGTGTTATGTGTTGGGATATAAAGCACGTACAAATAGATACTGTTGTGTGTTGGAAAATCTTCAAAACAGTCAATTTTTTTTAAAATTTTAGAATTAGCGACCGTATGCGGTTGCTAATTAATACTTATCAGCGACAACTTCGATCGCTAATGTTGGTCACAGACACGTGGACTATGTCACCCTTAACACCTACCACTCACGGTGATTCAACTTAACGACTACATTAGTTGCTATAGGACGATCGCAAATATATCGGTCGCTAATAGTAGTAGCTGTGATCCACACATAGACCAAATTATATGCGACTGCTTTCAGTAACTACAATCAATTGCTCATATACATATGTGACCAGGTACGGACGCTCGCAAATAAGTTTTTTTCTTTGTAGTGTACAATGAAATAAAAAAATCTTAGAAACAAAGTTGACTCCATAAAAAATTCTGGAAGCACTATGAATCTTGTGCGGCCCTAACAATAGTTTTCTCTTTAATGGGATCAATTAAAAAGAATCCAATCCTAAATCTCAATAACAAGAGTACAAATACAATTCTATAAGGAACTTTATTCCTCTTTGGACTCTACTAAAGATATAATTCTCCTATAAATACCAATCTCCATTCAAAAGTCAAGGTACACATTATATATGCACAAAATTAAGCACTTATATACAATTTTCGGCCTAATGAGACTTTTAACCTTTTAAGTTGACATAAAAGTGATATATAAAATTCATTTTTCGTTAATTAAGTTCTTAAAGTAATATTTTTTTATGGATTACGTTTTTTTTACTAGATTTGACCACAACCTAACACATTTTAACCAAATTTTGACCCAATCCAACCTAGTTTGACCAGACCAAAATTTCACCAATTAATTTTTTTTATAAAAAAACTATAAATTTTAAAATTACTTTAAAATAATTATTATTTTAAAATTACATTTTATTTTAAAATATTAAAAATAATTATTTTTTAAATATTTTTAATTATTATTATTATTTTAGAAAAATATTAGGAAATTTTATTTTTCAGAAAATGAGTAAAGTTTCATAAAATATAGATTCAAAAATTAAATAAGAAAATAAACTTTATTTTAAAAAAAGTAGTTTTTTTTCATTTTTATGTCTTAAAAACAAAAACTAAAATAGAAATTAAAATACAAAAACAATAAAAATAAATAAAAAAAACTGATTCAATTTTTTCAAAAAAAATAAAAATAAAAAGTTTTAAAAATATAGATTCAAAAAATAAAACTTTATTTAAAAAAAGTAGATTTTTTTTAAAATGAGTAAAATTTCATAAAATATAGATTTCAAAAAGTAAATAAAAAATGTTATTTTCATAAAACAAAGTTAGAAATTTTTATTTTTAAAAGATGTAAATTTTCATAAAATAATTAAGATTTAAAAAATTTTAAGTTTAATTTTTGAATCTACATTTTATGAAACTTTACTCATTTTTGAAAAAAAATAAAAGTTTCTAATATTTTTTCCTGAAAATAATAATTAATTTTAAAATAATAATAATATTTAAATATTTAAAATAATAATATATTTTAATATTTTTAAATAAAAATTATTTTAAAACTTTTTTTAAAAAAAATTGAATTGACGATCGGGTCATGTTGGGTCAAAATATAGTCAGAATGGATCGGGTTGTAGTCAAATTTGAGTAAAAGTAATGTAAAATAAGTAAACAATTCGATTTCGATCGAACTTGCTCACTCTAGCTTGATTCGAAATATAAATGATTCAAATATTAACAAATTTTAAATTTCGATAAATTATTCGAACCTTCTCAAAATACAAATTTCTATTGATACTCGAATTATATTCGTTCGAAAAGTTCAAAGTGTTCAGGCTCGATTTTAGATCGTGCTAGACTCGGTAGGTAAACGAGCTTTAATCAAACTTTATTTTATATCCAATAAATTTTATAAATAAAAAATTGATCAACTTAATACTCGGCTTGACTCAGTTTATTTATACCTTTTAAGTAAAAGAAACGAAATCTATAAAATGCATTATTTTAAAATTTTTAATTGACGAAATGAATTTATATAATGACTTTGGGTGACAATTTTCTCTCGTCTTTCAATTACTGTGGGTCCCCTAAGGGCAACACCACGATCTTCTTACTGTAGGATGTTTTATGATTTTGCAGTGATGGTTTTCTTCTACACCATCAACAACTATTATGTTGAACAATTTTTGACCGCATCAAGATCAATATTCATGAATCCTAAATCTTAAATTGTGGTACTAAATTAACTTTAAAAGGCCTAATTACTGGAATTTAGTTAAATACACCCAAGACTATAAAATTGGGCCTATTAAATTCATAACAGCCCAATAAGCAGCTACAAGCCTACAACACGCGTACGTTGATGCTTCCGCCCGTTGATCCCAAGATTTTCCTTACTTATCCATACCCGACCCACACCTTTTCATATTTGCACGGCCTGCATCTTTGCATAGTGCACGTGTACCGGTGTACCGTGTACGACTTTCTCTCTCCTACCGACTCATCCATACCCGACCCACACCCCACGCCCTACACCCGCTTTATATATATTTTCACTCGTTAACTTTCTCTCTCCTATTTGTTGGACATTATCTTCAATTGTGCTCTGCTTGCTCGGACTTCATCCGTGCTTAGGGTTTCTTTATCATTCACTCCATTCCTAATTCGAAACCCTATTTCTCGGATCAGGTACTACTTTTGCCTCTCCTCTCTTAACCTCTCCTCCATTTTTAATCTTGATCATCAATATAATTTCGATTTGTACGTTATCATCTTCTTCTAGATCTGTTAACTTTCGGAGAAAATTAATGAATAAAACAATAGATGGTGAAAGATACTTTTTTTTACTCTGATATACCCATAATTAAATAAGATAAAATTATTTTAAGGTTGATTGGTACTAAATTATTGTAGATCCTTCTTTTATATCATATATTCCAATATATGCATAATTATCTTGTAAAGTTTTTTATTGATTATTGTTCGGCGGGTCTCAATATTTTTTCAGTAAATATTTGATTTCTGTTTTCCTGCTTTAAGATTTTAGAGACGTGTTTGTTGTTTTACTCTATGTTGACTATTATTATAATCGGGGATGATTTCACCTATTGGGCTGTCAATATGTTAGGTCTGATTTTAATTTTGAGGGCTTCAATTCTGTGAAAATTTTCAACTTTGTATGATTGATGCATTAAGCCCTTAAGCCTTCATGTTATCCTCCGCTCTTATCCTTCTTTTCTTACAATTTGTTGTAATTAAAACACAAAACTCGAGTGTTATGTGGAATCATTTGAAGTGGAAAGGATTTATTTATTTGTTTATATCATGTTTTTGTGCATGTGGATCTTTGAGAAGAGGTGCAGAACTTGTTAAAGTAGCTGATCTTTATTTGCTGTTTAATTAATTCTTTATGTAGATATTCATCTGTTTTGGCAATTTAGGCACTTATAAGATAAGTTGTGGTTTCTAGTTAAGTACTTGAAATGAAATGGAGTACCTGACATTGGCTTGACCAGATAATTCAGATTGGGCTTTGGAGATAGAGAGAAAAGAAGAATTAGGGAGGGAGGTGAAGAAATCAGACAGATGGTCATTTTGGAGGGAGATAGACAGACTCGAGGAAATGCTACACAGTTTTCATTCATCATTTAATATAAGTACTCGAAATAAAATGTACACAGCTATTACATATTTATACTACTAGATACTTGCTGAAAATAAAGCTAATCATTCACCTCATGGTCCTCATCCTTGTCCTTCACCTATATCTAACCAACTCGCATGGAATAAGCTGGGTGCTATAATATACTACTTAATATTAACCACCAAATATATGCCCTTGCCTGACAGTGCGCTTGCATTCATTGCATCCTGTATGTTCTTATAATTACTTTTATGATTCTGTTTCTGGTTTGGAATTCTTAATTATTGGTGTTTAATTCTTTTGACATCTGTGTCTTTGCTTTTACTTAATTTTATGTCTATAGGATGTCAGTGGTTTGATTTTACTATTAAGGAGTTGAATTATGTGCCTTAAACCGAAGGGTCCTGATTTTCCGTTTTCATAATTTTTTCTAAACGCTGTCTACCTCTATTTCTTATATCTGAAAATAGTATACTACTTGTTTATCATATTAATGTTTATATCCCCTATAATACAGGTCTGAGCATCTGAGTTTTATTGCAAGAAAATTTCCTTCTCATCTACAAGTTCATCAGCCAAGTTTCATGTCTGACCTCGACATCCAGATTCCTAATGCTTTCGGTATGAGTTTTTTTTTGGCAATTAAGACACATGCATATGACGTGGATTATACTCTCCCTTACATATATATTTGATTTGATTAAGTTCTTAACGGAAGATGTAGTTAATTTACTTTTGGAAACTTGTTACGCACATTCCCCTTGCACATGTCAGGGGAAACAGTGAGTTGATTTTTTTTCTTGTTTCATTTTTTGATGTATGCAATGCACTGTACTCGAGTATTTTCAGATCCATTTGCTGAGGCCACTGCTGAGGACTCTAGTGCTGGGTCGAAAGAGTACGTGCACATCCGCATACAACAGCGAAATGGTAGGAAAAGCTTGACAACTGTGCAGGGGTTGAAGAAAGAATTCAGCTATAATAAGATACTCAAGGATCTCAAGAAGGAGTTTTGTTGCAATGGTACCGTTGTGGAGGATCCTGAATTAGGCCAGGTTAGCATTGACTCTGTGGGCTAATAAGCTTCTCTCAGATTTGCTGTATGATGGGAAGTCACCTCGTATTTGTTTATGTTTGTTTTGTGAAGGTTATTCAGCTTCAAGGTGATCAGCGTAAGAATGCATCTACTTTCCTGATTCAGGTGATTCTTCTCTATCTCATCATCTTAAGTAGATAAGTAACTACTGATTGACTTACTTGAGCCACACACATGTGAAAGTAACCCAAATAGGAGAGGTCAACTGTCACTTTTAACTATACACCTTCCATATGTTTTTTGGCTAATTGAGGTGTATCTAGGGTCTACAGTGGCTTTTGTAGACTTTTTGGTAGAGTTTTAGTTTGGGTGCTTAGTTGTATCCTTTTTTTGGTGGCCTCTTCACATAGTGTGGAGAGAGGTAAATTGTTCGGTTGGTTTTGGAAATGGCCTGTGTTTTTTTTCCTTGTGTATGTCATGTTTATATGGGTTCACCCCCTTCTCTGGCTCTTTTCTTATTAAAAAATATAAATGTCCAAAAATATCTTGACCACCATCAAGGGAGAGGAAGAGAACCTGATGTTTGGGTAGTGGATGGCTACAAATAACAAATTGGTGGTGGACTTCTACAAATAATAAAATGGAAGGAACGAGATATCAGTAATTTTGGCTGTTGATACCATTATGATGTAGAACAAGTGGGGAAAAAAATGAATGATAGTACCTATCTCCGTAGAGAATCAATACACAAAAGCACACAACTTTAATCTCAAATCAATATATTTAATAATATTATTTTATTAAAATAATGAGATGTTACCATGCTTAAATAGAAAAACATAATACTTCAGGACCAAGTAAAAATCCTAATTTAAAAAAAGAAACAATCTCCTAATTAAAATTTACTAATAGAATTAAAACTCCTAATTAAAATTTACTACCATAATTAAAACTCTCCTAATTGAAATCTACTACTATAATTAAAACTTCTAGAATATCCTACTGAATAATTACATTAATAATCCAACATTTATCTCTAAATAATAATAATAAATAATAAACTTCTTCCGTACTGGAACAGGAGATGGTTACAAATAATAAAGGGGAAGTGAAGGGAGAGGGAGACAAATGAAAACTGCCTAGTTGGGCTTGCCTTCCTTTTGTCACTTGTGAAAACATCAGATACCATCTTGTTATGTGGTCTAATAGATTTTGTAATAAGGTAGTGTTTTGTTCGTGTTAAATTAATGTAATAGCCTTGTAATGCAACAAGTTATTACATTGATTATATTCTTTTTTGCTTGGTTCATTAATTACATGTATTTAGCGCCTATTACAGGCGTAATACGATTACATCATTTTGTATGTTTTTCATAACGCCATCTAGTTGGTGTATAATGAAATAACTCAAAAAATACAAAACAATGATTATTATACTGATTTGACATTTGAACTTAAAAAATTTATTTTATTCATTAACCAAACACAATTTGGAACGTAACATAATAAACATTACAACTATCGCACACAAGAGTATGAACAATAGACCCTACATTAGTGTGTTCACTTTCAAGTGCATTGATGGATCTTATTTGGATGTGTAATTTTATTTTTGATTTGGTCTCTTTAATTATTTTTTTGGGTTTTGGAGAACAGGCTGGCATCGTGAAGAAGGAACACATCAAAATCCATGGTTTCTGAGCTGCAATAGTAGATCAATCAAAACGCAGTTTCTCTTTCTGCTTATATCATGATATACAGTGCTATCAGTACTTAAGCTATACAGTCTGCTAAATTAATTAAGCTATAAAGTCTGCTAAATTATATTTGTGGTGGTTTGATTTTTAGTTTGTTAGTTCTGTTTGCTGTTGTGCAGTGCTTGTCCTGTAATAGTATTATGTGGGATTACAGCGTTATGCAAATAATAATTACCATCGGACAGTATTTTTGCTCTCTTTTGAAGTACTATTTATAATCCATTCCACTTTTACCTGTAACATGTGCCGTGTGTTGTCGTACAGGTGATATTCAATGTTTGGTATGATTGTTTTTGTATTACAAACTAGTGCCTTCCACTTGTTTACAGGTGATATTCAATGTTTGGTATGATTGTTTTTGTATTACAAACTAGTGCCTTCCACTTGTTTCAACAGCTTTCGTTTTATTCTTTCCGGTATATTAAATTTTAAATTGATGTGAATTTATTTAATTTAAGTTAATAGAATTTATTTTATTTTAAACTTTTACAAGTAATATTAATTTTGAAATTTAATATGGCATTCAATATTATGTTTTATCAGCAATTATTTGTGTGTATGTCTTTCTAGGAAGTGGTCAGTGGTTAGTATGAAGTTAATTTTGGTCAATTGATCAATACGACACATGTCGGGAGATGACCTCTCTTTACGTGTCAGTATTGTATTAGTCAATTGACTAACTTATCCGATTAGTCTTTCTATAGGATATGCAGACAGATCGACACAGACAAAAAATTCAAGGGTTAGCTTTATTATTATTAAGCTGTAAAAGCTGGGATACTACTTGTTCTCGGAAATTGTTTGCACAGAATAGAAGCTCCCCTTAGTAGTAGTAGGGGAGCTTGTTTTGTAGTAGTAGTAGTAGGTTGTTATGGTTTTTGTATGAGCTGTTTTGTTTCTTGAGTGGAGTAGTATTTAGTAGTGGGTTTGTGTATGTACTCCATAATTAGGTTTGATTGTTCCTGTCATACATGTTAACTAAAAAGTTATTTGTTTTTTCAAAAAAAATAATCAGATTCTATTGTACTCCTCAAAATGATGTTTCCAAAAAAAAATATTTATTTAATTGAATCGTCTTTATTAAATTTATGACATGATTTTTGAAATCAGATATCCTTAATATTGGTAAACATAATGTTAGGCTAATTTTGTCATGTACTCTATCAAAAATAATAAAGTGACTTTATTTAAATTTATAAAATATCAAATTTTTAAATAAATAAAACTCACATTTATTCGGAAAAATTTAGGATTCGATAATATTTAGTGAGTAATGATAGACACAATTTATTCTAGAATTATTTTATAATTTGTTAATATGTCATACTTCACCTCAATATATTGATGAATAAATTGTTTTAATATAATTTTTAGTCTCACATAAAAGTTAAAATAAAATGTCACATCAATAAATTATAAAATAATTATAGAATAAATTATATCTCTAACATTATTCGTATTTAGTGCACGAAAAAAGTGAAATAAATCAACATGGACCCTACATAATATTAGTACATAGCGACAACCATACGGGTCCGTTTGGTGAGCGCCACTTGGGGGTAGGAGTGGACAACACTATCGCGTCACCATCCATGGATCTGGGTCCTCTATGAGGATACATAGCCACAACCATACGGGTCCGTTTGGTGTCATCAAATGGAGATCTGATAAATATAAAGAATTTAATTGAAAATAAAGTTTTGAGAGAGGATACATCTTGTAATTTATATATTAAAGTTTTTTATTATCGATTACATACTAGGTAGATAATTTTTAGTAATAACTCATTTAAAATATATGTAATATGTGAATTAATTTTATATATTAATATGTGTCGTAATTATAAACGGATTTAAAATTTCTTTTCAAAAACATAACTTTAAAATTAGTAATGATAAATGGAATAGTATTCAATTATCAGATTTTTGTCATTTATAATTTATACACATTAACAACAAAATATAAAAAGTTTTAAACTTTCTATGAAAATTATTAAATATAACATAAGATTATTAAACATAATTTTAATTTATAAAATCGTAGTTTACGGGCAGATTACATAAACAAGAATTAGTAATCTTCGAAATGGAGCATCAACAGTCAAAACTATTTTTGTGACTTCGACATGAAAATAAATAATATTTTCATTTAATATATATAAGCACTTTTGTTTTTCTTGAAATCAAAAATAATTTTTTTCTGTATGCCACCAAACAGACTAACTAATTTTAAATATGGTTAGTATAAAATTAATTTTAATTAATTAATTATTTTTTAATATTATATTAATTAATTAATTAAATTAATTTCATGATAATAAGATTCCCATTTTACATCCTTCATAATTCATATCCTATCTTTTTGCCACGTGCCCACCACCTTTAAGTGTCTTCACTCCTTTCTGAAACTCAGTACAACCCACGCAGCAACTTCTGTCTTCTTCTTCCTCTTTCTGTCTCTCATCAAAAATAAAAAATGGCGACCATGGCTACAACCTTCGCATCTTCTCTCTCCTCCAAACCTAAGACCACTAATTTCTTGGAATCATCCTTCAATGGAGTTTCTATTTCTACGGCGTCTCGCCTCCAACCTATCAAATCAGGCCAACAAAACCACCAGTTCACCGTCTCGGCTTTTTCATCCCCTCCATATGATCTCAAATCATTCAAATTCGAACCTATCAAGGAATCGATCGTTTCACGTGAAATGACCAGAAGGTACATGACCGATATGATCACTTATGCTGACACCGATGTCGTCGTCGTTGGCGCTGGCTCTGCCGGCCTTTCCTGCGCCTACGAGCTCAGCAAAACCCCATCCGTTCAGGTACAACAGCTTCCTCTTTTCCCCCTTTTATTTGATACCCCGTATACTTGTCCTTTGGCATCTATGAATCGAAAGTTGGAGGGTTTTAAATATTTTTTTTAAGTGACAGATTTTTACAGAGTTTGTGGATTTTAATGATTTTTAAAGATTACATTAAATAAGTGACAGATTTTTATTGACTTTTTATTAAGACTATAATAGACTTTTATATACTTTTTATATATATTGCAGGCTTTGCAGCTTATATTAATAGTTAAAAAGTCAACAAAGATCATATATTTTAGCAATAAGTTTAGGGTGACATTGTTCTAGTGATATTTTTAGGGACTTTTTTTGTTTGTTTTGTAGTACCTCAAAAAAAAAATGTATAGTATTTATTTCAATTGAAATTTTTACAGAAAACAGTATTTTAGGTATAATTTGGATATATACAAGAACTATGGTTGTATAGACTGCACAGATCATGTTTCTTCTATGTATCCAAATTACATTTAAAATACCGTTTTTTACAAAAAATTCTAGTTGGAATAAATACTATACATTTTTTCAAAAAGTAAAAATCAAAAAATGTCGCTAGAATGTCTCTAGAATAATGTCCCCCTAGAAGGACTCATATTTTAGATGAAATGAGTACGATATTAAATAATATTAAAATATATTGACCATGTCACAACCTAATTTGAAATAAAAGTAATTGTTGAAGTTGAATTATTATATCATATATAGACAAGAAAATGTCATATTTCATAATTTTTATATTTTTTATATTTCATAAAAAAAAGTCATTTTTTACTAACAATAATATAAAATAACAATTTCGATTTTAAAATTTGTCATCGTCATTTTCCTATCAAATCATTATTACTAAACTAACAATTTATAATTTTTAACAATTAACAAATTTAGTACTTTTAATTTACAAATATAATAAATGAGTTTTTTTTTATGGGAGATGAGAAATATAAAATGATATGAAAATATTTATTATCTCCATATATACCATTGATTCTATTTGGAATGCTACACCCTTTTTTAACTCTTCCTCCTTTTTCTCTGTGGTAGTCCCTCTTTTTGCTATAATAGCTCTCTTTCTTTTTTGGGTTTTTATTTTGACAGGAATAAGGTAGAGAGAGAAAGTGAGAAAGATATATATATATATATATATATATATATATATTATTTATATATATATATTTCTTCTTTGTTTGATATCCTCTATCTCTTTCTCATGTGTTCATCTTATTTCTTTATCAAATATTTATAAGTCTTTGAAAGTCTTTAGTGATGAAGTCAGACTTTGAATATGACCATTTGATAGAAATCTGAAAAATCTATGACTTTTTGAATACCAAAATACTTTTATAGACTTTGTATAAGTCTCAAATCAATACCATCTAACTTTTAAAGACATTACAAAAGTTGTAATTGAATACCAATAAACTTTTATAAACTTTTTAAATATGAATACAACAAAGCTTTTAAAATCTTTAAAAATTTTAATTGAATACACCCTCCTTAATTTTGACTTTAATTAGTTTGATGAATTACATGTATGTGCCATTTAAGTTCTGCAATGTCCTAATTTTCTCAATTTCGTCTGTTGAATTGAATTAATGTCTCAATTTGATAGCCCGAGTTTTTTGTCGTCCAAATTATTTTGTTCTGTTAACATCTATTGAAATTGATGACTGAAACGGCACCTGAATAGAAAATCGCTACTTCTGTCATCGATTGAAGCAATCATGATCTGAAAGTAACACTCCCCCTTCCCAAAATTAGGTATACATTTTTCTTTTTACATGTTTCAAAATCACATAAACATTTCTATTCAATACTATAAAGTTCCATGATGTTCCTAATTTGCTACTAACTTTTTACTTTCATATCCAGCATCACACCACTATTACCAAATTCTTACAACATCACTACTATTTTTTTTTAGCTAATATCAATGTTATGTTTGCGATCATAAAATTATCTTTAAAATTGTCGTTAGATCCGAAATGTCTCTATATATAGACATTCACGTGGTTAAAGGGTAAAATAGGGACATTCAAAGGTATTATAGGGATTACTGATTAGTAAAAAAATTCATCATATATATATATATAAATTTGTTGGCTATTCGGCTGCCGACGCAATCTCTGTAACTGGTCACCATTTTTTTCCTCTTTTGCCTTGCATTTCCATTTCATCCTCCAGACTTTATCTTTCTCTCTTTTCCGGCTCAAATTTGATAAAATTATTGTTTTATACTCAAGCTACTTATAAATCATCTTATGTGCCTCCTGGGATTAACACACACACACACAGACACGTGTGCGTGTGTTGTGCAGGCACCACATATCTCATCACATTATTTCTATATAGGTGGCAATAATTGAGCAATCTGTTAGCCCTGGTGGTGGTGCATGGCTTGGTGGGCAGCTCTTTTCATCAATGGTTGTTCGCAAGCCTGCACATCATTTCCTAGACGAGCTTGAGATCGAGTACGATGAGAAAGATACTTATGTTGTGATCAAGCATGCTGCTTTGTTTACCTCAACAATCATGAGCAAGCTTTTGGCCAGACCAAATGTTAAGCTCTTCAATGCTGTTGCAGCAGAGGATTTGATTGTGAAGGGAGGAAGAGTAAGTGGGGTGGTGACCAACTGGGCTCTGGTTTCTATGAACCATGATACACAGTCGTGCATGGACCCCAATGTGATGGAGGCTAAAGTGGTGGTGAGCTCTTGTGGACATGATGGCCCTTTTGGGGCTACTGGAGTGAAGAGGCTCAAGAGTATTGGGATGATCAGCAGCGTGCCAGGAATGAAGGCCCTGGACATGAACACAGCCGAGGATGCAATTGTTAGGCTTACAAGGGAGATAGTGCCGGGGATGATTGTTACTGGAATGGAAGTCGCAGAAATTGATGGAGCTCCAAGAATGGTAAGTCTCTATGCCACCAAGTTTGTTTTGTTTTTAATCTTTATAGATTGTTTGGAGCAGAATACTTGTTTTTTATGATAGTTCTAGAATCAACACACTTTTAGCGGTTTCTTATTAACCCTACTAGTAAGAGAAAATGAATATTCTTTAGACTCCATTTGGTCTTCAGCTTGTCCTGGTTAAACTGAATTCTGGGTATCTGGCAGTCTTGGCATGCATATAAAAGTTATATAAACATATGGAGGGTACCATGCTAAGGGAGTAATGCATAAATAATTCACAATCAGTATGCACACACACACACACATTGATTCACAGTATTAATTGGTTTCTTTGATAAGCTAGACTGGAAGCTATACTTGGAATAAAATATTGTCAGACAGAAGTCATGTTAGGAGTTTCTTTTAATGCTGTTAGATAATTAAGGTTTCCATTGACGAAGCCTGATTTTTTTCCCAGGATTAATTGGTTAGCAATTTTGTTAAAAGATTAATCAGAAAAAGGCAAGTGATTAGTATTAATTATAAGGTAATAAGAATTTTGCATTTGTTATTAAGATTGCAAAAAATCAAGACGACGTTGAGTGCAAATATTGTTCTGGATTGATTACTGAGTACCATAGGTGTCTGGTGATATGGACTAGATACAGTAGTTATTTTTAATGTTTAGTGATTAATGTGCAATGCAGGGACCGACATTTGGAGCAATGATGATATCAGGACAGAAGGCAGCACACTTGGCATTAATGGCACTAGGACAACCTAATGCCTTGGATGGAACATATGTTGGTGGTATTCAGGCAGAGCTTATCGTAGCTACAGCTGATGCTACTGAGATCGTGGATGCTCAAGTGCTGAAGCAAATATGATCATTGTAGTTGATCTGGATGAGTACTGGTGGATGAACCTCTCTTGTGATGGATTTACTTGGGGTTTTTCGTTGAATGTTTGGTCTTTGTATGTGATCTTGCTTTCCTTTGTTAGAACTCGAATGTTGAAATGGTAGTAACTTTTTGCTCAAGTTTTATAATTGCTGCATTTTGTTCTAGTGTTTTACCCTCCGGGGCTAATTTAGATTTATTCACCTACTCGTAATAAAAAAAATGAACATGTAAAATTGTGATATATATCTTTTTTCCCATGGATAAACTTAAAAATCATGTAATTTAGCTCCAAATTTGATATGAACATATCGATGATTTGCAGTGGTGTTTTACCTATATTCTATTGAGACATTTATTTTTAATAATGTTCAATATATTTCCAAAGGAAAGGAAATAATGATATATTACCAAGTATTTTATTTATTTCAAAAAATTTGTCACCTTCACTTAGATTAGATATTTTACGTTTTCGTGATTTATTAAATTATTTTTCAAACATTAAAATTCAATTAATCATTCAGTCAGGCAAATTTATTGATAGTGTGGGACTAATATATGGTCCCAACCCAAAGTTATATTCAACCGGAGGCGTGCAGTTTTTAAATTCGAATCCAATTATGAAATTTCGTACATAAACATATCTACCTACTTTAAAGTTATCTGAATATTTCTTCCATTTTGAAGTTTTGTGTGCATATCAATTATTAAAGGTGGTTTAAGAAATATTTAAACACAATATCAAGGCTATGTTTATTTGCAATAATTATGGTATATAAATAAATTGGGAAAAATGAGTATGCACAGCTGTGCAAATTTTTTGTTTGCACAGTCGGCCGAAAACGACATCGTTTTGGCTGAAAACAAAAAAAAACACGGAAGGCTTATCTCCCGTTCCAGACTAAAACAAAGAAGCTGTAGAGGGGGAAAGTACGAATCCAATTATTTCGGACCAAATCAAACGCCTAGTTCATCAGTTTGATCTCGACTTCTTCGATGTCGACTTCCTTGATGTATCTCATCTCCGATTCGGTAAGGATTTCTAGATTTCAGTATAGTGATTTTTAGGTTTTATGTGAATGGATTTCTAGATTTCAATATAGTAGATTCGGTATTGATTTCTAGATTTCAATATACCTCCTTCATTTTAATTTATCTAAATGGGTTTCCTCCAACAGAAGAGAAAGTATTCGGGGTAATAGGGAAAGATCTACAAGGCATACGTTGAATGCATCTTTTTCTGGGCATTATGTTGCCTATGTGAAAGATCTACAAGGCAGTTGGTTCAGGATAGACGACACTCAGGTACTCGGTCTCTTCATATTACATTATGTTGGTGGAGCCCTTAGTAATTAGTAAAAAATATCTAAAGCTGGAGCCTTTTTATTTTCTTTTATTATTTATTTATTTTTTTATAGCAATCATGGGTGTTCGGACCTTTTAGAGCATTCAAAAGTGCTCTTATTCATTACTGCTTTCATCAATGCAACATATAAGATGGAACAATTTTTTTTTAGAAGTCATTCTATGCCCCCAAAGGGGCCTTACTATTTGTTTGGTGTTTTTTTTTTCTGGTGAAATAAGATTCTAAAGGTTCAAAATCATACTTTAATTACAGGTCCAGCCAGTGCAAATGAGCCGGGTCATGTCAGAAGGAGCATATATATTACTCCCTCCGTCCGAGGATAAAAGTCCTTATTACTATTTTGGGTTGTTCCATGTTAAATGTCCACTTTCCTTTAATAACCAAACTTTTACATATTTTTTCCTATTATGCCTGTAACATTAAATATATCATACTTTTCTTATTCTAATTCTCTCTCCATATTTAATGACATTATTATGGATAATTTTGTCATTTTATTTCTCTTCTTAATATGCGTGAAAAGTCCACCAGGACTTTTATCCTGGGACGGAGGGAGCATTCTATATAAGGTTAGATAAGATGTATAGGAGTAGAATTCTGTTTGGATCAATTTGCAAAACAAGTTATCTGAACATGATTTGGTGGCTCATTCCTGAAAATATTGATTATAAAAGATAAAGTAAAAAGAAGAACGGGAAACACCACCAGGCCACCTCAGTGCTTCAATCAAATTTGACCTTTTAGCTTCATTTTCAGTACAGTAATCAACCAAGCTGAATGAATAAATTAAGAATTTGGACATTGCTAAGTTTCTTACTTGCTATATACGACAACTGCTCCTTTATTCCTGTTTAAAATGTGAGATATCTTGTGTAGGTCCTGTCCTCGCTCTGGCCCTGCAAGAGCTTATACTAAAAAACCTATTCAGCACCAAGCCTCTGGATTTCCGAAGCATTGGTCGTCAAAAACTCAAAAGTCATCGAGAGCAGGACAAAGTAAATTCGGTGGCCACTTTGTGAACTCAGAGCATTTTGTAGACCATAAACCAGAAATGCCAATTTGCTTTACCACCAACCATCCCTCTAACGGGATTTTTAGTAGTTCAAATAACAATAGACCTCCATTTGTGGAAAGTCATGCGAAGTCGACAAACATAGAGTTTTCAATGAAATGAATATTTTCTTGTTTTCTTTTGCAATAGCAGTTGCAAACATACCCGCTCAAGCTTTTTTCTTCAGCTTTATGCAGTTGATTAATTTTTATGGGGTGATCAACTTCCCTATGTCATGACTTATGCCTTGAAGACAAACCACATAATAATGGGTTTAAATAGCTACTAGTATTTTAATTAATTTGCTTGTATGTTTGAGAAAAACAATCTTTTCATATTAATGCTTTTAGTTTTAGGTAGGTAGGGAGGTGAATTGTCTTAAATCACTTCATCTATTTTTTATCTTTTAAGCAAGCGTATGCAAGAGTCGTAAGCCATCAAACTTATATACATAATAGTAAGCAAATATTAATGCATTTGCTCAGACTCAACGCAAGTAAGAATAAGGAATGAATTAGACGAATAATAACTTACTTATATCGACGAGTTATTTGATACAAGTAACACAGAAAACACGTTCGAGTAGGATCCTTAAACTGAAAGATAGTGACTAAATATGATTACAGAAGAAAGAGACTTCTTTACAAGTAATTTCATCTTAGATCTCAAAACTCAACCATATCTCATTCACTCTGTTGTCAAATTCAAATGGAGAATTGTACTGCGCAACGATATAATTTGTTGTGGCCTCCCCCGCGTGACTTTTATAGATGGCATCTAACCATTTAGTGCCAGAAATACTGATGTACAAGGTGGCAGCTTCCTCTGCAACATTGGACTCTGACACAAATCCGCTGAACTGCCTTATAGCTGCTTATGTCGTTCCCCATTTTTGGATATGAAGGCCTTTTGCCGGAGGTGGGTCGACTTGGTTCTTCTTTGGGACATAAAAGCTCACGACATTATAACTCCGCCCATTGCTTCCCCTGCATGATAACAAATCTCATTGGCATAAAAATTGAATGACAAAATATAAACTTAATCATGATACAGTTGAATTCATAAAAATCAATATACCAGGTTTTGAACTAACACATCTAGGTGAGAAACCACTCTATTCTATAATTTTTCACTCTTTCATTAACTTTTCTCCCAACTATTTATTAAACACTTGGACATTTACCTGGAGTCTATCCCAAGCGAGACCGACTATATCCAAAAAAGAAAAAAGAAGGGAAAATCAACTATAAGGGTGCCTTGGCATACACGGGATGAAGAGATTGTGTGTGTTTTTTTTCTTTATCTTTTTTTACAAAGAATCTTGAAAAGAAGCTTCAGTCATACAATCTTGGTGAGCCATAAAAGAACATCAACTATAAGGTGCCTATATTCAAGACGCCACTAACTAAAACAAGCCAGGCACCAAAACACATTGCAAACTAAAAAACTAAATATAACAAGATTACAATTTGTGCTCACCAGTATTGATTGTGAACCATGAACAAGTCAGTTTTCCATTTTCTTTCCTTCATCATTGCGATACTCACTACCCTCTACATGTCAAAAAGAAGATATTAATGTATGAAAAGTAAACTTTGAAAATTGTAGTAGTCAGAAAGAGATTTTCATGGGTGGCCGTCAAACTTTGTGGATCAACTAAATTATCATATTTAGAAAGTATCAAAAAGTACATAGAACTAGTTACTGTCTACTATCCATACAATTTCAATTCTGTAAAAGATCATTTAGGAAATGTCACTCTTAAATACAGCAACCATACAAATGGGATTGATAAATGGTTACAATCATACTCGCATACTACAAAATGAAAGTGCCAAATTGAAAGTTTCTTGCATAATTTATCCCCAAAGAAGTACTAATGGTACACCAACAACTACTCCTTCAGTCCCCAAAATGAGAAAATAAACTGTCAAATAAACCTAGCCCAATACTACTAAACACATCTTAACTCAACCAATTAAAGACAGCAGGCAAACAAAATTAAAGTCAGTAAGTAAAAGCAAAGATACTAATACCTGAACCAGCTCATATGCGGTCATTTGTCTGGTACAGCTCACATAATTACTCATTAGTAAGCCTTGTTCTGTTCATAGAAATAGAAAACTAAATTTCAGCATCAACTGCATATTCATGCTGCATAATCTCAATTGGGTGATAAATTCAAAGTGGATCAAATTTTGAGATTATGTAGCATGAAGAGTGTAATACCGTTGACATTCTCTCTGTCCACAACTTAGGATTTAGTTAAGCTAAGATATATCTAGTTTAATGGAAAAATATCAATTTTGTGGAACAAGGAGGTAGTATTTTCCATCTGAAGATGATTTAACCATGGGATTCCAACAATGAATTATGGTGTATTTTGTGTTTACTATGGCTATATTCAACAGTTAAATTCCATCCCCTATTACCCCGAATACTTTCTCTTCTGTTGGAGGAAACCCATTTAGATAAATTAAAATGAAGGAGGGGAACAATTACATTTTATAGTACTTTTTAAAACATAATTACAACAAAAGTGCACTCATTAAATATTTACACAATTAATTTTTTTAAAATTTTATTTTCATTACTAGTGCATATTTATGCTTCCTTTAATTAAGGGATGTGTTTTAATTTCACGATGACATGGCAATTCGATTATTTATTTTTTTTAAAAAAGCGATATCGCGTTTTTTTGGGATTGTGTTCATTTTAAATTTTTTTTGTTTTGTATGTAAATACTATTTTTTTTGAAACCCTTATTTGGTGTTTTGTTCACTTTGTAAGCAAACCCTTATTCATCTTCTTCTACGTGTTTTACACATCGATTTTTTAGGATAGATTTTTAGTTGTCGGCATTTGATTTTTTACTTACGTGTTTGTCTATATTGTTTTTGGATCGTGTTATTCTCAAGTTTTTGGTTTGTTCTAGTTATCGGTCTTTACATTTTACGATTTTTTTATCTATTTTTTTGTATGGTTTACTACGAGGAAGAAGCATGGAGGAATGGGGATAAGAATCACGATAGGAAGAGGAAAAGAGTTCGGATGGTTTTAATATGGAGGATTGAAGTTATCTTTAGTGGTGAAGGATAGTAGTTCAAAGTCTTCTAAGCGAGGTAAGAGGTTGTTGTTGAAATCGAAGAAGAAAGCGAAATCTATGGTGAATATTGATTGATTTTGAAGGTTATCTTAAAAAAAGTTGTCAAAGAAGATAAAGTTCGAATTCATAGTGAAAAAATGGTTCCTGGCGAAACATTTGAAGGTTTGTTAATTTTTTTAAAATTATATTTTTTAGTTGTTTTTGATTTTTTGTGTTTTTATTTTATGCGTGGTTGTGTTTTGGTTTGTATTTTTTTTTTTGTTCGGTAGTATCATGGATGTTGAAGTTGTTGTTTGATAAAATCATTGTTTCCATTACGAGTGTATTTTAAAACACATTTTATTATGTTTTAAGTTTTTGTTCGATTTGTTGTTGTTAAAATATTGGTTTTCATTCATATTTTAGTTATACGTCTGAGTATATTTTTGGTTGGTCACTAAATTTCTTTTCTATGATCATCTGAGGTTGTTATTTGTTGTAGTAACTTTCTTTAAGCTGTTATGTGGTTACCTTCTTTTATATGTTTGGGCGCGAGTGTTGTAATAGTTGTTAAAATGTATAATATTTCATTAGAGTTTGTGTTGTTTTAAGGATTATTAAAATTGTGCTTGTTTAAATTTTTGGTTTCTACATTACATTATTGTTATTACGTAGATTTATAATATGTTGGTAACTTCTTTTTTATTTTTTTTTATCAATATTGAAATGATTGGAAACTTATCTTTGTTATTTTTTGTTGTAGTAACTTTTTTTAGCTGTTATGTAGTTACCTTCTTTTATATGTTTGGAGGCGGAGTGTTGTAATAGTTGTTAAAATATATAATATTTCATTCTAGTTTGTGTTGTTTTAAGGATTATTAAAATTGTGCTTGTTTAAATTTTTGGTTTCTACATTACATTATTGTTATTACATTGATTTATAATATATTGGTAACTTGCTTTATTTTATTTTTTGTTACCAATATTGAAATGATTGAAACTTATCTTTGTTATTTTTTGTTGTAGTAACTTTCTTTAAATGTTATTTGGTTCCATTCATTCATATGTTTGAGGCCCGATTTTTGTAGTAGTTGTTAAAATGTATAATATTTACGTTGGAGTTTGTGTTGTTTTAAGGATTATTAAAATTGTTATTGTTTAAATTTTTGGTTTCTACATTACATTATTGTTATTACGTAGATTTATAATATCTTTGGTAACTTCTTTATTTTGTTTTTTTTACCAATATTGAAATGATTGGAGACTTATCTTTGTTATAGTTGTTAACATGTATTTTTTTTTCAATATAAGTAACTTTCTTAATTGTTATTTGGTTACCTCTTTTATATGTTTTGAGGCTGATTTTTGTAATAGTTGTTAAAATGTGTAATATTTCATTAGAGTTTGTGTTGTTTTAAGCATTGTTGAAATTGTTCTTTTTTGAAATCCTTTGTTTTATTATATTGAGTATTAGATACTTTTAGATTTAGTTTTGGTTAATACATTACATTATTGTTATTATTTAGATTTATATTATCACGGGTAACTTTGTTATATTAACATGTCTTTTACTCGATAGTATTGGAGATTGATGATTGTTCTGATTTTTTATTTAAAAATTATAATTATTTTTTATTATGATCGATTCTTTGAAATTATTTTGCTTATCATTGATATTGCTCATTTAACGATTTTTGATTTAAAGTTTTAATGTAGTTTTTTAATTTGGTTAATGTGTTTTTTTAATGTAAGTTTACGCATTTTCGGATCTGGGATTTATTCTACGAGGGCGTAATCGAATTTTTAAATAAAATTATATATTGGTGTGATATGGATGTACGAAATATTATCGAAGAAATTATGCGAGTCTGATTGACTAAGTTTAAGTTGACATGTTTTGGTAAATTTTTAGAGTTTGGACAACCACAAATGTTTTCCCAGTTATTCATCGGGGCCTTGATTAGGGAAGTTTATCGAAGGGATGATGAGGAATTATGGTTTTGTTTGGTGAGAGAAGGGTTAGGTTTGGATTGCTTGAAATTTTGTTTGATTTACGGTTTGAATTGGCAAGGTAATGAAAATATTGATAGTTTTAAGGGGATTGAGAATCATTTGGTGGAGAAGTTTTTTGGTGATGAGGTTGTCACCGATTACAATATTAGCGAAGATATATAGCGGTATTTTTTTTGATGATGATGATGAAGCGGTTAGAATGTCTATTATTTTATTGGTTTTAATTTCATTCTAGCTTAGTTTACGACAATTATATTGATGAAACTTTGTTCGACTTTTTGTCTTATGGGGATATTGAAAGTTATCCATGGGGTAAATTTGCATTTCAACAGACACAAAAATTCTTTATCTATTGCGATCGAGGGTCGTATAAGGAAGGATAAACACGGTGGGGTGATTTACAATTTTTATAGGGATGGTCATTGTAAATCTTACAAACTTAATGGATTGCCTTATGTGTTTCAAGTTTTTTGTTTGAAACAATACCTACTTTGAAAAAGTCGAGAGGATTTTGTGTTGATGACCATCTTTGCGAGTTGAGATTATTTAGATGGAGGGAGTTAGGAAAGCCTCTAAAAATGAGAAATTGAATGATCTTGTTTTTGGATGCAGTCGGTATGTTGGTTTTTCGATTGCCTTATAATTGGTTTCCATTTATATTTTATATTGGTTTACTGTTATTATATTTTTTGTATTGTTTTTTTGCTTGTTTTATATTTAATCTTTTTGACATGGTATATTTGTTGTTATTATTATTTTTTGAGTTGATCGTTCGAATATTGTTCTACGGTTGATGAAAAGGTTCGGTTGGGGTTGGGGGTTTTCATTTTTTAATGGAAATGATGTTGCGAGCAAAATTTACGATGTTAAAGTTGACTCATCAAGGAAATTTAATGATATTGGTTTTTCTATTTACGATTTGGAAGAAGTTATTGATAAGCGGGTAAAACCTTTAGAAGGTAAGATGATGGAGATGAAAAAAGATATTGAGAATTTGGGTGTTGAGTTAAAAGACCTCTGCAAGTGTTTAATCTCTGATTTGCGGGGATGTAAAAAAATGATTAGAAAGTTTGTATATGGTCGATATATAGTAATAGAAAACATAAAAATGTTTCTTTTGTTGATGATGATGATGATGATGATGATGATGATGATGATGATGATGATGATGATGATGATGATGATGATGATGATGATGATGTTGGTGATGATGATGGGTGATGGTGATGGTGGTGGTGATGATGATGATGATGGTGTTGTTGATAATGATGATGTTGATGATCTTTGGTGGTTACTGCTGCTGATGATGATGATAATGAGTTGGGTGAGAACGTTGATGTTGGTAATATTAAGGGGTGTTGATCCTCTGTTGGTGGTGTTGTTGGAAATCGATCGAGGAAGAGATCTTGCGGGTTTACATTTTTTAGTTTTTCATTTTATTTTCTATGCTTATTAAGTAAATGCTTACTTCTTTTTGTTTTTATTATGATTGATTAAAAATGTTGGTTTAAATTCTTACGGGAAAGAGATAATTGTTTATACTCTAGAGGGTTAAAATTCATATTGAGGATGAAAAGGTTAGTCATTTTTTAATTTTTTAATTTTTTTTAATGTGTTATATTTATAAGCAGTTTTTTTTTAACGGTTTGAGAAGATGGATGATGTTCTAGCTTTGATATTTTAAGTCGATCTAGTGGAAAGAAATTGTTATTTTACACTATTGAGGTTTGTTATTATTTTTATTAGCAATTTAATTATTTTGTTGTATTAGTTAGTTTCTTTATAGTGTTTATGTTTGTATTGATCAATAGTTTTGTATTTTCAACTTGATATTAACCTGTCTTTTTTGTCATGTATTGTAAAACATTACGAGGGTAATAAATTCGAAGGATCAAACATTTCTATACTTGATGAAATTTGGTGTTTCTGACTCGAGTTTAATTGATGTTTTGAAATTGAAAAATCTCTTCTGAAGACCAATTAAGCGAGGCTGTTACGCGCGAGTTGCGAAGAGTCTTTATTTTGAAGAATCCTTTTACTTCAAAGTTTGGTTCGGTTTGGTTCTACCTCTTGAGATGTGGATGCTCGTCAATTACCCCCATTTCTGTCGGCATTTCGGATATCTGTATGTGTATATCCTTCAAAAGATGAAGATGTTCTTTTTGATCAGTGGTTTAAGATTGGATTGAATAACCGGAAAAGGTATGTATATTGGAGTTTAATATATTTTCATTATGTTTTTTAGTAGGATATAAAATAATTTTTTTGGTTGTTTTACTGTTTTTTGAAGGATTGAAAAGTTTAGGGTATGATGACAAAATTGAGCCTTCATTCATTTGGAGTTGGAGTGCATGCTGATAGCTTCAAAAATGTGGTTTTACAAGCTCAAGACCCCAGGCGAGTGGCTTGATGATGATGTGAGTTTTTTTATTATCTTTGAATACATGTTTGTTAGTTTAGGTAACCTTATTGAATTATATTGGTAACTATTTGAATATTTATTGGAAACTAGTATGTTACATTATTATTTTTATTTTTCTTTGTTTAAATCTGATTGTTATTTTGTTTTTAATTTTTTTTGACACATCACATATGCTTGTATTACATTAAATAAAGTGGCTAAACTTTCGAACCAAATTCAAATAAGGGTTCTGACAAGCGATTGTTGGTTCCATATCAAGTTGACGAATTTATATGGAAAATATGGTAATAGAAATTGTGATAAGAATCATTGTTGGACTCTGGTGATATAGTTGAGTACATTCATGGGTATCTTATGGAATTGACACACCACAGGTTAACGTCGATTTTGTTATGTTCCCCATTCATATGTCGGTAGCTTTGTTCATTGGTTTTTGCTTGTGTTTGGCGTGCATCATGAGTATTAGTGGTTTATAACTCTCTTGACGGGATAGGAATGTTATGCGCACAAATATTAGTGATGTGTCTGGTAGTACATCTTTATTCTCCCCATAATTTTGTCTAATTGCGGGTTTTGGAAGAATAGAAACGGATATTGATTTCAATAGTGTTCCATCTGTGACAAAGTTGAACATGATATCATTGATCTAGAATTTGCGAGAGGCTATTAGGAACAAATTGAAAGGTAAGTTTCAATTACTTATAATTGTTGATTTGTATATATATATGAAAATCTTTTTGATTTGTGTTATATATTTATTGTTTTTTTTAATGATTGCGGAATGTTTACCATTTGTTTTGCGGCACATTTCATTCATCGGATGATATCTGCGCAATGCCAAAACCATTTAGATACTTCATCTGGTAGGGAAGCTTTGTGTCGACTTGTTTAATCATGCGAGGAAGAAACATTTAGTTGGATATGAATCGACCACGAGAATATCTGGGGAAGATTAGCTCTTTGAAGACTAGTATGATTATGAATCTTGATATGGTTATTGGTTGTGGAAATTAGTTGTAATTATTACGATTTGATGTGGTTATTTGTTATGGAATGTTTGTAATTATTATGATGGTTGAATGATGTATTAATTTTTACAAGTGGAAGTATGAGTATGTTTAGTTGGCTATCATTGTTATTTTTTGTTTTTTATTTAATTTTAAATACTTATTCTTTATTAACATTTTTATTTATAGTGCAGTTGGTTTCTAAATGTTGATATTATGGTATCTATTTGAGTTGGTATTGGTATCCAATTAGTATTGATAATATATTGTAAAAAATATTAAAAAAATTAATAATGTTGTACATGTAATGTATATTCAAACTAATGACAATGAGATATAGTTGTTGACACATATAAATTTATTTTTTTTTTAGCATCTCTAAATGTTTTATGAAGTGAGTTTACATGTTTGCAAAAAAACAACATTTAAGCTGTTGCGATGGCACTAAAATTTTGTAAAGAGAGTTACCATTTATAAATAATCATGTGTACAAAAGTTTGGTGGGTACAAATCTAAACAAGTAAATGACAACAATGTGGAAGTGGAGGAAAAAGCTAAGCGAAACATAATCGATGTTTCAACTTCTGATTTGAATAGAAACACACAGAGGCCTAAAATTTGTTTTACTCCCTAGCAGCAAAAAAATGGATAGAATTAAATATGTGTCAATAGAAAATGTTTAGGAAATTAGTATGGATAATTATTTTTTGTAATTTTATTTTTTTTTAACATGAGTGCAGTTTGTAGCCAAAATTTCATTTCTGATGCTTGTTTTAGTTTTAAATAACAATAAAAAATATACATAAATATATGGGTTATATTTTATTTTATTTTTAATTAGAACTACTTGTTTTTTAAAGATATTAATTAGAATAAAAACATTTTAAAAGGGTAATCATTAATATGAGAAAACTATATCACATTTTACACATTATTTTATGTTTTTTTTTTTCATTTGTTATGGTAGTGATGGTTCATTTAACAATATATATTATTTATAATAAGCGATATTTGAGGTTTATGAAACATTTATATTAATTTAAAAATAATCTATTAATTAGTTTTAGTAATTTTATAATTTTTTAACATGGTAGAATTAGTATCCAAAATTTCATTTACAATATATATTTTAGTTTTAGATAGTAACCAAATAGTACTTTTATAGTTTTTTAGCATGAGTACAGTTAGTAGCCATAATTTCATTTGCGGTATCTATTATAATAAGCAGTTTGTTTTGTGGTTTACCAAATAGTTATATTAATTAAAATTAATCTATTAATTAAATGGTTGGTACTTTTAAAATTTTTTCATTGTATACTTGGTAGCCAAAATTGCATTTACAATAGCTTGTTGTAGTTTTAGGTAGTAAATAAAATATACATCAATAATTATAATATCTGATTTGTTGATTTTAAGATATAATTACTTCTTTTAAACAAAAATTAATGAAAAATAAACATATTTCAATATTGTGCAATATAAATTTTTATTTATTTAATCGATAAAAGCGATTACAATATGAATGTATATTGAAGCAACCTCGGTAATCATCAATGATGCATAACAAATTTTTTTTGGTTAAAAATGAAATATATTACAACGTTTTCGGCTCCAAAATTGGTGGATTATTGCATGTTTTTTTGTGTGTCCTTTTTTGTTGGCATAAATGCATTTTATTACGAATGGTATTTTTGAAACATCTTGTACCTTCAATCTTTGGTGCGTCCGGTTTGGCCTTCTTGTATTTGGTGGTTTGACACATATGTTTTTAATCTAAATGCGGAACATTCCATTCTCTTTGTCGTCGATGGCATGATAGAAAATTTGAATATGTGTCCATCAAGTTATTTTTGAATAGTATTTGAGCAAAAATCATAACGACTCATATTAGTTTTGCTTTATAACGACGATGATGTGAAGCAAGGCATTTCATGGTATTGAAATTTACGGCGTGTGCGTGTCTTTTTCCCGTATCCACGATAAATTGCTTGGTGACATCATAAGCGATAAAAATTACTAGATTTGATGTCTCGACTGCAAACAAATTTTAATAGTTTAGTTAGTATGTACAATAATTATTTTTTTTTAAAATATATATAGAATAATTAAAGTTATATGTCTTTGTTAGTAACTTTTACGGTTTATATTGGTAACCATAATTCATTTTGTGGTTTCATATAATTGTTAATGATATTTTTTCCAAAGATGTGCGATAACAATTTTTTGGGTTTTATAGGTGACCTTAAGTTTCTTTGACTTCGTTGATATTATCTTGTAATCTTCTCTAATTTTGTCGTGGATAGAGTTGTGAAAGTTGATATTCTTGTTGTTTGTTTGTTTGAAATACCACCTTTGAACCATCTGGTAGGCATTCGATCATCGGCCTTATTGGAAGATCTCTAATTCCCTTGATTGCATGGTTAATAGACTCGGTGATGTTTTGAAGTCATTGTTGAATACTAACTTTACAGTTCCATGGAGCCTCGTGCACTTTTACAACTTAACTTCTTCCTCGGGATATGTTCTTATTACTAGTATCAATTGCATCAAGTTCGACCCGTATGTATGTTGAATTCTTCTACGGTGTAAGCCTACAATTTGCGTTGTATGCTTTTCTTATCTCTTCTCCTTTCTTTTTGAATCTGTTTTTAATATTTTTGAGAATATGGTAGGTCGTGAGCAAATGCATGACATCGAGGAACACACGATTAAGTCCGCTTGATAATTGCTTCGTATGCATGCGAAGCGATACATTGTCCTTCTCTAACACCCTGAAGCATTTCTCAAATTGATGAAAAACCATCTCCGTGATGATTCATTTTCCTTTATCAACAAGCTGCAAAAGAAATCGGTATGATGTTCTGTTTTGCATCTTGTGTGCTTCTTTATGAAGCGATGTACCCACCCTGTAGTTTGGTTGTGAATGTCCCATCAACTACTGATGATTGGGAAACAATGTTGCCATGCTTGATGGATGCTCTGTTGCGAAGAAGAGATATTTGAATCGACCATTTTTTCCAACTCGATGATGTGACGGATCACGAAGCGAATTTTAAAGTAAGGTTAATATAATTATATGCAATAATGTCAGTTAGTAGATATGATTCTTTGTGTGTATTATTTTTTTCTTTGAACAATAACTTATATTTTTGTCTTTATGTCTTTATAGTCTTTAGATGGTATCTAAAATGATATTTAATAGTTTGATTCATGTATATATTTGTCTTATGCAAAAAATCGATTTAGTTTTATTCAATTAAAATAGATAGTAGCCATATATGTATTTGTAAGTGACTAAACTTCTTACTTTGAGTAACCAAAATAGTTGAAACATTTAATAAATAGTTTGCAATTGCTACTGGATTAGTTTGTTGCGGCGTGTATGCGACGAGAGGGGATCGAGTGTAGTCGTGTGGATTTCCTCTTACTTTTTGCATTGCTTTTCCTTTGATCTCCATGCTTTTTGGTAGGAGATGGACCGTTATACTCGTCATCATCATGTCTTCCACAATGTCTTTTGGTGTGTAAATTTTCTTGAAGTTAGTTAGTTTATGCTTAATGCACTCATTTAACCATCTCATTTTTTTGTTTATGCTGTGATCTCCAAGCGGTATGTTTGACGAACAAGTGTGTACATCATTAAATTCTCTTACCTTGAACATAGTTGTTTTAGAAACTTTGATGCTCTTAGTTTCCATTTGCAATTTCCATTGTCTAGGCATACGAACAAAATCTAGACCACTTGTTCTTTCAACCTTGTGTTGTCTGTTTTGCCTTATGGAATGTATCCTTATTGCTTGTGAAAGAATTTTCTTGTTTATGTAAGTTTGATGTAGTTTGACTTTAAACTTATTTGGATCTGAAATTACCTCATCACATTGTCTTTGCGATGTTTGCTTTATATCACCTTTTTTACATTTGTTTCTTTGTCGATTACTTGATTGCCATTTTCTTTCGACATATATTGATCCATTTTGGTCTTCTTGTGTTTCCAACGAACCAAAATCGAAATTCCTTTATGTCGATCTCATTTGCGTTTACTAACTTTTGCACTATATATTCTTCTTCATTTATCACGTTATGTAAGCTTGTAGTCCTCGATGATTTGTTCATAATCTATAATTAGTGGAAACTTTCCATTTTCATTTGATCTTCTTACTAACTTCCATATAGAATCTTAAGGTTGCTTCATTTGTCACCTTGATTGGAGGAATATTCTTTGTTAATCTGAAATTTGATTGCCAATTCCGTTGTGTTGTAGTCAGTTTTAATGCGATCGCATATCATGTTGTGCATTTACGTGAATGAACAGTTTGATGGTGATAGGAAGTAGGTAACCCGAAATTTGTATATTGAGCTCTTTGTCGGTCCACGTTAGTTGAAGTAAACTACAATTGGAAGCATATCCATGGTCCGAATCTTTGAAGCTGTAACATTCACACAATAATGTAATTAGTATCCAAATCTTTACATGAATGTTTCTAAATCTTTATGCAGCGTGAAAATATGATTATTCTTGTTTACATGAAAACTATTTTATAATTGATATAATTTAAATTTACTATTTAGATATTAAAAGCAACTTTATTAAGTAACCAAAGTAGGCGTATTTAAGTATCAATTAGTATGAAACAAAGCTGCTTTTTTTTTTTGTTTATAAATAAATCACAATTTAAAATGAGTGAAGATGAAATACTATATATTAAGCAGTAAAAACAAGTAATCCAAATATAATTATATGAATTTTGCCAAATTTTGATATAAATGCTTCAAAATATGCATTTTATAACAAATAGTAGTTGATTCTTGAAATTACGAAATTAATTTAGTTGGTTACCAAATTAAAACAATTGATAACCTAAATATAAGTTATTGGTATCTATATTCTTTGGGAAGTTATGTTTTCATTCATTCCATATCAAAACATAAATTATAATGCACACGAAAATGAAATACTAAATATTAAACACTTAAAACAAGGAATCCAAATATTATTATATGAATGTTGACTAATTTTTATATAAATGCTTCTAAAATTGGCATTAGTAACCAATAGTAGATGGTTCTTTGAGATTTCAAAAGCTATTTATTTGGTTACCAAATTAACACTTATTCGATAACCAAAATATCGTTATTGGTATATATGTTTACGTAAAGTAATTTTTGATTCGACCATAACAAAAACACAAATTATAATGTCACACGAAAATGAAATACTAAATATTAAAAACTAAAAACAAGGAATCTAAATATTTTTATTTGAATGTTGCCTTTTTTTATATAAATGCTCAAAAATTTGGCATCGATAACCATAGTATTTGGTTCTTTGAAATTACAAAAACTATTTAATTGGTTACCAAACTAACATTATTCGATAACAAAACATACGTTATTGGTATATATATTCTTCTTGTGAAGTAATTTTTTATTGTTTCCATATCTGAAAACAAAAATTATAATGTAAATGCAATGATTTTCAAATGTTGAACACTTAAAACAAGGTAACCAAATCTTTGTATGTATTTCCCCAAAACATTGTATGTCGTAGCAAAATTGTGAAAAACAACAAATATTCTTTATTACAAATATCTCATTTGCGATTGAATTAAGTAGAGTAACAAAAATTATTTCAATACATATATTAAGCTTGCTCCGTACCTTTGTTTTCAATTTCGATTAGGTTTGAAATCTCTGTTTATATCTTCATTCTTTCGGTTTGAAATCACATGATCGAACTTGTGCGTATCGATTTACGATACTCTTTTTTTCGATTTTATGTGCTTTTGAATTAGGCCTCTCTAGTATGAATGCTTTTGCTTCTTTTTAGATTGATCCTTTCTTGAAGATGATCGATTGGTTGAAAACGATGAATATCTGTAGAAGCTTTGGTTTGTTACGGATCATTCGGTTTTTTTTTGATGATGATTTTGGAATGTTTTTTTAGTTTAGTGGCGGCGTATATATAGTGGAGTAGTTTTCTCTAGATTTAAGGTGATTGTATTTGATTGTTTTGGTTTTACGTGATGTAGATTTGCACTACTTATTGATATTATTATATATTATTGCACTTATTACTATAATTTTTTTAAATGGTGCCTTATTCTTGTAATATCTTTTTTTAATACTTGTATATGTAAGGTTCGGCAGAGAGAGAGACTGTTGTGCGAGCTTCTGGTGCTCGACCAGCCTCATGCGTAGAAGACCAGCCTCAGCTGCTAGCACCTCTTCAGCTCCAGCACCTGTCGAAGGTTCGTTGTTGTATTATTCATCCACGTTCCCCTCATTGAACATTTATTTTGTTTCATCTCCTTGAAATCAAATGTTGTTGAATTGATGTTGGACCTTCTAGTCAAATTCATTTAATGGCTCTTGCCAGAATTTGTCATTTTATTTCTGCACAAGTACCAGTTTGCTGTCAGGGACTTTAAACTATTTGGAGCAAGCAGGGTGCAGATACTCATTTTGCTTATATAAACTTGCTGTGTTAATCGGATTATGAACACTTTATTCTTGAATTACTTAAGTTGGATTCTGAAATAATAATAGTAATCTAGGGGAATGCTTTTGTATATTTTTCCACCATGATATCCTTATGAGGAGTGGTGCTGGTGGTGAACTGCCACATCATTCTAAATACCATGTCATTCTACCTATGGTTGAGGCTGATTATCACTATGTAACATCATTCCAAGACTCCTCGCGATCTAATGTCAACACATTTTCATTTAATATTTTAATGTCATTTGTTGTGTTGCAGACTCAATTCACCTTTCTATTTACCTCTCTTTTTTCTGCGGAATGCTTGTGATTATGATGAAATTATCTAAGTTGGATGGGTTTGATATTATAGCATTCTCAATAAATCAGTTGTATTAAGTACTCTAGTAAATACTGGTACAATGGACAACTTCCATTTTTCATAAACATGGCAACAGATTCTGGTGATGGGACTGATGATGAAGGCGGTGAAGATGAGTATAATAATGCTAAGGAGTCAAAGAAAAAGGAAAAGAAACGACAAGAGCGGGAAGCACAACGACAGGTTTAGGGGAATTTCTTTTATTGCATCTTCTGCTACTTTCAGTTATTTTTCATTTTCAACTCTGCATTTTAACCTTTTTCTACTTTTAAATTTTCTCTTATTATTCATGTTTCATGCATCATGAATGTAATCTAGAAATTTTCACACTTTAAACCTCATTTTACATAGAGAACATAAAAGTAATGCTTAAAAGATTTACTTGTACTCTTTCCCTTCTCCGTCACCCTCACAATTGATTTTTAAGGCTGATGATTCTGCACGTGAGTCAAGGCTAACAAAACATGATCGCTATGCTGAAATGAGGAGAAGGAAGGATGAGGAGCGGGAAGCAGAAGAACGTAGGATGGTCAGTTGATCTCTTGTTCTTCTACTGAATTTTGGGGATTAGTTAATTGTTAGGGTTCCTAGTTCATGAAGTTTAACATGTTTCATTCAGGAAGAAGAAGCCAAGGCTCGACAAGCCAAGGAGGAGGAAGCTGCTGCACTAGAATTTGAGAAGTGGAAAGGAGAATTTTCAGTTGATGCAGAAGGTACTAAAGAAAATGAAGCTCAAGATGGAAGCCAAGGGTTACTTTTTGATTTTGTGGAATACATTAAGGTGAATATAACTTCCAACCAATACTCTGTGCTCTGGTTTTTGCAGCCTATGGGATGAAGATGTTAAAAATAAAAGGTGTTTCTGGGCCTGACTTTTTCTGTTTAATTTCTTGCAGAAACATAAATGTATACCTTGGAAGATCTTGCCGCAGAGTTTAAGTTACTGAACTCAGGTATTGTCTTTATGCTATTTTGTCTAACCCCTTAGCCCTCATTTTGCCTCTACATCAATGGATATAGATAAGGTGATGTGTTCAATGTTATGAAGTCATTTTGTCTTGTCAAATTTGTTTTCTAATTAAAGTTAGGTTGTTGTCCTTAATTTTTTGTGCTAGCATATCTGTCTGCTAAAATTGCTAGTCTTTTGCTTGATTTCTATTTATATATAAAAAAGAAAAGAATGAAGAAGAATGTTCTCATGCTTACTTTCTTGATTTTATCTCACTCCCTAATCATGCAGTTCCCTTTTGGTTATTGCAGGAATGTATCAACGAATCACCTCACTGGAAGATATGGGTATGATAATAAATCTCATTCTCTGTTCTACGCTTTTCCCATTTTTTTCCAGCTGAGTGCTTTGATTGACAAGATCTGGTTTTTGTTTTCTGAATTAGGCGACTATCTGGTGTTATGGATGATAGAGGAAAATACATATACATTTCACTGGAAGAAATGAAAGCTGTTGCTGATTATATAAAGCGTGAGGTAGGGTTAGCATTTCACATTTAGCTAGCCAATCCAACCAGTTTATAGACTTGGAACCAAAAGCACAGTTTGTTGAGGATATCAGCATTGCAGAGGAGACAACCGTGGCTTGATTCAGTGTAAGTCCTTCACCTTACATTATCTTGTGCAAAGACAGATAACTCAAGTGCTTAGTGCAACACGAAGACACAATCTAAATTCAACTTTCTTATATAAATATATTTTAACAATTAGTAGAAAGAGGTAGCATGAAGAGCCCAGCACAAGTTCTAGCTTGACCTCCTTTTGCCATCCCATAAGGTGGGGTTGCTGACACTTGACAGTTGAGACTTGAGTGCAGGGGTAGATAGTAGCAAATTGTCAAATAGACAGCATGAAAAAGGGAAATAGCATCCCCAGACTAACACGGTTGAGAGTCTTGAGACATGGTTGTAGGGATGATGAAGTTATTATTTCTTCTTAAATTTGCAGGTACCAATTGCAGGCATAGGACATGATTTTGGGGGTGTGATTCTTTCGTGCAGGTTTTTCAGCTCGGTTTTGTTCCCCAAGCTCAGGCCACCTTTTGGTGAACTATGTAGATTGATACTCTATATAAAACTTGGTCAAAAGATCCTTTTTTAGGATGAAAGAGATCTATAGGCACATGTTCAGATGCTCCAACACTAACACAGTTGTTTCCTCAACACTTTTGAAGTTTGTTACTATACTGATTGTTTTGTAGTATTTGAAGAATGATGTAAAGCTGATAATCCTCTTTTCTACATAAATGTTTTTGTACCCATTTCAAGATACGCGGATATCATGCAGATTGATATATAGGGTGGTACTATTTCTATTTTGATGCTTGGGTTTTATGAGAGCCAACCTATGTTGTTTGTTCTTCTTCTTCTTGTCCTTTTTTGTTTTTGTTTTTTTTTTCCGACGTGAAAAAGCTAACAGCTTAATTTATGTTTTGTAAAATACCTTAAGTTAAGCTTTATTTGATTCCTAAGGAACGAGTGTCCACAATCTCAGTAACTCTTGTACATTTTATTTTTCTTTTTTTTGAGCACGGCGGGACCTATTCGGATTTGACTTCTTTACAAGCAAGATGACAAGTTTAGTTCGAACTAAAATTTGTTTAGTTAATAGATTAACAATGTGATATTATGATATGTGAGAGATGATTAGGAGAATATACAAAGAATGGAGAATCTATTTCATTTGAAATTGAGGATTCTAGTATGCTTCTGGAGGTTGACTGAATTTGGTAAAGTTTGTCAAAAACATGTCTAAAATTTTATAAATACGCATTCAATTATATACACCTTGATATTAAACTAACTGGAACAAAAATATTCAGTCAACTTATTTTATATTGTTTTGCTACAACATCTTTGGTAATGTGCTGAGTCGCTCTTTGCGAGCCAACCTAAATTAAGGGCGGCCATTAGTGGTAAAAATAGGATAACAGGATTATTAGACCACATATATTGCGGCAGACAGTTGTTGTTCTCTTACTAATATTAATTAATACCATCATTCTCGTACTACCTATTAACACCTCCCCTCTAGGTAGCTGTATTTTATGTATATATGTCTTTATTTCAAGATGTCTAACAAACAGAGTAAAGAAATTAAACTCATGTATCTCTCTTTCTCTCACTCTCCTGGCCTCCTTGTCTCCGAATATATAGGTAAGACTAGAGGAAGAGAGTGGCGCTGAACGGGTCCACATATATATTTTCACGGTTTCTATTTTAAGCCAGCCATTTTAGTTGGCGCCCGGCCTCTAACGTACATGTTTTTCTTCTACTTGTAATTCTCCAGTCTTTCCATTGTTTTCCATCACCTCCTTCGCCGTGTGTTTTCATGCGGCATTGGTCGGTGTGATCGTTTCATCATCTTCACCTCCTGATCAGCCCATTTCTTCTCCTCTTCTATCAACAACAACAACAACAAAAATTAATTCCGAGCTCTTCCTGGTAAATGATCGTTGCAAGTTCAGGTATGAAAATACCATGGAACATAGCAGCGCTGTGTTCCCTCGCCATACTATTGATTTCTTCTAGTATTATTCTCCAACCATGCAGCGCTCAAGATGATTACGAAAACCCGGATGATGCTCCCGTCAAGCCCCCTAAAGAACAAGAGGAGTGCGATGGCATCTTCGTATCTTATACCCTTGAAGAGAGGGAGAGGGAATTACCTTACGTAAAGAATGTAACGGCTCAAGGTTGGGCTTTTACGGCCTCGGTTTTCGTGTTGAATGCCGGAGCCTATGAGCTCAAGTCTTGGCAGGTCTACGTGGGGTTTCAGTATAATGAGCTTTTGGTTTCTGCCGATGGGGCTGTCGTGGTTGACGGTGATGGTTTCCCCATCCGTGTCGGGAAAAATGGGACTCACTTGGCTGGATATCCGCAGGCAGATTTGAAGACCGCTATCGATACTGCTTCTGATATGGATCAGATGACTGCCAAGATTAAACTGAAGGGCACCGAGTTTGGGGGCAAGAAAGATGCCAAACCAATGCCCAAGACGATCAAACTTGTTAATGATGGTTACAAGTGTCCTGCGCCAAAGATTAAAAAGGGTGGTACGTACATATTTAATTAAATTGTCCTTTCTTTTAGTCTGTTCCGTCAAAATTAAGGTGTACGCATTCGTGTTTCTTATATTGTTTGTTGGTATGTGGTCAAATTCATATAGACAAAACTTGTATTTGTATGACATAGTGCACTTTTCTCGGTATTATTTAATATTTTGTTAAAGTTGCAACAAAAAATTTTATTTTGTTAAAGTTGCAACAAAAATTTGTTCCATACAAATACAAGGTATTCCTATATAAAATTTGACCAACCTTAACTAGTCCAGATTCCTGAATTATACATTGTAATTACTTACTTGTGTGCGTGTATGCAGCTTCGAGTATGTACGTCTGTTGTAGGAGGGATCCAAAGTTCAAGTCTAAAGCTGTGAAAACAAAGTTCTTCCCACGCCAGAAGGGTGATCTCTCCTTTACATATGACGTGCTTCAAGCTTTTGCAGGCAACTATCTGGCGCAGGTCACCATCGATAACAACCACCCGCTGGGCCGCCTTGACCATTGGAACTTAACTTGGGAGTGGATGAGGAACGAGTTCATTTACAACATGAGAGGAGCCTTCACTCACAAGAAGGATCCTTCCGAATGCCTCTACGGCCCCCAAGGCAAGTACTACAATGACTTTGATTTCAGTCAGGTCATGAACTGCCAAAAGAAGCCCACCATCTCCGACATGCCTCCCACATTGAAGGACGACGAAAAGGTCGGAAAGTTGCCTTACTGCTGCAGGAATGGCAGCATCTTGCCAACCACCATGAACGCCACCAAAGCCCGCTCCATTTTTCAACTCACTGTGTACAAGCTCCCACCTGACATGAATAGAACCGCCATCAATCCTCCTCAGAACTGGAAGATTACGGGCATGGTGAACCCCCAATATAAATGCGGGCCTCCCATCAGGGTGGATCCAACCGAATTCCCGGACCCTAGTGGGATTGATTCCATCGGCTCAGCCGTGGCAAGTTGGCAAGTAACATGTAACATCACCCGTCCCAAGCCCAAGCAAGCCAAGTGCTGCGTTTCCTATTCGGCTTACTACGCCGACTCGGTTGTCCCGTGCAACACTTGCGCTTGCGGCTGTGATGATACGGACAAATGCAACCCCAACGCCAAGGCCATGCTGCTCCCACCGGAGGCGCTTCTGGTGCCTTTTGTCAACCGGTCCACCAAGGCCGCCGCTTGGGCGAAAATGAAGAAACTACCGACCCCTAACCCCAAGCCTTGCGGTGACAATTGTGGAGTCAGTATCAACTGGCACATTACTGGAAACACCAAGACCGGATGGAGCGCCCGAATCACGCTGTTCAATTGGGGAGAGGTGGCTTATGAGGATTGGTTCACAGCAGTCCAAATCAAGAAGGCTTTTGTTGGGTATCAAAATGTGTACTCCTTTAATGGGACAAAGCTGCCTCGCCTCAATAACACCATATTCATGCAAGGGTTGCCCGGGTTGAATTACTTGGTGGGCGAGGTGAATGGGACACATATGTGGGATCCGAGAGTGCCCGGAAAGCAGCAATCAGTGATTTCATTTTCCAAGAAACGCACGCCTAAGATAAACATAGCAGCAGGGGATGGATTCCCTTCAAAATTTATCTTCAATGGGGAAGAGTGCGCCCTTCCTACGCGGCTTCCTAAAAACAGGGCGCATCAGTCTACTGTTGGTTTCCTGCCACCTATCTTCGTCGCGCTCCTAACTTTTCTGCTCATGACCGATCGCTTCCATTGAAATATTGATTGATTGGATAGAATTGAAGGTGACCACCACCATTTGTATGTACAACATTTTTTTTCTATGAAACTTGAAATTGTTGTAATTTTGGTTGAAAAGACAAAGGGGAAAACGTATGTATGATCAGGAGTTGTCCTCATTACTCTGTATTATCACCATATTACTAATTGTTAATTATGTCGAAGCTAAGCAGTAGAGCTAGGCAAATGCTGTGCATTGCGGGCATACATACATAAAGAGAATGGGAATGAGACACGAACAGGGCGATCATGTATGATTTGGAAAGACTGGCAATGCCAAATAAGCAGATGATGAGACGACTGTAACAAATTGAGACGTACCATTATGAGTTTGCTTGTTTGTATGAATACCAAGTATTTTCTTGATTATAAATACTAGTACGTAGGCCGTAGCTATCTTAATTTTTGGCAGACCTTGTGCTCCCATATACACATATCTACAATTTTAATTATTAATATGGAGAGTATGTTTATGTATATTGTATGCATTTACTGGTTAGAGGGTTAGTATAATCACTGAGAAAAAATATACTTTATAAAAGGAATACTGCACTAAACTGAACGAACGAGAGTAAAAATGGCCAGATCAAAAAGGAAAGCATATATGCAATAAATTAATTAAAGAGATTGTGGATCTTCAAAATAAAACCTTTTTCACACGATGGTGTGGTTTATTATTTAGCAAATATACACTCAACCTATCTAGGAGCTGGGTGTTACATTTAACTTTATTATTGTCTATTCATATGACTCGCACTCACTGATCCATATCATATATATACATAGTATTTTAAAACCAAACAGTTTGGATCCCTCATGTTGCAGTCACTTGGGAGGTTCTGAGCCTTTTGCAACATTTTTTGCATTTGTTGACCGTACCATTTTCCCTTCATCTGTTGACGTTGCCTATACATCTCTTTGGTGTCATTGCAACGGCAATGCGAGTCTATCTGATGTAGCCGCTGACAGCATTGTTGTCGAAGCTGCTGATCTGCCATGTCCGCAACCATTCTCAATCCCGTACGTATGGGGATGGGGATGTTGGCAGCATCCTTGATGTATAGGTGTGGGTAGTAGGAGTATTTGTAGTGGAGTTTGAGGGGTTTGCGTGCATGTGGACTAGGTATGTGGATGATGCTGGGTTTAGGGAGGGTTTTGGAGGGTGGTGAGAGTCTTGTATTTTTACATGCAAATATATACTTGCACACTATTTTTGTTTCTTCTGAAACTACTTCAATTGTATTCTATGCACAACTTAATTTTAAAACGAATTATTAGTTAATTTGTTGTTGAATGCATTCTTTGTTCTTTTGCATTACCACCTCATGAAGATAAATTCGCCAATCAAGTCTTCGGAACCAGATAGATATATCTGTATGCTTCAACTTCGAAGGAGATTTATATATACTAGCTAGGGTAAGATAAGAATTTTATAAAATTTAGAGGCAGCTTTGTAATATAGATATAGATTTTCTTTTAACATTAAATTATATTTATGGTTTTTGTTGACAAATGAAGGGAAATCTAAAGGGACTACGTACCAATTGACAGAAGTCAAAAACAAAAGTAGCCATTAAAACAGAAAATTTTGTAACTCTTCCATTCACATAAATTGGACAATGTACAAAGTTTCTTTCTTTTACCCCTCGCGTTTAATCACATTGTTACATTCAATAGCTTTGAAAGAATGTTTTCCGTATACAAAGTGGAAATTAAATTCAAATACAACATTATTTCCACCCTTATGTTTCATTGTTTGAAAGAATACAAACATAAAATCTGAGCTGAGAGTTGTGTGGAGACCTGCAACTCTCTCTCTCTCTCTCTCTCTCTCTCTCTCTCTCTCTCTCATATCAAATAGGTCCCACTTGTTTCTTTATAGGGCCGATCCACTCTCTTCGGTGTCATGGCTTATGAGCCTGCAATTGACATAGAATCAGCACAAACTCAATGGTCTATATGGATTTCTCTACATTACAAACAAGCTAAAACAGGAAACAAATGCCCAAGTACAATTTAAAAATCACAAGTTAAGTTAGTAACTGGAACAAACCCAACTCTACACATGAAATATATTAAGGATTGGGGAGATCAGAGGCTGAAGGAGCATATCCAATCAATTCTATAAAAACATACTGTATGAATATCATTTGATCACATCATAAGAACCTTGCCACTTAAAAATGAACGAGTGGAGAGTAATTGAAACCCCATACATAGATCTAGTGTAAAATTTCCAAAAACAAAACATTTATTTTATCCCCAAAGGGGTCCTTGACCCATGTTGGACCTCAGGGTTCTGTACTTGACTTGAAAGACGAGTTCTATTATGTATTATTTGGTTCTGTACTTGACTTGAAAGACGAGTTCTATTATGTATTATTTCAACTTCATGAGGTAATACCACTAAAAACAATACCACTATCAATAATTGTCCACTATAGCATCTCTTTCACTTTTTCAGTTGCGGGACACAACAATAATTCCAAGAAACCATTACAAAACACCAAAAAATAATTGTACCTTTTTTAGATACTTTTTATGTAGTTTCAATGCTCCAGTGCAAGCTTTTTTGGCATCTAGATTTCCTGTCATGTCGTTCAATATCTGAAATCAACAAAATAAATTTGTTTTAAAAAATGAGTGATAGGAAGCAATCGGTAGCTACTCTTTGATACATTGTATATATTCTCTTAGACCTAAAAATCACGCACCTCAATAAACTAATTTTTCAACTAACAAACATGCACCTCAAGAAACTAATCACTTTGACGATGGTGCGTTTATCTCTCGAAACCAACAAGCATGCAAGTAAAACAAATCAGAAAGTTTAAAACGTCTTATTGAACATGTGTCTACCTAACTGAAAATAACTTTTGAAGTGGACGTTTCTACATAATTAAATTTTCTGAACTTATCAAGCTGACCTTGACAACATCATCCAATCCACGAGCTTCTGCTAGTAATTTTGAACTCTTGTCCTTCAGGACACTAGCTACTAAGAAAACAGAAATGGGGAGTGCAACTTCAGCACCTTTGCCTCCACTTCTCATGTTTTCCCTTTCATACTTGCCACATTGGCGTGTTGATTTTGCCTTTGCTTTAGATCCATCAGATTTTTCAGTAGGTGCGTCAGAGTCCTCCTCATACACAGAGCACAAATCTGGGTCATATTCCAGAGCCCACATCATCTGTTGAAAGTTTAACAAGCACGGGAAAGATCATTTAAAATACTAGAACCTTGAAACCTTTGGAAAAGAGTAAATAAACAAGGCAAACCAGTATTATTAACAAAAAGTAAAAGCAAGGATATACAAGAATGCAAGGCATGGGGAGTTGTAATTGATTAGATTCAAAATGCTCTACAGAAAACCATGGAAATCAAAAAAGCAATCAGCTGGTTCGATCTAAAATTCTTTTCTTTCCTTGGCTTTTTGGAGTAGGGAGAGGAGGGTAAGAGGGTGATGTTTCAGACCTGAATCCCAAGTCTTTCCCACCTTTTGAAGAAATCTTTCAACAAATACCTTCAAATAACTAGTTCTGATCCGAGAGAAATTTAAACAAGCAGCCAATGGTTCATGCTTATAAATCAGTAATATATATTTTGCATTGAATTCCAGCTGACATACTTTTAACAAATTTTTATGTTGGGTAGCTTTGAGAATTTTCATCTGATGAAGTAATGGTTCCCAAATGGCAACATGGACAAGCATACAAACGTTATTCAGGCCATCTTAAACTCAACACACCCATCTTAGACACTTGAGTCATATTACATGACTTCTACATAGTGATTCTGAAGTGTAGGTATATTGTAATTACTACCAATTATTATCTCTTTTTCAAAATTTTGGCATGTATTTAATTCATTTGATCACATAATAACCGGCATACCAATTATTATCTCTAAGCCACTGTGACAGGTTATTAACACTTTAACAGGTTATTCATTAAAGCTGGAATTTGACAGCACATAAATCAGGATCTTGTAACAATATAAATGCATTTGAAATATTTGCACTGAATTTGCTGGTGCTGTGGTTGTAGAATGAACGGAGGTGAAAAGACCACATATACTGAAGAAATTCTACCTTCTTGTCACAATATGTTGTATATGTATACAGATTTCCTCAGAAGTTGATTCAACGACAATAAAAAAATCATATCTCATAAAGAACAACCACATTGTCAAGTGATAATATTCCATATTAAGCAACCAACTATGATTTCTTAGCCATAATCCAAAAAATAATTCTGGCACTAGGAACTAGATATTAAATTTAAACTCAGTCTGGCACGTAATTCAGTGAAACAAAAACTAAACTAGAATTTTGTTTGAATTTGTAAAATGAAGAGAAACTGCTGCATTCTGAGACAATTGCAGTTTGGATTTGCTGATACAGTTTCTAGTAATGAAAGATATACACGAGTTTAGTCGAACAGTAAGAGATATCGAATCATACCTCCCAGAGGTACAATGAATCACCAAAAGAGAACTCCCGTCGAAATAGTACCATAAGCATTCGGAAAGCAAATAGATAATCACCACCACCCAGGGTCTCTGCACCCAAAGATAAGATGACAGAATCATTATTTCCTTATGAAAGCATACAGTTTCGTCAAGAGAGGTCCTATGATAACAACGAAAGATAACTCAAAAGGTACACAGGACAAAGAAATGGTAAAACTCTTGAAGCATTAGCAACAATTGCAGACAAACTTTTGAAATTGCTTTATCCATTTAATTTGAACATATATAATGACACATATGACTATCAGATCTCTCCTCTCTCTACATGTTAAGGGGGAAAGGGGGAGAACTTGTTGGATCTGTACATTAGCAATGTAGCTTTGACATATACACAGTATAACCAAACTTATAGTATCAAAGATTTTTAACTTGCACAACACACACACACACACACACACACAGATATGTATAGCGGAGTTTCTTTTCAGTAACAGGGAAAGGCACAGGAACGACAACTCAATCAGCACTAATCCACTTTCATGGTAACAGATAGTTTCTCTAAAATAATCAAACATAGATGATGAATAATGTCAAGGAACGACAAATAATAATTGGAGAGGTACCCAAGTGCTGATGAAGTTTTGGATCAATAACTTGAGTAATTGTAGCTAAAGTACTAAGCTGTGTCTCGACCCCGACGGAGCTTGCAGTGCATCTGAAATTCCCTCGCTTTAAGATTTCAAATAACAAACATATATCATAAGCAACTGAACTTTAGATTTTATAGAAAGAATGGATCAAACCCAGACTACAACAACTCTATTAATACACTTTATGAGTGATTTATATCAAGAGACATTTCAAGGAACTGCTTCTCATAGGCAACGGAAGATTTAGGAATTAAGATTATATTAACCTTTCAAATAACAACACAAATATCATAAGCTACGGAAATATAGTTTAAATTGAATAATACCAATCGGCGCATTAAGCGTTCGAAACACCAAAAAGCATCTGCTTCGTCTTCAAGAAGAATTATCATGGGAGAGCAGAGATCACTCATTCCTGATCATCATATTCATAAAAGTTTATACTTCAGAACCCGAAACTTGATGCAAATAACATAATAAAACTTGAATAAGCTCTCACTATTACTGAGATAATAAAACTTTAAATTATTCAAGAATGACTGAATCTGGTAAAGTATATGTGTGATGAATATTAACAAATATGCAAGCATGTGAATCTAGGGAACTATATCTGCGATGCTTTTTCCTAGAAAGTTTCCTGCATATGTTCAGTGAAGATAATGACCTCTTCAGCAATTATACCAAAGAATTAGGGTGATATATTATGATGATGAAGCAATTTATCAGTGATTAAAACTGAGGAATCATACTATATAATAAAATATTTCATAAGACTTGGGACCCTTCACTCAAGGAAAACCAAGTTTATGGACCAAAGTATACGCCATAGTTTCATGATAATTAAATACGAAAAACAAGAGGTGAAGTGACAGAAGTGGAATTATTATGTACTTGGTCAAAGAGTAGATTAAACAACTGAAGCCTTGCTAGTAGTACAGGAAAATCATTCAGCTACCCACCTTGACAATAGCCCACGTCTTTATCAAACCACGCATAAACGGCTAGGATATCCCAAAGTTTTGACAAATTTTCTTGCTTCTCATAAAATACTAGTGTCCTGTCAGTGCGATTCACATCGAGACCTACCATAAACATTAATCCAATAATGGAAAGTTATGAAAGAAATGCTACAGATAATTTTTTATAAGAAAGAAAGAACACTATGAGACCTGTATCAAAAGAGTTGAGACAATATACTTTCAAACAGAAAGGGTCATACTAAAATGTCCTACTTTTGATAAAGAATGTCAAGCTTCAAATACTAGAAGTAGATCCATACATTATAAAGAAACTATATTGGTTATATGACTTATATAATACTTTCTGGTAGGATGTTTACTTTTCCTTTTTTGTCATATTCAGTTCAATGGACCTCAACCAGACAATGAAAGTAAGAACATAAGCTATCTTTCTTTTTCCTCTAAAATATACTCCCTCCTATTCAGATTAAATGTTATTTTAGAGTTAAGCACACTTATTAAGAAATAACACAAAATGCTTTTTGTGTCCCTAATTAATTATTTCTCTCTCCACAATTGTCTCTTCTCATTCTCCACAATTGTCCCTAATTAATTATTTCTCTCTCCACAATTGCATTTACTAAGCATATTAAATAAAGGGGTAAATTATGAAAAAATAGTGCAATATTGCATAGAGATTCCAAAACGACACTTATATAGAATAAAATTAAACTCCCTAAAACGTCATTTAATCTGAATAGGAGGGAGTATATAGTTTAAGGGCATTTATGACACTAATAACAGTTTAAAGATTTGCATGTAATCTATAATGACAATTTAGACTAGGTACATAAGGTACAACAGGAAAGAGCTCATACTACAAGTAACATAAACAACAGAATAAAGGGGCTGAACTAAACAGGAATGGAATGGTCACTCCTTAAGAATCTTGCAACATGACAAGAGAATGAGGTAGCAAGTGCATGGTGAAATTAGCAACTCTCTTGAAGAGAAGAGAGGAGGTAACATGGCTTGAACACTAAACACAGTTGCACACCATACAATCACTTAGTTACTCAAACCCTTAATCTAGAATAGAGGAGAGAGAGGGATTCTTAAATCATGAGAAAGGCAAGAGACAAGTAAGACTAAATAATTGAGGGACAGAGGGTAGTGTCAAGAATGATTGCTGGAGGACAAAGTCATAAATGCCTTTCAAGTGTACAGAGCGGCCAGCTACTAGAAGGGCAAGAGAGTTCCTGTTCTTCCCAAAACCTGCTCCTCCCCCAAACAAACTCGAAATGCTTTAATTTATTAGATGATCTCTCTATGAGTTAATATTAAGTATATTTACTATGTCCCTTAATAGACAAGGCATTCCTCTAAAATTTAGGAATCTTGTTTAGACCACATTTGAAAGATACAGATTGAAGTCAATTTTGTACCATTTTTGCAATTAAAATCAGTAATTGAATCATGAAGAAATGAAAATTAATTTTCTCTGCACACTGAAATAATCTCGTAAAATAGGGGAATAGATAGGGAAGCAGGTAACCGACTCTTAAAGGAAACTAAAAGGGTAGCATGTAATTAATAATTATACATATGACCAACCTATCTGATGTAGTGTCAGTTTCCATTGGATTATTTTCTCATCTTGAGGACCATCAGTATCTGCCTCTCTTAACGTTTCAGAAATGTGGGAAGCCTCTGCATTTGAACAATTTTGGGCATTATAATTAATGTGCCACCAGAGCTTAAGCGAATTCATGGATGTTCCTACAAAGAAACACTTAGAATTTCAGTATTACCTTTTTCTTGAACATGATGCTTTGCTTCTTGAAGCACAATAGGATCATGAATAGGTTTTCCATCTTCAGTGATTACAGGTGCCGTGATGAATCTACCACTTCCAACCATGGGAAATATCTGACAACATTCATCTTTCAGCTGAGCGTATTGCACCCTGAATGCATATAACAAGAATGAAAAGTCAGTGATTGGGTATTACAGTCTAAACTTAAAGTCAAAAGAGGGAATCATGTGTTTAGACAATTTAAACCAAAGGATGTGCTATAGACTATAGTATATGAATCATTTTATCAAATGACATATACTACTGTGAATGGTGAACTCACATAATTTTTTCTTTCAAGTCTGAGATGAGTTGAGATCACTCCAACAAAATCATTAGTCAAATTATAGATTTAAAAACTAACTGGTCTATGCATGCATAAAAACAATAGAAGTAAAGGGAGAAAGGGTGAGGAGATGTCACAGACGTATGAAGATAGATGGATTATACTATAACTCCAAGGTCAAAAAACTATATCTTCAAACAAAGTTTTCAATGGGAGCTTTCGAGGAGTTTCACTCCCAGATTCACACAGGGATAGGAGGTATGCTCCATACAGATCTTTGATGCCTTTTCCACTAGTATTTTTTTTTGGGATGGATATCTTGTCCTCCCTTTGCCTGTAATTTCTCTCTCTCTCTCTCTCTCTCTCTATATATATATATATATATATATATATATATACATATATATATCACACTTCTTTTTTTTGTTAAATTCTCTTTTTGGATTTTAATAAAATTGTATTCTTTTTTATCAACTCAACAATACCTTTATCTCAAACTATTTGGTTAGTAGGCTGAAAATAAATTTGATATGAAAACGTGAACCAGAAGAGAAAAGGGAAGATCAAACAAATACCTAAGAAAAAGGATGAAGTAAAATAATTTAAACCAAAAGAGAACAGAAGTGAAAGGTTATGAACAGAATAAAAAACCCATCAACATACATACACACAAATATGAACAGAATAAAAAACCCATCAACATACATACACACAAATATGCAAGACAAAATCTTATTATTTTAGCATAAGAAACAAAAAATATCAACAAAAAAATGAGAAAGATGGACAGTAGAACTGCTTGTTGATATTTAATGCTAACAAAGCTGAAGTGATAGACTGTAATACAATTAACAACACGAATATACAATAAAGTATACCAGCATTAAAGAATCCCTCAAATTGAACTAGAAAAACAAAATCACAAAAGGTCGACCAGATGTGACACATTTCATAAACAGTAAAACTTTTACCAGGGAAAGGATTGCATGTATAATACTTTTAAATTTTATGGAAAAGCTGATATTATACAGTAAGAATAATTGTAGTAGTCATAATATATAGCATGTACTGTAAGTTTACTGCATCAGGTCAATTACTAGGCACAAGGCATCAAAACATGAAGCCACAAGGCCCGCAACTAACTCGGATACATTTGCATTGACAGGCAAAGACTTCAATCTGATGTTGCATGCTATATCTCTAGAGCCAAGTTAAAAAAGAATGTTACCAATCACCAACATAATTTAACAATTTGGATTATTACAACGAATCAAAACTAAATTAACGAGTTCAGAAACTTGGGAGTAGCTAGTGCTGGTAATGAATGACAAAAGAAGATTTATGTATTTGCTAATTTTGAATTTCAGCTTCCTATGGGAATTTGTTCATATGGGCATAGGTAACCTTCTTGGTATATCTGCGCTTTAGTTTGTACACATCCTCTTTACGCTCACCCCCTTTTTTGTGCTTTACAGTGCTTATTACATTTTAACTTATCCAAAAAATAGAAGATAAATTAGAAGAAGAATAATAAGGAAACTACCTTCGGCGTTGCCGTATCTGCTGTCTTTCATCAAATGTGCTAGTTGTATCAAAACAACCAAGTAAAAATTCCCATACTTCTCCTCTAATTAGTGGATGGATACCCTAATTCAACCACATAGTATGTAAAGATAATAATTATTAACCCTCAAAATTGAAGCTGTATCTAATAACAGGAAAGGTAATAAAATTATGTACAGAAAACATAAACTAGCAGCATTTTCATGAAGCGGGGTGAAATATAATTGAGAAATCTATAATCGTCTTTGAGCTTCAGAATTACCAAATAAAGGGAAATGATCACAACAATTAAATAAATGAACTAAAAAAAAGTGATATCAGGATGAAAATGGCAATGATGATGGTTCTGATAATGCAATAATGATGACATGCACACATCATATAAAAGGAACTTTCGAAAAGTTGAACAAAACAATGACTTAAGTATATCACTCAACTTATATAGTACTACCGATTATTATTTTCTTTTTGTGATAAAAGAAAATATTTTATTAATAAAAAATAGAAGATACAAGAAATCCACCCTCATCATGAGTGACCTAAAGAAGACTTTTAAAAAGTGAAGCACTTCAGTCTCTACTAAGTACCCTTAAAGGACCACACAACAAAAGACCAAAGGGAAGCAAGAAAAAAAAACGATTTCTTAACATTGAAAAGATAAGTAACTCTCTCGAAATAGTGCAGTCTTTTCACTCATTCCAAATGCCCCACAAACAGGAAAGAAATAGATCCATAAAATTTTGACATCCATGTTACTTCCACACCTCTGAAAGCGAATTACCAACATACCATTAAACAAGCACACATGCTCCTCTTCTAACAATCCAAAGAGAGATTGTGACACAACGCATACATAAAGGAGCATGTTTCTCATTACTCCGCCTATACGTAAAACAAATGTCCAAAGATAAGACCTTATAGGGAGATCATTAATGTTAACCTTTGTTAAACTAGAGATTACACAAACGCCTTGACATTAGAATAAACCTTGGCTTTCCAAATATACAATGCCAAGAGGAGTAAAGTATGAGCAATAGAGCGAGACAAAAAGGACGAATAGCTCTTACAAGAAAAGGTACCACTTGGTTGTAGAGTCCATACATGCTTATCAAAGGAGGAGCATAACTGGACACACATAGGACAACCAGTTACTATTATGGCTAGTTAGACAACGTAACCAAAAAGAAGTAAGCATGCTCCATCTTCCTATTAACTTATATTTATATAGTCACTTTAGAAATTTTTTTAAAACAATGCTGAAGAAACTAAACAAATATGGCATAGCACAGATATTCATTCAAATATGAATGCAGTCAATGAACTTACTTCTTTTCTATAGACTTCATAACCTAATGTACCAACACAAACACGTAAACTATTTTGACCAAAGACATTTTTTATTCTTTATTCTCTTTTGCTCTTTGTATAAACCCTGCATGCATGAGCACCATCCCAGTTTGGCGGCTTGCTTTATATAAAATTGCATATCAAAAAAGAAAATATATTACCCCACGATGGATTCGACTAAGTGTCTTGCCTATATCGAGCTGACCTTCTGGACTAAATGCAGCTTGCCATTTCCGCACACTTAGGGTCTTGCCAGCCTAAATGAAAAGATAAAAAAAAGTTAAAGGGAGAAACCTTCAATAAATTCATTACAAATCAAACCAAACATTCGAAAAAATGTAAGCATAAAATTGAAAAGAACTACTAAAGTGAATGCACATGATCTTAACTTTGACAAAATAAGCTTTCCTTGTACTATTTTTTATTTGATTTTGATAAGCAATAAGGATTGTATTGAAAAGTCAACCGAAGGGCGTGACACTGATGCGCAATGGGCCAAGAGATTAGTTATTATTATTAATTATTTCATAAACAGGTAATTTAGTTAGAAATACACTATACGCTTTAGTACATTAATTTAGATTAGTAATTATCATTTGATAGTAGGTCATTTTACATGTAATGGACTGTTTTTTTATCAATTAGGTACCTAAGGCATAGGAAAAATAGGGTAGCCCTCAAACATTATTATTCTCCTCTTTTCCCATTCTTTCTCCCTCTTGATCCTTTCCTAAACCTTTTCCTGCATCAGATGCCCATGTTCGCCTTGTACAATCAAACATCATCTAACACTTTAGATAAGAGGATTAGATTAAGTTTAGTAGCTCTTGAGCCTTCCTACTAGCAAGGATTCAAACATTACAAGATTGGATAAATTCAAGAAAAAGTAGTCAATAACTACAGATATTAACATGTTGCTTCACATTACTAGGACAACTAAGAAGGTTCTCCAATTCTAATCTAGATAAGAAGGTTCTCCAATTCTCATCTAGATATAATACACATGAATTATTAGTTAAACACTAAAACATCATGAGAAGTGAGAGCATTATCTGGTGAAGGCCACAGCACCCAGAAAACCTCAAAAGTTAAAAATCCCTAATGCAATGCTTGTTTGAAATCCAAATCCCCATATCAAGGTTTCCTTGTTAGAGTTCGTACACCACAACACAGTTTCAAACATAGATAGATAAATAGGACAGTAATAGCTTCATGGGACTGCGTTTGCACTGCGTTTGCATATGTTTATTGGCACGACGCATTACAATCGTCAGTATCAACTACTTAGTCTATGTCACGCTAAACCCCTCCTACCGAAACAGACCCCGCACTTTTCCTTCCAAGAAATTCCCCACTAGGGTATAAATCAATGAGTCCAGAACAACTGACGACTGCTACATTTTTCTCATCAAATTAAGGGGCTGCTGGGATTAGAAGGTATATAAATATTCAGAAGCATAAAAAACAATACTGCTGGCAATGCATGGAATCTACTACCCAAAGCCTAGAAGAAATAATTTACTACCTAAAGTAACAAATGCCCAAATTTAGCTAAATGGACAATTTCTAAGACAGGCATGAGACATAAATTTAAGCATGAGAAACATCCGCATTAAACAAATGCCGGTTCAACCAAATCTCCCCATATACCTATCACTATTATAACCACCAGACAAATTGATATAGTATGGACATAATCAAAATTCAGATAATGGGTAGTATTAATGAATAGAAAGAATAAAGACAGACCGACCTTGATTTTAAACTTGGTCTTGGGAACATCGGTGCACTCGGGCCGAACCTGATAGTAAGAATCAGTGGGAAGTCCCGGGTCCCTCCACATTCCTCACCTCCGGAAAGAAGAAAATAATAACTCTGAAATTCCAGCAAAAAAGAAAAACCCTGAGCCAGCACGCACCAGCTGAATCCGAAGATCGAAACACAGATCAGATTCCCAAGAAATAACCAAAACAAGGGACAGAGATCATGTGTTTGACGAAAAGAATTATATATATATATATATATATATATATATATATATATATATATATATATATTAGGTAATGGTGTTATTTTAATCCGATTTTTTTTTAATTTAATGGGAAGACAAGAGAGGTAGATGAATTGATGGGTTTTGTTGCGATGTATGTCTTCTTCTTCTACCTCGCAATAGAATTCTCTCCCACCCACATGGATTAACGGCCGGCTTGTTGGTTAGTAATAGGCGTTGATAATTATAGGCACCCCAACAACTGTGTAATTACGGAGTGTTGTTTGTATAGCGAGAAAGGCGTGTGATCGCGGGAATGGGTGGTATCCACCCATCCCTGTTTCGCGGGAACAAATCCCCCACCTCTCTCTCTCTCTCTTGCAATTGCTATCGACTATTGATTGCAACGTAGAAAAAAAGCCAAGACGACCACCGACTCTTCTCTGGAACTGGAAGGAAACAAGATTTGTTAGACTTTGACCTATTCTCCTCTCAACTCTTTGTGTCAACTTCTACTGTAGGTCGATTCCCATTTTACTGGTTTGATAAATAAAAAAAAATTTTTATCTTATATTTTTCAAAAATATTACAACTTTATAAATTAGTGTTACAAATAAGTTTTTTAAAAAAAAAAAAAAAAAAAGGTGGCCCTCTTTCTCCAGTTGCCTTCTATGCATTCTGGTCATGAATTCTTGATTCTGAGTGCTTAATCATACCAAAACTTCTAACGACAGATGACTTGATCAGGAAATTTAAGATATATTACTACTACTATTTTTCAGAGGCACAAAAAAAAATTAGAAAGGAGATGAATAGGTCTTTTAAAAAAAATTGCTTATTTAAATAATATATTATCAGATAATTAATTAACTCAATTTAATTAAACACAACGGAATATTAGTGTAAAATCCCCTTAAAATATAATGAAATCGCTCTGAATTTAATTCTTATGGATATCAATTACAAACAAACAGATATAATAATTAATAAACAGAATGTAAATGCAATAAGTAAATGACACAAAATATTTAACTAGTTCAAAGTACAAATAACTCTTAGTCTACTCTCCTACTCAACCGGTAGAAAATCTACTAAAAATGCTAGGTCACGAAGACCAAATCACCAAGATCTATTACAATTAATCACGAATATTCCTTCAAGTCACTTAGATTCCGCAGATAATAAAGTCAAAAGACACGCAGTCCAGTTCACTAAGAACTCTTCAAGTCATTTAACTTGGTCTAATGGTCATTTAGACCAACGAATCGCAGTTAAATGATTGTTTGTTGAGGTGCTGCTAAAATTGCGTTGAGCTTGACTTCTTAAGAACTTAGCAACAGAACCAGTTGCTTTCTTTTCGTATTGAGACTCTTTCGACTTCTTCAGCTTTTATGATTGATTCGTACTTGGATTTGAATCCTCGTACTCTTTTATAGGCTTCCTTAAAATATTCTTGTTGAAAAGTTGACGCTCCTTCATTAAATATTCCAATCCTAAAAAATCTATGATGTTGATTTTAGGGTGATTATGTCAACTTACTTTCAGTTCTGACCGGTCACATCAGAATGCAACTTCACCTAACACTTGTGACTGGTGTCACATCTCTAAAATAACGATTAGACACACTACTATCTGATCTTCTATTTGAATTAGGAATGATTGGCAAAACCACTTGAGATCTTCACTTTGCAAAACTTCTCATTGTCAATCCTATGACAGGTCTGACATGTTCTACGAGATTGGCTTATCGTAGAATTTCATGTCGAACGTAGAGTATGTGCTTGATTCACTCAACGATATGTACTCTACGTTCAGCTTTACGAATACTTGATATAAGAGTAAAGAGATACTCTGCGATGTTCTCTCTATGATTTGCTCTACGATTGGTTGTCTACAATGAGCATTCTACAATATTTAAGCAGACTCTGCGAACTTCTCTTGACTTTACGATCTTAGAGCGGACTCTATGATCTTGTTTTACTTTACGCTTTTTAAGAAGGCTCTACGACATTTCTGCAGAATATGTGGTCTTGACGTAACTCTGCAAACTTCTAGTAGACTTTGCGATTGTTGCTCTACGATAACATAGCTAACTCTACTATCTTCAATGAACTCTATGAAACGACAGAGTAGCTTCACGATCGCTTAATATTAATTTATTATCTTATCATCTATACATCAGTTCAACTCAATAGATCAAGCTAACATCAGGTTTATATTAAGGATTTTAGATAAACTTTTGGACAATTATACATTATCAATAACACATCATAAAATTAAACATACAGTTTCTGACGATTACAAACGGGGGAGTTTTAAACAATTTTAATTTTAGGCCTGGCCAGCTGGTGCACTAAAAATTAAGCTTAGCCTATGGAGCTTCAGTAATTACTAAAAAATGCACTTTCTTGAATCAAAGAAGGGCAACTCAGATTTTGTGGCGGTTCTTGTTTTTAAATTTATTAAAACTATAAGAGGAAAATAAATAAAAAACAAATGATGGATTGTTAAATACTAGTACAAGACATGAAGGATTTGCCACACAAATCTAATGTTTCACAGACATGAATATCAATCTAACTCAAATGACAAGATATGAATATTCGTAGAAATTGTCAAGTAAAGGATAACCTCCCAGAATAAGTTATTCAAAAGGTTTTTAATGATCTCAAGAATAAACCATTTCCCGCACTAGAAAATTAGACTATATGCTTTGGACTGGAAGCCAAGAAATCCCAACGACAAGAATAATAAAAAGGGAGCAAAAGCTTCAATGCCACAGCTTCTAAAGTTCATGCAATATTTCCCTATAAGTACCTTGCTCGTTACCCTTCTCTTGTCACCTCCATTCAAATCTGAGATTTCCAGATTTCTACTACTTCAAATCCCTTTCTAATTCTTTTTTTTTTCCAATGGCCAATTCCATTTTGAGATCAATTCATCAGAACAAGGCATTGCATGTTCTAGGGCTGCTTAGTCTCTTTCTGTTGATCCAGAGAGGGGTTGCAGTTGAATTCAAAGTTGGAGGTTCCAATGGCTGGGCTCCCTCTGATTCTAATGCATATAATCAGTGGGCAGAATCAAAACGGTTTCAAATTGGAGACGGTCTCGGTAAATTTATCATTATTACCCTTTCCTTTTTATCCAGAATTTATCCCTCATTGTACAAATCTTAATATATAGACAAATCTTAATGGAGTATATAATATAATGTATACACTAATTAATATTTCACCAAAACAGTTTTGTTCCGACTTCATGTATATATGTATTTATCATTTTGGTCTTGCAGCGTTTGACTACGCGGATCAAGATTCAGTGCTTTATGTAACAAAAGATGACTACACAAATTGCAATACAGCAAACCCCATTGAAAAATATGAAGATGGCCACACTGTTTACAAGTTCAACCAATCTGGCCCCCACTACTTCATAAGTGGAGTTGAAGAGCACTGTCACGAGAATGAAAAGCTGGTTGTGATCGTGCTAGCAGATAGAAGTAACAAATCTGGCAATTCTCCTCCCCCTCCAGAGTCCATCCCATCTCCTGCACCGGAAGCCCAAGAATCTCCCTCTCCACCGTCAGACTTGAACCCGACTCCTCCGTCTCAGTCTCATCATAAAAGTGCTGCTACTGCTTCTTCATCCATAATGAGCTTTGTTTGCTCAGTCGGAGCTTTTGTGGGTTCATCCCTCCTACTACTTTTCTAACTTGGCGATTTGGATTTACTTCATATTTGTCTTGTTTGTTTGTTTGCTTGCTTGTTCTTTTGAGTTTTTATGTGATTGTCCTCCCAACCTTGAACTCAGTAGTTTCAAACTGGGTCATTAAGGATAAGTTTGCTAGTTTGCTAGTTTGATATTGGTTTGGTTCGTGTTGATAAATAAGCTGATGGCAGAGCAAATATTGGAACTATGTATGAATATTGTTTTATTGTATATATGAGAAATAAATTTGGAATATATTCTGTAAACGAAACTACATTGTTGATTTCGGTTCAGCGTTTTCCTTAAAAATGAAATGTATTTGATGCAAGAATAAATCTATATACCTCTTTTTATCAATCTATATACATCTTGTTTTTATCAATCTATATATCTCTTACTTTATTCCTCACTCTAAAGACAATCAGTGACAAGTATTCAATCCATAAATCAAATTCTTTTCTTTTCTTTTTTTAAATATAAGAGAAACTTTTTTTCAAAGTTCTGCCTTTCAAAATATAAGCATGCAACATAATTAGAGACTCGAGTTCAGAGAAAAATAAAATGATAATATTCAAGATTCAAAGTTCTGCCTTTCAAGGGACATAGCATCTACCCACTGCCGAAGTCAAATAGGGAGAGTATGGATGGAAAGCAACTTGGGCTATGAGACATTTTCTATAACAGGGTTTGGATCGAGTGCAAACTCTCATAATTTCACTGCAAAACTTGTAAAACAGAATAAGAATACATTGCAATATCTTAATTATAACAAAAAGTCCCAACTGATGATGATGGGGTATGGGTAAATTAATGTTCTTTATGCACCGCCTAGTTACTTCTTCCTATCAGAAGTTTTTGCCTAGTTCAACTTTTTTCACCAGCCTTAAAGTGTTGTGTAGAATTGAATCCATTATCCCAGCAACCTAAACCAGTAAAAGAAATGCAGCAACTATTACTGGAAGGGAAAACAATACAGAGAAAAAGAAAAGGCCATGGAGAGAGAGCACAAACCGTGAAAACACCACCAATAATGGCACAAACATTTGTGATGAAGTGCGAAAAGAATTTTGGATTTTCCGTTACTAGGACCTGATACATAAATTAAAGAGGTTCTAAAATGTTGGAAAAGAAAAAACAGTTTAATCCACTCTTCAAGCTACAGCATTAAATGTACTATTTTAAAACCTGCATTGGAGAAGGCTCAAAATGAAACTTCGCAGCAGGAATGGTGGGACTATGTACTAAACTGCTATGAGCTGTGTACTCATAGTCCTCAACAAGTTTGTAAGCCCTTGTCATCACCTCCGTCTTGACAACTTGAAGATAATGCTCAATCTGCAAATATTATAACATAAGATCTTGTCATCACCACCTTGAAAACTATTCCTGTTTTCTTGAAAGTCACCAATGCTGTGTCACATGGCAACTGCTAGCTGGACCTACCCTGCACTACAGTTCCTTGTCCCCGCCATTTATTAAGTCTATCTTATCCAGTGGCTTCAAAGTGTTAACTAAACTTTCAGGTACATAACAAAATGACATAATAAGAAGAAGACTTTTTTTAAAACTATGCCATAATCCCAATGTATAGAGGAAAAAAAGCTTTTATAAGTTTCTTTTCAACAATCAAGAAACTTCAGTTGCTAACTGTTAACTAAAGAATTTCTACAGGAAATTTTGAGCATTGTTATCTCCATTGAGCTTCGTGAATTCTTAAAGAGTCTGGCATTTAATATCATCCACACGCAAATACAGAACCAGTCTGTCCCCCCCCCCCCCAACCCCACCCCACCCACACACAAAAAAAAAAAAAACTGTAAGGAGAAAGTGAACATCCTGGGAGTACTTAAAAAGTGACTACTAAAATCAAGCATGATACACAGTAAGAAAGCCATTGAGCACTGGTAAAATTAACAAGGCAATTATGAAGCTTACGGTAACATTTGCATTATCCCCCTGGTGAGTAATATATGCCTGGCCATTCAACTTGTCATGGCTTCCACCAACATAAGGTAGCACCCTTTTGATATCAGTCATCATCCTTGGGGTGATTTTCTTACCAAATGAAAGATGGGAGATTACATGGGACATGTTCATCTGTGAAGCATCAAACGAGTGGGCTCCTGAACGAGCTGAGATTACAAGGTTTCCTGGAACCTGCGGTGCACACATGCTGAAGATCATAAACCAGACCAACATATGTACAATTAATGTAAAACCTACAACAAGATCCTTAGATAAATTAACTGTAGCTACGCAATATTTCGCTCTGGATTAGTATAATCCAGTGAGGAGAATAGGCTTAAAATATGCAAGCATAAAGTCTGAAACAAAAATAATCTGATCATGCTACTACTGACTTCCGTTTATAATAAATTGTACCTTTTTAACGCGTACAAAGCCTTCAACTCTACATCCTCCTGTTAATGGTGCAGGTCTTTTTGCATCATCTGAAGTCTTGCCAGATTTGTCCTCCAAAGCGACCTTGTGAGACTCGAGTGAAATAGGTGCAACTAGATTTTCCATAGTCTGCAAGAATGGAAATCTTGATGTAATCATGTCATATTCTCCATAATAAGGCGGTGAAATAAAGAACTAGGAGGGAATTAAATGACTTAATTTAAAAGCATCAAATTATTAGAAGAGAAAATAAACTACACGCTATCAAGCCATATAATAGTTCAGATTTCTCCATTTCTTTGTTCTTTTTTTTTCAAGAAAAAATTAGTGATTTATAACATTCTGAACTTATTATGTTCTTACAGTAACCAGGCTATCCGTATCACGATCTCCATAATAAGATTCATGCCCATGATGTCCATGATCATCCCTGAGTAAAAGATATCCGATATCAGAAAGCACACAAGGCAGAAACATAAGAAGAGATACAAAACTGAATGGAAGTAACAAACTTGGATAGATTAATAATTTTTATACTAAAAAATAGCACACCAAAGATTCAAAACTATAATACAAGTTGGAGTCTAGAAAATGGAGAATTGGTGGTCTCTTATACCTTACTGATTCTCCTGCAAGTCTATCACCAATTTTTTCTCTATTACATCTACGTAGCATGTGAGATTACTGTTGACACTCGATAAATTCCAAAAGTACGGAAAAGATTTCTAAATTCTAATGCAACAAAAACATGTCGACTTTTTTAGTGAGTAGAAACATCAATTAATTACCCGTGTATTTGTATTAATTTACATTGTGTCTACTCACAACAAGAGTCGACATGTTTTTGTCCCAACATATAGGGCTCTTCAAAAAATTAACCCATTATGAGAAGAGATGCATTTAGATCACCTACTAAAAATAAGCATTACCCCCCAAGGATATCTGGTCATGTAAGACTCAGGTATGCAATTATTTGCTCATTTATTTCCCTATTCTAATAGCTTTTGCCAAACAGTATGACAATCCCCAATTAGTGATTGGAATTCTCCTACTCTAGAGTTACCAACATTAGTTATAAGAAAATATACTAACAGGTACCATCATCTAATTATTATTCTAGGAGGATAGTTCTGACTTAATATAAAACTTATATCTTGACTTTGATTACTATGTAATATTTTCAATCACTGAACTTGTAAGAAAGAAAGAAAGAAATACAGAAATAAAAAAGAACAAACGATAGACAGCGAAGAGATGATCCACCATGATTGGCAACAAACCAACAAATTAATTATCCATAGTTTCGGTCGGACAGGCTTATCACTAGTCTAACCAAAGTTAGTCGTACGCTATACAAAATGAGTTAAGTTCCAGCAAACAGTAACTAGTTTACTTAACTGCTTAATGGTACGGGTGACAAGTGACACTTGATCAACAAACTCAAGCAGTACATAACGTAGTGTCCCGTGATATTGTCAAAAGTATGTTTATGAGAATAAAAAAATTACCACTTAAAATGGTGAATGTTCATTCACCAGTATGGTCAGAGACAAATTTTAAGTACAGTTAAAAACAACACATGAGAAAAGTGAAGAGAACTTCGAAGACATTGAGAGAAGCATGCAGGAATCAAATTTTGATGCATGAAGAAAACATCAACAAGAAATTAAACTGAACTCATCACAAAACCCCAAAATTTATGAATTCCATGTTAATATTTTTTAAGCGTATAATGAGCATGAAATTCAAGCATGCACCCATATGGAAAGAATTGAAAATTCACATGCACCATTTTTATAAAATTTGTAAACATAAACAATGTAAATTGTATACCTAACATCACTTCCTTTACGAAATATGCGAATAGATGGATAGCCTTGTATGTGATTCCTGAAAATTCATTACATGGCATCTGTTAATCCAGGTAAAGAGAAAAGGGAGGAAAAAAGAATAGTATGTACAATCAAAATTACAAAAACCACATTTAAATTTAATAGATTAGCACTGTTCTAAAAATCCCCGCCTAGGTCCGCCTAGGCGCTAGGCCCCCCTTGGTGCCCCGTCTAGGCCCAAGGCGGCAAAAAATCCCTTCAGGAGCCTAGACGGAGAGTTTTTTTTTATTTTAATAACTACCCAAATCAGATCTTGATATATTTATTTTTCTAATGATTTACCATATTCGTAATACAGGTTGTAGTATATCAAATCACAACAAGAAGTGAACAATATTAAGTCAAAATGGATAATTTTATTAAATAGTTGTAATTTTTTAAATTTGTGCCAACTTCAAATTATATAAATGATGATACATTTGTAATATTTAGTTTAATTTAATATAATTCTTAAATTTATGTTTAGTTTCTTAAGTTTTAATATTGAATTAAATTCTTGAAATTTTAAATTTTATTATTTAATAGCAATCATGTTTATGAATAAACCTAATACGTTAAAAATATGTTTGAACTTTGAACAATTGCATGTTTGTGTTTGACCTTTGACATTAGCAATATGGATATATATTTGAACTTTAAGAAAAGACCTTTATTATAGATTGTTTTGCTTTATATTATTGTTTTGTTTGGATAAATATGAGATAAAATATTAAAATTGGCTTAAAATAAAAAATCCCGCCTAGGCTCCGCCCAGGCCCCGCTTAGGCCCCCCTCGGCCGTCCGCCTCCCGCCTAACGCCTTTTAGAACATTGTAGATTAGTAACAGCCAAGGACACCTCAAGAGAACTACAGCTATTAAGAACTCATAGGCATGCCAGAAATGATTATGAGCATTACAACTTTACAATTGAGAAGTCATTATCAACAAAAACCACAAAACGATTTTAAAAATGCAATTTCACATAAAGACAAAGCAATAGTAAAACCTAATAAGGACGCATTGACTCACCAACACAGAGAAAGTATTGGAATCTACTTGATGTACATTATTATACAGTACCTCATAATTGGTGATAAGTTAAGCTAAAAGATGGTGAAAAATGTAAATGGAACTGGTTAGAAGTAACCAAGTATAACATTCCAGCAGTGGCGAAGCCAGAAAATAGTATCAGTGGGAGCGAAATTATTACCAAGTTATAAATAATTTGGCGGGAGCCAATTTTTTTAATACTTTATACTTTCGAATATATATATATATATATACTATATTACAATAAAAATATAATGAGGAATAATATATGGTATATATACACTATATTGACTCATAATAGACTGTTTTAATCACAATTGTTCATAAGTAAGTAATTCATTATTTATTTTTAAAAGTAATATAAATTAGATTATTATTTAGTTTAAAATATTATAGAGAGAGATACATATATTGAGAGGATATGAGTCATATGTGGTTAAAATTTGATTAACAATTTCATTGTAAAAAGAGTGGGTGCAAATTGCTTTGAAACGGGAAAGTGTAATACCCAATTTCAGTAAAGTGTAATACCCAATTTCAGTGGGTGCAAATTGACTCAGACCCTCAAAAAAAATCCATTTATCATATATTAAAAAAAAAAAAAAATCCAGTGGGTGCAATTGACCCCACTAGCTAACATGTGGCTTCGCCCCTGCATTCCAGCTCATAGGTTATAAGATGCTTATAGGTTTAACATATTCAAGCTGTAAAAAGGAATTATAGGTATTTTAGCCCAAGACACTGCACATAAATACATTGTTCCAGAAGTCAAAGGTGAACTAAAAAAAATATTGACTTCTTCCATGACTTGCAGGAAAACCAAAAAAAAATAGTATTGATATGGTTGAACAAACTTGCTTCACCCATTGCTTAATAAATTTGGTTCCAAGTCAGTAAAATATTAATATAAGAAGTACCTTCTACACAATTCACTTTCTTCAGTGCAATCAACCTTTCCCAAAAGAATGCGTCCATCCATTTCAGGGTCATATCTGAAAAAGTTTTAAGTATGAAATTACACTAATTAGAATACTGCTAGTAACTCCATTTATAGAATGAAAAGGCTATTCTTTGAGTAGATTGTCAAGGATAAACAGAAAATTCAAATAGACCTTTCTCTTATGATTTTTGCTGCTTTCTCCCATGAAGGTTTCTGAAATAAGCAGAAGAAATGCAAGAAAGGATATTTAAACATTGGTTAAGTTCAGAATGGCATTTAATGAAATAAAGAGCTAGGATTTATCAAGTCCATAGTATGAAATATTTAAAGACATTAGCTAAGTTCAGAATGGCATTGGTTGAGACTTGCAACCTAGGTACTCTTCAAATGTCTGATAAAAAAATAAAGCTGCTTGGAAGGTTTCATAGAAAATAAAATAGCACATAGCCCATCACTATAATATGAACATACAGATGGAGTGATAACATAACAACAAAATGTGAAGAAGTCAAAAGAAAGAAAAGGACAAAAATAGATATCATGGAAATTAATAGGTGGTTTTACTTAAATCATAAAATAATCTTTATTATAATTAATAATACTCTATATGAAAGAAAAGGGCAAAACAATCACCAGGCGGTTACTCCAATAGCACCACGGAGCAAAAAAATTTACAACCAAAATTTGATACCTGTAGAAGACATTTTTTTAAAAATCAGATGAGAACATCACTGAGGATATTACGGTGCATATATATTGAACCACAACAATCACAGGGTTTCAAGAAAACAGATAAAATATACTTACTGATGAGTAATTCTATCAAAATTATGTGCACTCAGTGAAACAGAACCTTCACCATATTCTTCATCAACTTCATCATCATGCTTAATGTCTTTAGAAACTGGTCCAGATTGGAACTCAGAGCCAGTAGATTTGAGATTTCGATCTATCGAATATTTTCGAACAGTCTTTGTTATGTTCAACCTGTTCTGAAAATAAAAGGAGAAAAACTCAAGAGAACTTCAACAGCAAAAAAAACAAAAAAGAGAAAAAAAAACTCAGGCAAATTAACTATAAGTTGCAATGAACATCTTTTGAACAAACAAGAAAATGGTCCAGTTAAAAACTATTAAAGAATTTGATTTGAGAATAGCGACAAGCTTTGTTAAATGTTAATATTTTGGCTGTTACTGTTACTAACAAAAACAAAGAGAAAAAAATATGAAATTTGGGAAATATTACTGCCACGGCAATTTTAGTTATTTTTGAACCAGTTTCTTTCATCATTTTTTTTGGGCACAAGTACAAACTAGCTATGAAAACTACTTTCCAACACTCATTTTTACCACAGGCCATGTCCTTGGTAATATTCTGCTCCTTCTAGTCTCTATACAACTTTTCCCAAATAATTTTCAACATACCCCTCCCTTTTCTTATATTTTCTTCATGATACAAGACTTCTCTTCTCACCAGTGCATCTATAGAACTAAGTTGTATATAATCAAACCATCTCGAAAGAGGAAATATTACTGACAGTGTAATATAAGAGGGGAAAAACATACAAATAAGCAATGATATCTCAAAACAACTAATTCAAAGTTCATAAATTACATATCCATTTCAGTGAACAAGGGAATAAATAACATAAAGATTGTGCATCCTTCTCAAGGATGGAAAAATCACTTCATATATATTAGATGCTATAAATTTACTGCTGGTTAGATAATCATAGAAAATAATATATACGACTGAGACTTACAGTTCCCAAGACATCACTCATGTCAACAGATGCAAATTCGCAAGATAGTGCTGGAAAACTACAAAAAAATCAAGAAAATGTTTCTTAGCAAACTAATAAACTTCCAAAATACATATTACTAATTCTTATGCAAGAAAAAGATATCATTACTTAAGATAAAATATGAAGCAATCAACTGAAAACACCCACAAAAAACACTGAAGTATTGATATTGTAAACAAGCAGAGAAGTTTATTAGCTAGAATGTAGGATAATCCCACACTAATAGTAGAAAGAAGCTCCTGCTTCCTACTGAGATTCCAAAAAATTAGTATAAGAGATAGATGGCAACATAAACATCATCACTTTAATGACTAATGCTTACTTCAGTCTAGAGAAAATGATACATTACTACTGTCTTCAAAAGAAGATTTAGTCAAAGAACTTAATTCTCACCAAGAATGTAGTCCATCACCTACTTATAATAATTGAGACATCCCACTAAATGAAAGTAATAATAAATGAGAGTCCAAACGATAGGTTATGATCGTGACTAAGCAAAGAGGTTTAAGACTAGAATAAATTCACAGAAACATACCTAATATTAAAGTCAATGCGTAAGAACTCCCCATCGGGACTCCTGTCCACAATAACGGATGTTGAGGTGCTAACCGTCAAAAAACTATTTAGTTCCTATGGAAAGAAAAATCATAATTTAGGTATAAGTGCAAAAGAATGCCACAATAGTTCACCAAAATGGCTTGTTCAAGGAAAAAAACACTTATGTATGAAACGAAAAAGACAATCATTCTAACATTAATTTTCTTCGAGAATGACAAAGGTATTGATAAGAAACTGAAAATCAAACATGGGGCTACAGATATGATGATTTTTAACATCTTTAAAAAATATGGACATCAATTCTATATAAAAAGGAGAGATTCCCACCATTCCAAATAAGAATATAATGGAAAAGGCTGCTACGATGGACAATCCAGCACCTGATAATGACGCTTCTGTCAAATCTCTAGGAATTTTCCTGCAAGAATAAAGATTAGTGGAAAATTCATTTGATGCAACATAATACTGAACAAAACTAAGTCTCATGCGAACCTATGTGAAGATGTCCCATTTAGTTTGAACAATCGTAAACATAAGGGAATTTAGGGGGGGGAGGCACATTTGAGTTTATTGCCCCATCGCCTCCAACTTTTTATTTTACATGCAGATGTGTAATCGTCATCATCGTATTAACTACCATCTGTTTAAAAATCCGAAGACTTTAGTTGTTTCTCAGTTGAATATAATTATGCAATCTTGGGTGATGATGTCATGATATTATTCATCTTAACCCAGAGACTTGAGTTGTTTCTCAGTTGGTCTCTTTAACCATGTTTGCCCACGTTAATTAAGTTTGAACACTTTGATTAACGGTCTCTCTCTGATTAAAATATAGTTATACAATCTTGGGTGATGATGTGATGATATTATTCATCTTGGATTCGATAGTTGCTGCCAAATATCGCGAGTTGTTGGACAACCCTGGTGGTGGTGGTAATAGTAGTAGTAGGAAGTGGTTTACTGTTTCTAACTGCAGATTCGGTGATTCATGCCATGTCGAATGATATTAAACTATTTTACTTATTTTTCTCTCCCATTATCTAAAATCCTATCTTTTAGTATCCACATATTCTCATTCTATTTTTATAGGGAAATAAACATTTTCTAACTCTATAACTTATTAATAATTTTTACTTATCATAGTATTTACAATGTATCTTAGATTAGTATGTACAATGTATCTCATTGTAATTGCTTAATAATATGATATGGTACCCTACAGTATTACATACCATTTAAAGGCATAAGTTCATGTATTCAAATAAATTTGAAACAAAAAGAAATGGATACATAATAATGAAATGAAAATAAAAACAATATTTCTTGCGTCTGTCATTCCAATTTTACCCAAAACTTATATATACTCAATTCAAATGCTTTGGGTAACTATGTGGAACCATGAAATAATTTGTACAACTGTGTTATACCCAAACTCTACCATTTAGTGAGTGTCTGCCAAAGCTGATTGGGTGAGAACAGGCTAAAAAGACCTTGGTTTATGCAACATTAAATGACTTTTTCTGTATCGTTGCTGAATGTTTTGCCACAATTTCAATCCCTCACTAATTTTAAAGAAGCTTTAGCAACTTCTCATTACATTGATATTCCTAAACAAGGGAAGAAAGTCGTTTAACATTATAGAAGCACGTCAAGCTTTTGTCACTCTGGTTCAGAGAACGATTAGAGATATTTACCACAAATTTCAGTAAAAACAATGTTTAACTAACTAGCAAATTAAACTTTGATAAAATGTACTTCTCTAAGTAATGAAACCTAAAAGTCAGACAAATTCACAAATAAGCTAACAGATTCCTTAACAGTAGTACAGTACCAACTAGTGAATACCGCGGCATGAAACATATCAAATATAGACTAAATACTGTTACTTCTACGAATAAATAAAATTCATATATACATTCGTACACACTACACAGAGATGACATCTTATAACAAATCTACTGAGGATTTGAGCTATACAGTTGGATCAAAAAATAAAATTAGAAATAATGAAAAGTTGGGCGAAAATTAAAGATAAGAAACAGACCTGTAAAAATCCACAGATTTGATCTTATTTGTCGAAACCATGGTTGTGGGGAAAGGATTTGTAGTGACAGGAAGAGAATTACTATTTAAGCATAGAAGTAACAAAGATCCGTGGAGAGAGAGACGGATGGAAGAGAGAGGAAAGGGAGGGTTTATTTTGCCTTTTATCTCTCTCCTCTATACTTGCGAAGCAACTGACTTTGGCAGAAAGAGCAGAGGAATGCAGCGGCTCCGTTTTCGTGGTTTTAATTGAAATTAAATGCGGAATTGCTCTCTGTACGAAGCAAGGTTTAATTAATTAATATATTGGTTCCTAAAAATTATCGTTTAAAGTTTTAACATATAAATTAAAAAAATATTCTTTATATTCTTTAATATAGGTCATTTTAGATATATATATAAAAATTAAATAAATAATTGAAAAGTATTAAATATATTATCAATTGTCTATAATACCCTTCACCTCACTTATCTCATAAATATGGATCGAAAAATTAAGTGGGGGTAATAAGGGACAATTTGAAAAAAATAGTAATCAATTCTCCTAGATAACCACAAATGATAAATAATTATGAATAACAAAAAAAGTCTAAAACGACCTACATATAAGAATGGAGGGAGTATCATTTACCAAGTAAAAATTATTTGAAATTCCATCACTATCCTTTTATAGGAAATTGAAAACTATTAATATAAAAAAGAGAATTTATTGAGACAATGAGAGAAGGTAGGGGTAATATAGAAAAATAAATAATTTATTCTCCTTGAAAATTATAAACGACAAATTTTTTGAAACAAATTTTTTCTTCTAAAGCGACAATCTTTTAAAAACGAATGGATTAATTAATAAGTCTGTACATAATGCGGTAAAATGAATCAAATACTAGTTTGGATTCTATTTTTAAGTCACTCAATTAAAAGTTATTTGAACCCAAACTCGAAATATAATTAAATAAATTGTGAGACCCCAGATTTTATGAATAAATATTTAATCTTCTCGAAATAATTTTTTGAATATTATGGTGTGAATTTGATATAATGTTATAGTTGTGGGTAGTATTTATAAATTTTGCAAAGTGTGCAAGTTGTTGTATAATATTCGATTGGTCGGGGAATATTCTTTTTGTCGGGGAATATCCGTATGACGGTACAATCATTAGTGGACTCCACAACAGAATTATTGTCGGATTGAGAAAACGACAAAAATATTTTATAAAAATAACGGCGAAAGTTTTACCGTTAATACTGTTGAACTACTCGGTAGTAAAAGTACAATAACACGCGTGGTTGCATAGTAGCACACGGTATTGATTATTGATGTTTACGTGATAAGTCACTCATTTTTGTGTTATTGGTATTATTAATGTAATAAAACAGAATACTTTTATAAAGTTATTCTATAAATAAAATATATTATATTCTATTATGCATAGTGTTGCATAATGTCTGCATAGTGTTTTGCATAGTAAAATCTTTTTATATAAAATAGAATACTTTTATAAAGTTATCTGTTTTATTACACAATAATTAGAATATATTATATTTTATTATGATAAGTGTTTGCATAAAATACTGCGTAGTTTTTTTGCATAGTAAAATCTTTTATAAAGTTATTCGTTTTATTAGATTATAAATAGAATATATTATATTTTATTTAAAAGATTTTGCTTTAAATATGGACCGTCGATTAAAGTAAATCAATCTGGACCGCTCATGAGTTAGTTTCTTATGCAATCCATTTTTCATAAATAGAAGCTCATTCATTCATTATTTCTTACGAATTCAATTGAAACTCTGAGAGATAAACTATAGAGAGAAAGAAGAAAAGTGTTCTATTTCTTCACTACTTTTATATCTAGTACTTTCTTCTTACAGATTCATGAAGAGAACTTCATTATTACATTCTTTGTTATTCATTGGAATAATCTATATAATGGGCTACCCTATACTTGGTGACATTCTTCTATTATTCCGCCTTTATTATTCTCATTGGAATATCCTCGTCATAAATGCGTTTACTGGCCGACCGATTCCGCCTTTTATTATTCTCGCTTGAATATCCTCATTCATGCGCTTTTACGCCGGACCGTTCCGCTTTATTTATTATTCTGCTGGAATATCATGTCTCAGTGCGCGTTTTAATGGGACTTCGATTTCGCCTTATTAGTGTTCTTTTGGAATAACTTTATCATGCCAATCTGCATGCACGGTGATTTCTATTGTTATTCAATTCTTTATTATTACTCGCTGAATATCCTATCGCTCTAAATTTCACCGACCGGTTCCGTTATTTAGTATTCATTGAATAACTTTGCCATACCAAGTACTCTGCGTGCATGGTGATTTCTTTTGTTATTCCATTCTTTATTATACTCGGTTGGTTAAAGTTTTAACTTCTATTCTCCATAAAATTTGTGGAATATCCTCGATATTTCATGCGATTCATCCAAAGATCTTTTCATGAAAATATTCTTCCGAGCATTCTTGAATTTTACTCTACAAAGAAGTATCATGTTAACAATTTGGGCGTTATTAGTTCTGGATAATTTAATTCTTGAACTTATTTTATTGAATTCTTATATCATTGTCGTAAGATCCTCATGTTTATATTATGTTGAAAGTCATTTATGGCTTGTAGTGGTATATGATGGACTTGGTATAATTATGACCGTGGATTATTAAGGTATAATCATGGTAGTAATGTTACAAATGATATGGAAAAAGTTCTCATCGTCTGTAATGCATTGATGGACAATTTTGGTATGATTATGGCTATGGATTCTCTTGACCATAAGGGTGCAAAGATGAATTATTTTATGGCAATGATCGGGGACTGTTGATGAAAACACAATTATCTTTGGCCCAGTAGTGCATGGATAATTGTGGTCGGATACTCTTAAAGAACATCCTCGGTCAGAATGCGGGGTGATTCGTTGATGTGGACTATTTATTAAGTCGAGTCCCAAATGATAAAAGTGATGAAAAACCTTTTAAATCATAAAAGATAGTAGATTTTATTCTCTCTTGACTCTTTTAATAGATTGCTTGTTCAATTGCAGCTTAAACTTGATGTTTGTTATATTGTATTAGTTTAACATTTGCTTTAAGGCTAATGATAATTTATTCTTCATTATCTTAGTCATAATATTTCTTCTTGGGCTAGTTGAGCTCACCCTTTCTTTCACACTGCTTAATGGGGGGACTAATGGGGAACAGAGTGATGGTCCTAGATGGTGCATTAGTAGTCCTCACTATTCTATAAAATAGTGTGATAATAAATGTAATGAGGTCTCCATTGAGTTTGTATACTCTCTAGTAGACAATATTTGTATTCAAACTCACAGTTTATGTTTTGTCGTATTATTACCGACAGGTTGTATTATTAAGTTGTATTTAAATTTTGTACCATGTATCTGGCGACTCAAGATGGGTGATGTATACTGTTAGTTCTTAGTAGGCACAAGTTATCTAGAAGGGGGGTTAAATAGATATTTGAAAATCTTTTCTATTTTAAACTTGTTCTTAGATAGTGATTAAAACTTAGCGGAATTAGTATTTGTTTTAATCTTCTTAACAAGCAATGGAGTTATGAAATGAGTAAAGCGGTTATAAGCGAGATATAAATGACACAGATTGTTTTTAAGTGGTTCGAGCACTCAAAGCTCTAGTCCACTCTTCTACTCAACGCAGTAGGATATCCACTAAGGATGTCTTTTACAATCTTCCGAATCACACGATTTCTTCAGACCCGGCCATCTGGAGAACTTCTAGTTCACTCTTGAACTCTTCAAGTCCAAAGACTTGCTTTCTTTACGATTCACTACTTAACTCTTCAAGTCCAATGAGACTTGGTACTCTTCTTCAGTTGATTGATGGTTGTTGTTGCGTTACGAAGGTTCTTACTCGGTTTGTTGTGTAAGCCTTTGGTTAAGAATGAGTAAGTGATTGAAAAGCTTTTTAATATCTCGGATCGTAGAGTTGAGCCTTGAAATTCTTCACGTTGAATGTTTGATTGCTTCTTATTCCTCTCTCTCATCTATCTCGATCCAGATATATGTGATGTTGAAAACTATCCGTTGGATCCATCCGTTGTGGCATTAAATGCTTCGAACTTTACGTCTTCTGCGATGGAGACATTTTTGCACATCTCTCAATTCCGCGATACGCTCATCGACACTTTGCAGTGCTTTCTCACCTACCACCGAAAAGGTGTTTTGTCCTCTTATCCATATTACTATCCTTAGCTTCTTCAATACGCTTTTGTTGCATACTAAGGATATTTCATATATTCTGGGGGTGATGAGCACCTGCAAATCTAGGATCCATTCCTCGTATGTTGAATTAACAACTCATGAGGCTTGACGCTTTTCGATACGTGACATACGATGCTTCTACGATTGGATCGTGATGTTACATGGTTAAGATCGTAGTGGCTTTGACTTGCATACTACGATCTTGTCGATCGAGAACACTATGATTTCTCTTAAACTTTCATGCACTACGATCTTCTTGTGCTCGTGTTGTTGATTCTACGTTCCCGAGAGCACACTACGATCGTTGACTTATAAACTTCACGTTTCCTTCAGCACACTACGATCGTGGAGTTAGCTTGGTGAACATTGGGACCACTCTACGATTTCTGAAGAGTCCCCTTTCAAGGCAGGCACACTACGATCTTTAGGCTCTACGTTTTCTGCCTTGACTTCTGCAATGTTGATCAGATTGATGCACTACGATTTCTTCAAGACTAATCTATTACATCTCAAGATCAACCTAACGGTTTTGATCTTTCTATCTATACATTCTGAAACGTAATGATACATCGCTAAAGCTTAGATCAACTCTAACAATTTTGATCTATCACTAAGTCCTCAGTACATATATTCTTTAAAGGACCTTTACAAATAATCATGAAGACATACATTAAAACATCAAATCATAATATGCATTCTCCAAACAATCTCCCCTATTTGATGTTGACATAACCAAGGAGATTTTGTTGTCATGATTATTAGTGATTGATGCATTCATGAGAATTTAAACACGACTTAGTATTTCAAAATGGTAGCGTTTGAAAATTTCTAGAGAATAAGTATGAATTTATTGATGATCGTAAGATATTACAATATAGCATTACATCAATAAAACATTAAACTCTTAACTTATCTCTGCTTTCTTGGTCTCTTATGTGGAGGTGGATTTGCATACTCTCACCGCTTCTCTTCCTTTGAGCTTCCTCATTTCTTGCTAACTCTTCCAAATTTCACTTAGACTTAGAACTGGATTCTCTTCATGTTTGCGCATGAATCGCAGGATCTCCACAGGCATTCGGATCGTCTGATGAGTCACGTCTTGCGAGCTAGGAATTAGCTCTCACGATGACTCAAAAGGAATAGGCGATCTGATTGCTTTCTTGACCCGGATCGTTGAGTCCGATGATGTGATGGTCTTGCGGGAGGGCTTCCCTTTCTTGAATTGCATGACCTCCTCCTGCCTCTACCTGCTCTTGCTTCCTTGATCTCCTTTCCTTTCTTATTCTCCCCTTTATGTCGAGATCAAGGATTTGAATATCGATGAAATGACTTATTTACTCCTTGACAAGCTCGTTGAGTTGGCTTTGAGTTTGAAGCAATGTCCTCCTATTCTCCTTGATCTGCTTTTTTCAAATTCTAAACTTCTTTGTTTTGGAGGATCGTAAGAATCGATCATTATGCTTCTCCCGATTGGCATAAGATTTCCGGAAGTCATAAATGTAAGCTTTCGAGTTGAGAATATTGTCGGCGATAATTTGATGTTGTCGATCTTGGTTTTTCTCAGTATCTCAAGCATAGCTTTCTCTTTGTTTGGCGTGAACTCGAAATGGATCTCATCTCTCATCGATATACTCTCTTGAATTTCTTTGATAATTTCCATTAGCTTCAGTAGTGAGCTCGATATTCATTGTCTTAGGGAATTTGTTTTGCGAACAGTATCATTTGATTCAATCGGATGTTCGAAGGTCGAGTGAGATTCGAACTTACTTGATGGACTTGATCATTTGCTCGAAAGTTTCTTTCGAGATCATCCTCATGGGCGGTAAGTGTCAAAAGATCAGTTGATTGAGGATTGTCCATTTGAGGGTTCTTGGTGGAGATTGAGCTTACTGAAGTTGTACAAAGCAAGATCAAGACCGAAATAATCGTCTACGATGAGGAGGATGGTATATCAGTTGGAGGAGCTTGGGTTTGGAGATTTGGGATTTGTGACTCTACTATTTCAATGTTTGACTCTGCGATTTTGCTTGAGTCTGGAATCGTAGAGTTGGTTATTTGAAGGAGCAGGGTAAGGTTGATTTCTTCTGGTTCATCAGTTACAGAATTTTGGGATTCTACAACTGGAAACTGATTTAATGGGTTAATAATCACTTCCAGCCATTTAGGAAATTCATAGAATTGGCTAAACGAAGATGATGGCAGGTGATTAACTCTAAAGCTTGTAGGGATAGTCAATACCTCGTGTTTGGCATTTGATGAGAATGGTCTGTAATCGCCTTTTTGGCAAAGATGACTTCCCAAAATCTGTGAGCCGTAATCTGATTCTTTGGATATTCTTGAAGCTCCGTAACATGTGGTCCCATGATTTGAAATTTGAGCTCTGGTGGTATGCCATCACGGGTAGGTAGAGAATATCCGATTGTAAAGATAGCTTCATATCCATCATTGCCCTCATAAATGATTTGTAGGTCATCATCATCTTCTTCCTCTTCACTATCTCCATTTGAGGATTCCATTATCTCAATGGCCTCTGGAATGTTTGGCATTGGTTCATCTTCATCTTGAACAAGGACCTCTTTCTTCACTATTGGGATATTGTGAGGCTCCCCTCAATATAATCATCTTCTTGAGGTTTAGAAACTCCCCTCACCGGTACATCTTCTTCTATGTTCGTAAAGTCCCTTTCATCTAGAACCTCTTCTTCATCAAGAGGCTTCTCCTCTCGGTGATGTATACTCAATCATGAGAATTTCAGAGTTCTCCCCCTCACCGGAGCATTTTCCTCTTGATTTGCTTGGGGCGCTTCTACTTTTACTGACCATGCTCTTGGCTTCCTTCTTGATATTTCTCTCATTCTCAAGAATATACTTCTTGACCAAATTTCTCTTTTGCTTTCTTTGGTTTTAGTCACCACTTGGACTCTCTTTGAGTCTTTATTTTGCCTCGTTGATCGGCCCACTTTCCTCGAAGCAGCTTCTCCATTTCATCACACTTGCCTATTTTCGTAGAACAAATAGAGTCTCTACGATCGAAGACACCTGTTGGTCTTTTAGACTTATGACCAGTCTTGTTCTTCTTTACGATTTGTGAAATGGTGGCTTGATCTTCTTCAGCTTCTTCTTGCTATTGCATCTTCCTTGGCCTCCTTAGAGTCTCTATGTCAGAGGACTCTGCAGGAATGTTAGTTGTTGATCCTTGAGGCTCTTCAACTTGTCTTACTCTCAGCTTCTTTTTGCCCTTACTTTTTCTGGCAAGGGTAGGGTTCTCCCTTGTCTCGCTTCTCCTTCTTCTTCAACTTCTCCTCACCAACAGATTTCCTCCTCGAAAGCCTCGCTTTCTTTTGTTCCTCAGATCTCCCACTCACTCTGTCATCATTCGAACGAACTCAAAGAGGGTTCCTTTCCCAGTTTTTAAAAAACTGTTGTGTCATTCTTCGGTTTGGGTTGATGGCTTCTCCTTCATTATCCCCAATTTTGTCACCCAATGCAGATTGTAGAATGATGCTAATGAACCTCCCATACAGCATCTTTGGGGTGCTCTTTGATTTCTTGAGCTTACGATCCACTTCACGATCCATTAAACCAATACAAATTTCATAGTTGAGTTAAGTTCCATATACTATAGATGTCATGAGCTTAAGCTGAGCCTCATATACTGAGTCATGACCTAAGCTCTTGTAGCAGATGCATTTCCCAATAATGTCAGCCAAAAATTCATACTTATGAGGGAACTCCTTCTTTTTGTAGCCTTTCACAGAGGGGTTCTTCTTGTGATGCATCTTCTTCAGTCCCTCTTGAAATCTTATGTTATTTAGAAATGGATGCCCCACATTCTTGAAACCTAGGACCAAATTGACGTCTTCTTCCCCTAGCTTTATTTCAACTCCTCTAACTCGTGTGGTGATGGTGTTGTTTTCGTACACTCCATTTTTGTAGAACTCCTTCACCAATTTAGGATAAATGAGTGTATCAGTGCTGAACGCCTCTTCGAGACCTGCCTTCTTTAGTAAGGCTTTAGTAAGGCTAAGATCTTGTGAAACTTTGGTGGAGCGGTTTTGAATTTGTCAAAACAGAGTCTGTAGCCCGAAATCATATTAGAAGCAGCCATTGATTCTTTAGTTGAGAAGAGAGATATTGCTGAGTTTTTTCTGAGTTAGGGTTTTGCTTTGAGAGAGAGAGAGAATGAGAGATAATCTTTTAAACTTCAGATTTCAAAATCACGGTTCCAATTTGTACTTGTAGCTTCTCTCTCTCTTTTTGACTTAGTGTGTGACGCCCCCAAAATTAGGTATACAACTTAATAATACAACTATCGTACATAAATCACGACAAAACATAAAGCGTGAGTTTGAATACAAATATTGTCTACTTGTAGAGATTATACAAACTCAAAAGGAGTCCTTATTACAATTATTATTACACTATTTCACGTAATAGTGAGGACTACTAATCTTATCATCCGTCCGTCACTCCGCTCCCCGATTAGTCCACCTCGCTACGTTCTCATTTCTGAAGAGAACAATAAAAGTAAAAGGGTGAGCTCAACTAACCTCAGAGGAAATATTATGACTAAGATAATGCATAATATATTATCGTTAGCCTTCAACAAAATGTTAAACGATCTGATATAACAACCATCGAGTTTAACTGCGGTAGAACAAAGCAATCCATTAAAAGAGTCAAGTAGAATAAAATCTACTATCTTTTATGATTTAGAAGGTTTTTCATCACTTTTATCATTTGGACTCTCGACAATAAATAATCCACATCATCGAATCACCCCTGCATTTACTACCCAAGGATATTCTTTAGTATCACGACCACAATTATCCACGCACTACGGGCCAAGAATATTTGTGTATTCATTAATGGTCATGATCATACCAACAATCGTCCATCAATGCACTACGGGCCAATGAGGACTTTTACTACATCATTTGTAACATTACGGTCATGATTACAATCAATAATCCCTCAGTCATAATCATACCAAGTCCATCTATGCACTTTATAGGCCACGAGATGACTTTCAACAAAATATAAACATGAGGATGATGACAATGATATAAGAATTCAATAAAACAAGTTCAAGAATTATTTTATCCATGAACTAATAACGTCCAAATTGTCAACATGATCTTTAACTTGAAGTAAAATTCAAGAATGCTCGTAAGAATATTTTCATGAAAAAATCTTTGGATGAAGCGCAAATATCAAGTATATTCCACTAATTTCATAGAGTATAAAGTCAAAACTTTAACCAACCGAGTATAATAAGGAATGGAATAACAAAAGAAATCACTAGACATGTGATAGATCGCACATGCGAGCGAGTTATTCCAATGAAATAATAAATAATCGGAATCAGTCCCAAGAAAACGCATGCATGTGATATTTCCAACGAATAATAAAGATTTTAACTAGGTCCGCAGTAGAACGCATGCATGAGGATGTTCCAAATGAATGATAAAGAATGGAACAATGTAAGAATTTTACCAAGTATAGGGTAGCTTACATGTATCATGGAAGTTATTCCAACAAAATAATAAGAATGGAATAATGTAAGTTCTCTTCATAGATAAGAAAAATAATACTCCTACGAAAGACAACAAATAATATTCCCTACCTTTTAAAAAACTGGATCTTTGGAATAAGTGAGTAAGCAGATTTCTTTCTTCTTCTTTCTCTATAATTTCTCTCTAATAATCGCTTCTAAAGCTTTTGTGAATTGGTGAGAAATGAAGGAAGAATGAGCTTCTATTTATAGGAAAATATAGTTTCGATAATTGTAGACGTTTTGGGGCTCAAATATTACAAAGATAATACATTCCTCTTTTTCTTTCTTTTTAATTTAGTCCTGCAAGTATTATCAAACTTGCACTAACTCCCCTAATAGTAAATAATGTGAATCAATAATAATTCATGTGACTCAATAGTTCAAATCATGTGATAAAAACAATTACAAATATAGACTCTCCATCTATACCTCCATTTTTAACTTAATCAAATGCAGTATTGTCAATTTTGCACCAACTCCCCTAATAGTACAAGAATGTGATTCAATAGTACACACATGTGAACAAATAGTTATATAAGCATGTGAATTAAGAGCAATTAATTGCTCATTTATCCGATAAATTACCCGATTTATCAATATAACCCCTGACATCAATTATCATCTAATAAATGTCGATTTTCACTAACACGGACAATTCCAACATAATGAAACAATTTTTATCAAAAATATAAATTTTGAAATTTCGAAGTTTGACTTTTCCCAAAAAAGTCAATCTGTTGACTTTTGACCAAATAGTGAATCCTGGAAAATTTTGTGTTTTATAGACTATTTTACTAATTTCGTAGATTACGGACTCAAATATCACGTCCAAGGTCTCCAAATTTAACTCCTAACAACATTCATCATTAATATTATAATTCACAATATTTATCAACCAAATCATTCCCGGAAGAGGGCTTTCGAATAAGGATTTTTCCTGTATTGGTATGCCATTGATTAGGTGACCAAACCTCTCCTCGATGTAACTTTTAGACATTGTAAATATTGCAATTTATAATATGAATAACTTTGTCGTCTCTCAAGTATTGATTTAATAAAATAAAATATTATGCGGATGATATTATGACAATAATTGAATCAATAATATGAGAGATATGATCGTTAATTATCAGTAGCAATAATTGAGTATTATTGGTGACTTCTCACGTAAGCATCAATAATCAATACCGTGTGCTACTATGCAACCACGCCAGACATTCAGACATTTTTTACTACCGGGTAGTTCAACAGCTTTTAATGGTAACACTTCCGTAGTTATTTTTATAAAAGATAATTTTGTCGCTTTCTAACTACGACAATACTTAGATTAATAAGGTCCACTAATGATTATCTTGGTCGTCATTTAATATTCCCCACAAAAAGAATATTCCCCGACCAATCAAATATTATATAACAACTTGCATACTTTGAAAAATTTATAAATACTACCCACAACTATAACATTATATCAAATCCACAACATAAAAAAAAATCGATAAATTTTAATCTTTATTCATAAAATCTGGGGTTTCACATAGTGGGACAGGTGTTGCATTTTGCCTGGCTCTACGATTTTGACTGTTTAGGAATGTACTGATTTGCCCTTTGAGTCTTCAGAGCTGAGATGTCCTCAGGATGACTACGATCGTAGAGATAGTCTTCTGATTGTTGAGTCGGTTCTCCATTCGTAGAGTCTGTCCTACGATCGTCGAGTTTGTTCGGCAGTTATTGAGTCTGATCAGCATTTGTAGAGTCTATCTGTCGAGTCTGTCCGGCAGTCGTTGAGTCTGATCAGCATTTGTAGAGTCTGTCCTGCGATCGTCAAGTTTGTCCTACGATCGTCGAGTCTGTCCGGATCCTAGTGATGAGTTTTTTTTTTGACTAAGCATTCTTTTTAAGGTAACTCAGGAAGGGCCAACCTCTTGGTGTGCTTCAAGGGTTAGGTTTGTCCCTGAGGCACCTCTTGGAGAGATTGCTTTGTTATAAAGCTTGTCATCATAGGATTCACTTTGCTAGTTGAAAGGGCTTTTGGTCATCGTCGAGTTTGCACTTATGAAAGTTGAGTCTTTGCTTTGCGATCGTTGAGGTAGTTATTTGCTCACTTTCACGATCATGATCTTTCCTTTATCATGTCTACGATTTTGAGTGCAGCCTTTATATCTGTCATGGTTAGCACAATCTAGAGCATAGATTCAAGTTTGAAGATTTAGCATGCCTAGCTCACTTATTAACTTGTTAAATCTAGATTCATCTAATGGTTTAGTAAAAACATCAATGAAGTTGATTTTCAAGAGGGATATATTGTAAAGAAATAGTTCCATTTTGCACACGATCCCTAATGAAGTGATACCTTATCTCTATATCTTGGTTCTGTAATGCATAACAGGATTATGAGTTATTGCTATGGCACTTGTATTATCACGGTGTATAGGTATAGACTTGAAATCAAACCCGTAGTCATTGGTGATTTCTCATCCAAAGGATCTCGAAGATGCAGCCTTCCAACAAAGAATGTATTCGGCTTCTGCGATTGAAGTGGACATCGAGTTTTGCTTTTCTTTGAACCAAGACACAAGTCATTCCTAGTAATTGACAAGTGCCATCGTACTCTTTCTATCTATTTTGCATCCCGCAAAGTCAACATCTCTGTATCCTATTAGTTCAAAGAGGATTCCTTGGGATACCACAACCCCAAGTAGGGTGTACCCTTAAGATACTTCAAGATCCTCTTTCTGTTGAGACAAATGTGACTCTTAAGGGTTAGCCTAAAATCTAAAGACATATCGTATTCTGCAAACATTATATCCGGTCTCTTGGGTAGTTAGGTATAAAAGAGAATATATCATACCTCTGTATTGAGTTATATCAACACGCTTACCATTCTCATCCTTGTCGAAGCTTGGTTGCGGAGCAATTGGTGTTTTCATGGGAGAGGTCGATTCCATGCCATACTTCTTTAATAAGTCTTTGATGTATTTGGCTTGGTTGATGAATATTCCTTCATCGATCCGCTTCACTTGCGATCCAAGGAAGAAATTCAAATTTCACCTATCATGCTCATTTCAAACTTGCTCTGCATTAGCTTAGAGAATCTCTTACATAACTTTTCGTCAGTAGAACCAAAAATGATATCATCAACATATATTTGAACTAATAAGACTTTGTTCTTATGCTTTCTAAGAAACAATATGGTATCTACTCTACCTCTAGTGAACCCATTTTCTATTAAGAAGTTAGTCAGTGTTTCATACCATGCTCTAGGTGCTTGTTTAAGACCATATAAAGCTTTATCTAATCTATAAACATAATTGGAAAGAGATGGATTGATGAAACCTAGAGGTTGTTCTACGTAGACTTCTTCTTGAAGCTCTCCATTTAGGAATGCACTCTTGACATCCATCTGAAAGACTTTAAACTTCATGTGAGCAGCAAAGGCAAGAAAGATTCCGATAGCTTCTAGCCTGACAACAGGTGCAAATGTCTCATCATAGTCATTGCCTTCTTCTTGAGAATAACCTTTTACCACTAATCTTGCCTTGTTTCTTGTAATGACCCCATCTTCATCCATTTTGTTCCTGAATACCCACTTGGTTCCTATGACAGGATGACTCTTTGGTCTTGGTACCAATCACCACACTTTGCTTCGTTCAAATTGGTTGAGTTCTTCCTGCATGGATTCTATCCAACTGGAGTCTTCCACAACATCTTCTATCTTCTTTGGCTCTATCTGTGACAGGAAGCTTAGGTATAAGCATTCATTATGAGTAGCAGCTCTTGTTTTGACTCTTGCACTCGGATCTCTAATGATTAGATCCTAAGTGTGATCTCTTTCCCATCTGTTCCCGGTTGGGACATCTGTTCTGATGCCTTCCTGTCTTAAGTCTTCAAGGTATATCTCTTCTTCTTGGAGTGGAGGCTCGCTGTCTTGAATGGACCTCTCTACGATCTCATTATCACGCTCTACGATTTCACTTTATCCCACTACTACGATCGTAGTGTTTAGCTCGACGACTTCATTTGTAGTGTCTCGCACTATCGATCGTAGTGTCTTGAGGCACCTTTATTTTGTCTAAGTCAGTTTCATAAAAGATGATATGTATTGAGACTTCGACACTCAGTGTCTTCTTGTTGAACACTCAGTAAGCTTTCTTTGTTTGTGGCATATCTAAGAAAGATCCCTTCATTTGACTTGGGATGGAATTTTGTCGATCTCGCTTCCGTTGTTGAGAATATAAAGATACATGTACCAAAGACACGGAAATAGGCGACACTTGCTTTCTTCCTTTCCACACTTCAGTAGGGTGTCTTCTCGATCGTAGAGTGAATTAATGATCTGCTCAGTGTGTGATGCAGTTTGTCGATTTCTTCGCCGTAAGTATTCAGCAGTATGGGTCAGCCGCTAGTAGAGTCCTTCCAAATCTATCGTGGTTCTGTTCTTTCTTTCAAAGAACTCCATTTTGTTGAGGAGTTCGTGGAGTCGAGAAGTTATGACCGATGCCATTATGTCATGCGAGAATCGATCCATTTCGAGAAATCGAATTCTCCGCCACGATCACTCCTTATGGCCTTGATTTTCTCTCCTTTTCGCTCATCACCAAATCAACATCTTGATTAATTCGAGCTTGTCTCATCCTTTGAAGTTGGGAAGAATACACATGTGAATCTGGTGTAGTATCACTACTGAGAGAAATATCTTTTCCTCTAAGATCGGTTGTTGGGATTGGCCCAAAGAGATCCATGTGGAGCAATGCGCAGGGTTTGTCAATGGAGTTAAGCGCCTTGCTTCTTGAATGAGCTTGGTTTTCTTTCAAGTCGCGACAGCATTGCATGGTCTTTCCTTCACAAAGTTGAACTTGGGTAGACCAAATTCACGAGATCCTTTGATGCCATTTGGACATGCTTTTGAAGTTTAAGTGGATGTCTTTCATGCGCCATACCAACTTTCATTTCTGGATGCTTTTGCCAAAAAATATATTGTTTCATCGTAGCTTAGTTGACCAAGGTCTATAGTATAAACATTTCCTTTTCTTGTTCTTTAAGTTAGCTTTATGGCGGATGTCTTCGGATCTCCGACTTGACATTGATTGTTGAGAAATGTTACTTGATGACCACTTGTCGCAGAGTTAATGATGCTTAGAAGGTTGTGTTGAAGTCCTTCCACATAGGCTACTTTGCTGAAAGATATTGCACCATTGCCAGCAGAGCCATATCTTCTTGTCTTGCCCGAGCCGTTATCTCCAAAGATAACTGAGGGACCCTCCTTTTCTACATAGTTAGATATCAGAGCTTTGTTCCCTGTCATATGCCTTGAGCATCCACTGTCTAGATACCATGTTGAGGTCATGGAGCTCTTTTCTTCATCGAGATTTACATTGTGAATGTTGAGGCTTTGTTTGTCCTTTGCATGTTTGGCCATTAAGTACAGATTGGCCATTTGTAGTTCTTCTTCATCTCCAGAGTCAGCATTTGAATCATTATCCTGAATCACTACACGATCCTCCAAATTACCAGCCTTTGTCTCTTTTTTATGAGGCCTCTTGTTTCCTTTTTAGATTCCTTCTTTCCATGTCTGCTTTCTTCTTTAGTTCTTCTCTTAGGGGTTTGTTGCAGCTTGGTAATGAAATGCCCAAGCTTCTTTGCAGTTGTAGATATGATCATTTATTTGCTTCTGGCAATTATAAGTTCTTGACCTTCTTTTTGCTTGCTTTGCTTTGCTTGACGCATGAACCTTCTTAGTTTTCTTATCATCATGGCAAGATCGTCATCATCATCTTCATCATCGCCGATTCAATCTCGTTGATGACTTTTGATATACTTTCAGCTTTCTTTGAGAAACAACCCTTTCCTTCCTTCTTCCTTCCGAAAGGGTTTCAAGATGTTGGTCGACTCCAACTCAGATGTCAGAGATTGTCATACGCTTGTTGAATCGTCATCTCGTTAAGATTCTTTCGACTTTCTTATCGCAGTTGGTCTTGCATCCCACTTCGCTTTGAGTAGGGCTCTCATGAACTTTATGGTCGATCTTTGTTAGGATAAATCTTTCCATACGCCGTGTAGAGTCGAAGCGTAATGTTGAATCTTTCATAAGTGGCGCTTACATTTTCGCTTTTGCGACACGAAAGCAAACATCTCAGATCGCTATGTTAGAAGAGACCGTTTGTTCTCTCTAACTTCTTCGCCTTTCGCATGATCGCCATGCGTTGCTTCCCAGGACTTCCTCGGGTCATTTTTAGCTTTTACAACATTGTCAAACATATCGTCCTTCAAGGATGGAACATGATGTTCTTAGCCTTTTTGTCAAGTCGGATGGCTTTTCTTCTCCTCTGTATCCGCCCATTCTTCTTTCACTTTGATTTGTACTTTGTTTGGCTCACAATGGGTGGTGTGCAAGCTTTGTTGGTATATAGGGCCCATTAAGAATGAATTCCTCAAATAGATCTTCATCTATTGAGTCCATGTAGCTTGCATTCTAACTTTCCAGCTTAAGAAATTTATCCTTGTTGCACATCGGTGGCTTCACGCCTCCCCGGCCCTAGATTCGCTTTGATGAAAGTGCCATTTGGATCTACTAAAGCGTGTAAGCTATAAAATAGAATCCGCTCTGATACCAATTATTAGTTCTTAGTAGGCACAAGTTATCTAAAAGGGGGGTTGAATAGATATTTGAAAATCTTTTCTATTTTAAACTTGTTCTTAGATAGTGATTAAAACTTAAATTAATTAGTATTTGTTTTAATCTTCTTAACCAAGAATGGAGTTATGAGCGAGTAAAGCAAGTGCTTATAGCAGAGATATTGTGACACCCCACAAATAGGTATACATCACCCATTCTCGAGTTGTCAATACACGGTACGTAAATAACTACAACTTTATTATTACAACAAGAAAAGCGTGAGTTTGAATACAAATATTATCTTCTAGACAATATCTATACCCAAATAAATCCTCATCACATTTATTGATACATTATTTTACAAAAATGGTGAGGACTACTAAACAACTTTCTCTATAACCATCATTCCATACCCCACTCGTACTCGCTACATTCTCGCCTCCCGAGAAGAAAAATGGAACAAAAAGTAAAAGGGTGAGCTCGACTAGCCCAAAGAAGAATATTATGACTAAGATAATATACAACAAAATTATCGTTAGTCTTCAACAGGAAAAATATAATGTAATACAATAGACAACAAGTTTTAAATCAATATTCGCAATGAAAATATTAATTCATGTAAGAGTTACGTAAAGGATGAAATATACTAATATCTATGAATTTAATAAATTCATCATCAATATTTTTATCCTCGTAACATCAATCAATATATATCCGAATCATATATTCATCCTTGCACTACAAAGCCAAGGACATTCACCACCGGGTCACCATCTAAACAAGTCATGCTCATCTAAACACTTGTTCATCTTTGCACTACGGCCAAAGATATTCATCGAAATCATTCATCTTTGCACTACAGCCAAAGATATTCCATAATATCATCATTTAAGACCGAGGATGATGAAAAATATTTTTAAAAAACGAATCCAAAGGAAACAAAATGACAAGGATTAAGGATTAAGATTTTTTGTTTTATCCACGTCCAAAAAAAATACCTCAAAAATAATCCTAGTGGTGTAAAATTCAAGAATGATCAAAACATGGATACAATCAAAGCTAGTATCCGTAATAGATATTTTGGACTAAAAAGAAAAATTTTCATTTTTCGATGAATAAAGTCTTATTATTCGTGAATAATACCAGATATCGTGAATAAAGGCCGATATCGTGAATAAGAACTCCACACTAAAAAAGTTCTAAATTTAATTAAAACTTCAGATCAATATTTCAAGATAATGATATTGAAGAAATAATATCATTACGAAAAAAAAAATATATATCCCTTACCTCTAAAAAAACAAGATTTAACCTAAATCTTTGGATATAAAGTTATAACTTAAACTTGCACCGATATAGCAATACTCAAAGTATACTCAAAATACTCACAAGAATACGCTTAGATAATATAGAGAGAAAAACTTCAGCTTAGTGTAATTTTCAATTCTAACCTAAGACCATATTTATAGAAAATGCTTAGAACACCAAAGCGTAAAATTTAATATAATAATATTATATATATTACAATTTCCTACGCACACTTTGAATCATCTCAATTCAGCCACTTGCATGTGTTTAATGAGGCTAATCAACACAAAAAAAAACGTTTTTCCTATTTTAAATATTTTAAACTTCCAAAATCAATTATTTTGAGCTTCTAACTTCAATAATTCATAATAAATAGTTCTTTTGTCGGAAAAAATTGAATTTTGCGAGTTTTTATAGGAAATGCAATTCTCTACAACTTTGCAGTAAGAAAGTTTTTCCAAATTCCCAAATGTAAAATGACCGAATCCATAAACGAAGCGATTTTTCAGTTATAATCAAATTTCAATCAATAAATGGGTCCACGTATACATGTTTAACATGTTTTAAACATTTATTCCAACAAAAATACTCTTTCTCCTCAGATACTCAGATATCACACATTCATTGTAAAAATATCACCATTATTATATTATTAAAAATATAATAATATATTTAAATGAATTATTTTATCGTAAAAGATAAAATTTTAATTTTTAACAATTGTCACATTAAAATTTTCTCCATCTATATCCATATAAAATCAATATTTTCCTCATCATATGAATCAATAATTAATTCTTCACAAATAATATTACGAAATTACAATATCGACAACCAGCAGCAGCCTGTGAAAGCAGGGGCTTTCTAATAAGAATTTCTCTCATCTGGCGCCAAGCAATTATTAGGTGACCAAACCTCTCCTTAGACAAAACTTTCTAGATTGCCAATAATGTTATCTAATAATATTATTCAGATAATATGAATTATTGCTTCGATAATGAAAAATCTTGTGTAATGACAATTATCAAACAACAAAGATATAAAATATCAACGCGATAATTATTGAATCAATAAAATAAAATATTGAATAAAGAATTATCGTAACCATTATTGAGTAAAGTGCCTTCTTACGTAAGAATCAATAATTGGTGCAATACTGCGTGCCATCGCTTGTGCAACAACGCCAGACATTCGTGTTTTTTAACGGGTATTCCAACAAAGGTAAATTAAGCAGTAACTACGCTATTATTTTTAAATAACTTATTTTTGTCGCTTTTCTTCCTCCAATCGCTTTCCTCACATGGGGTCCACACATGGTTATACCGCCATACGAATATTCTCTCGACAAAGATTTAATATTCCACGTCCAAACGAATATTCCCAAACAATAATGAATATTTTATAACCATTTGTTTATTTTAAAATACTTGCGTATTTTACCCATAACTATCTACATTAATCAAATCAACCCTTACTATTTCAAAATAATAAATAGAGGAAATTTCATTTTATTAATAAAAAGCTCGGGTCTTACAACCTCCCTCCTTATGAAATTTCGTCCTCGAAATTGACGACGTACACGGTGTTTTTCAAAAGATGAGGATACTTTCATTTCCGCTTTCCAACTCCTGTGTCATTTCCTCTATAGCATGGTTTCTCCACAAGACTTTAACTTGTGGTACAACCTTCGCATGTAGGACATACTCCTTTTTATCCAAGATCTTGACAGTACCTCCTCATACGTTAAGTCTTCTGCTATCTCGTCCTGGTTTCTAACTCAATAACGTGGTTCGAGTCTTTCACATATTTACGAAGCATGAGATATGTGAAACACATTATGAACACGAGACATACTTCGGAGGTAACGCGAGTCTATAGGCTTACATTACCTACTCACAAGTCAAGAATTTGAAATGGACCAATAAATCGTGGATCGAGCTTTCCTCTTTTCCGAATCTTGTAACTCCTTTCCATGGGGCAACACGCAACAATATATGATCCCCATACTAAATTCTACGTCCTTTCGATGAAGATCTGCGATAACTCTTTTGTCGATCTTGTGCCGCTTGTAGATACGTTGTCGAATCATTTGATCTTTTCAAGAATATACGTATTAACTCTAAGTCCCAACAATGTTGCTTCACCCACCTCATCCCAACATATCGGAGAGCGACACACTTCGTCCCATATAATGCTTCAAATGGAGCCACACCTATACTTGCTCGATAATCATTGTTGTAGAGAATTCCCACCAATGGTAAATACTTATCCCAACCGCCTTTGAAATCTAGGACACACGAGTCTTAATAAATCTTCAAGAGTTTGAATAGTCCTCTCGATTGTCCGCCTATTCGAGGATGGTATGCCGAATCAATCTTAAATCCGCGCCTATAGCTTTTTGCAAGCTAACCCAAAATCTTGAAGTGAATCTTGGGTCACGATCCAAACTATGGATATTGGCATGTCATGCAATCTCACAATCTCATTTACGACATATACTAGCAAGACATTCAAGGAATAAGTCTCCAGATCGGCAAAAAAATGAGCGATTTGGTTAATCTATCAACAATAACCCAAATAGCATTGATGCCTTGAGAAACCGTAGGAAGACCCAAGAATGAAATCCATAGTAATGTGTTCCCACTTCCATTTCGTAATCTCAAGTGGTTGCAATGGACCTTTTGACACTTGATGCTCCGCTTTTACACGTTGACAAGTTAAACACGTTGAGATAAACTTTGCAATCTCTCTCATATTGCTCCACCAAAATGTATGTCAAGATCACAATACATTTTAGTACTTCCAGATGAATTGTAAATGGTGTATTGTGTGCCTCCATCATGATCTTGTACTTCAAATCGAATCGTTAGAACACAAAGTCCGGAGTGGACTCAAGTATTCCTTCTTCATCAATTCTCATTTTCTAATAAAGACCTTCTTGTACTTTCTTCTTCATACACATCACCTCCGGCCGGTGGCTTTTTGGAGCAACCTTAACTTTTTCTATTAAAGTTGGCTCTACGCAGATATTTGACATCATCGCACTCGCTCGTCCTCTGATATGATCTTCTACTCAACGCCACCACTACCACGCTCGCTTTTCCGATGGTATTGAATAGTGTGATCGTAGTCTTTTCAATAGCTCGAGCCAACGTCACCGCCGCGATGTTAAGTTCTTTTTGAGTGAAGAAATATTTAAGGCTTTTATGGTCCGAATATATCTCCACTTTCTCCCCATATAGATAGATAGTTCCTCCAGATCTTTAAATGCGAAAATGATCGGCCGCTAACTCTAGATCATGAGTAGGATAATTCCTCTCATATTCTTTAAGTTGTTATGGGCATAAAGCTATGACTTTCCCACGCCAGCATGAGAACACATCCTAACCCTTTGCCCAAGCATCATTCGTAGATAACAAATCCATCCGAACTAGATCGTATTGTTAGAAATGTGTCGAAATAAGTCTCTCTCTAAGCTCTTGAAAACTCTCTCGCATTCTTCGCCTCCAAACAAATTTTGTATCCTTCCGAGTTAATGGGTTAATGGAGTAGCGATTCGAGAAAACCCTTCCACGAATCTCCGATAATAACCAAATTAAGCCCAAAAAGCTACGTCTTGATCCCACCGACTTTCGCTGTTCTAACTTTGTATTGCTTCAATCTTCGCCAAGAACAGATACTCCATGTTTTGACACCACGTGCTTCAAGGAATGCTACTTCCTCGCCCGTAACTCGCATTTCTTCAACTTAGCATATAACTTGTTTTTCACGAAGCCTTTGGAGTACCAAATTCAAATGGTGCTCATGATCTTCACTACTTTTGGAATATATGAGGATGTCATCAATAAAGACAACAACGAATTTATCCAAATATTCTTTGAATACTCGATTCATCATATCCACGAAAGTCATGAGGAGCATTAAGTCAATACAAAAGACATGACTAGAATTCATAATGTCCGTATGATATCAATCTAAGTTCTAAAGGCGCTTTGAATATCCTCGGCTCTAATCTTCAAATGATGATGTCCGAATCGAAGATCAATTTTTTTACTTAATAAAAAGAATTGTGCTCTAATGAATCGGGTCAAACAAGTCATCAATACGAGGTGAGGATACCTATTCTCGATAAAGACACTTCACGCTCAATTCCCCGATAGTCAATACAAAGTCGCATACTCCGCTCTTTCTTCTTTACAAATAAAACAGGAGCAAAGCTTGACCCCAAGAGATGTACTATGATTAGATACGAATGAAACTCATGATTTTGCACCCCAAAATCCGTATACTTAAAACCCGAACTCCTGGTTCTCCACGATACCATTTCTTTAAGTCTAATAATACTAAAATAATAATACATTCGAACTTAATTTACATACATCAAAGTTTACTTCCCTGTGCACGTGACCTTCAAATACATTCCTTACAATACTTGAATAGATAACAATACAACGATAACCATTAACTCATAATACACACTTATTCGATCGCCTTTCCTTTTCCTTTGTTCGTGTTCTCGAGCCTTCAAAGTTGCTCATATCATACATAACCGAAAACATTTAATTTAAGCAAGGATGAACATTTAAGTGCCCAAAAGTAATAGCAATTATATATATAAGTTCGAAAGAATATAAGTATTCTCTTTACATAACACTTCTACAACGAATCGAAAGTTGTGAAGTAATCAGACTTTATAAAAATTCACATAACAACTCTCTTCTAAATTATTTAAATTTGGCTCGCTCTACCCATGAATAGGGTTTAAGAATCATACTATGAACATTCTTTTCATTTTCAAAAAAGGTTTGGCAAATCCATCCGCAAAACCGCTTAAACTTTACGCACGGGAGGGTGATCACCAGATTGTACCTCAGATTGATCAATACTACATAACTTGAACGAAATTCATCGCTCACTTTGTCCGCTGGCGCGCAAAAATCTTCCCATATAGGGATGTTCATACATGTCTGGTTCCAAACCCGGATATTTTTAATCTTGCTCAACAATAATATGTAATTCAACATATATGTATACGGGTAATTGACAAAGGTATATCAACATGTGAATAAATGTCATGGTTATCCAAGTGGGGACACTTATATAACCATTTAGAAATCAACTTAATGTAATATATATCCGAGCTAACATGTTGATAATCAAAGCGTATATAATCATATGACAGAATAGAATAATTAAAACTTCTTACTCTCCATTACATAAAGAAAATGCAAAGGTAGGATACTTTTCGATTCAACGATTACAAATCTCAACTTAGGTTTTATCTCTTTATCACAACCTATCAATAATCGATCATTCTGCTCGATTGTAACAATATATCTTAACACATAAAGACCGCCTTATTACAACAAAGACATAGTCTAATCACATAATCACAAAGATCATACTTTTAGTTCCTATTCTATACTTGAAATATTTTTATACATTTTTCAAATATCTCATCCATGCTCTTCAAGAAGAGTTTTTTTCTTTTTTTTTATAAGGTCCGACATTCACGCTATTGCATCGGCAGACTTTTTTATCGGCAAAATAATGAAGTCTAAGACTCTTATTCTATACCTCAACATCTCAGAATATCGACATCTTATTTTTAATCATTTTCAAAATTTCGTAAATTGAAAAATTTAAAATAATTCAAATCATTACTAAAGGGCCTATAGTGATATAATCATTATATATAGTGTTCTTCTTCAAATTCGTAACTTCATAATCGGCTTCTCAAGTCAAATTAGTTTGGTAATATAACTTTCAAATATCTAATCATAATTAAATGATTTAAACATTAAACAATTCCATTATCATTAATAGTTTAATTAATACTAAACTATTAATGAAACCATCGCTAAAATATAAAAGTTATTTATAATAACTCAAACTATTTTTAAAACATTTATATTACCTTTAAATAATTTTTAAAACAATAAAAATCATTTTAAATAATTACCATTAATATTTAAATATTAATGTACTATTTATCCAAATATTAAAAGTCATTAATTATAACTTAAAATATTTTTAAATCCTTAATATCCTCTTTAAATAGTTTTTAAATAAGTAAAACCATTTTTAAACTATTTATTTAATATTAATCATTAAATAAACTAAATATCATTAATATTATCTTAATATCATTAATATTTAATTATTAATGAAATTATTATTTAAATATTAAAAGTTATATTTTATAACTTAAAATATTTTTAAATACCTTTATTTTCATTTAAAATGATTTTTATAATATTAAAATCATTTTAAACTAAATTATTTAATATAATCATTAAATAACTTTAATATCATTAATAATTATTAATTAATAAAATTCATCACAAAATATTAAAAGTCATCACAAATAACTCATTTACATAATCAATTCCAAGCCAAAATAAACATAGTAAACTAACTAGTTTATTAACAACACTAACTAAACTTCAAAATTCAAACTTTAACTAACAATTAAAAATAATAACATTACAAAATTAAATAAGAATATACCCTAAAATACGAATTCCACAAACCTAATACGCACTTCCACGCCTAAAATTTAACTAAGGAGATCTTTATAAAGTTCTCCCACAACAAAGCCTTTCTCAAAAATTGGAGGCCTTATTGTTGGTGAATGAAACAAAGGTCAAGCCCTTCTATTTATAGGTTTAGAAAATGGTGAAGTTCTCAATTTAGTCAATGTGACTTGGTTTATACTAATTTTTCAATAGCTCACTTTACATTTTCTAACGCATTGCTCATAACTCCATTAATCTGATTTTTGGATATGTTATACATGGTATGTAAGACTATTTTTAAAAATACGAATTACCCAATTCGGGTTCATTAGGTAGCCCAAACAAAGGCATCAAAAGGGGACGCTTCATAATAGCTTTTCAATCTCGTTTCAGCTTACCCTCTTTCGCTAAAACAATCATAACTCTTTCATTTTAAAACATTTTTGAGCGATTCTTGAGCCCACTCGAAGCTAACTTCTGGGACTACAACTTTTATTCTTTAACCATTTACAAATTCCGAACACATCACCCGTAAATTCCGTTCAAATGGATCGCACTGCACTTGTTGGGAAGTTTTGACACCACTACTTTGAAATGTCATAACTCTCTCCTCCGATATCGGATTTAGTCCGCTTTTGGAGTCTATGGAAAGATTATTCGGTGTATATAACATACCAAAAGCCCAGAAGGTTTTGGAAACATTAACTGATTGAAACAAAGATCCGAATAGCACATCCCGTGCTGACTTTTAGTTTTGAGAAATTTGACACATTTCCTTCCAATCACCGTAATTCCTCATCCGAGGTCGGAATGAGGTCATTCCAAAGCCTATGGCTTCCTAACTCAAAGCACTACAACATATCAAAAGCCCGCACCTTTTAAAGCACAAAAGTGAACGAGAATGCCCCTATTACAGATTTGCCCAAAAATAGTTTATCATGATCGGCCAACCATGTTTGACCATCTATAACTTCTAATCTATACATGATATGGACTTGATTCTTTTTCGATTAAAGACCACATATCAAAGCTACACATAACAACTTTTGAAGAACAAAACTCATGATCGAGCAAAGAGTTATGGCCTTTGACAATTGTTGAAAAATAAATGAAATTTGGTTTTTCCAACTTGCTTAAATCTTCAAATTGCAGCACTTTGATGTTATGGGTCTTTGATTTATCAACCCATATCATCAATTAACATTCTATTACACAACTTTAAACAATCAATTGTATCAAATAACATCGAATCAAAGGATTTCTAGGTTTAGTGTTCTTATACCCTTTTTGCCAAAAATTCTTGATTCTTGCTTCGATTTGTTATGGGTGATGGTCAGGCTTTGTTTAAGAGTGTATGGGCAATCTTGTACAAGGCAATTAAATGTAATATTTAATCACTAGATTATAATTCTTACCATTTACCAATTAATTTCTATCCTTCGTAAATTAAAACATTTATATAATAACATCGTAATTAAACCCAGAATTAAAATTAGGGTTTCTCAACGTCATCAATTAGGGTTTCTAATTGACCATTAGTGGTTCTTTAATTATCCGTGTATGTTACTTAACATAATCGTTACGGTTTTCTAATTTCAACCTAATAGGGTTATAATAATTAGGGTTTGTCTAATTATCGACGTAAAAACAAAGAATTAGGATTTTCTTCTAATTACCGACATCTTATACACAATAACCTTCATATACACAAATACTACTCACCATATCTCATAACCGATTTTAATAATTAGGGTTTCACAAAGACGGTAATATCTTGCTATGACCTAATTGAATCGTCATCAAGACAATATTATATTTCCAAGCATATACACAAAGACATAATTATTGTATCAAAAATCATTATAACAATAATATAATATTATTATTCTCATCTCTTGATCACAATCCCAATCCAGATTCGATCTCATATCCGAATTATTCTTCAGACACAAGATCAATAATCAAGTTAAAATAGTTAACTTAATTATTCTCGAACAAATCATATAATAAAATATTTATTATATAATTCTAATTATCACTTCATATATTATTTCCAATCATGTTTTCATGAAAAAATAATTAATAAAAATATTTTGAACTTTACGTAAATTTATTACCATATAATTTGTGGTAATTGATTATTCCAAAATTATTTCTAATTTTTCAAGTAATAAATGTATTCGCATTTATCGCTCACTTTACATGACACTTAGTCTCGCTATTAAATAAAAAAAAAATAATGCGCAAAAATTTCTTATTTATTTTATTTAGAAAATCTCGGTTTCTTATGAAAACCAATGTCCAACAACTCCTGTAGTTGGACCTTTAACTCTGAAGTTCAATAGAGCCATTCGATATGGGGTTTTAGAAATGGGCTTTGTACTGTGTTCAAGGTCAATAAAGAATTCAACTTCACGCTCGGGGGTAGGCCGGGGAAGTTCTTCAGAAATACGTCGGAAAGTCAATAACAACGGGAATATTATTCAAATTTGACGTGTCTTTATTCAAATCCATAACATGGGCTAAGAAAGCTTGACATCCATTTTTCAATAAACGAATAACTTTATGATTAGATATGATGTAAATGATCGATTTTAATGGTTTAGTTGTTTGAATTAGCTTCAACATGTTGTTTAGGAATATGAAAACTAACAACCTTACGAAAATAATCAATTTGGCATGATGAGTAGTTAACCAATCAATCCCTAAAATCACATCAAAAGCAAATATCTTTAAAGAGATAAGGTCAATAGGTAAGGTGATGGTGCCAACTTGGATCAAACAAGACTTATAAACGAAGGGATGTGATGAAAGTTTCTCCTAACGGAGTTTCCACAGATAGGTGAAAGTCTAATTTCTCCGAAGTCAAGTTTAAACGTTGAGCACAAGTAGGAGAGATAAATGAATGGGTAGCACTGACCAGATCTAGTAAAGTATAAACTTCACAAGAATTTATGATTAGCTTACCCGTGATCACCTCGTTTGGGTTCCTCGATTTTGACCAATCCACAACAAACGCTTCTTCCAGAACCGCTGACTTTGACTTTTCTCGGGACGATCTTTTGAGTCATCGTCCTCATTGAACTAGGTTTTTCTGCATCTGCAATCTCGAAGCGATATATCCTTTCTTTCCACAATTATAGCATACACGAACTCATTGTGGGCATTTTGGATCGATATGTCCTTTTTCCGCATTTATAGCATATGATGGGTAGTCGTTCTCCTCCTCGGAACCGGGTTGTTCTTTGCACTGCTGTCTTCATACGGTCGTTGTTGAATCTTCTTTTTAAAATCTCCTCCTAACTTCGCTTTCTTCTATTTTCATGGCCATGATTACCACCAGAGTGGTTACCATTTTTGTCCGCCTTTTTCTTTCTCCACCGGTTATTGTTGTTTTGTTAATCGCTATCTCCTCAGATGATCCTCGATTGTGGTACCTCGGTTGACCGCATACTCGTTATCTCGCTTCTAACAATTGAGCCCTATTAACAACATCTCAATAAAGAAAATTTATGAGAGATGAGATCTCGACGTATGTCGGGTTTCAAACCTCTCGTAAACATCCGCGCCATCGCTCCTCATTCTCCACCAAATGAGGTGCAAACCGATAACTCGCAAACTTCGCCTCGCATCGAGACACCGCTCATGTTGTTCTCGCTTCAGCCTAATAAACTCCACTTCCTTCATATGATTTAACACTTTCGTGAAAGTATTTGTCATTAAATAGTTTCAAACGTCTCCCAAGACATACGCCGAAAGTGGGCGGATGGGTACGCTTCACGATTCCCACCAAGAGTCACCTCGCCACGGCGAAACATAAAGGTGGCGAATGGAACCTTCTGTTCTCCGCATCCCAAGACATCGAATATCTTGGTAATTTGCTTGACCCATGTTTCCGCCATGATCGGATCCGCTTTCCCTTAAAAATCGTGGTCCCAACTCTTTGAACTGCTTGCATTGTGACAACCCGTGAATTGCTATCATTTCCTCCTGTATTTTGAACACGAGTCTCCTCGTCTGATTTTGCATGAACTGCAAAAAGCTTCTAAACATCCCTCGTTCATCATCTTGCTCAATGGTGTTGTTCACAGGAGGAACATTACCAAATCTGTTGCACGTTTCTCCTCTGGTGAAAGAGTAAGCGGCGCCTCTACTGGTCTCATTTCCATTATTAATATTCTCGATCGACATTCTCAAATATCGCCATAAAACAAGGGTTAATTAAGCAAATCAATATATCACATAATATCCTTATATACTGCACAACTAACAAATAAGCTTAGTAGGACACACTAGCAAAGGATTTACCTGCCTCCCTCCTAGTTCTATTCCCCGATCTCCGCCAGGAGATCATATCCCTAAGCTCGATACCAACCAGGACACCCCCAAAATAGGTATACATCACCCATTCTCGAGTTGTCAATACATGGTACAAAAAACAACTACAACTTTATTATTACAACAAAAACCGGTGAGTTTGAATACAAATATTATCTTGAGACAATATCTATACCCAAATAAATCCTCATCACATTTATTGATACATTATTTTACAAAAATGGTGAGGACTACTAAACAACTTTCTCTATAACCATCATTCCATACCCCGACTAGTACTTCGCTACATTCTCGCCTCCTCGAGAAGAAAAATGGAACAAAAAAGAAAAGGGTGAGCTCATTAGCCCAAAAGAATATATTATGACTAAGATAATATACAACAAAATTATCGTTAGTCTTCAACAGGAAAAATATAATAGAATACAATAGACAACAAGTTTTAAATCAATATTCAGAAATGGAAAATATTAATTCATAGAAAGAGTTACGTAGAGGATGAAATCTACTAATATCTATGAATTTAATAAATCCATCATCAATATTTTTATCCTCAGTAACATCAATCAATATATATCCGAATCATATATTCATCCTTACACTACAAAAAGCCGAGACATTCACCAAATTAATCATGTTCATCTAAACACTGCTTCATCTTTGCACTACTAGCCAAAGATATTCATCGAAATCATTCATCTTTCGCACTACAGTGCCAAAGATATTCCATAATATCATCATTTAAGACTGAGGATGATGAAAAATATTTTTAAAGAAACGAATCCAGTGAAACAAAATGACAAGGATTAAGGATTAAGGATTCATACTTTGTTTTATCCACGTCCAAAAAAAAATACCTCAAAAATAATCATAGTGGTGTAAAATTCAAGAATGATCAAAACATGGATACAATCAAAGCTAGTATCCAGAATAGATATTTTGGACGAAAAGAAAAATTTTCATTTTTCGATGAATAAAGCTTGATTCGTGAATGAATAGTTGTTAGAGTTTATGACTGAGGCCAATTATTTGATATAATTGCTTAACGCTTTGATATTATATTTGATTGAATAAATATATGATTTTATTATGGTTTTATTTATCACGTAATATAATTGTTAACATAATAAAATTCCTTAGAATAGTGATACAAATTATATAGTTTCAAGTATGTGACTTGAAATATGAGATTATATATTACCATTAAGATCGGTGTTCTTAAATGTCCTTAGTCGAGTATCATTGTTGATGGGACAACAATGATGCATCGAGACTAGATGTGGATCGATCAATGACCAAATCTCATCGGGTCATAAATATATGAGATATTAAGTCAATGCATAGATATACGTGTTGAAACGATGTCTTCGGATGCACCCACCATGAGAATTCTATATGGAGCATTATGCGAAGTGTCATTAGCAATTCTCATAAAGTGACAATGATGTAATGCTCCTCCGACTTGAAATCGCTTATATTACTACACGAGAATTTATGTACTTTGATATCATCAAATGTCACCTTTAATAGGGGTGGACTATAAAGGTGATTATTGGGTTCATCATTAATTGTGTGAGAAATATGAGTGATCTAGATGGAATTTAACCATCCTATATATTATGGGTGATATCCATAGGCCTCTTGATTGAAAGAGACTATGAAATGCATGGCCATGCTCAAATAGTGATTTGTTTCATATAGTCTACTCATTGATCAAGAAAACCTCGATTAAATTACAAGAAGAGTATGACATTCCATGACTCGAGTTTAATCTAGGATATTAAGGTTAAAAGGATTAAATTACATTGAAACATTGGTCACGAAAAAGATTGCATCGAATCATCGATCTTATTATTACTGGGTAGCAGTGATGCATTACTAGATGTCATTTCAATCGCTTATAATTTTATAATATGATTTTAAAATTATTGCCAACGTAATAATAACCTATAGGTCACACACATGTAACGTTATTTAAAGGGAATTAATTTAAATTTTAAGGATTTAAATATATTAATATGATTAATAGTATTTAAATCACTTAATTTAAATTAAAAGGATAATTTATATATATGTATATTAATTAAGTAAGACTTAATTAAGAGATATATATAAATATAAATTTGGATTTTATGAAATTAGGTTTTGATTTGATTAATTCCTTTTAACTACTATATATATGATATATATAGCAGCCTACTTAGGGTGATATCATAATTGAAAAACCCTAGCCGCTTCTTAGAGAGAGACTAGAGAGAAAATAGTTTCGTAAAATCCATTCCTTTTGGTGGTTAAGATCGCAAGTCCTTCTTATCATTGAGAATCGTTAACGGCTCAAATGCGGCGCTCATAATGGATACTGTAGTAGGCGCGTTAACTCTCGGTTTAGTATTAAGGCTGGAGATTCGAGGCGCAATGGCTTCGATTCTCGCTTTTTATATCCGTATAATCTCTAAACCTCTCAATTAATTGATTTTTCGCACGGATCCTGCTTTAGGGTTTTAAATCGCTTTAAAATTTTAATTTTTCATATGCTGCGTTTACGTCAAAGCCCAACAATAGTACCATATACGTGAATAGTAACCCCGACACTAAAAGTTCCAAATTTGATTAAAAGCTTCAGATCAATATTTCAGCATAATGATATTGAAGAAATAATATCATTACGAAAAAAAAAAATATCCCTTACCTCGAAAAGACAGTACTTCTAACTGAAATACTGGATATATGTTATAACTTGAACTTGTACCGTATAGCAATACTCAAAGTATACTCAAAATACTCACAAGAATACGCTCGATAATATAGAGAGAGAAAACTTCAGTTTCTGGTGTAATTTTCAATTCTAACCTAAGCACCCTATTTATAGGAAAATGCTTAGAACACCAAAGCAGAAAATTTAATATAATAATATTATATATATTATAATTTCCTACGCACACTTTGAATCATTTGAATTCAGCCACTTGCATGTGTTTAATGAGGCTAATCAACACAAAAAAACGTTTTTCCTATTTTAAATATTTTAAACTTCCAAAAATCAATTATTTTGCCTTCTAACTTCAATAATTTATAATAAATAGTTCTTTTGTCAAAAAATTGAATTTTGCGAGTTTTTATAGAAATGCAATTCTCTACAACTTTACGTAAGAAAGTTTTTCCAAATTCCCAATGTAAAATGACCAAATCCATAAACGAAGCGATTTTTCGTGCTATAATCAAATTTCAAATAATAAATGGGTCCACGTATATGTTTAACATGTTTTAAACATTTATTCCAACAAAATATACTTTTCTCCTTGTATACTGTCAGTATATCACACATTCATTGTAAAATATCACCATTATTATATTATTAAAAATATAATAATATATTTAAATGAATTATTTTATCGTAAAAGATAAAATTTTAATTTTTAACAATTGTCACATTAAAATTTTCTCCATCTATATCTATATAAAATAAATATTTTCCTCATCATATGAATCAATAATTAATTCTTCACAAATAATATTACGAATTACAATATTGACAACCAGGCAGCTTCCAAGAAAGCAGGGCTTTCGATAAGAATTTCTCCTTATCCGCCAAGCAATTAGGTGACCAAACCTCTCCTTAGACAAAACTTTCTAGATTGCCAATAATGTTATCTAATAATATTATTCGTATAATATGAATTATTGCTTCGATAATGAAAAATACCGTGTAATGACAATTATCAAAACAACAAAGAATATAAAATATCAACGCAGTAATTATTGAATCAATAAAATAAAATATCGAATGAAGAATTATCGTAACCATTATTGAGTAGTACCTTTCACGTAAGAATTAATAATTGGTGCAATACCGTGCCTCACTTGTGCAACAACGTATTATCGTGTTTTTAACCAATCGGGTATTCCAACAATGTAAATCTGGTATAACTATGCCGTTATTTTTAAACAACCGATTTTTTGTCGCTTTTCTTCCTCCAATCGCTACATGGGGCCCACACACGGTCACAAGGCCGGTCAGCATTTAATATTCCCGACAAAGACGAATATTCCACGACCAAACGAATATTCCCCGACAATAATGAATATTTTATAACCATTTGCTTATTTTGAAATACTTGCGTATTTAACCCATAACTATCCACATTAATCAAATCAACCCTTACTATTTCAAAATAATAAATAGAGGAAATTTCATTTTATTAATAAAAAGTCGGGGTCTTACAGATATAGCAGATATAGATGACACAGTTGTTTTTAAGTTGTTCAAAGCACTCAAAGCTCCTAGTCCACTCTTCTACTCAACGAGTAGGATATCCACTAAGGATGTCTTTTACAATCTTCTGAATCACACAGATTCCTTCTGCACCAGCGATCCCAGGAACTTCTAGTTCCACTCTTGAACTCTTCAAGTCCAACAAACTTGACTTTCTTACGCTTCACTACTTAACTTTTCAAGTCCAAAGCAGACTTGGTACTCTTCTTCGATTGATTGATGGTTGTTGTTGTTGTTGCTTACGAAGGTTGCTACCTCGGTTTACATGTAAGACTTTGGTTCGTTAAGAATCGAGTAAATGTACAAGCTTTTCAATATCTCGATCGTAGAGTTGAGCCTTAGAATTTCTTCACGTTGAATGTTTGATTGCTTGCTTGTTCCTCTCTCTCATCCGTCTCGATCCGTATATATGTGATGTTGAAAACTATCCGTTGGATCCATCCGTTGTGGCATTAAATGCTTCGAACTTTACTGTCTTGCGATGGAGACATTTCGCACATCTCTACGAATTCGCATTTTGGCTCACCGACATCGCGGTCGCTTTTCTCACCTACCACCGAAAAGGTGTTTTTCCTCTTATCCATAAGACTATCATTAGCTTCTTCAATACGCTTTGTTGCATACTAAGGATATTTCATATATTCTGGACCGATGAACACTGCAAAGATCCGGGATCCATTCCTCGTATGTTGAATTAACAACTCACAGAGGCTCGACGCTTTTCGACATACGAGATGATGATGCTCTACGATTAGATCGTGATGTTCTACTAAGAGATCGTAGTGGCTTTAACTTGCATACTACGATGCTATCAATGAGAACACTACGATTTCTCTTAAACTTTCATGCACTACGATCTTCTCGCTGCTGGTATTGTTGACTTTCGTTCCGAGAGCACACTATGATCGTTGACTTATAAACTTCACGCTTCCTTCAACACACTACGATCGTGGAGTTAGCTTGGTGAACGCTGGGACCACTCTACGATTTCCTAAGAGTCCCTTTTAAGGCGAGCACACTACGATCTTCAGCTCTCGCTTTTTGCCTTGACTCACGAATGTTGATCGATTGATGCACTACGATTTCTTCAAGACTAATCTATTACATCTCAAGATCAACCTAATAGCTTTGATCTTTCTATCTATACATTCTGAAACGTAATGATACACGCTGAAAGCTTAGATCAACCTAACAATTTTGATCTATCACTAAGTCCTTGTACATATATTCTTTAAAGGACCTTACGAATAATCATGAACACATGCATTAAAACATCAAATCATAATATGCATTCTCCCAACATATACCTAATTTTGGGGGCGTCACAGTTGGTATCAAAGCTTAGGGATATGATCCTTGGCTAAGATGCGAGACTATAACTAGGAGGGGAGAGACGGGAAATTCCTTCGCTAATATGACCTACCTAAGTTTATTTGATATTTAATTGGTCCGTCAAAGTATATGGATAATGTGTTACATGTCAATTAACCCTTGTTTTGTAGCAGTATTTGAAAATGACATCTGAAAATATTGAGATAAGCAATGGAGCACAGGAGACTGTTGAGTCTCCACAGATCAATAATCAGGACAATGTGCAACAGGATGGCGATAATCCTCCTGCAAACAACAACACTGATCAATTGACAAACGACGGTACGTTTAAGAGCTTTTTAGAATTCATGCAACATCAGGAGAAAGCGCTCCCTATTCATAATGCGAAGAAAACAATGGTAACCTCCACGGTTGGTCACCGCTTAAGCAATTCAAGGAGCTGGGACCACCGTAGAGTTTTTGGAAAAGCCGTAACCACTTAAGGCGAGACGTGGTTAAAGCACATCACCAAGATATTTGATGTTTTGGGATGCTCCGGTGAGCAAAAGGTTCCTTTGCCACCTTTATGTTGCGTGAAGAGGCGCATCACCGGTGGGAATCAGAAACGCACTCCAACCCGACGACTCAAGATGTCTTGGGAGAAGTTCCAAGAGCTGCTCAATGACAAGTACTTTCCGAAAACATTCGTCACATGAAGGAGGTGGAATTTATCAAGTTGGAGCAAAACAACACGACCGTGTCGCAAAGACGGGCCAAGTTTGCCGAGTTGTCCCGATTTGCATCCCATTTGGTTGATAATGAGGAGAGAATGACGCGATTGTTTCTAAGAGGTTTGAAACCTGAGATACGTTAATATCTTATCTCTCATAAACTGTGTTTGTATTCATATGTTGTAAATAGGGCTCAGTTAGTGGAGCGCGATAACGAGTCAACGCAACCAAAAGAAAGCAGTCGATAAAATGATAATATCGGATAATAAATATCAAAGCGATGACAATAAGCATGGAGGAATCAACATGCGTAAATGGTAACCACTTCTGGTAATCATGGTCAAAACAATAAGAATGGACATTTCAAGAAGAGAAGGTCAACAATGACGTAAGAAGGCTCAAGACCAAAGACCCGTTTCAAAGGAAGAAGAACGACCACCGGTCAGATGTTTCAAATGCTGACAGGGGAGGGACACATCCGTCCAAATCAGACGCAAAGAATCCAAAACGTGTTTTAATTGCGGAAGAGAAGGTCACCTAGCTTCGATTTTGTCGTATGGTGAAGTCAAGTCCAAATTGGATAGTGATGCCAAAGGATGTCCTGCATAAGCTAAAGCCAGAGTTTAAGAAAGAGCGTTTTTTTTCGTGACAAGGAACCCGAATAAAATTATCACTTGTATATTAGTCATAAACTCTTATGTTTCTATACCGTGTTGATAACGGCTCAACTCACTCTTTTATTTTACCTAGTTGTGTTCAATGTTTGAAGTTAATTCCGAAGAAGTTAAACTTTGATATATCTGTTTAAACTCGGTTTGGAGAAACCTTCGTTACCTCCACTATTTATAAATTTTGTTCAAATCAACACTTTCACATTACATGTTGATCTTGTCTCTTTAAAAATACTTAACTCGATTTATTTTCACCAATATCCTTACCTTGGAAAACAAAGGATACACTGATAGTACTATGAAACCTGAAGAGTAAATCACAACCACGAGGATACATAAAATTTTAGAAAAAACTTTTTAAACATGGAAATTATTCCATAAAGGCCGAATAATCCTAATATTGAATTTTAAAATTAATTTAGTTTAATAAAACTTTATAAAAAAAACAAAGTGTATTAGTTTGCATGCCAAAATAAGGTTTCCTATGGTAACCGTTAAGTTTGAAAACGAAATGGCACCTCATAACCTTTTTAATAAATTATTGTAAGATGGAGGGTGAGAAGAAAAAATAGAAATCGATTTTATTATTGAAATTGCACGTAAAAGTGCAAAAATCACACACAAAAATTGCATCAATAGTTTCGATGGTATATTGTGGCTTTTTAATTAGAAGTTGCACTCCTTATAGTTGCGATTTTGATATAGAAACCACATTTCTTAAACGTGTTTATATTTGTAAGTTCTTTAATTTTTAACTTTTTACTTTTTTATAATTTATGACCAAATTTAAACTCACTAATTTTGTCACAATAAATATTTGAACTCCCGCCTTCTTGGAACACAGGGGGTGGGGATAATCATTGGACCAAGACCTTAGATTAATAATTATCATGTTTTTTGTATATATTTTAGAGTTTTTTAAGTTTTATTAAAATATAGTTGTAAGTTTAATTTTGAAATATATAATTTTGTATGATTTAAGACTTTAAGTTAAAAATAATGGTTGTATTAATGGAGCAATGTATGCATCTTCAAAATTTGTATGGTACTAATTAAACATTAACTTTTTAATTTGAGGAATTAGAAGTTTTGAATTAAGCTGTGATTAGTTTTCAAGAATTTAACTTTTTGTAATTAGGTATTATTTACAATACCAAATCAACAATATTTTAGATATATATATATTTAGAATTTGAAAAGTATGATATGTTTAATTATTATTTTATTTTTAATCGGTCTTTAAGTAGAAACCGCACCACATCAATCCAAGTGATTTTGTGTTACGATTTCTAATTTAATTAGACAATCGCACTAAAACGATTTCATACCCTAAACCATAAACATGTTTTGACAAAGTTGGAAATATTTAGAATAAGTTGTCATGAACATTTTATGGGGAAGTGGTTAGTATGAAGTTTATTTTGGAATAAGTTGGTCAATTGATCAATAGAATACTGACACGCAAGCGAGGTTGTATGTGTGTCAGTATTCTATATTTCTATTGGCCAATTAACCAACTTACCAACAAAATAACTTCATGTTAACCAAATTCATTTTATGGTACTCAAGAAAATCATACATACTTTTATTCTTTCACCATATTAATATTTTTATTTATTTAGAGTTTCTCATTATTTTTTAAACTGTGACTACATTAATTGTGGTTTCTTAATAGTTTGTATATATAAAGCACGTGGTGGATTAAGGATATTAATATATTTTAACACTTTAATTTGTTTTTGTGAAATTTCAATTGCAACTATGAAAATAATTGAGTTCTTGGAAAATATGTTGTAGAAAATAGCGAGTTTTTGATCCCCTCAGATCTTAACCGACTTAAGAGGTGTTTGATAAAAATTGAATAAATATGAATCTGAATGAGTTGAATCTGAATCTGAATGAAAAAAGTTGTTTGATAATTGACATGTCTGAAACATTTAAATGACAAAACTTTATTATTTTACCCCTCTGAAAAAAACAAAATTATTGTAAATTTATTTAATATTACTTAATATAATAGTTAATATTTTTTTTTACTTCATTCAAATTTGCTCATTCAATTTATTCGGTTCATTCATCTTACCGATTCACTATTCGTTCAGGACAAAAACAAAGCCTTGGCCATTCAGCCATTCAACTTTAAACAAACGCCCCCTTAGTATCATTATGGTCAATAGAAATTCAATAAGTCTTGGGTGACAGGGGGATTCCAGTTTTTTTTTTTTTTGCCATTACTCCCAAAAAATATATAGTATTTTTTTCAATTGAAATTTTTACAAAAAAAAAAAGTGATTTTGGTATAATTAGATACATATGAAAAAATGGCATTGTACAGTCTAATTAAAAAAATAGTATTGTAATTTTATTTTTTTTAAACATAAATTAAATTTTTTTTCCCGGTCTCGTAGAACTAATAGAAATTGAGATGGGTAGACAAAGATGATGTCACTAACATAATAGTTTTGTGATAACTCATTGTAGTTAAGGGTAATGATTCTCTCTTACAAATTGATGGATCCATTTATCATGAAGTTAAATTCATAGTAAGTTGGTAATTTGATTAATACTGATCACCTCTGATCTGCGTGTTGATACTGTATTAGTCAATTGACCAAAATTAACTTTAAATACAAGTTAAATCTCCCTATTTTTTTCTTATTGAATATCAAAATTTTGTATTTTCTATAGTCCATTTAAATATAGGATGATCACTCATTATTGTATAAAGACAAGTGAAAATTGCAATGATTATTTTTTTCTCTTGTTTATTATTGATTAACTTACCTAAAAATAAACTTCATGCTAACCACTTTCGTATTTTGTGTATATATATCAGCTTGCTGGAGCATATTTGAAACAACTCGGGTCAAATCTCGAGTCCGGAATAAATCTCGGGTCAAATTTCAAGTCCGAATCGAATCGCATCAAATCCATCAAAATAAGGCCTCAAACTATTTGCCCATAATAAGATCTTCTACATCTTAGCCACATGACGCTTCCAAAAGGTCACGACTTGAAGATACTATCGGTATTAACTTATTTGTTTAAATTTAACGACGTCCCCACGTAACCGATCACACACACTACCAAAGATCTTTGCCTCTCTAGCCATTGTTGGATAATACCGGCTGGCTTCATGTCCCCACCTCCGGACCTCTCCATCTCTCCATTGTAGGATAATACCACTAGCCTTCGTGTCCCCACATCCGACAACCCGATCGAATGATCCGACCCGAGATTTCGAGAGTCGGCTCCGATACCATATGAAATAACCCGTCAAATCCAGAGTCCTAATAAATTTCTGTCAAATCCAAGTCCGAATCGAATTAAATCCATCAAAATAAGGCCTCAAACTCTCTGGTCCAATAAAGATCTTCGAGTCATCTTAGCCCACCACAGCTCTCCCAAAAATCATGACTTGAAGGTACTATTAGTAGTAACTTATTTGCTTATATCACAGCATAATTTTTTTCCATATTTTTCGATGTGAGACTGAGATGTTACAATATTATTTTTAAAAAGAGAGACAAAACCAAGCATATTATTTTTAAGAAGAGAGTCAAAACCAAGTTTATGTAAATCAAATTTGACTTTTGAATTATGGTATTTATAATTTAATCGAAATTTTCTCATAATTTAATTATTTTTAACATTTTGATTATACCCGGAAATTATTTCGGTTAGTTATATAATACATGTTTTAATTTTGGGACGACCGAATAACCGAATAAAGAGTTGAACTTAAACTTAATACTTATCTGATCTAAAATTGATTCATTTCTCAGCCGGTCACTTCTCACTCCTCATCGCTTTCAGTGAAATCGGTAAGCCATTTTCCCTTATTCAGGGTTTTGATTCCTCCTCAGGTCAGCCCTTCACTTATCGCCTCATCACCTCATCTTCTTCACTCAACAGCAGTCACTCATCTGCAGAATCAAGGGGTTAACATCAGTCACTCATCAGCCTCATCCCAAACAGCAGTCACTCATCCTTTGGCCTCAACAGTACTCTACTGCATCAATCAAGGGGAATCAATTGGAGGCCATCATTCCACCCAATCTGCAGAATCAAATTCATCATCTCTATCCCAATACAAGGTATTTTCGTCAGTTTTGAATATTTGAAATATTGGGCTGAAATTGGGTGTTCTTTGCTTTAGATTTCTATTGGGTATTACTGTTTCTTGTGTGGTGGATTGATTGCATTCTCGTTTGGGATCCATCTTCTTGCTAAACTGATTTTAAACTTTAAGGATTTTGGACTGCCCACCAAGTGTTAGGCAAATTGACCGAGTAAACTGCACATGTTCGGTTATTAACCGAATTACCGAATTTACAATTCGGTAATTCGGTTATTTCCAAAATTCGTTAAATTCGGTATTCGGTTATTTCCAAAATTCGGTTAGTTTTTCGGATATTGAAATTATAACCGAATGATGAATGATCAGTCTCGACTCATATACATACTTCAACATAGATAAAAACATTTAATATCTATACTACTTGATGCATAAAAATTATGTAAAATATTCAATTGATCTGGACTAAAATATACCAATTTTTTATTTTTATTTTTAAATAATCACGTATAGCAAATAAAAATCACATACATGTATACAACACTACTAGTAAGTTAGTTAGACGTTGAAAGTTTAAGATTTAGTAATTGCTATCATTTACATTTATTATGGATTACTACTATATATATAAGCACAAAAGAATTTATTTTGGTCTTTGAATTCGATTATTTAGGAAAATAAACTATTTTTCTTTTATATATTATCCATATACATATTTAATTGCACAAAATGATTTTTTAGTCTTAAAATTTAAGAAATAGCCCTTAAGATTAAAAGTTACGGAAAAAATATACTATATATTTAAAATTATAAAAGATTATATTTTTCTAGAAAAAGATTCGTACAATTATTTTTTCATCTTTTTTCAATCTCAAAATATCTATATCTATATTTTCATTATCATAATTGTCTACTTAATATTATCTCTTATTCTCATATATATTTTTACTTTAATAAGTGTTCCTTAAATTTCATATTCTTCCTATCAATAATATTTAATAATATAATATTTTTTATTAAATTATCTAAATATAAGTATTTGTATTTAAATAAAATTTTACTATTACATAAATAGGTGAATATATGAATATACAAACAAGTGAATAATTAATTTATTATGTTTTATAAATATTAAACGGGTTTTCTACATTACATTACAATATTACATAGCAAAATAAACAATTTGAACCTGTAATAAATACTAACTAGTTATAGTGGCACACGTATTGTATAAGCAATATGCAATAAATATAAGAATATAATAGAAATTTTATCAAAATTTGGAGATGGAATAAAAATTAAAAAAATTAAGAAAGATGAAATTGTAATAAAACTAAATTTTTAGGGAAAAAATAAAATAAATAAATAATAAAATTTGTGCTACGTTTGCACAGGTCTCTCTCATACGAGGTTGTTCTGAAGAATTCCGCTAGTGTTTGGGCTTTGTTTTTACCCAAGTCCTCCAGTAGGAGAAGAAATGGCCAATACCCTGATGCCCAGAGCTTTTAGAAACAGTTCAATCAGTTTCAGTTCAACTTCCACATACAGATATGTAAGTTCTCTTTGTTCCATATACATCACTTTGCTCCTTTTTAGCGCATAGTTTTCAATTCTATCTTTTAGGATTAGTTGTTTTAGAGTCTACGGAAAGAACCCAGCAAGATAAATCAGTAATTAACTTTCGCTTTTTAAGTATACCTAAAAATTAATTTATGTTACTTCTTATGCTCTAGCACACCCATTTGTAGATTCATAAGCAGAAGTAAATTTGATACGGGTTTGATTTTGTCCAGTTATCTTTTCGGGCTTATAACAATTATGGGGACTAAAGGAACACAAGAGTAACTTCAACCACAACACCAATGAAATGGGGCAGAGATTATTTATTTAAATCCGGAATTGGTACTGGAATTTCAAGAAGATGAAAATAGTGGAGAAGACTGGAGTGGAAATTAATTTAAAACTGAAATAGGAACAAGGAATTAAGACAACTGAGTAAAAATATTTCTAAAATTGGCATGTCTTCCCGCTAAACCTAAACTTCATTTTATTCTTCAAATCTCCACTTTGCTGCTTAAGGCTCCTATGATCCTGTAAGATCCCACTAATTGCGCAAGAGAATTGTGGAATTACGAGAGTGATCAGGCCCTTTTTACTCCTCGCGAGCTTTTGGACCATTTCTATGTGGTGGTTCAACTTGGACTGGCTATTCCCCACCTCTCGAAACCCTTCTAGTTCACATTCACCCCTTCTTCTAAAAATTTCGTCCCCGAAATTTACCTTACACCTTACTCCTTATATATATACCATGCACCATACACCATACACCAATCACACACATCATCACGTGAGGCTGATCTGGTTTAGTGACCACGATCTCTCCGTTGTTTATCAGGTCCTGGATCTTGTGTTTCAAGGCCCAACAATCCTGAGTATCAGCCGTGCTTCCCCCTTTCGAAATCCCTGTCCTCAAGGATTGAAATTTGGAAATTGAGCATGTACTGAATCCTCCCACGTTGCATCTTCAAGAATGGTGTTGAACCACTGCTCCAACATTTGAGGAACCGGACAATTTCCTTTCTTCACTAATCTCCTGCTCAAAACAACAACTGGATGGACTAGAAACTGCCCTTCTGGTCCTACAGTAGGAAGAACAGTGCTTGGGACTTTCTTAGCGCCAACTTTCTTTTTCAAGAGAGACATGGAAAACAGGATGAACCAAAGAGCCTTGTGAAAGAGACAATTTGTAGGCTACCTTACCCACCTTTTCTATCACCTGATATGGGCCAAAATATTTAGAAGAAAGCTTTAAATTATTTCTCAATGCAACATAAGATTGTTTGTAGGGTTGCAAACGCAGTACACCCAATCACCAACTTCAAATTCTCGCCACCATCCCGTGAAGGTCAGCATAGTGTTTGTATCTTTGTTGGGCCTGTTGAAGAGATTCTTTTAGTAGCTTGTTCAGTAGGTCCCTTCCTTGGAAGAAAGATGCCACCGCTTCCACATTGGTAACTTCAATGTTTGGAATATTTATTGCCCTAGATTTGGTGCCTTATAGAGCCTCATAAGGTGTCATCTTGATAGAGCTATGTAGGGAACTATTGTACCACCACTCCGCAACATGCAACCATTTAGTCCAATTATGTGGTCTATGACTGGTCATGGCTCGAAGATAAGACTCCAAACATTTGTTAACCCTTTCAGTTTGCCCATCACTCTCAGGATGATAGGCCGAGCTATAATGTAACTGAGTGCCCGCGAGACTAAAAAGTTCATGCCAAAATCCACTAACAAAGAGTTTGTCCCTGTCGCTCACAATGCTCCTAGGCAACCCATGAAGTTTGTAGATGGTTTCGAAAAATATTCCAGCCAACTCCTTAGCGTAATAGGATGAGAGAGTGAATAAAGTGATCAGATTTGGTGAACTCCGCTCTACCACCACCCAGATGATATCTTTTCCTATTGATTTGGGTAACCCTCTATAAAATCCATAGAGATATCCTCCCAAATTTGATTAGAATGGGCAAGGGTCAGTAGTAACCTGTGGTAAGGAACATTTTCAAATTTTCGCTTCTTTTCGACAAATATCACATTCTTTAACATAATGCTCACATCCTTTTTCATGTTAGGCCAAACAAAAATTGTTTAATCTTGTGGTGAGTCACATCCTCGCTCAATGTCCTCCTATACCTCAGTATCATGATGTTCATTAGTTTATCCCTTAAGCCTCCTCCGCAGAAGGCTAATATAAATTTGATTCCTTTTTCTAATCACCTCTTTGTGGTAAGAGTACTGCTCAGAACCTATGCCACCATTTGTGAGTACTTCAATAATCTTCTGAGCCTCCAAATCTTTGTTGTAGCTATTAGTGACATCTGTTAACCATGCGGGCAGTTGAATTGATATCATTCGGAGTTGTACCTTATATAAGTTGTGTACTCTAGAGAGAGCATCCGCCACCTTATTCTCCACCCGTTGTTTATATTGTATCTCATAGTCTAGCCCCATCAATTTGGAAAGCTATTTTTGCTGCAAATGAGTTGTAATTTTCTGATCTAAAAGAAATTTAACTCTTTTGATCAGTTTTGATGATGAAATGTTGCCCATGTAGGTAGGAGTGCCACCTATCCAAAACCATCACTAATGCCAACAACTCTTTTCATATAAGCTAAAACCCCAAATGAACTTGGGTCGAGTCCTCACTAAGATAGGCAATAGTCGGCCTCACAGCATCAAAATTGCTCCTATCCTCGTGTTGCTAGCGTCCGCCTCAATAATGAAAGGTTTAGAGAAGTCGGGCATCGTAAGAGAATCGGAGTGGTACTCATAGCCTTTTTAAGTTCTTTCAAATGTCGCTGTGCCCCATCATCCCATTGGAATGAGTTTTTCTTGAGTAAATGAAAGTCAAGGGTCTGCAAATGTCTCCATAACCTCTAACAAATCTCCTGTAATAACCCTCATGAGTCCCAAAACCCCAAAGTTGCTTAATGGAAGTCGAATCGCCATTCTACCATAGCTTCAATTTTCTTTGGGTCACCTTTAACCCCTTCTCCCGTAACGATATGGCTAAGGTACTCTAAACCGATTTTTCCCAAATGAACACTTACTCTTCTTTTGCTAATAACCGGTTATTTCTCAACACCTCCAACACCTTTCTCGAGATTTACTACACGAGCCTCCAATGTAGGGCTATATACCAGATATCGCCAAAAAATACCAACACTGCTTTTCTTTAAAAATCTGCAAAAACTCGCTTCATCAATGCTTGAAATGAAGTCGGCATTTCGTTAACCCGAAAGACATGACCTATTCTCAAAGTGCCCATGATGAGTCCTAAAAGCAGCTTTTGGAACGCCCTCCCTGAGCACTCTAATTTGGTGATAACCAAATATTAAGTCAATCTTAGTAAACCACTTTGCCCCATGTAATTCATTCAGAGTTCCTCAATAACGGAATGAGAAATTTATCCTTGATAAGTGAGCTCATTCAATCTTCTAGAATCCACACACAACCTCCATGAACCATCTTTCTTGCGAACCAAAGAAAATCAAAAAAGAAATGGAGAATTGTTGTGTTGTATGATGCCATCTTTCAACATTTCCTTTACTTTCAATCTCGCTTTTTGATTATGGGGCACCCTATAAGGTCTCAAACTCATTTGCCTCTTTATCTTTCAAAGGAATCTTGTGATCATGTCTCCTTTTTGGTGGCAACCCTTTTGTTCATGAAATACATCGAGAATTCCTCTGTAAGCTCATTAACGATCGGGGTGTCTCTTCAGGTCGCATTCCCATCCATATGCAAATAAGTATCCCATCATTCCTTTGGTCACTTTTTTTGAACATTTTCCCAAACCTTCAAATTAATCATTTTCAACTCTCCATCCTCCCTTATGCCCTTAAGAGTAACCTCCTTCCTACCTTTTGTGATGATCAATCGCAATTTTGGAAGTCAAAGGTCACAGGTTATATTGTTTCATCCATTCAACGCCTAAAACAACATTACAACCTCCTAAAGACAATATCCTCATGCATGACTCAATTGTTGTCCCCGCATAACCCATTTGAAATTACCACATTTACTATCACTCACCAACTTGTTTCCATCTGCTATAGCCACGATAAATGGGATTGAGGCTCCACTTGCAACCCAACATCCTAGCAAAGTTGTCTTGATCCAAGAAATTGTGGGTAGATCCACTATCAACAAGTATGGTAATAATTTGCCTTCCTACCATTCCTCGAGCTTGAGAGTGTTGTGAGTTACACTACCCGAGAAGTACATGGATCGAGATTTCTACCCCATCTTCCATCAAGTTTCTTTTGTAATGTCCTCCATCAGTAACTTTATCCCCGAACATCGCCTTCCTCCTCCCCATGAATCATATATAATTTAGTTGTGCACTTGTGACCCGGAGTGAACTTGTCATCACATAAAAATATAATCCCTTCCTTCTCCTCTCTTTGATCCTCATTAATGGATAATGTTGGTTTTTGCATCAAGGGGTATCGATTGCTGCTTTGGGAGGTAGTAGTGGTTGTTTTATAGTAATTGGAATGGAGTTTTGGTATCGTGTAGGTGTGGGCTTGAAATTATGGTCATATCTAGAATTGGTGGGGTAAGATGATCGGGTTGAGAAATGGGTCGGGGCTGTCTAGAGAAGGTTCAGAGAGTTGATAATTATTGTTGACTTTTGCTTCTTCCTGTTTGGCCAAAAGTACAGCGATCGACAACAACCTTGGTTTGAAAGGTCGAACAACATCCCTCAAATTTTCTTGGAGACCACTAATGAAACTTGAAATAAAATATTCCTCCGTTAAACCTCTTTGCTTAGTTACGATCATAGCCCTTAGCTCCTCAAATTCATCTTGATAAGCCTCCACCGTGGAAGTCTGTGAAAGTTTGTTGAATTCAGCCTGAGCATCTAAATGGTCAGTAGCACCAAATCTTACAATCACATCATTAATGAACACCTCCATGGGATTATACCCTCTCAAATTGATAAAATTGGTACCAAAGTCTAGCTTTTCCTTCAAAATGAATCGAGGCAAATTTGGTTTTCCTCACTTCTTCCATGGGATTGAAGTCAAAATATCGATCACAACACATTACCCATCCTCTGGGTCACAACCATCAAATTTTGGGAAATCGATCTTAGGCGCTTGTGAGGACCCCAATTGGAATTATGCATAGTTTGGAAAGCTTGGTTTTGGTTTGGTGTGAAATTTTGCCGAAAAAATGAGGTGGGGGTTGTTATACTTGAAGAGGGCTGGTAAGGGGTAAAGGTTGCTCCTTCAAAGACTCCATTGTAGCTGGTTTCTCCTTCATCATTATTACCATTGACTCGATAGATTCCATATCGGCTTCTTCCCTTGGTTTCACCAAATTTCAAAATCAATTGTTTCATGTCCTTCAAAGTATCTTCAAATTTCTCCATTCGTATTCTCCCAATTTTGTTTGATTAAATCATTCATCTCAGTGATACGCGTCTCCTGAGAAGTGAGCCGTTCATCCAAAGTCTTCCATCTTGTACCATCAACCATGTTTGACTACCCACAAATAAATTCAAGGAAGGGTTTGCTTTGATACCAAGTGTAACAGTTATAGGGGACTAAAGGAACACAAAAGTGACTTCAACCACAACACAAATGAAAATGGGCAGAGATTATTTATTTAAATTTGAAAATTGGTACTGGAATTACAAGAAGATTAAAATAGTATTGAGACTGCAATGGAAATTAACTAAGTTATCTAACGAACTGAAAGTAGGAACAAGGAATTAAGAAAACTAGGAAAAACATTTCTCCAAATTCTCATGTCTTTCCGCTGAACCTCAACTCCTTTTTATTCTTCAAATCCCTAATTTTTTCCATAAACAAAGCTCAATGATCTCTGAATCCCCTTGATTGTGCTAGGAAATTGAGAATGATTCCCTACCCAAATTAAGGCCCTAATTCCTAATCATGTAAGATCCCACTAATTGCGTAAGGAACTGTGGAATTACGAGAGTGACCTCGGCTGTAGAATAGCCGTTAAGCTTAGCACGTTAGTTTTAGCTGAACATGAAGGTGGTTCTCTCAAGGCTCAATCCTTAAGTGCTGTAGAAGCTGCAAAGTCTTTGAGTGAGGACAATTTTGTTTCTATGTTACTGGCTGGGTCAGGTCCTTCCCTTCAAGAAGCTGCTGCACATGCTGCCTCATGCCATCCTTCCATTTCTCAGGTTTAGCTTATGAAACTCATGCTCACTATTATTTCTGTCAATTTTATTTATCATAAAGAAGTTGTGCTAGCTACTGTAGTAGCTGTGTTTTGTTTTAGACCTGGCCTTGGAGTGACTTGGTAAACATGTTTTATGAATAAAACAGTGTAGGGATTTGGAATAAAAGAATGTTTTAAGGCGTGTTTCTTGGTCGTCTTAATTCAAAAATCTTATTAATCCAACCTAGAACATTCCCCCTCCTCGTGAGAAACGAGTTCGTTTTTGTATGAGTCGAATAAATTTGTAATTTCTAGGATACGATTGTCTTTAGTGACTGTGTTCATAACCATACAGATTTAGGAAGAAAACAAGCTCAGCATGAGAATCTTTCAACCTGTTTTAGTTTCATGTATATATGGATAATGAATTGTCTTATATGGACTCTGAAATTATAATGTTATTATTTGTTTCTTGTCTAGGTGCTAATTGCTGATTCTGAGAAATTTAAATATCCTCTAGCTGAACCATGGGCTAAATTACTCCATTTGGTTCAGCAGAAAGGTGGCTACTCTCATATAATTGCTGCTTCTGGTTCATTTGGCAAAAATATACTACCACGTGCAGCTGCCCTTCTGGATGTTTCTCCGGTTACTGATGTGATCAAAATTTCTGAATCTCATCTTTTTGTCAGGTGATTTCTGTTGTCCGTGCCCCAACCAAACTCTTTCACAGTGTGCTTAGGAGGATCTCTTTTGTTTATTAGCAGCTGTGAATTGTAAAAGTTAATGATGCCATTTCCACAATTTGATATATCTCCTAATTATATATGAATCTCTAGTTTAATGAAGCCCTTTTAAATTTTACCGGACCTAACGAGTGTCAGTTGGTGTTATGTTGTGGTTTAATGTAATCAATCACTGAGAAAAGCTTGTTATGCACTTCTTACGTGAAATTTGTGTGCTTTCTCTCATTCGGAATTATATTTCTGGTTCTATCTCGTATCATCGAATATGTTGTGGTGTTAAGGAACATAGAGGAGCATTTTGTGAGTCATTTGCTTACCAGCAAGTAAAAACTCAGTTTAGGTGTTGATCCATAAAAATTTAAATATCCTCTAGCTGAACCATGGGCTAAATTACTCCATTTGGTTCAGCAGAAAGGTGGCTACTCTCATATAATTGCTGCTTCAGGTTCATTTGACAAAAATATACTACCGTGTGCAGCTGCCCTTCTGGATGTTTCTCTGGTTACTGATGTGATCAAAATGTCCGAATCTCATCTTTTTGTCAGGTGATTTCTGTTGTCCGTGTCCCAACCAAACTCTTTCAGAGTGTGCTTAGGAGGATATCTTTTGTTTATTAGCAGTTGTGAATTGTAAAAGTTAATGATGCTATTCCCACAATTTGATATATCTCCTAATTGTTTATGAAACTCTAGTTTAATGAAGCCTTTTTAAATTTTACCGGACCTAACGAGTGTCAGTTGGTGTTATGTTGTGATTTAATGTAATCAATCACTGAGAAAAGCTTGTTATGCACACTTCTTACGTGAAATTTGTGTGTTTTTTCTCTCATTCAGAATTATATTTCTGATTCTATCTCATATCATCTAATATGTTGCGGTGTTAAGGAACATAGAGGACCATTTTGCGAGTCATTTGCTTACCAGCAAGTAAAAAACTCAGTTTAGGTGTTGATCCATATTTCTTTCCTCACATGTTGTAGACCTATATATGCTGGAAATGCTCTATGTACTGTTCGATACACTGGTTCCAACCCGTGTATGTTGTCCATTAGATCTACTTCTTTTCCAGTTACCTCGATGTCTGCCGATTCGAAATCTAATACTGCCCCAATTGACCCGGTTGACCTCTCAACCTTTGATGAAGGTATGTTATATTATTCTCTACTGCACTGGTGTTATTGTTGTACATATTTTCGTGTATGCAATTAATCAGAAGTACAAATGAGCACGCCAGGCCCTTTTTATTACATTAAATCGAAGCTTTCGTTGGATTTCTATTTCCTAGTGTGCTTCAGGGTTAACATTGTTTTGGATTTTGTTTTGCAAATTAGATTTTTTGGGATGTTTCTGCCAATTAAGAACGTAGGCCATTTTTGTTTGCAGATGGAATGGGTACATCTAAATATGTAAAGCAAACGACTCAGGAATCAGAACGCCCAGATCTTGGAAATGCACGTGTTGTCATAACTGGGGGGCGAGCATTGAAAAGTGCTGAAAACTTCAAAATGCTAGAGAAGCTTGCAGAGAAACTTGGTGCCGCAGGTTCTTCTCTAGAATTCTCATTTTTCTTAACTCTTCCTTTTTTCATTTATATATTTGTTTTGTGGGAGAGAAACTCGCGTACTTGCTGATGAGAAAAGAATCGTCAGTGTTGTTCCTTGAAACCCAACAGACATTTTTTTAACTGGAAATCTGGTAACTTCAAGTTTCTTGGCCTGCCATATCTGTCTGCTCATAAGCATAGTGCAATGTAGTCAAAGTAACCAATATGATATTTGATTTGACATTAATATCCAATTGAGATATACATATACATATATATATATTTTTATTTTTTTTCCTGCAGTTGGTGCTACTCGTGCTGCTGTTGATGCTGGATATGTGCCTAATGATCTCCAGGTAACTCTTATATAATATTTAAGAATATTGATGACTTCAGTATACAATCAGACGGGACCATCAATAGTGTAACACACTTTGTGCCGTCCCCCCATCCCTTTTTTTTCTTATGCAAGCAAGAAGAAGAAAGTGCATCAAATTTTATTCAGTTGAAAGCTATGATTGGTCTTATCCAGGGATATTTTAATATAATTTGTTTCTAAAACACATCTTTCATTAGTAAACATGGTGTGTTTATATTATTGAAGTAGGGTGAGATTCCTTCCTCGTACTGACAGAGAGAGTAACTTACATGAATCTGTATTAGTAAATAATGTTTCTGGATGGAATTTCACAGATTCTAAATGACAACTGATGGATGCCTCATGCTCATAATGAATGATTTCGTGTCAGGTTGGCCAAACCGGAAAGATTGTTGCCCCAGAACTGTATATGGCTTTTGGTGTTTCTGGAGCCATTCAACATTTAGCAGGCATGAGAGATTCTAAAGTGATCGTTGCTGTTAACAAAGATGCAGATGCACCCATATTCCAGGTTAAGTCTCTACCATCATTAACTTGACATGTGACTTAAGAGGTGAATCCACTTTGAGCTCTTTATGTATGCCCTTCCTAAATGCTTATATACTACTACACTAACTTGCATTGTATATGTCAATTCTGCGAATATAGTGAGTTCATGTGCCAGGTTGTGGAATAATTGTTAGTGGTTATATAATAGATGTTTCAAATGAGCTCCCTTTAATTGCAGGTTGCTGATTATGGACTCGTAGGTGATCTATTTGAGGTGATACCGGAGTTGTTAGAGAAGCTACCTGAGAAGAAAAAGTAGACACATAGCTGACCATAATACTGAATTTTGAAAGTGAAATTCAGAGAAAGTAACAACCATTCTGATAAAGTATAAGAATCCATTCTGTATGTATAATTGTTTAATTCTGCAGAATAAAGGCCACTTGAGGTTTCACTTGGATTCTTGATATAAATGTTATTTTATTTATTTAAGACTCCAACCCCATTTTTCCTACACGAAAAAACCCAATTGGCTTTGCCTCGGTCTCGTTTTATAACAGCGTAATATAAATGATAAGGAGTTGAAATTTATATTATTGTTAATTGGTTATTCTAAATTTTGGAGAATTCTTTTATGTTTTTAATTTCGTGTTCGGGTTTGTTACTATAATATGCTGACTCACAATTGTATTTATTAATATATTAGTTCAGCAACGTCAAGAAGCGCATCTGGTGTAGTGGTATCATAGTATCCTCCCACGGTACTGACCAGGGTTCGATTCTCTGGATGCACAGCATTTTTATACTTTCCTTTTTATATTTTGTTTTATCAGTATAGTAAATCATGGAAAGTTAGCTTGCCAAAGTACTTAGGGTTATTTGATAAAATTGAAAAAAATAATTTTAATACGTAATGAAAAAAAAGTTATTTAACAGATTTTATTATTTTATTTCTTTAAAAAAAATTTAAAATTATTGTAAATTTATTTAATATTACTTAATATTGTAAAGAAAAAAGAATTAAATATAAATATTTCATTTTTATTATTTTACTTACCCTTTGAAAAAATTCAAAATTGTTATAAATTTATTTAATATTATTTAATATAATAGTTAATATTATAAAGAAAAAATAAATATAAAATACTTCATTCAACTAAAAAAAAATACATTTAACCATTCAGCCCGACGATTTTTAAGCATTTATCTCCATTTAACTCTAAATAAACACCCCATTAATAGAGGTATATTCAATTCAATATAACTACAAATAGTTAGCTCGATCGGGCACATTAAATAATAATTAATACTTAATTTTGTAATTTCTATTTGATTTGAAAGAAATCTAGGGCTTGTATGGTTATTTTGTGGGATCTTTTGGGGAAAATTGGTCTATAATTTTTTCTTTAAGGGGTTTCCACGTTAAATATTATGTCTTGCTTGTGGATCGTTAATTATTTATTATTTTCATTCTGATTATTGAGTTTGTTGATTTCCTATTTTATTGCACAAAGAGGAAAAAATAATTTATCCGATTGAGATTATTTTTAGGTTTACTTTTCCCAACAGTGGTATCAAGAGCTTGATTATTTTTGTGATTTTCTTGTGCGAAATAAATGGAGGATTGGATAGCAGGTTGCGTGATTAAACTCACTGCTACAATTAAATTATGCAATTAATTTGGAAGCCAAAAATGAAGAATTTACTTTACTGTAAGGATTTGTACGAGCCACTTGAGAATAAAGGAGTCAAGCCCATAAACAAAAGTAACGCATAGTAGAACAAAATGAACAGAAAGACTATTGGTCTGATCAGATCGTGAATTGATCAAAGTGTTATGATTAGACAAGGTTGGTCTTCGAAAAGGGAATTTAATATGGATGTTTATATAAAGTTGTTGTTATTCTTCTCTAAACTTGGCATTAGTTTCGCTATAATCTATACTTTCATCTTATGCAGGGATTAAATTTGGGTCTTTGCCCGGACAGCCATGATGTGACTAGATGTTTATGACAATGATTTAGATTATATTTGTGTGCTTATGTGTGTGCTATAATGTGGTTGATAAGGGAATTGACACTTTATTTTTCACGAGTAGCCATATTTAGTGTTACAAATGAGATCAGTTATTGAACATTGAATGCTATGCAATTGGTTTGCATGGTTTATTCATATTGGTTTATTAATGTGTATATAGCAATAATATTGTGTCTGTTTATGTGTTTGCATATGGATATATATTTTGTATTAGTTGTGCATGTGTTAGGATATAAAAAATGAATCGGATGTTTATATATATACTGTTGTGTCTTGAGATATAAAACATATATATATTTTTTATAAAAAACCCAAAAAAACAGGCAATTTTTTTTCGTAATTAATAATCAGTGACCACAAGCAGTCTCTGATGAATATCCCATACCTTGAATGGTGTCAAGGAGTTAGCGACTGTGCCGATTGCTACTTACGGTCACTAACTCGTGGGCCACGTCAGTGACCATAGTCGACATATGAACTATTAACCACGATTACTCAGCTTAACGACTGTATTCCGTAATATATAGTATTATTTAATAAATATATATATAATAAAACAGAATATAAAATGTCAAATATAAACCAATAAATTTGAGTCATTTGAATTCACAAAGTCTCCTTAAAGCAAATTTATTCCCTCACTGGTGCTAAAGGATTAAATGAATAATTGCTTCCCAAGATAAAACGGATTTCCAGTTCTTAATTAGAAGCACTTCAAAATTAAGAACACTACGAACACAACTTTTATGTTATGTACTGAACTGTATGAATAATAATGCATGTATGCAGAAACCATAAAGAGCTTACTACACAATTATGTGGAAAAATGAAACTATGCAGAAACAGAAATATTGCAACGGGAAGGAGCAGACTGGAACGGGAAAGGGGAAACTTTACTGCAACGGGAAGGAACAGACAAGAACGGGAAACGAAAAACTTTACTGGCAACGAGAAGGAGAATGAAAACCTTTCTGTAAGCAAACGGGACGGGAAAGGGGAAAAACTTTGCAGAACGGAGGAAAAAGTTGATATCTGTTTTAGGCGCCCACATCGACTATTTATAGAAAATTTCCACGGTTGGTATCTTCCCGTTGGCGCGGTTTATTCCCGTTGGCGCAGTTTATTTCTGTTGGCGCGGTTTATTCCCGTTGGCGTGGTGTGACAAAACTACGTAGTATTGATATAGCTTAGACAAAATCTAAATTATTAAACAGATTTTGTCTAAAAAGATATATATCATGACCCGCCCACGCCCACGCCCACGATCCACGACTAATCGACCGATCGAATCGGACCGGACGGACAATGTTAGCCATGTGAGTTTCAAATGTATGCCTTGGCTAGGTCCTTTCCCTTCCACAAAAGTGGGGTGCCCCTTGGGGTCCTTCCCATTGAGCAAACATCCCATATATATGTTAGTCATTTTTTCCTCTAATCCACTATGTGAGACTTTTATAATTTACAACTTCAAGTAGGTGACTTTGTAGTCAATTTTTTCATTCAATTCTTAATTAATGAATTTGAACACATAAATATACCAAGTTATACTCCTCATGAAGGAGAATACATTGGTGCAAAGACCCGACATTTTTAGAATGTGAGTCCCTCATTTAATTGAGCCTCAAAATGCTCTAATATTCAATGTTTTCAAATCCCATTTTCAACAATGACATCACCAGTCGCTAATTACGGTCGCAGATCTATAATTCTATTATTATCGGCAACTCAAATGACGATTATATATATGACGATATTAGCAAACGAAAGATTCGGTGGCATATATCTATTAGCGATCAAATGCGGTCGCAGGTAATTCTTTTCCTTGTAGTGATGTTAAAAAATGTGACCTAAAGATCCCCAACGACCAATTCTCGTATGAATTCCTAAAGATCCAATAAAATATTCTACTTGTTGCAATTACTTTTGAGTTGATAACAATAGTTCATATGTTTCATAAAAATAATCTCATATTCATCTTTTTAAGTCGGTTTAATAAATTCTAAAATTAAAGTTCATATAATTAAGTTGTAATGATATTGGTACTAAAAAGAAAACAATTTTCTTTTAAAAAAAAAGGGTAGGGATGGAGTCTTAATTAGAATAGTCAACTGTGCCATGCGAAAAGCCCAAAAAGGCATGGGCTGATGTTAGCCTTCACGGGTCTCTCAAGTTTTAACTTCTTAGGCACCCATCACACTGATCCTAAGGTTTGAACCCAAGAAATCGACATAGAGAATAAACCATTTTAACCACTAGGTCAGCCCTTGAGGTTCTTGATGGTGTAAATTGTAATCAAGCTAAATATGGGCGCTACAATTAATGAGACTGGTCAAGTGGGCATAGGAGTTACTATTCGTAATTCGGGATGCTTGATTCTTGGATGTTGCTTGGATTCATGGATGCTTGAGTCTGATGTTGTTAACATTATTAAGGGTGTAAACGAATTGAGTCGATCGAGTTGCTCAAATTTGGTTCACAAATTTTATTAAGTATAAAATAAGAGATTTGATTGAAATTTCCATTTACCAATAAAACAAACACGATTTTTTCGAATCGAACCCTTGTTTTATTTATTTTACAGCCTTAAAACATTATTATTAATTTTCACATGACAATCTGTCCGATATTGGTGATCAAATTGAGCACTACCTTCATCTTTGCCACGGGTTCTCCTCTCTTCAATTTAATTATGTTCCTCTTGATGGTAACGAATTAACTAGTTTTCTTATCAAATTGACTCTTATTTTGTTTTGGTTCGGTCTAAATGTTCTGAATGTTATATTTTGTAATATTTTGAATTTGTAACTTTATTAATTTTTGTAGAGCGATACATGTTGTTATATTACTTTGAAGGTATTTTGTCTCTGATTTGATTTGATTTGATTTAACATATAAGTTTGTTTAAAACTGTTTTATTGGTATTGTGTCGCATGAGTGGTGACATTATATATATTTCTTTGCAGGATAAGCGATAAGGTTTATCTGAGTTATAACCACTTGTGGAGGTACCACAAATATATTCTCTTAGCAACGAGGCATGACATTTTCGTGACGATGTGATCAGCCAACGACGTATCCTTTTGTATGTTGCTCTGGGTGTGAGCTTTGACTATTTGATATGTCAGTTCAGGATGCGTATAGGTTGACCCTAGTTTTTGTTATGTTTTGCGGATTGATGATGTTTGTGTTAGACACACCTTTATATTTGCTTGCATTTGAATTTGCGGTCCAATGTGCGATTTGTCTGTGTGGTATTATATATTTTGATTTGTCTGTGTGGTAAGGTTTTGTTTTGTTTTGAGTTTGGTATGATATACCTATTTAGTCACTTTGATTCAGCCTTCTATTTATTTCATTAATTCTGTTGATTCAGATATATTATATTCAAACTTTGGAGATTATATTATCGTTGGTATTTATGCTTGAGGCCTTGTTTAATATTTTGTCAGTTGATTGCATATTTTAGTTATGCATCTTTTGTATATCTTTATCTGTATTGAGCATTTGACTTATGTTATATTTTTCTTCCGGTAGATTTGTAGTGGCAATTTAGGATTTCGTGTGAAAAGAACTACCTTTGACCTAATATATAAGTTTATTTGGTTTTAGGGTTTGCTTATTGTACAACTTTTTAGAGAATTGTATTTAATTTCATATTGGTGGATTATCAATTATTTAATGTTTTGAAGTTATTAGTGCTCTATTTACTTATTTAGAGATTTATTGTACTTTGCATGTGACTTTTCTTTCTTATTCGGAAAGGAGATGTTATATACACAATTTGTATAAAATTAATCGGGTACAATCAAGTTGTTGGTTGGATCGGGTATATATTTCGGTCAACTTCTGTCAAAAAATAATTTTTAGAGAGACATTGATGATACCTTGATATAACGAAAGTATATTTAGCCCTTAATTATATTTGTGCTTAAATTTTGCTCCAATTATAATTTTTTTAAACCTCCTTTATATATTTTAAATTGATGCTGTATACTCTTTTCATTCAACAAAAAAATGTATTTAAAATAGTTAGAGAGTTTCAAATATGATTAAAATGATCTATCAAGAAGAAAAAATTAAAGGTGAATCAAATCTAACAAATAACTCATTCCATATGTGACGCCCCCAAAATAGGTCCATTCCACCCAACCCATTCTGAGTCGCCAAATACATGGTACAGAAATTACTACAACTTTATTATTACAACAGTAAAACTGTGAGTTTGAATACAAATATTATCTTCTAGACAATATCTATACTCAAATAAATCCTCATCACATTTATTGATACATTATTTTACAAAAATGGTGAGGGCTACTAAACAACTCTCTCTCTAAACCTTCACTCCATACCCCGACTTCGATCCTCGCTATGTTCTCACCTCCCGAGAAGAAAAAATGGAACAATAAGGAAAAGGGTGAGCTCAACTAGCCCAAAGAAAAGAATATTATGACTAAGATAATATACAACCAAATTATCGTTAGTCTTCAACAGGAAAAATCTAATAGAATACAATAGATAACAAGTTTTAGATCAACAAATGCAATGGAAACAACAATCCATTAGAAGAGTCACGTAGAGAAAGAATTCTACCGCTTTCTAAGGTTTAAAAGTCCATCATCAATATTTTATCCTCAGAATAACAATCAATATTCATCTTTGCACCACAGCCAAAGATATTTATTTAAATCACCAGCTGGTCATGTTCATCTCAACACTGCTCATCTTCGCACTACAGCCAAAGATATTCATCGATTAATCGCTCATCTTTGCACTACGTGCCAAAGATATTCATCAAGATCACCATTAAGGACCGAGGATGATGAAAAATATTTTTAAGAACGAATCCAAAGGAGATAGAAGGACAAATATTAGGATTCATACAATGCTTTATCCAAGATCGATAATACTTCATAATAAACGATTTTGAAGCGAACTCAAAAATAACGATCAAAACATGGATACAATCAAAGATAAGTAGCCAAAATGTAGACATCTTGGACAAAAAAAAAATTTTTATTTTTCTATGAATAGTGCCGATTCGCGTGAATAATGCCAGATATCGTGAATAATCCGTGATACGTGAATAAGAACTCCGACATAAAAAAAGATAGAAATTTCACAAAAAACATCTTCACGCTTCAGTGAATAAGAATCGTGAATACTAACTCAATAATAAGAACCCCGATATGAAAAAAGTTTTAAATTTGATAAAAAGTTCAACAAAGATTTTGGCATAATGATATTGAAGAAAATAATATCATTTCATGAAAGAAATAATATCCTTACCTCAAAATAACCGCATTTCTTACATTGAATTTCGATAAATAATGATGAAACTCGCACCGTATAAAGAATACTCAAAGTATACTCACAAGAATACGCTCGATAATATAGAGAGAAAAGAGAGAAACTTAGTTTCGGTGTGATTTTCAATTCTAACTTAGCCATCTATTTATAGGAAAATGTTAGAACGCATGAAAGCGAGACTAAATTAATAAAATATATTATTATTTATTCAAAATTCCTACCCACATGTTTTGAAAACTCTAGCATGCCTTCTTTGGTCAAAAACATCAGCCACCCATGTGCCAACAACCACAAAAACGTTTTTCTTATATAAAATAATTAAAACTTCCAAAAATCAATTATTTCGGAACTCCGGAACTTCAATAATTCATGATAAATAGCCCTTTTGTCAGAAAATTCGAATCTCGCGACTTTTTATAGGAAATTCAATTCTCTACAACTTTGCAGAAGGAAGTTTTTCCAAATTCCAAACAGAAATTATCCGAAATCCATAAATGAGCGATTTTTTTATCCTATAATCAATTTTCTATTCAAGAATTGTGTCCACCACACACAAAAAAACATATGTTAAACATTTAATGCCACAAAATACTCTACCTCCTCATATACTCATATATCCCACATTCATTATAAAAATATCACCGTTAATATATTATTAAAATAATATATTTAAATGAATTATTTTATCAGAAAAAGATAAAATATTAATTTTCAACAATTGTCACATTAAAAATTTTCTCCATCTATATCCACATAAAATCAATATCATATAAATCAATAATTAATTATTCACAAATAACATTATAGAATCACATTATTTGTCACCGTGCGCTTCCTGTGAAAGAGGGGCTTTTTCAATAAGGATTTCTCTTACCAAGCGCGCAATTAGGTGATCAAACCTCTCCTTAAATGTAACTTTCTAGACATTGCCAATAATGTTATATGATAATATTATTCAATTAATATGAATTATTGATTTGATAATGGAAAATACTGTAATGACAATTATCAAACAACAAAGGATACCAAATATCAACGCAAAGAATTATTGAATCAATATAATATTGAATAAGAATTCACCGTAATAATTATCGAGTAGTGGCCTTCTTACGTAAGGATCAATAATTCAACAATACTGCAACAATCACCGGTAATGCACTTGTGCAACCACGATATATTATCGTATTTTAACCACTGTGTAATCCAACAAAGGTGTTAAGCAGCAGTAATAACTACGTCGTTATTTATAAAAACACACATACTTGTCGCTTTCCTCATCCCATGCTTATTCTTACATTATGGGGCCCACAAAATGATCAAGGCCATTGCACAGCATTTGGATATTCCCGATAAAAAGAATATTCCACGACCAAACGAATATTCTCCGACAATAATGAATATTTTATAACCACTTGCTTATTTTGTAAACTTTGCACATTTCACCCATAACCAAAACATTATATCAAATTAACCCTTATTAATTTAGAATAATGAATAAAAGAAAATTCAATTTTATTTATAATAAGTTGGGGTCTTACACCATATGGTAGAGATTTAATTAAATTATACCTATATTACCATCTAGGTTGCAAGGGACATATATATAATTCAACCATTTAAAAAAATATTATTAATTATAAGATTTATTATTTTATAATTGTTATTCAATCATACCCCGTTTAATTTTGAAGATATTTTAAATTAACTTTCAAAAGTCAATAACGATAAGATAGAACAAATGTAAGAGTTTTTCATATAGTGACTAACTTTGGTTTATAAATCATACCGAGTTTGATTTTGAAAAATATCTTAAATTAAATTTTAAAAGTTAATAACGATAAGATAGAATAAATGTAAGAGTTTTTTATATAGTGACTAACTTTGATTTTTATAATTTCTCTCATGTGGTTTTTAAATTAGAGAAAAATGAGAGATAAAAGACGAAAGAAAAAAGAAATCTAATACCGATCGAGATACACAAATAGAGGTATGAAATATTATAAGCATATGTTGATAACTTTTTTTTCATCATATTAACTCGTGTCTGTAATTTTACCATATATTGATTATGTAATTATACGTATTACGCAAGAAGGATAAATTAACAACTCGAACAGTGATGCTCCAATTTATTATCATGTTTTTCTGTTTCTTTTTATTTATTCGTAAACTTAATTATTACATATATTTAATTTATGTTGTGTGTGTTCATGTATAAACTAATTGCTAATCACATATAATTAGAAAAATTATCTTTATGAATAAGTATATATTAATATAAAATAAATATACATAATTAGTAATATCGTTATCACTATATATATTTCATATTTCATGAATAAGTTTATATATATATATATATATATATATATATATTAAAACAGTTCGTGCCTTGCACTAAAATTGAACTAGTTAATTAAATTGGGGTTGAAATTAGAAACTCCAAAACCTATTTACTTCTGTGTGTGCTTCGCTCCAATAGACAGAAGTATATATATCTGACTATCTGTCATTCTAATCTTTCCCATTTTTGTTTTAACTAATTTGATATAATTAGTGAAGGCACGTCTAGGATCCAGTGTTTATATATGCAATTAATTTCTTTCTCTCTTTCTCATGATTCCTCATTAAAAGAAATTAAGATTATTATTTGCTCGATTCATTTAATTATCAATGAGAATATTCTTTGTTTCCAATATATATATATATATATATATATATATATATATATATATATATCTTCTGGCATGCACGAGTTAATTTTTTTTAAAATGTCATTATATAGTTTGATTTAAATTGCTTTATGTGCATGGTAAACGTTGCTAGATCTAATTAAGGTTCTGAATTTTCATTTGTTAATTATATACGTCATAAGTCTCTTACTGACATAACAAAATGTATTTTATATTTAACATCAGGTTTGGGGACACGATCATGGACACACAAGAAAATTCAAGGCTAGATCTCAGTCTCAATCTTAACTTACAGGTATATATATATATAGAAATAGTCAAATCCAGATTAATGTATGTAGTTATATATATTGCTATAATTATCTGAAGTTTAGTTATGCGTTTGCCTGTTTTGTTGGATATCTGTGAGACTAATGAGGGGCAGTCATGACCACAGATCCTGAGATCAGGAAACCCTAAAATTAATATGCTAAGAAGAATTATAAGAAGAAAAAGTAAAAGGAGAAAAACCAAAGTTTTTTTATTCCCCAAAAAATCCTGGCATTGCACTTTTAGTTATTTTTTTCTTTTCAAAATGTTAAATTGGATGATTTAATGTGTTTTATAATATTCTAGTTTCATATACATAAATACATGATAATCAAAATATAATTCTTTAACCACGTACAGGTTCAAAGTGCTTCAGCCACATCTGATCAAGAGCCTACTACCCCTAACAATGCATTACCTACTCATACTTCACCAAATCTTGGAATTAATCCACCACATTCCCAAATTTCACCAGTACTTTTTGGGAGAGATATCCTAGCAACGGACCTTCTTATGCAAGTCTTGGTGAGTGCTGAATCCTCTAAGGCCAAAATTAATGATCTTGCAGTTGCAGCTGCTGATGAACTAATCCAGAAGGCCTGTGCACTGGAACCCTTGTGGATGTTTGATGAGGATAAAGAAACTGAGACACTGAATGTCCCTGAATATCAACGGAGATTTGCGTCCCTTGGCTCAACTCTAGAAGAGATCATTAAATTGATTGCAGTGGGAGGAGATAAGCCTTTGCAGCTAATTATGCTAAATTTCAAGGCGGCGACAAGCCTCCTGTGATATTTCCTGTTGGAAATGGACAAGCCTCTTTGCAAACTGAAGCTTCAAGAGCAACAGGGGTTGTATTAATGCAACCGCTCAGCATTGTTGATCTTTTCATGGATATAGTGAGTTTCTTAGCTCAACCCTAGCTACAGGCGTGCACGGGACAACAAAAGCCCCAGATGCAACTTTTTTCCTATAAAAAATTAAATTCTACTCAACCCTGTCCTAAATATTTCACAAACAAAAAAAATTAAAAAGTAACCAACCAAATTAACAATGTAACATATGCAACATTAAGTTTGCTATATTATTGTATAGCTAGAAAAGAGTTGCATCCATATTTTTTATCCGGGATTTTGTCCGGTGTCTGAATCTTCATTGTTCTTTGAATGATGTAAATTAGTTGCTGACAGTATGTAGTTGCATGAATTGAAATAATCAGGAACAATGGTCACTTGTTTTCTGCAATATTGTCTCAAAAGCCAGAGTCCTTGGATTATTATCAATAGGAGAAGAGTTGGGGAATCCTAATGGAGCCTTGCAAGTGGTATGTATATATAAATATATATTAATCTAGATTTATAGCATGCATAATGTATTAATTCATGGTTCCATAACATTATTTTGTGAATTTTCTTGGTTAATTAACACTATAAAATTAGTACACAGATGAAAGCAGAGCTTCATGTGGCCTCTCCACTAATTGAGACGACTAGGGAGATGTATTTTGCACGATACTGTAAACAAATGGGTGCCGTAAATGCATGGATAGTGGTGGACGTTTCCTTGGAAAGTATTTTCCCTAATCCGGTAATAAAGTGTAAAAGGAAGGCATCAGGCTGTTTAATCCAAGGACTTGAAAATGGATTCTCCTCCAAGGTTACATGGATTGAGCACAATGAAGTAGATTATAGTTATGTTCCTAACATCTTCAGGCAGCTAATTACTTCAGGTTTCGCATTCAGCGCCAAGCGCTGGGTCAGTATATTGGAGAGGCAGTGTGAGCGCCTCAAAGTACTCGTGGATGACAGCAGTGGTGAGGCTGCATATATATATATATACTAAAATTAATTTTGATTTTTTTTTGCAAGATATTCAAACTCATGAATTAATTAAGGAGCCTAATTAATTATGCATGCATGCATGTTTTACATAAATAATGAAGGCGGAAGGAAGAGTATATTGAAGCTTTCTGAGAGAATAAGTAGAAGTTACAATGCAGCGGCTGTTGGAGCTTCGACAGAAAACCAGTGGAGACCTTTACCAAGGAGGGTGGATGATAATATCATCTTTGTCAAGACCAACTTTAACGTAGATGATCCTGGGAACCCTCAAGGTGTCATTATAACACTTTCAACTTCTGTAAGACTACTCGCTGCGGCAAACAATATTTTTGAGCTTCTTCGCTCTGGGAGTCGACGCAACAAGGTACTACTACTACTAGGCACTAGCTACCTACTTTAATCTTAATTAGAACTGACAAGTAATTAATTAATGTTCCTAAAATTTATAAATTACATACGACATATATATATATATATATATATATATATATATATATATATATATATATATATATATATATAGTGGGGTTCTTAGGTGGACTACATTAACGGACTCAAGAATCTGGACCGGAGCAAACACGCTGGGTCTAAATTATCGCTATTCACATGCGGGTCAAAAATCAAACCTATTCGGTCAAGAAATTAGCAGCTATTCATCTCAAACCCTTCCAAGCAAAGGCGAACTCTCGATCGATCATTATTTCTCTTCAAAGTCGACTCCAACTCCAAAGAAGCCACACGAATCGGAGGTCGAATCGGAGGAATAAGAGGACAAACGCACGATCTGGACTTTCATTCGGTAGAAACCCTTAACTATTTATCGCCATTGCAACCGTAATTTATGAAGATTTGTTTGCAATTTTTCGATACTCTTTTGGGTTTTTGACCTTGGATGATTTCTAGGTTTATGTGACCCTTGTTGCCTCTTTTTGCATTTTTAGGATTTTGTTCATCTTGAATCGAATTTTCCGGATTCAACTCATTATGCCTTTTTGGATTTTGTTCATAATGAATTGGATTTTTATAGCTTTTGAGTTGCTTTCAAGATTCTTCTTAAAATAGTAACCATTTCCCTCTATTCATCTCATCTCAAGTATAACCTTTAAGTTTCTAACTTTTGGGTTACTCGAATTTTCTTGATTGTGATGGTGCTTGGAGTCTACAGAATGGATAGTTCATTTGTGAATGTGTCTGTTTAGCACTTCTTTTTAAAGTAATAAAATACTTTGTGTTTGGAGATTTCGTGCTCTTTTCCTTTAAGCCTCTTAGTAAGTTCTCATGGTGTTTGGATGATTTTTGACATATTTATCTTGTGTTCTAGTAAGACAGTACCTTGATGTTCTTAGCAATTTTCAAGTGGTTTGCCTTTTATATAGCAATTCATTTTCCGTTTATATATGCTGTAATAAAGGCCTTTTTTCATCCATTAGTATTAGTGGTTTGCCTTTTTATTACTACTACTACTATAAAGTATTTTATTACTACTACTGTATTTAATTGTGATTCAACTCATTCTACTACTACTACTATAATTTAATTATGATTTTACTTTTGAATAAAGTATTTTATTTATTCATTTATTCTACTGATAGAAAAATATGTCATCAAATTCATCTACTGCTACATCCGTATAGTAAAACTTTCAATGTCACAACCAGTATTAATTTTTGCTTGCAACCTTATACAAAATGGTGAAGTGCCACAACCAAAGATTAAATTTTATTTTCTTTTCTTTTGAATAATTTTGAAATGGGATATGTATAATTCATACTAGCTTAGAAGGTGTTCCTTCACCAATATAAAACAAGTGCTTTCTCAAGACTTAAATATATGATCTTTTTCTTTGTTATGGCTCTTAATGTGTAAATCATGCTCCTTTTGATACAGCTTCATTAATCACTTTGCTCAATTTCTCTTGGTATAGATTTGACGCTTTTTGTCTTCAGAATGTGTTTCTTTGCATTCATCCTTATAGATTTTGTCAATTGGATTTCGTGATGTGACCGAAAGAATGAGTTAGTTTGTTGTTGTCTTGTTCTCCTCGTCATGAATCGGAATTTGGTGGAATTTGCATCGGCGCATTGACAATAATTTCAGGCAAGGATTCCGAAGTAGTCAATATTGTCTAGTGGAGTGCTCTGACATATGTACCTTAATAAAAGATGGAGAAGATGGATTCTGACTAATATTTTGATTTTGTTGGCGTCGCTTCTTAGAATTTTCAGCAAGTCTGTAATAGCTTTTTGGAGAATACAAGTACTCTTTATTTTATGGGTTAGAGTTTTATTTTTTGTTAAACTGTTTGTAACTGTTTTAGTTTTTGCTAGTGTTTAGTTTCTGAAAGTTCATTATGAGGACAATAGCAATTACTTACTCAAACATTAATCATAAACAACTTCAGGACATTGGTAACAATTTCTTTTCATTAGTATTATATGGAAAGGTGACTTAGCACCAAATATACCCAGGACACCACATGCTCTAGCAACTACTGCCTAATTTCAAGCAAACAATTTGCCGAAACAATTGACAACAATTTTCATATTAGTGCAACAATTCTGAAACTTTCATTACACCCAACATCAAAGAAATTGACCAAACAAGGGCAAAAGAAATTCCATTAAAATTAAACTTGGGCAAACATCAAAGGTTTTCATTACACGTAACAACTTTCATTACTCTAAGCAATTTATCAAAAATCATCCACTTCCAATTTAAAAATACATATTAATAAGACATCAGGGAACACATCTCCCCCGTCCTTGCAACAGTTTAAATGCATTCTTGAATTACATAGGATCTGCTTTCCACAAATATAAAAGGAATTGAGGTGAATAAAAACTGAAGTTTAGCAAGGTTCTTTCCACAATAGAAGGATCTGCTTTCCAAGGTTCTTTTTCATCGAACACGAACGCCAAGATAATAAAAACTTTAGTGATATACACACCTTCTAGCTTTCCTCGATCATCCCGTAGTTTAGCATCCATCTCTTTGCTGAGAGGATATTTTGGAAGGCTTGAAGGGTCACAAGCAAAAGGTATGGTTGTAAAAAATTGTGCAACATACAGATAAAGATATGGTCACAAAGTATTAATATACTACTAAACTCTAGGATCAAGAAAGAAACAATATGCAGGCATGATGGAATGACAAAGAGACCTGCACTGCTAGGAGAGTCAGAAACAAGCCAAACTAAGCAAAAATGCAAACACAGATGGAAACGAGGATTGAGGCGAAAAAAATGAAAAAGATAGCAGTATGTCCATGTACTCCAAATTTATATACCAATAGTCTTTTGATATCAATGAATTTCAGCATTAACTTTGCCAAATTTCTTGAGTCATGCTTAATTAACAATTCCTAGACATATGTTTGAAAAGGTACAGAAGCACACCCAGTGGTAAAGTTGCAAATTGTCTTTTCCTGCAGAATTTGTAAAAGGAAGCCACTGCCACGTAATCTATAGTAGAACGCACAAGTTTTTTATGTTATGAGTATGGATTTCAATATAGAGAAGTACAGAAAGAAACAAGAACATTATTCACTTACAAAGAATATAAATACCGTGGACAACCGAGGAAAGATAACTTTTCGTATTATGATAAAATTGTGAAGTAAACAAATGAGTCTTGTCTCATACTTAAGATAATATCAAAGAATAAGAAAACAAATAAGTCCGACCTCCACTAAAAGAAAAAGGTCTAACAACGACCAACACTATCAACGACAATCATTCCATCGGTCATGATATTAGTCACAATGATATCATCTATGCGAAATCGATATGTAATCTAGTCGCTAAATTTTAATAGTGACCGCACGCGGTCACCGATCAATCAAGCTAGTATAAATTTGCCACCAAAATTTTGGTTTGGAAATGTTGGCGCCAAGGTTTTGTGCGACCATTTTAAATCAAATGATCGCACGCGGTCATTGATAAGTCCATCATTAAAAAATGATCGCACGCGATCACGATCAAATCTAAATGTTATCGATATCCAGCGATTCGCCTCGACACGAACAAGAGAAAAGGAGAGGAGGTCCGAAATAGAGAGAAGAGGGAGAAAGGGGGAGAAGAGAAGAAGAGAAGAAGTTGGCAAGGCCGCCGCCTCCTACCACCTGCCACCGCCTCTACAAAGGTAACCCATTTAAAATCCACTAGAAACCTTGTTAATTTGTTAATTGAATGTGATTTAGACAAACCCTAAATCAAAAATAAATGCCTTAATTAATATTAAAAGGCAACTAATGACAATGAACTAATTAAAGTTTATTTTAAAATTTATAAAATAAACTGTTATTATGAAACATAACCTTCAAATTTTTTTTTTCATTTTCGTTATTATTGGTGCTTGAACTTTTGGTTTGTTTGACTTAGATATGAACTGGGGTTGCTTCTAATTAATCAGGTTGGAAATTGAATAGATGTTATGGAATTGGTTCATTGATTGTGTTATTTGCTCTATATAGAAATTAGCTTATTGGTAATGTTTTGATTGATATGTATGCTAGATTGGAATAGTTTGATTTCGTGGTATTGTTCAAATAGATATTGGAAGGAAGCATTGGGGATATTTTAAATGATTAGAATCGAGGGGTATTGTTCAATGAAACTTTTCAATTGTTATCATTTCGATATTATCATTATGTGTCCAAGCCTAAACCTGCTTTTGAACATTAAACTTGTGAAAAGTCACATTTTAAGCCCAAAAGTGGACTGCTTTTGGGTGACCTTTAAGTCTCGATCTTATAAATGAATTCAAGAACTTCCGCTTCGGCCACGTAACACGGAAGGGAAAAAGAGGGAGGTAACCAAAATAAAGAAGAGGGAGAAAGGGGGAGAAGAGAAGAAGGAGAAGCGCTGCTCATTCTTCTTCAAATTAGAGACTAATTGTAGAGGTAAGAGCTACTTTTTAAGTTCTTCTTCTTTAATTTTTTTGGTTGTTTGTTATTTTTGTTCGTTCTTCTCCAAATCAAGATGTTTGCTACTTAATTTGTGTTTTAAGAGTTAATTTATTGCAAAAGAGTTGAATGAATGAATATGGATAAGATGCTTAAATCATATTTTGGGTAATATGATTATGATTTTATTAGTATTTGAAGTCGATTTGGGTAATATGATTATGTTTGGTTTATAAGTTTTGATTAGAGTAAAAATTTATTCGGGTAATACGCAGATTTTTTGGGTAATTTGATTTTGTTAATTTATGTCGGTTTGGTTAACTTGATTAGTGATTGGATGGAGTTAGTATAAAATTTATATTTTGGGTAACTTGATTTAGGTAATAGGATGAATGTATTAGATTGTAGTTAGTATAATAAGGAAAATAATAAAAGTATATTTCTCTGCTAGATGAGCTCTTCATCCCATTTTACATGTCCTATTTTTGGTTTTGTGTATTCTAATATGTTTGTTACTTTAAAAAATCAATGCAAGACTATATCACCCTTTTTACAAACCAGAGAATGAACCTGCAAAGTGCCATCAAGTTTCCCACCTTTTATCTTGTTCAATTGCTAGAGATGAGAACTATATGAATGACATTCATATACTAATCTAATAAAAGAGTGTTGAACTATATGAATATAACATTACTGCTGAATATATTGTTGCTGAAATTTAGATAAATTGTTGTTGATATTGCTGAAATTGGGACAATTTTTGGGCTTCTTATTGTTGTTACTAATATTGGATTCTCCTAAATTATGCCCGAAATTGTCAAGTATGCATGCCTCGTGCATGTGGATAGTCCATATTATAGGGGAGACTCTCATAAATTTTTTTCATATATAAGTCAAATGGCTATATAACTTGAACATTGTGGCTTAACCCAAAACCTTGGTTGCAATATATGATCATACTTATACCAATCCAATAACTTGAACATAAGTATGACATAAAACATAACTAGAATTAATTTTATCCATAATTCAATCAAGAAGAAGGTTCAAGAGATTCTTATACATTCTTGTTGCTTTATATGCCTACAAATAGTCAAATATGCATGTCCTCGTGCATGTGGATAGTCCATATTATAAAGGAGACCGTCAAATTTTTTCATTGGTCGAGTAATTTAGACTTGTCCTAATGCATATGTTGAGCATGCATGATGCAATGATTCATATTTTACCCTAGGAATCTATTGTCTTTAGGTTGTTTTGGTATTTATCCTTATTCAATTCCCGAATAATCATATACGATGCACACTCATGTTATATATGTATATATACATCTATATGTATTTATAAGCATCATAAATGGGATTGAGCTGAATAAGTAAATCTCTAACAAGGGAATACAATAATTCATGTCAACATAGGTATCGTGGAATCATGGACCTCTATTCGATCAGAATTGGATGGCACGACGAAAGTCGAGTGCCCAGTGTAAAGCACAATTTAATTTAGAGTTGGTTGCCAAGTGTTTTGGAGTATCGCGATAGTCACCCTAATGTATGAATGGTAAGTCGCAGACATCGATGTCCATGTTTCAAGTGTAAGAATGTAAATTATATGGATGAGAGACATGGTAAACTATCATTTACTTGTTTCGGGTTCATGAGAAATTACGAAAAATGTCAGGGCACACGTGGGCAGAGAAGAGATGGTGGCATCACACAAGTACACAATTCAGCAAAGAATACTCATCGTATGAATGAAATGTTTCATGATATCACGAGGCCGATTTTGATTGGGAGCAAGGCGAGAGAGCAACCTATGAATTCCGATGCCAAAGACTTCTTTAAGTTGTTAGACGAGGTAATGAGCCATTGTGGCATGGTTGCACCAAACACACTATATTGTCTCTGCAGATGCGATATTATTTAACATCAAGGTGATCACAACACGAGTCATGAGTGTTTTGAGTCGCTTCTTGAATGCCATTAAGAGTATGTGTTGCTGACGGGTGAGAAATTACCCGTAACTATTACTTTTGTAAGAAAATGGTGAAGAAGTTGGGTCTTGATACCAAAAGATCGATGCATGTCCCAACGATCGCATGTTGTTTTATAAGGAAAATGAATAGGTTACAAGGTGCACGCTTTGCGGTCATGATCGGTTTAGGCCTAATAAAGAGGGTGTGACTACAAAAATATCAAGTATACCATTTAAGATTCTAAGGTATTTTCCAATAACACATCGACTAAAAAGATTGTACATGTCTTGAACAATTTGAACATATGAGTTGGCATGCGAAATCTCCAAATAAAGATGGAGAACTAAATCATCCCGCAGATGGGAAGGCTTGAAAGATTTCAACTTAGCACATCCCGGATTTGCATTGAACCTAAAAATGTGAGGCTTGGATTGTCCACCGATGGTTTCAATCCGCTTGGCCACCAAATTGCTCCGCACTCATGTTGGCTGTGTGATAATTTATCTTTTAAGTTGAAAATTTATTCTAATATGTTAATGTTTATAACATGGTATAGATTATACGATGATGAGTTAAAAGTGAAGCATCCCTAAGATAACTGATAAAGATATTCAAATCAATCGGGATAAAACTTTGCATTTTGACTAAAGGACAAAGTAAGATCAATTTTAAGCACGTAGTATATATATATATATATATATATATATATATATATATATATATATATATACACTCCATGTTAACTATGACTTCATTTAATAAGATGGAGTTTTTGTAGGCTTTTGATGAGGATCAACGATTCCAAATGTAATGTACAAGTCCTAGCTATGGGACCGACATGGACCAAGTCACCCGCAATGGTTACAAAAAATAAATGGTTGTGAATTTCACACAAAGGCATATAGGCGCCGGTAAAAGAACAACGAACTCGGAGTGTGTGTCCAAGGAGATTGTTATAATGAGCTTTGTCGTGCCTTTTATGGGGAGTTGAAGGAAATCGTAGAGTTGTCGTACAAGGCACGTGATGGGGGTTATATTCACTTGTTCAAGTGCCGCTGGTTTGATTCGGAAAAGGGATACGTGTTGACAAACATGGAATCGTCGATATTGACCTCCATAGTCTCAAGTGTCTCCAACGAACTGCTTTGTTTTACCAACTCAAACAAAGACAAGTTTACTATACTCCTAGTCCTGTTAGGAAAAGGGATAAACCGCCATGATTGGCAAGTTGTAATTCATACTCCCCGCCGTAGTCATGTCCAAGTAATAGACGAGGATTTCTACCAAGAGAAATGCTTGAGACCTCCTATAATAAATATAGAGACAATAATGATGTAATCCGCTTAGAGGTGGAGATGAACCTGATGAATTGGATCCCAGATGCTTATTGTGCCGATGACAATGATATTGAGGAAGAGTTATTGGTATTACAATCACACGTAATCAAGAAGATGGTTATGAATCTCCGATACTTGTACAAAATGATTCTCGACTCATCGATAAACGATTTTCATTAAAATGTATGTTTAGTTATAATTGTACAAAATGTATGTTTATGTTCATGTTCATGTTCATGTTTAGTTCATAATTATGTACCTTTCATTTATGTTCTCTATATAGGAATGTTCTCTATATCCTTAACTATATCATTTGTAGTTGTTTAGTTATAATTGTACAAAATGTATGTTTATGTTCATGTTTAGTTCATAATTATGTACCTTTCATTTATGTTCTCTATATAGGAATGTTCTCTATATCCTTAACTATATCATCTGTAGTTGTTGTAGTTAACTATTTTGCAGTCATGTTTATGTATCTTTCACTTATGATAATCGTAGTTAACTATTTCATACAATTAATTGTCATTCATAATTTCATACTAACATCCTAATATTTTATTTATAGATGTCTTCAACTCACAAAGACGAAAAGCCTTGGTTGGGTCTGGGCCCCTAATCATGTGTCGAAGGCCCCGGCTAATCCGGATGATCGCATTCTTATACGAGATCCGCCCTCCTCCGTAAAAAGCACGTAAGTTAAACATCGTGTATGTATAAGGGTTTAATATTTCTATTGTTATAAATATATTTTAATGTAAATTATCAGATATTGTAGTGATTTTCAAGATAGTAAAATTGTGAAGTGCATTTCACAATTATGCTACGAATCGCCTTCACGCTAAGATTACATGGGCGAAAGACACCTCTCGCCCATAAGGATGCTGATTTGATCTAATTTCGTGTATATTTTTTATCACTCGATATGTAATACATAGTTAATCAAATAATATTGTTTAGTAATATAATGCTTTTAATATTATTATTGTTGTTTTATTTGTAGAAACGGTATATGTATGGGATGACGACAAGAATCGCTTATTCGCATACTATTCTCGCGTAAATGCCCATCCGAACTAAAGATAATTTGAACAAGGAACGACAAAAAGCTCTCGCACAATGCCGAGATTGACCATCCAGATGTGGTGAGTAATATATGACGAAAGATAGCCCTCAGTGGTGCGCATAACCCATATAGGTGCGAGATGTGACCAAAGTGGAGAAATTGAGAGGTGGGTCAAGAGGCGCAAGATCGCCGCCGAATGATCCTCGTGTGTATTAGACGCGTGAGAAGGCAAAAGGCACGATTTGCGTGGCTAAGCAGATATCACACCGTGAAAAGACATTGCCGCTGTGGTACGTATGTTATGTTTACGTAATCTTTTGTAGCTAAAATATCATATGTTTACATAATAATATGAGAAATGAATTGTAGGAGTCTCACCTCAAGGTCAACCTATCAATTGGTTGAATGTGTATGTGGCCACCCGTGATGGTCCCTTTGAAGTCGTTTTGGGATAATGCATAATAAGTTCACTTTATCCTAAAATGTTGTTTATAAATTGTGACGACCTTTTTAGTATTTTTTTAATTTATTTTAAACTATTTAATTGTTCATCTTCCGACGGAGACACTTATAAAGGCTTAATGAACGAAATACTATCCCAAAGGCACCTCTCGTCTGGCCGATTGATCAAGAATTATGGGAGAGGCGCCCATCGTGAAGAAAAATTATGTCAAAGGCCAAGGACAAAGATCGGCTACCGACCATCGATCAGCCATGCAGCAACTCTCCGCCACCCAATCTACCTACATAATCATCAAAGTTATCCACCTTATCATACCCTCACGATCAAAGAGAGCGATCTGTCAGATCGTGATCTTCTTCAGATATCTTGGTATCATCTGCAGCCTCTCGAGTCCTGATGAGTTAAGCGGAGAGGCGATTCTGGCAGCAAAGAGGAAAGCAGAGAGCAGGAGCAAAGACGACACGCGAGGAGGAGGTATATATATATATATATATATATATATATGTTTATAGTCTCTGAGTCAATGTCTTACTTATATGTAACATATATATTTTTATTACTTTGTTAATTACAGATCCTAATTTGATGATCCATGAAGAAGCGCTTTAGACTTATTTTTTTTTAGATTTTAAAGCCTTGTACTCTTTTTAGATTCATTATTTGACAATTGTATTGGTTTATATATATGGATGTTTATGATATCGATTGTATTGTGTTGGATGAATGTTTTATATTGTATTTGATGAAGGTTTATTCATGGATGAATGTTTTGTATTGTATTGGATGGATGTTAATATGGATGCTAGTTTATATATATTGTTGTGTTGGGATTGAAAACAGGTACAAAGCAGGTTATTTTTGGGAAATCAATAAAACAGGCAAAATTATTAAAAAAAAAAAAAAACATCAACGATCAAGATAATCTAGCGACCGCGACGCGGTCGCTATTGTCCGTCATCGCCATGTGCAAAAGTCGTCACACCGACGAATGACTCAAAGATACGTCGAATCAGCGATTTTATTTCGATCAGAGATCATGGTCGCTAATTATTCGATCATAGTGTTGGTCATTGATGTCCTCCCAAATGACCGGATTATCTCATGATTAGTGATCGTGACCGTGATATAGACGGTCACGATAAGCTTTTTTGTTGTAGTGCTTTCTATGTTTTAACTAGAACCGAACAACCCGAAAATCATGCCAAGTGCCCGTGTAGGTCTTCACCAATTTGAATTTGGTTGCTTGCCAAGTGTTTTTTTGAGTATCGATAGTCACCCTAATGTATGAATGGTAAGTCGCAGCAGATCGATGTCCATGTTTGAAGTGTAAGAATGTAAATTATATGGACGAGACATGGTAAACTATCATTTACTTGTTTCGGGTTCATGAGAAATTACGAAAAATCTTTGGTGGGCACGTGGGCGAGAAAGAGATGGTGGCATCACACAAGTACACAATTCAGCAAAGAATACTCATCGTATTATGAATGAAATGTTTCATGATATTGCGGCCGCATTTTGATTGGGAGCAAGGCGAGAGCAACCTATGAATTCTCGATGCCAAAGTCTTTTTAAGTTGTTAGACGAGGGTAATGAGCCATTGTGGCATGGTTGTTGCACCAAACACACTATATTGTCTCTGAGTGGCGATATTACTTAACATCAAGTGATCACTCACAACATGAGTCATGAGTGTTTTGAGTCGCTTCTTGAATGCCATTAAGAGTATGTTGCTTTGACGGTGAGAAATTACCCAGTAACTATTACTTTTGTAAGAAAATGGTGAAGAAGTTGGGTCTTGGATACCAAAAGATCGATCGTATGTCCCAACGATTGCATGTTGTTTTATAAGGAAAATGAATAGGTTGACAAGGTGCACGCTTTTGCGATCATGATCGGTTTAGGCCTAATAAAGAGGTGTGACTACAAAAATATCAAGTATCCGCTTAAGATTCTAAGGTATTTTCCAATAACACATCGACTAAAAAAGATTGTACATGTCTTCAAGAACAAATGAAACATATGAGTTGGTATGCGAAATCTCCAACTAAAGATGGAGAACTAAATCATCCCGCAGATGGGAAGGCTTGGAAAGATTTCAACTTAAAGACATCCCGGATTTGCATTGAACCTAAAATGTGAGGCTTGGATTGTCCACCGATGGTTTCAATCCGTTTGGCCACTCAATTTGCCCGTACTCATGTTGGCTTTGTGATAATTTATCTTTTAAGTTGAAAATTTATTCCAATATGTTAATGTTTATAACATGGTATAGATTATACGATGATGAGTTAAAAAAGTGAAGATCCCAAGATAACCGATAAAGATATTCAAATCAATCGGGATAAAAACTTTGCATTTTGACTAAAGGACAAAGTAAGATCAATTTTAAAGACGTAGTATATATATATATATATATATATATATATATATATATATATATATACACCCATGTTAACTATGACTTCATTTAATAAGATGGAGTTTTTGTAGGCTTTGATTGAGGGATCAACGATTCCAATAATGTACAAGTCCTAGCTATGGGACCGACGGGGACCAAGTCACCCGCAATATGGTTACAAAATAAATGGTTGTGAATTTCACACAAAGGCATATGGGCGCCAGTAAAAGAACAACGAACTCGGAGTGTGTGTCCAAGAGATTGTTACAATAAGCTTGGTCGTGCCTTTTATGGGGAGTTGAAGGAAATCGTAGAGTTGTCGTGCGAGAAGGCACGTTATGGGGTTATATTCACTTGTTCAAGTGCCGTTGGTTTGATTCGTAAAAAAGGGATACGTGTTGACAAACATGGAATCGCTCGATATTGACCTCCAGTCTCACAGATTCTCCACGAATCTGCTTTGTTTTACCAACTCAAACAAAGACAAGTTTACTATACTCCTAGTCCTCATTAGGAAAAGGGATAGACCGCCACTGATTGGCAAGTTGTAATTCATACTCCCGCTGTAGTCATGTCCAAGTAATGATTTGAGGATTTCTACCAAGAGAAATGCTTGAGACCTCCTATAATAAATATAGAGGACAATAATGATGTAATCCAGCTTAGAGGTGGAGATGAACCTCGATGAATTGGATCCCGAGATGCTTATTGTGCCGGATGATGATGATATTGAGGAAGAGTTATTGAATCGACAATCGATACGAATCAAGAAGATGGTTATGAATCTCCGATACTTGTACAAAATGATTCTGACTCATCAGACAACGATTTTCATTAAAATGTATGTTTAGTTATAATTGTACAAAATGTATGTTTATGTTCATGTTCATGTTCATGTTTAGTTCATAATTATGTACCTTTCATTTATGTTCTCTATATAGGAATGTTCTCTATATCCTTAACTATATCATTTGTAGTTGTTTAGTTATAATTGTACAAAATGTATGTTTATGTTCATGTTTAGTTCATAATTATGTACCTTTCATTTATGTTCTCTATATAGGAATGTTCTCTATATCCTTAACTATATCATCTCAGAGTTGTTGTAGTTAACTATTTTGCGTCCATGTTTATGTATCTTTCACTTATGATAATCGTAGTTAACTATTTCATACAATTAATTGTCATTCATAATTTCATACTAACATCCTAATATTTTTATTTATAGATGTCTTCGACCTGCAAAGACGAAAGCCTTGGGTTGGGTCGAGGCCCTAATCATGTGTCGAAGGCCCCTACAATCCGGATGATCGCATTCTTATACTGATCCGTCCTCCTCCGTAAAGCACGTAAGTTAAACATCGTGTATGTATAAGGGTTTAATATTTCTATTGTTATAAATATATTTTAATGTAAATTCATCAGATATTGTAGTGATTTTCAAGATAGTAAAATTGTGAAGTGCATTTCACAATTATACTTACGCAGAATCGCCTTTACGCTGATTACGTAAATGAGCACACCTCTCGCCCATAAGGATGCAATTTGACCAATTTCGTATATATTTTTTATCACTCGATATATAATACATAGTTAATCAAATAATATTGTTTAGTAATATAACAGCTTTTAATATTATTATTGTTGTTTTATTTGTAGAAAGCAGATAGATGGGATGACGCACAAGAATCGCTTATTCGCACACTATTCGCGTAAATGCCCCATCCGAACTAAAGATAATTTGAACAAGAACGACAAAAAGCCCCGCACAATGCCGATTGACCATCCAGATGTGGTGAGTAATATATGTACGAAAGATAGCCCCCTCGGTGGTGCGCACAACCCATATGGATGCGGATGTGTGACCAAAGGAGAGAATGAGAGAATCAGGTCAAGAGGCGCAAGATCGCCGCCACGAATGATCCTCGTGTGTATTAGGCGGTGAGAAAGCGCAAAAGGCACGACGGGGCGGCAAGATATCATCACACCGCAAAGACATTCTTTGCTGTGGTACGTATGTTATGTTTACATAATCTTTTGTAGCTAAAATATCATATGTTTACATAATAATATGAGAAAATGAATTTTGGATGTGTATGTGGCCACCCGTGATGAGTCCGCCTTGAGGTCGCTCGGATAGCGGTAATAAGTTCACTTTATCCTAAAATGTTGTTTATAAATTGTGACGACCTTTTTTAGTATTTTTTTAATTTATTTTAAACTATTTAATTGTTCATCTTCTGACAGGACACTTATAAAGGCTTAATGAACGAGCCATCTATCCTCAAGGCACCTGCGTCCGCTCGATTGATCAAGAATTATGGGAGAAGGCGTCCATCGTGAAGAAAAAATTATGTCAAAGGCGAAGACAAAGACGGCGCCTCAATTATCAAGGGCACGACAAATTTCGCCACCTATACATACAATCATCAGTTATCCAAATTATCATACCCTCGCGCCGATGTGAGAGCGATCTGTCAGATCGTGATCTTCTTCGTAGATATCTTGGCGGGCATCTGCAGCCTCCGAGTCCCGATGAGTCAAGGAGGAAGCGATTAAAGGCAGCAGAGGAGCGAGGAGGCGAGGAGCAGCGGACGCATGCGGGAGCAGTATATATATATATATATGTTTATAGTCTCGAAGTCAATGTCTTACTTATATGTAACATATATGTTTTATTACTTTGTTAATTACAGATCCTAATTTGGATGATCCAAGAAGAGCGCTTAGACTTATTTTTTTAGATTTTTAAAGCCTTGTACTTTTTTAGATTCATTATTTGACAATTGTATTGGTTTATATATATGGATGTTTATGATATCGATTGTATTGTGTTGGATGAATGTTTTGTATTGTATTTGATGAAGGTTTATTCATGGATGAATGTTTTGTATTGTATTGGATGGATGTTAATATGGATGCTAGTTTATATATATTCTCGTGGTTGGGATTGAAAAACAGTACAAAGCGGTGTTATTTTTTGAAATCAATAAAACAGCAAAATTATTAAAAAAAAAAAAAATCAATGATCAAGATAATCTAATGATCGTCACGCGTCGCTATTATCCGTCATCACGCCACGCAGTTGACGTCACACCGACCGCATTTAATGACTTAGCATACGTCCGAATAGCGACGAGATCGGCCGCAGAGTCACGGCCGCTAATTATTCGATCGTTAGTGTTGGTCACCGATGTCCTCCCAAATGACCAGATTATCTAATGATTAGTATCGTGAATCGCGATATGACTATCACATTGATAAGCTTTTTTGTTGTAGTGCTTCTATGTTTTTAACTAGGAATCGAACAATCAAAATCATGCCACGTAATTCAACCGTATTTGATCTACTACCCTCTATGTTTTTAACTGGGAAGCCAGCGACCCTCTCTATACCGCTACATAGAACTCCTTTTTCATGTTTTAATCAAAATAACCTTATTGAGACATTTTTACAAACACCTAACATACATAGGTTACACTAGTTGAAAGCGGTGTAGGTGCAGTAACAAGAAACAAAGATAGAAAGAAAGTGTAGGTGCGTAAAAGTACCAATCGCATGCAAGTATAGTGCGAAATGAACTATGTAGCAAAGCAAAATTACAATGCACTAAATCACAAATCGGACACAAAATTTTTGCAGATTATAGGGTTTGGCCCTTATTAAGTAAAATTTATAAAAAAAACTATTATTGAACACCAAATCATAAATTGGAATGAATCTATCCCGATATCAACCCATAAAAAGCTATTACCTTGAGTCTAGAATCGATTTGAGGAAGGAGAGAAGGGTCGATTCTCACGAAGCGCCGATTCCTCGCCAAGAGAGAGAGAAGGCGCGTAGATTTTCTCGCTGGGCTTGGTAAGGGTTTTCGATCTCTACGTTGGAAGATTAAGAAAGAAGGAGGAGATCTCAATTGTCCGGGTTTGTTTTCTCAATATTTGACCGGAAGGTTCAAAATGACCCGCGTCTTTCATTTTTTGATGAGTCCGATTAGTTGGTCCGTCGTTTGAGTCCGCTTTTAGAACTCATTTCTATATATATATATATTAGTAATTGCTCGCGTGCTCAAGGCACTACAGAATGTAAAAATTAGATTAAAATTTGAAAAATACTTTATTACTAAAGACTTTTCAAACTTAAAATCGGACATAATAATTATCATAATTTACCACACTACCACAATAATTAATTTTCCTTTAAAAATAGATATCGAGAAAAAATTAAATTTGTCTACAAAACTTACAATTATCAATAAAAATTATCATAATTCACCACACCACCACATAATTATTATTATTATTATTATTATTATTATTGTTGTTGTTGTTGTTGTTGTTGTTGTTGTTGTTGTTGTTGTTGTTATTATTATTATTATTATTATTATTTTAATTCTTAATATTAATATTAATATTAATTTTATTATAATTATTATTACTTTATTACTATTATTATTATTATTATTACTATTATAATAGTATTATTATATTATAATTATTATTATTTTGAATTAAAATTAGAATGAATCTGAGGCAGATTTTTGTGCTTTCCTTTCCAAATCAATTAGAATGAATCAGAATCTTTATTATATAGATTACTATTAATATTATTATAATAATTATTATTATTATAATTATTATAATTATTATTTCTATTACTATTACTATTACTATTATAATAATAATAATTATTACTATTACTATTATTATTATAATAATAATAATATTATTATTATTATTACTATTAATAATCTATTATAATTATTATTAGTACTATTATTATTATTATATTTATTTTTAGTACTATTATTATTTATTTTGTGTGTGTGTGAAGAGAAGAGAGAGAAAGATTTTGTGTGTGAACATGAGAGAGTATGGTGTATGAGTGAATTTGATTTATTTAGGGAAGAAATATGAGCATTTAGATTAAGTTGGAAAAATTAAGTTAGAATGAATCTGAACCGATTCATCATCTTTCATCAAATGAAAGATTCAAAATGGGTTCTGCTTTTATTATATAGATATTTATTATTATTATAGTAGTAGTAATTATTATTATTATTACTATTATTTAAATAATAATAATAATTATTAGTATTATTATAATAATTATTATTAGTACTATAATAATAATAATTATTATTATTATTGTTATAATTAAAATAATAATAATTATTATTATTATTATTATAGTAGTAATTATTATTATTATTATTATTATTATATTATTATTATTATTATTATTAGTAGTAGTAGTAATTATTATTATTATTAGTATTATAGTAATAGTAATTATTACTATTATTATTATTATAGTTGTAGTAATTATTATTATTATTAATATTATTATTATAGTAGTAATTATTATTATTATTATTATTATTATTATTATTATTATAGTATTATTATTATAGTAGTAGTAGTAATTATTATTATTATTATAGTAGTAGTAATTATTATTATTATTATAGTAGTAATTATTATTATTATTATTATTATTATTATTATTATTATAGTAGTAGTAGTAGTAGTAGTAATTATTATTAATATTTGTTGTTTTTTTGATAAATTAATTTTTTGATTTTGTAATTATTTTCTTACCATTGATATTTTTTATGTATTATATATTTTAAATGTATGCATACTTTAAAAATTATTATAATTTAAAATAAAATATTAAAATACTAATTAATTAAATAAATGGAGAAAGAGGAGAAGAGAAACGGCAGAGGAGAGAGAAAGATGAGAGAGGATAGAGAAAGAAAGGGAGAGGATTAGGAGTAGAGAGAAAGAGAGAAGGGAGAGGAGAGAGGAGAGAGAGAGGGGGAAGGAGTAGAGGAGAGAGAAAGAGAGAAGACGGAGGAAAGAGGAGAGAGAAAGAGGGAAGGAGTAGAGGAGAGAGAAAGAGAAAAGGAGAGAGAAAGTGAAGAAGAAGGAAATTTTGGCGGAATTTTGTTTGTGTGAGATGAAATGTGAGAAATTTTTAGATTAAGTTAGAATGAATTTGAGGCGTTGTTGTCTTTTGTCAAATTATAAATTAAATTGAGTTACATTATATATATATATATATATATATATATATATATATATATATATATATACTACTTCAAATTAAATATTGGTACGTTGTGATCATGCATGTATAATAATTACTAGTAAATTTTGCAGTGGGATATCCTTTCTCATGGGTGTCACACTCGAGATCTAGCACACTTTTCCACTGGATGCAACCAATCAAATCGTGTTTCAATAGTGTTAGTTGAGGTAATTAATTAATTAAGATTTACTACTTTATTAATCAATCAAATCCAAGGTTGGTTTAGTATACATAGTTTGATTAATTTGTAGCCACAGCAAAAGCAAAAGCAAATGGTGACGTTTTATCTGCAAGAGAGCTACGCTGATGCAACAGGTTATTACATAGTTTATGCGCCCATAGACGACTCAGCGTTGAAGGCATTACTCGAGGGTGGAAACTCCGAAAGGGTGGCGGTATTGGGATCAGGATTTACTATCCTTCCTGAAACACGGTTGGAAACTTCTGGAAGCATCCTAACTATAGTATTTCAGATTGCCGATGAGAACTTATCTTCACCGGAATATCTTTCCCCTCAATTAGTCTCAACACTGCATAATCTCATATCCACAACAATTTCAATGATTTTCGAGTCATGTTTAGGAGGGACAAATTCCAGTTGCAGACTTATATAACAGTGTATTTCACTTTAGCTGATGACTATGCGTTGCTTCTTTAAAATAAGAGTTATTATTCATTTATACAACAACTCTTTATGATGTAATGAAATTTTGGATTATCAATTTTTTTTAAAAAAAGTAAAGAAAAAAATTAATTGGACTTTAATATAGTAATATATGAAAGGCAGCAATCATGTTATATAATTTTCAATGTTTTATTACACACAAAAGTTTGAATATCAATGAATTAAATAAATGTCATGTTATTACAACAAAACAAAATGCTTCCAATAATTAAAAATATAAGCATTTAGGTGGTAGTAAAATACTACTACACAAGCAACCCAAGGAGATTATTCTGCACTAGTTACATCTTGGGAAGATTGGTAAATACCTATATGACCATGATGCTTCAAGCGAGGTGGTACTAAATGATAAGAGTAGCAGCAAACTTGTCCTGCCAGTCTTGCTCCATGATTCACCTTGTCAAAATAAATTACACTCATTCTCTGGGAAGGATGTCTGAGAAAGAGAAATCATGGAAGGGAGGACCTGCAAAGGAGGATAATAAGTTGAAACTGGTTCCAGATTAGTTCAAACAATGGAAACTACAATATAGGTTTAGCTGAACACTAATATTGAGTCAAAGAACCAATTGAAAAAAAAAATTATTTCAGAAACTATACATTCATTGGTTTAAAGAAATAACACTATCTTGATATTGGCTAAACCATGATAAAAGACTGGGAACCATAACATGTTATAACTCAGAAGTGGCACATTACTGAGATTTAAATCCTAATTTACAAAAAAAAAAAAAAAAAAAACCATACCTTCTTGTTCACCAAGAATGTAAAATGGAATATGAGCAATCATTTTTGAGCCTCCTTCACTCCAGTTGACAATGCCTGGACACTGCATGTGTCCACTTGAAGGTCTTGAAGGACCTAGCACAGATAAACATATTGCCGGTTCATTCATCAAGCCCAAATAATCACGAGCACGCTGCCAGACCCTTACATCTGAGATTCGAGAACGAGCAACCTAATAATGTAATTAAAATTTAAAAAATCAGTTAATTTGTAAATACAAGTGTCAGCCAACACATAAACATGTTTCCCATCAATATTATTCTCCTACCTTATTTGATCAAGTAAATTACTCCCCTAAACTAATTATAGGAATATATTTAAAATTTGAGTTTTTAATTGAAAAGATTGACCTTGGCCAATGATACCCGCGCCCTTGGGAGTAATTCACAATGGTAAGTTGCGAGCTTTGCTATTGCCGTCACAACAAAACATAGAAGCCTCGACTGTGATGATTTTCTAAAGGTCGTTGAACTACTTGAACCAAATGCCGACTCCCTAAGACCCAGACGATTTTACAAGTGAACAACAGGACATAGAATCAGAATGCTATAACATAAATAATACTCCATCTGTTCCAAAATATACGATAAGCTTGACTTTTCAAATTCAGTATGAGATTATTTTTTTTTCAAATTCAAAATTGATGCAATTCATTTAGTTTTTCATGACAATAAATCTTATAATTAGGACTATCAACATATTTTACAATTTGCCTAACACTAAATTAATTCATATCAGTCTTAAATTTGAAAGTTTTTCAAATTGACTTCAAAAAGGTCAAACTAGATCATACATTTTGGAATGCAGGGAGTACAACAGATTTCTTGAAAATTGGCTAGGCTATTTTGATGTACCTTGATGAAAGATTTTCATACAAAAGCAGTTCCAAACTCTCAAAAAGTTCACGAGCTGCATCCTTGTGAGATACACCACCTCCTCCGTGCTCCCCAATTGCCCAACACAACTGTAGCGCCAACTCGGTCTGTAAAACAATAATAGAGAAATCACCTATAACTATGACATGTACCAATCAGGACTACATTGTCATTTATTTTCTTCTCTTTTTCTGCGTGTGTGTGGATATAGAATGTTGTTAAACACTGACCTTTGCAGGGCTGTCATAAGCTTCTCCAAGCTTGTCTACTATAGGCTTCTGTGGAGGACTTGAAATAAATATTATCAACATAGTGAAGAAGTTTAGCACACGTATATATATTAAGATATGAATATATTTCAGAATAGAAAACATGCAACACACATACTTCAATCACTTTTTATGTTCCATAAGTGAATGTAAAACATATTAATGGTTTATTTGGTATGGAGAGTGGAAGAAAAACGGAAGCAAAAGTAGCAGGTATGGGAAGTATATCCTCAAGGAATGGAAGCCGTTTTCTATCATATGTTGTAGAGTGAGAAAGGAAAGAAGGGAACACATCGGATTTGGCTATATATTTATCACTATACCCTTTTACATTATAGGAAGACCCATACTTGAGGAGAAACGATGCCAATATATGACATTTAAACATCACTTACGTATCCCTATAATTATGAAATTGTAATAGTGTACGCTCTAAAAAACAACACATCACTGGCTATCACTCCTTCCGTCCTCAAAAGGATTTTCAAACATTTAAGAAAAACAAAGTGGAGGAAAGAGAATAAAAAAAGAAAATTTATCCTTAGTTGCCCACAAGATTACATAAAGTGGCAAGTCCTTTTATTTTTTTATACTAACGGACCCCATCGATACTTACCATTTATTTTATGTACATTTAGCTCATCAAAAAGACAAAAAATATATACTTTTATGTCATCCTTTTGAGGACAGGAGTAAAAAATAAGCAAGATTTTGGCAGGAAGAATACCTTCAGAAGTGCTATGAAATCAGGGTTTCGATGAAATGCAGCTAGCATGAACTCTAAGAGCCTCTTTTGAACCTACAAGAGCAAGCCTCAAATTATCATGAATGTCAACGGCCAAAGTATATTAAATATCTAAAGGAAATGCTGGACAATCTTTTAAAGAACAAAGGCATTAAATCTTGGAGTCTATGCCATAGCTGCCCCGAAATCACTACCAGGCATTGGCAACATAAGACATACATTTAAGAAAACAGCAATGAACTTTAAAAGAAAAACAAATAACAGTCCTCTATTTGATATTTTGACTGAATCAGACACTGGATTTTTATATATTCATGTTAAGGTCGTATATGCACATTGAATTCCTCGTACTCTAATAATATGGCTGGGGTAGTTGCTACCCTATGGTTGAGTGCTTTGTTTCTCTAGTTACGTAAGCTCTCTTTCTTCAGCCTTTCTTTATTTTCGGAAAAAGAACAAGGAAGAAGAAGTGGTTCAGAAAATGAAGCAAAACTTCTAAAAATTTTACCGACTGTCCAAACCACCAAGTCAAGGAAAAAGGATCAAAAGAAAATATCAAATTCAATAAGAAAAACTACACCTTCGCTCTTTACCAAAATCTTCTTTTATTTTTAACAAAAAGAAAAAAGAAAGAGAAAGAAAGAGGGGGGGGGGGGGGAAGGTACAAAAGAAGCCAAATTTTGTAGCCAAATTATGCATAATTACATTTAGAATAAGAAAAGGAAAGAAAAGAAAAACAAGACAAACAAGAGTTCATGTGTTACAAAAAAAATTAATTCTTTCTTAAAATGAGGATATCCAATGGTAGCCATACTCTTGTTACCAATTGTTTTTCACTATACCAATGCTGAGATCAGTAAATATTTTCTTTGTAAGTAAAAATATTTATCAATATGCAGTTGATATTAATGTCTACAAGGAAAGATGTTTGAAGTCAATAGCAGGAAAGCTATCATTGTACTTCATATCTGAATGAACTTTATCAACACTTTACAAGACAAGAGTAATCCATTGAGAATTTTTCACCATAACTCAGAAATGTAAGCCGCAAAACATGATTTACATGGTACAAATCCTACAGGTATAACACTTTTCTTTAGTTCTCATGTCGTGCACTAGTTTTTCAAATAAAAACCTCAATAGAAGGAAACAGAAGAACTCCTGTAAGTAACCCTAAACTATTCAAAGGTATAAAATACCTCATAAGAGAAAATTTTGTCAGGAAAAAGTGCAGAATTTCTTGCCATGAGTAAGGGAATCAATGCACACATCAAAGCTGCAACACAATATAGATTTTCAGAATCGCAATCTGAAATGAGTCCTTTCTTAGATGTATTTACTATGCAAGAAACAAGGGTCCTTTACAATGAAAAACTAATGTCAAGTGAAAATCAAAACTGAAAATAGGTATAGATAGACATACAATTATTGACATCATGCAATGCTATGGAAAAATACACATCTAGAAGCCGAGGTGCCATTTTGAGTGCTTGTTTCAGTCTATCAGACTGAGGGGTACTAGTTGCAGCCTGTAGAGCCACAGTCATCATCCCAGGAGAAGTCCAATGGCGTTCCTGAAACATTAATTATGAGTTCCGGTTTTAAAAATGGATTCTCTCACAGGAGACATCAAATTTAACTTTCAAATATAATAATATATATTGAAATCCACTCAACCCAACAAATATACACTATTTGAAACAGCCAAGAAATCCAACAAAGAGAAATCAAAAGTTTAAATCTCATAACGAATAAAAAGCTTTGCAACTATCAATGGAAAACATTGCTAATGAAGCAGAATCTGAGTAAACTATAGAATAAAAAAGAGAGTAGATTCCGTGAGACCAAGTCATACACCAGTTAAGTTGCAATAAAACTGAATCACAAGCAGTTCTTTCCAGGAAATTGCACAAAAAATGACCAACATTAACAAAAAAGTACATGGACGAAAGAGGCAACAATATCCTTGCTATTCAATTGGAAAAAATATCCTGTTATTTGGAAGACAATTGGGAGGAAAAGATTAATGCATATATTTGGAAGACCTGAAAGGTGTATGTATCCCTAACAGATCAATAACCATGACAGGGGTAAGTAATCATGCTATTGCTGTCTAAAGAAATACATGCTCCAAATATGGAATTATAATTTTAAGTTTAAAAAGCACCATACTGCAAGTCCATCGTTCTCATCCTTTAGAATCTCAAGAAATAGTGGATCTCCTGCAGCCATTGTATTGCTATCCTCAGATTCAGAATCTGCCCCTCCATCGCCTATGGTTGATCCAGTATATGCTTCATCCATGAGTGCAAGTAACATCTGCAACCAGCAAAAATGCCACAATTTAAATCAAAAGTGCTAAATTTTTAGCACATGTATTTTTTTAGGAAGTCCAGAAATGACCTCTGGTGCTGTACTCTTCTGGATTGAGGCTATGCTACTGCCGATGAGAGATCCAGAGCTGCGTTCCACTTTTTCCAATGCCACAACCAATACTAGTAAAGACGAAACATAAAGTTGTTTTGAAGCTACTATTTAAGGTAAGCAATTTTCTCATTAACAAAAACAGAGACCTATGATTTATTATAATCCAGATGATTTATTACAATCCAAAACGTAATTTGTTAATGGGCATCCCACCTTAAACTAAAACATCTTTTTGCAAGTTAGTAATTGTATAAAAGGAACAGAGGTAAATTATAGATCTGTACATAGGACAAACAATGTGGGCCAATGCAACTAAGGTACATAAAACTTCAAAGGTGAATGCTTTGAGAAACCATGAGACCATCAGAGGAAGAGATGCAGAACAGAAAAGGTCAACAGGGAAGCTAGATGAATTAACTCACTCGGTATATCGACGATTGATGGGGATAGAGGAAGAAATGATCCCGGAGATACTAGTAAAGACGAAACATAAAGTTATTTTTAAGCTACTATTTAAGGTAAACAATTTTCGCATTAACAAAAACAGAGACCTATGATTTATTATGATCCATATGATTTATTACAATCCAAAACGTAATTTGTTAATGGGCATCCCACCTTAAACTAAAACATCTTTTTTGCAAGTTAGTAGATGTATAAAAGGAACAGAGGTAAATTATAGATCTGAACAGAGGACAAACAATGTGGGTCAATGCAACTAAGGTACATAAAACTTCAAAGGTGAATGCATTGAGAAACCATGAGACCATCAGAGGAAGAGATACAGAACAGAAAAGGTCAACAGGGAAGCTAGATGAATTAACTCACTCGGTAAATCGACGATTGATGGGGATAGAGGAAGAAATGATCCCGGAGATATCAATGCTGGAAAGAGCTTGAGAAATGATTTTTCTAATCTGCATTAACAAAAAGAATATCAGGATGTGTACATTATCCAGTCCTCTCAATTTTGCAGGAAGTTGATATTAATGCTAGAGCTGGTTTGACGACACAAGATGGGCTAGCAGTAGAAGCATATGGAATAGCATGCAAGGAGTTAAAAACAAAGACTTGCTGTATGGAAGGCATGCAAGGAGTTAAAAACAAAGACTTGCTGTATGGAAGGCATGCAAGGAGTCAACACACAGACTTGCTCATCCACAATTAAAAAAATTAAGCAATGATATACAAAGTAAGGACAAGAGTGTGCGACAGAAAAATACGTAGTAATGCGTCTTTCCCTGCCTGCTACCATATTCCACTACCCACATAAAATTTAGCAAATGTGAGTTTTTTTAGGTTAAAACAAGAAATTTTATTAGATGAAAATAGAGAATACAAGGATTGGGTGACAAGTAGTCCACCCAGCCCACACCCTAACCCTAGAAGAAGTAGAAACAAGAAAATACTCAAAAGATCAGAAACAGAAATTCCCCCATAGGCACGCATAGTAGAGGCCCATAAAGAACGAAGAAAAATATCCTATCCTGCAACAAAACTAAAGATAAATAACTATATCTAAAAAGACCAAGCATCACGCTCAGTCCAGATCCTCTAGAAAGTTAATTTTAAAAATAAAATAAAAAAATAACTCACTTCCAAATCAACTTTACATCCTTCTCCTCCCTTCCAAAACCTCTGAACCTTGTGTCAAGGTAAAGGGTAAGACCTCATACTCCAGACACTGAATTTCAGTCCACTGAAGAAAGTGAAACCTATTTGGTTGAGAAGTTCTCAAGAAAATGAAGTTCTTATTATGTACTGCAAAAAATCCTAAAATTTGCCACTAGGATTTTAGAAAATAATAAAGTGTACCTAATTTATTTTGGTAATTGTTCTACCTGTTCTATGGATAGTAGTCATCCACAATTATGTGGGGTACCTTCTAACTGTTAGTTTTTACCGTTGTTTTGCCTGTTCTTTAGGAGTTAAAAACAGTATCTTATCTTTCCGCCAAATCTCCTAGATGATTACACCATTGGCTTGAGCTTCGTGAAAGGGACATTATAAATTTAATTACAAGAAAATGGAGTAGCAAATAACACAACCAATTTTGCTCCATAAAACTAGATATACAATGCTGCTGCATATCTGAAAATAAATTAAATAGTATAAAAAGAAATAGAAAACATTCCTTTGTAGTTTTACGTTTACATATGGAATTCATTTTCAGCCTAACCCCAACTACTTTGGGATTTTAAAGGTGTGACTGAGTTGAGTTGAGTTGAGTAGAAAAAGAAATAAACAGATAGCAACTAGCAAGGTACCACAAATATAGATTGTTCAAATCTACCCCAATAATATTAATATATACATATATATATATGTGTGTGTGTGTGTGTATTTGAAAATTATACCTATATTAAGTAACATCTTTACAAAAAAATTGATGAAGAAGAAATAGGTTTGTAAGATATATTTTCAGAAAATCAAAATACAAAAGAAATAGATATGAAAAAGAATAAATACTTACTTCTCTCCATTCCAGGCAATCAGCTTCAGCAGTAATGGAAAAAACTGGAAATACATGATTGAGATCAGAGGAGAATAAGTTATTCTTCCATTCTACTTCTATAAAACATAGATCCATCAAAGACCCAGAAATCTGACTATCAAACAAAAGCCATTGCTAATAATTTCAAAATATTCATTTATTTTAAGGAGTCGTATCCATGCCTTAATAGATGCCAAAATTAGAGTTCATCAACAGATTAGTCTCCATAAAACGTTGCTAACACAACAGCTATCTAACACAGAAGTGTGCCTGTGTATCAATTATAGATTTCCTTTAATATCATCGAAATGAGCATGTGGAAAACAGAACTTGAATTTTTTAAGAATCCCAGTGCATACAAATATCCACTTATCAGGTCACTGTTATGTAGCCAAATATTTGGATAAAGCTAAACTGGCCAAGTAGGGATAATATTAGCTCGGCACTAGAAGAAGTACATCCCCATCACTTGCCTTATCACTGTGTTAGTTCTACTTACAAGATATAACTATATTGCATCACACATTATGAAATTAAATTTTAATATGTCCAACAGTTGTATATCAAAAACAAATTTTTGAGAAAAATACATCCAACACCAAAATTACAAGAATAAAATTAGTATCAAGTCAAACAAAACTTTTCTTAACTAGGTTTTGAGTTTTTTCTTAATGAAAGAATCTTCAAGGCTATATTCTCCCACAATGAACTTGCAGGAGGATAAAAATCTAGTATACCTGAGGAAGTACAGTGGGAAAAGAAGCTAACAGTTTTCTCTTGTTCGCATTCAGAAAATCAATTGTTGCTTCTGCAACAACATAGTCTGCAAACTCACTGCAACCAACGTATGAAATGAGATTGGTAAATGGTGATGTTCAAACTAATCTATCCAAATATTAACTATAAGAGAAAAGAATATCACTATAAAAAGTACTCAAGGCAAATATTTAAAATGAATATATATATATATCAAAAAATAATAAGGGCGGCAAAGACAAGACCTTGTTCTTCAAAAGAACTAGCTGTCAATTGGTTCAAAATATCTTCAACAATGACAAATAACAAGATTTAAAGGAAAATAATTAATTTCCATTCTTTTTCCATGTAAAGTTTTTAGAACCTCAGATGTAAAGGTTCCCTAGCACACATTGTTCAGACGCAGGTATGAATGAAAAACAGGGACACGTAACCAAACGACTGGACAAGCATGTGTGTTTATACTTAAATAGGGCCTTACCAAAAAGTATAGTCTTTTGCAATTTGCACTAATATTCCCTTGACTATTGAAGAGTAACTATCATTCTGAAACAAAAATAAAATTCAATCATGACAATATTTAAGGGTCGTAGAGACTTGTAGTTATGGGGTTTTATGATTCAAGAACTTGGGTCTTTTTTTAAAATTCTTACAGGGATGACAGTTATGGTTTAAAAAATCCACATGCAGATTTGATATTCCACAAGGGTCTCTCTCCATAAATGTGGGGCCCATTTACTATTCATGCGTGGAGACCCTTGTGGTAATCATATTTTCATGTGGAAATAGCATATTTGGTCTAATAGTCTCTTGATTGTGTTTCGAAGTATGATCACTGATGTATAAAATTCCTGTAGAGTTGAACATTTAAGCCATCCAAAAGTGAACAAACAGATATGAGAATGGGACTTACTTTCCTGCATACACATTAACACACATTCGGAGACAAAGATTTGTATGGCCTATACCTTGACACATGTCACTAGCATTAAGCTGGAAAAAGGTATAAAAGACCATACAAAAGCCTTAATTTTAATTTTTGAAGGAACCTTTGCCTTTGAATATAGAAGCATGAGCAAAATGAGGGATTGGATGACCAAAAATAGTTCATTGCTTACAAATATTAAGTGCAGATCTTCAAATTTCATCAGTGGCCCTTTATAGTCAAGGAAAATATCTGACTTTTAAAGAAGAAAGTCCAAGAACAGTTCACCCACTGGTGCAACTTTAATTGCTATACATGCCACAAGAGTAAACACTTTATTCGGCCTTTTTCCCAACTCAACTGCACTATATATTTTGTTCCGTTTTGACTCCAAACTATTGTAACCAAGAAGTAACTATCAAACAAGATGTCAATAGGAAACTGACTACAGATTATTATTGTTTGGACATATCTTACCGGCTCAAGCACGAACGAAAAAATGCCCTCAGACTAGGATCAGCATCGTGGAGAACAACTTCTCCAAAATCGAGGAAAAAATGAAGAATAGCCTGAGTAACAAAAGAATGGAAACTTTAAGCAACACAACAACATTAGCACACATCTGCACATGAACAGCCATGGATAAAATGCAACATACAAGAAGGAAAATAATTAAAACAACTAAGAGCTTCATTATCCAAATGAATCATAGAATAACAATAATATAAATATATGGCAAGTTTAGGCCCAAACAGAGAAAAGACTAACAATTGATCAGTAAACAGATTCTAATAGGAAGACAGACTATATATCCCAGGGAAAAAGAGTTTATAATGAATTTTATATGTTGTACACCGCATACTAAAAGTTTAGAAAAGAAACCGTACCAGTAAAAGCAGGCCGTTAGAGGTTTGGGATTGAGAAATAGAAGACACCGAACGTTGAAAGATTTTGTTAAGCTGCGGATAGACCCTGGCTATCAAATCCTCAGACTGCTCAGATTTACACAGTTGGTAAAGTTTCTTCACCTGATTATGTAAACGCACAATTAAGCATGAAAAGATGAAGAATCGAAAAAGAGATTTAATTAAGCTCAAATATGAATATATGAGGGGAGAGGAGCTCACCGAATGAAGGAGAGATGGATCGGAAGCAGGATTTGTGGCGAAATTGGAGTCTCTAGCACTTGAAGTTAAGGTTCTTAGATGAAAATCCCACTCTCTGTCTCGTTCAACCATTTCAGGATCCAATTAAAACTCCTCTCTCTCTCTCTCACCGTGTTTGCCACAAAAACCAAGGGAAGAGACGGGTTTGGATTTGCGATTCCGAAACTTAATTACAACTTTGCTGTTTGAATTAAAATCCTACTAGTACTATGTTTTATTAATTTTGAATTAAAAATTTTATCAAATTAATTTGATACACTCCATTAAAGAACGTTTATAGTACTTCATTTAAGATCCTACCTAAATTTGACACCTCAAATTATTATAAAATTTATGAGCACTGTGTAAAAGTAAATTATAACATTACTATAATACTAAAGTATAAAATTTGTATTTAAGTCGTGTTTAAAAAATTTTATTTGACATTATATTTTTTTGTTTTAAATTAGTATAAAATTATTATTGAATTCAATGTGAAGCGTATTTTCAAAAAAGAATGAGGGTCATACTCCAGCAAAGCTCAAATCTTGGATCCATTTCAATTGAAATTTGCTTATGGTTGCAAATTAACAAAGAATACAGAGTTGATGGGTCTTTGGATCTGCTCAAATGGGAAGAAAGATGCCAGTTATATAAATGGCGAAGCTTCGGGTGCAGTCGCCATTGTAGATATGAAAAGCTAAGCGGTAGGTAGATAGGTAAATAGAAGAAGAAGTGTACGAGGAAGATGTCTCCTATTGTTAACAGCCTTTCCATTAGTTTACCAAAAACATAACGGTCTCCTATTTTCCCTTCATAGATTATGCTTACTATTTTTTTTACGTAGGTTTGGGAAAATAAATTTTAAACTCCTATTATTTTAAAATTATATTTTTAATTTTACATTTATACTATAAGAATGTTGTTTATATTTTTTCAATTATTTAATATACTTATAAAACTTCCCTTTTAGAATAGGAAAGATATATGTATGACTAATAAATGTGATAATCCCTCAATTCCAAAAAGTAAAATCAAATTGAAATATTTTTAACTCAAAATAGATATAGATTATTTTAATTGCAATACTATAATTATAAATTTTATGATATATATAAATAATTTATTAGCTATAAAATTAATTATTTTTAAAATGTAGATAAATTACATTACTTTAAATTTATAAATAGTTTTGAAAAATTGAGCTTAATCTTATTTTCCAGAAAATGAATAAATCATGCTTATAAAGTTATCGTTTGATATATTCTACAATGTGTTAAACCTTTTTTCTACGATGCCACGTGTTAGAATTTAGAATATTTGAGCTTTTTACCTTCTTCTTTTTTTGTATATATAAAAAACAATAAAAAAATTGATGGCACGTTATCTGAGAACCTTTTGATCCTGTCATTCCTCCTCCTTTATAAGCTATCACATGAGCAGAGACTCGAGACCATAACTGAATAAAGTTTGGGAGCAATCGGTAGATTAGTATATTATCAAACCCCTAACCCTAACACACATGATTCGGAGGTGTCACGGTCATCATCTTCTTCAGCTTGATCTGAAACTAATATACCTCTCACTGAAGCAGGTTTTTTTTTCATTTCCCCCTTTGTTGTTGGTTGCTTTGAAAACAAGGAAATTTAACCAATATTTCTTCCAATTCATCTTCATTTTTTTTATATATTGATAGGCTATACACTCTCGTGATTTTTTGTTTCCTGTAATTCTTTATCCAACATTTTATCAGAAAACAAACGGTGAGTTACATATAATGTAAAAGGATATAAGTTCATCTCAATTACACAAATTGAACTATATTTACTTGTACAAAATTAAATACCATGTGTAGTTTTAACCTCTAATAAAGTTTCTATCTTTCTTAACTTCTTATGCTACTTCAGTTTTCCATTTCAGATCTTAATAAATGCGTTGGGTATTTTAGTGTTTCTTTACTTTTATTATTATAACATAGAACTTTCAGGGGAAAAGTTATTTGTGAAGTAATGGATTCAGGCATCGGTCGAAGCTTAGATAGAATCAGCAAGTTGCCTGATTCTGTATTGTCTCATATCCTTTCTTTTCTTCCAACAAAATATGCTGTTGGAACCAGTATTCTATCAACAAGATGGCAATACCTCTGGGCTTCTGTCCCTAATCTTGACTTTGATGATTCTTTAATTTCTGAAAATTGGAGTGAACTGGATGAAGATAGGGAAGATATATTAAAGTTGAGCTTTATGAATTTTGTGGATAGAGTGTTACTTCTCAGTGATGTGACGCGCCTTCAAAAGTTCCATCTTATACGTTCTTGCGATGACAATTTTGATCTTGTCAATACATGGATATGTACTGCAATTAAGCGCAATGTTGTAGAGATCTACCTTGATTACTGCATAGAAGATGATGTTAAGTTGCCTCATATGCTTTTTACTAGCAAAACACTGGCGGTTTTAATATTATCTGACGGAATTATGATAGATACGCCGTCTTCAGTTTGGCTTCCTAGTCTAAAAACTCTTCATTTACTATCAGTCAAATATAAAAACGATGATGTAGCTCATAACCTCCTCTCGGGATGCCCTGTTCTTGAAGAGTTATATATAGATAGATCTGGTTTGGACGACCGAGAAATTTTGAATGTCTCAGTACCTACACTGAAACTTTTGACCATACATTGTCTACATAACATTCTTGAGGGCGAAGATGAATCTGATGAACCAAGGTACAAGCTTGTAATTGATGCCCCGAAGCTTAAAAACCTTGATCTCGCTGACAGTCTCTCAGATGACTTTTTGATGATGGATTTATCATCCTTGTTGGAAGCTAATATTCATGTTGGACATACAAGCCGAAGGCCCATCCAGTCAGGCCGTTACGGTGGTCGCATATTGAAGCTTCTTAGTGGGATGGCAAACATAAAATCTCTGTGTGTGTCTGATTTAACTTTATCCGTAAGTTCTCTCCCCGAATCAGATATGGTGTTTAGTTCTCGTATTTGAAAATTTGTTTAAGTTTCATCAGGGGCAGACCTATGCTTGGGCAGCATAGGCACCTTCCTATGCTGAGTTTTTTTTTATATAGGTATAGGGGAGGGGCAGATATATAATTTAATAAACTTAAAGGGGACAGATTAATGAAATAGATATACTTAGAGGAGGCAAAATAAATATATTTTACTCCTAATTTTAAAATTTAAATGAATCTGTTGTGTAGCCTTTAAGCTGCAAATCTACTAATCTACTTTCCGTTTGCTGATAAAGAAGTAGGTAGGAGATAATCAGACACATATATTTTATATTAAAATATTTTAAGTTGACTTCAAAAAGTTAAAATTGAAGAGTAATCTTGTGAGGCCACTAAAGATAAATTTAGAACTTTTTAATTCTCCTTCCTCTACTTTTATTTTTCTTAATATGTGTGCGAATTTTATTTTGTTCATTTTTTTCGGGACGGAGGGAGTAGTTTATAATTTTGATATATTTAGTTTAGACATTTTTGGGATTTTTTTCATTTCAATCATCGTTTTGAAGATTATTTGTGCTATTCATTAGTTATTTTTGTGATTGACCTTCTTTTAAAAAAACTTTTTTATTAATTTGTTTAAAAGGATTAAGAAAAGAAGAAGATTGTGGCAGTGCAGAGGTTCCTTTAAATTGATTAGTTTTCCGGCAATTAATTTGGCTAGTTGGCTCCCCTGTCATAAATTGCGTGGATTAAAAGTTATTTTCTACAAGTAACCAACTTAAAATTAAGGTCCAGCCATAAATCGGTTAACAAATTCTTGTTGAAGATTCATGGCAATAAAGTGATTTGAAATTAATGTCATGCAAGTTGCATCTTTTAAGTTAAATAAACTGTTTATGCATGTTTGTTATGATTAGTTTTTAAACTCATTGAGTTCTCACTTTTATAGTGAACATATTACCTCCGTTTATTTAATTAACTATTGGTTTTTAATTCATATTAAAATTTTGTGACTAAATAATTTACATTGCTATATAAATTAATATGTTACCAAGTACATGCTGATACAAATCAATTGTAATGTTTGTTTGTACATCAAAATAAGCCACTAATTTTTTATATAAAAAATAGATGAAGATAAAAAATTGTAGAACCATATTTGTATATAAACCAAGCGAAACTCAAAGTGGTAATGAGGTCAGTGGCGAATCTATTAAGAGGGAAGAGTAGGCAGTGCCTATGTGGGGTTTTTTAAATTTTTTTATGGGTATAGGGATAAGGGCAAAAATAAAACTTGATGGGGGGAAAAAACTTAAACTACTATTACGCTAAAAAATACTAAACACACGGGTATATAATGTATTCAAACTATCGCTTAAAAAAATCCGCCCAGAACGGATCCTAGATCCGCCCCTGAGTTTCATTATTTATTTTTTAAGCTTGCATATGGCCTTGTGCTTTCAAAAATTTAACCCTTTGCAATGGAGAAGGTATACAAATTGAAAGCATAAAAGCCAGTTGGCACATGACTAATAGTATTGGAAATAGACAGATTATTAGCTTAACTGAGAAGGATTTGTTTTTAGTGGGTTTTGTTTTTTTTTTTTTTTTTTTGGGGGGGGGGTAACTAAAGCTGGAAAAGAATTATTTTGATTCATTTCGTTTGACATTAATCTTTGAGGTAATAATTTGTTTATATTGTTGAACTCTGGTGGAGGCATCTGATATATGCATCTGCTTTTATGCAGTTTCTCACCAATGTCGGCGATTATACTATACCTACATTTCACAATCTTACCCATCTGAAACTTGAAGTGAATGGCGGCTCAGGATGGAAATTGCTTATGGATTTTCTTGAGTGCTCACCTAAACTAGAAGTTCTTGTTCTTGACAAGGTTTGTGAAATGCAATATAAGATATATTCAGTACCGCCCTCAACTTATTAGCTTGTAATTTCTTGTTGTCATCACTCATTAGGGACACCGAGTCCTACATCAAGTCCTATGTTGGAACCTACCACAACGAGTTCCCAATTGTTTGTTGTTGCATCTCAAGGAAGTTGAGATTACAGAGTTTAGTGGGAAAGAAAATGAGCTTGAAGCAATAAAGTATATGTTGAAAAATGGTAACATGTTGAAGAAGATGACAATTGATTGTCGATATATGAAAGGGAAGGAAGATTTTCGTGTTTGCAAGAAAATAGCAGGGTTTCCCAGGGCCTCAAAGACTTGTCCAGTTAATCTCATATTTTGAAGTTGTAAGTCTCTTTCTAAATTTATTTTTGTCACTGTTTTGTTTGTTTGTTTTTTCCCCCTGCCAAAATGTAATTTGTTAAGCCTTAACGGAAAAAGGAAATATTAATAATTAATAATAACATTAACAACAACAACAATAATAATAATAACTACTGAATGGGGCATCCTAGTTTTCTGATCACAATTAGGCCTGTTGGGAGTTGAAATCTCGATCCATAGTGGTTCTTTCAGCATGTACCTTCTGCATGTTCGTTAAACATGATTGAAATTCGTCTTTAACTCTTGGGCTTCTTCGTGGAAACGTGGAAGTTTATTACATCGTTAGAGTGCACTCCTTTTACATGGTTTTTATGAAGAATTGTAATCAAAACCAGTGTTTGTTTCAGCTGATAACCCATGTGATTCTCTGATAAAGCTAATCGTACCGTGCTTCATCTCTTATGCAGGTAGCTCAAAGCTATGAAACAAGATATTCTGGTAACACACTGAGAGCCTTTTAGTATCTTGCTGTATATTTGATTGGTTGGCAGTTGATTGGTGCAGAGCATCCCCTTCCTTTTAAGACTAATAATACCCACGACAAAGAGCATCCCTTTGTTGGAGCAAGCTAGTTTTCTGGGGTCTCCATATTGAATCTCATCCAGACTCATGCTCAACCCTAAAGTAGTTTTGCTTCTTTTGATTATCAGTTTAACCTAATTCTGAAGAAAGTGTCATGTTTGAAGCTTCAGATTCGTTTTATGATCTTTCTTTGTTTTGCATGTACTGTAATGATGTAGTTCAGTAAATTTTTCTTAATGAAGCTCTTGATTAGTACCCAATAAAATGGGAAGTGGTTAGTATGGAGTTTATTTTTGGGTAAGTTGGTCAATTGACCAATAGAATATTGAACACGCAGACGAGATTGTATGTGTGTCAGTATTCTATTGGTCAATTGACCAACTTACCAAAAAAATAACTTTATGCTAACCGGATCCAATAAAATGATGCCTGCAATTTACAAGTTCTCAGTTTCATCTTAATGCGTTGGACCTGATATTGTTTTTTTATGGTCAGCGTGTACCTACGTATAGTAGGAGACTGGAGAGAGCTGTATTTGCTGCCACAGGAGAGGCTTCACAACACCCAGAGAGCTGCACTCGTAGACTGCTAAAATGGATTGGACTTGGATTTTGGCCAAATTACATAACATCACTCTTACCACATGTTAAATGCAGAATATAAACAGGCAAAAAAACAATTGATAAAGTAAAGTAGAATTTAGATTAACAACTACTAATATATAAAGTCGAGCAATGTAACTGTCATCAAAATACTAACGGACTTGGGCTCAGTTGGTGTACTAGGTCTCTTGCTAAGCAAGAGATCCTACGTTCAACCCCTCCCCCAAATTAGCAGGAAAAAAAGAACTATCATCAGAAGTTCCAGACAATCTAGTCTCTTGCTAAGCAAGAGATCCTACGTTCAACCCCTCCCCCAAATTAGCAGGAAAAAAAGAACTATCATCAGAAGTTCCAGAAAATCTAGCTACCATCTAAACAGTTAATATTAGAACCCAAACTGAACATTTATATGTAATTTGCTTTTCAATAATTATTTACTTGAAAATTATAATATGGATGCACCAGCTGAGAAGAATCCATGTCTGTCCCATAGAACGACTGTGGCAAAGAAGGGTCAATGGTCGGCGCAGAATCAATCTGATCAGGATAAGTGAGCAATGGAGTGTAGTCGAGCTCTGGCAGCAGATCATTAAAATACTGTGGCGCAGAATCAATCTGAGAATAAGTGACCGATGGAGTGTAGTCGAGCTCTGGCGGGTCAATGGTCGGGGCAGAATCATATAAGTGAACAATGGAGTGTAGTCTAGCTCTGGCTGATCATTAAAATACTGTGCCGAACTAGGAGGGCCCCGGATGGTCAGAGGATCCATTTGGTCATTATTAAGTTGATGATCAGGAAAAATGTTCCAATAGTAGTCTCCACCAAATGGCTGAAAATTATAGTCAATAATAGGCATCATCGGATCCGGTCTGACAATTGCAAGGGGTTGAGGAGGATATCCTTGTGGTATGATCATTGCCAGAGGCTGTGGATAGTAATTCTGATGCTGATCATTCTGATTCTGGTTTTGGGATAAAGATCCATATGAGGTATTCAACACTCCCAAATCTTCCATGATAGAATCTCTTTTCATCTTCATATATTCAATCATATTGTTAAAAGTATTAGCCTCAACAGTGAGGTCAGTTTCTAGGAAACTATCAAACGTAGCATGCCAATCAGGAAATTTAGCCTCATTATTTTTCCTGCGAAGACTCTCGAGTTTAGTTTCGGCCATCTTCTTCCTCTCCTCAAGATAATCTAACACGCCAACATTTCTCTTCCTATGCTCCTCGGCAGGTTGAGCTCTATAGTTGTTGAACAAGTCTTGAATAATAATGTCGGGATCTGATGACCAAATGTGGACCTCTTGAGGTAGAGGTCCATAAACAACCATGCAAAACTTTATGCCGCAAAGAGTTGATAATTCCTTGCCCTTTTTCTGTAAACCAGCATATCTGTTCCTAAAACTTACAAGCCGTCCCTTTCAGTTCTCAATGAATTCCATGCTTCTCCTATTTCGACCCATCTGCATATATATTTGTTTCTGTCTCGAGTCAAACGTCTTCTTGTAATGCAAATATGCAATTATATATATAGAAAACCAATCACATAACATGGTCAATGTTACATTTTTATTTAAAAACACACACACACAATTACATATACATATATAAGGAAGAGTACTGACTTTTCATTCAGAATTATAATATAAAAAATCATAATCTTAATCTCTCTATTTAGGTGCGTTTAGTTCTCATTTTATTTTATACATAAAATATTCCATGCATGTAGAAAGTATTCGTACTAATCTTAATCTCTCTATATTATAAACCGGCCACAACCATTTGGTGCAACCTGGGTCACATTTTTTTCTTCTTCTCATTTTACCTTTATAAGTTTAGTCATATTATTATATTGTCTTTTTATTTAAATTTTTCTATTTAGTCATTCAAATTTTATAAAATTTATATTTTACTATATCTATATTATAAAGTCTCCATAGACGTTTCCTCTACAAGTTTGTGTAATTGACTTTAGATATATTATTATTTTGTCCTTTTTAATATTAATTTTTTATATCTTTCTATTTACTCTTCTAAATTTTATAAAATTCTTATTTTATCCCTATAATTTACAAACGCAACGTGTGTGCGGCAGCCACTAGTATGGTAGTATAAAGTAAGGCTATGGGGCGTTTGGTGTAACCGGATCACACTATTATTTTTTTTATTTTTACCTGTATAAGTTTAGTTATATTACTATATTGTCTTTTTTTACTTTAATTTGTTTCTATTTAATTCATTAAATTTTATAAAATTTCTATTTTATCCCATATTGTGCGCAATCACATACTAGTTAAAGATTAAACATATATCCCAGTATACAACTACTTTGGATTTGTTTGGCGTTTAGTGCCCTTGGAGTAACAGTGTTGGAGCGTTTGAATATCCAAATTATATTTGGATTTCAAATATTGCGTTTTGTAAATTAAATAAGTTGCTTTTGAAATAAATGTATTGTTAAATATATAAAAATCTTAAGTGCGTTTAGTATTTTCAAACACGCTAAACATTTTAAATATCGAACACACTTTATTATTGAATTGAATTAATATAAAAATAATCAATCTATACAGAGAGGATAACGATCCATAGCAAATAATTACTATAATCTGTATTTTAACAAACAGATCTTACATCATTCATCATATAGATCCAAGGGCTTGAATCACAACTCATATAAATATATATATATATCAACGAACATCAAGTAACATGCATACTACTCACACATTAGATAGAATATTAAAGTGCATGAAAAGCCATATATTGATAAAAAGATGGATAATAAAGAGAGTAATAAGTATGTACCTTAATTTACTAGCTTTAATGGCTGATGGCTTCTTGATTTCTAAGCTCTTAATTCAATTCAAACACACAAAAATACTGGACTATCTCTCTCTTTAATTTCTCGTTGGTGGCCTTCATTCAATATATAGGGAAGAATTACTTGTCTGCTATATATCCTAATTAATGCTATTAATTAAATCATTTAATGCATATCTTACTAATATGGAAACTTGTATGTTAAATTTCTATAATTCTTCGGATACCAAATCTCTTACCGCCTAAAATTCCGCCTTTCCTAACGCCTAATAAAACTACTACTCATATCCAAATTATAAGATCATGGAAATTAATTTCAGTTTTTCTAAACTCAAAATTTATATATATATATATATATATATATATATATATATATATATATATATATATAATTTACTAATTACTAGTATTAATTAAAAAATAAATTTACAAAGTCGTACTTTTAGATAGTTATAATATTCGTCATTATTTTATTATATTGACTAAAATTAATTGAATATATATGTCAATTATAAATTTAAAAAAATATTTTAATCTTATATTTCAATTATTTTTTAATCCAACGAGATAAATTATATAAAGAAGGCCTTTAAAACTAAGATTTTACATCATTCAACTAAATTTATTAGAAAATTAAGGGATTTGAATCAATAAAATAAATATAAGGAATCTATTGGGGGTACATATTGAAAAAATTAAATTTCTATCTTACATAATGAGTCAACATCACTACAGGGTAAGGATAGAGATAAAGAAATTATTGTGAATGTTCTATAACTAAATATAAGGAATATGTTGAGTACATATTGAAAATTTTGAATCTCTATCTTACAGAATGAGTCAACATCACTACAGAGTATGGATAGGAATAAAAAAAACTATTGTGAATGCAAAGTATGGATAGAGATTATAAAACTACTCTGAATGAGCATTGTTTTTTTATCTCTATCCCTACTCTGTAGTATGTTTACTCATTCTGCAAGATAGGGATTAAATTTTTTAAAGTCGTACCCAACATATTCTTAAATAATAATCTTATAATTTATAAAAGAGTGTATAATTTATCAATTTTATTATACTGTAAAATAACTTTTATTTTGTTTTAAATTTTAAGTAATTTATGGAGTGAGTATTAAATGAATTGTAGTTGCAAATGTATATAAGATCAATATTAACTTTTAAATAGATAATTTGTAATATTTTTAAAATTCCAAATATATCCAGAAATAAAAAAAACCCTGTAACTCCTTAGAAAATTAAGGAGAGAAATGAATAATAGCTCATAGGCCACCAACTCAATAGAATAGGTTTAGTGGCCCATTGGGCTAAGTCAAAGCTTGGAAGTTGGGCCTTCTAATACATAACCCAGTTGAGTAGTCTCCTCTTCCGTACCATTCACGTGACTCGTTTCATACGAGATGCCACAAATCTTCCTCTCATACATGGGGATACCCCGTGTTATGAATTTTGGGCTACAGAGTTTAGAACATAAAATTTAGGGAATGGTTAAATTCACAACATAAAATATTATTTTTACAACAAAAGTGTCGTTATAGATTATATAGTGACGGTTTTTACCGTCATTATCATCTATTCTGTTTTTTTTTATATTATAATAATAAAAATATTAAGAAATTTAACAATTCCCAAAATTTATATAGGGAAGGAAAGGGAACTTCCGAATTATTTGCGAGTTATAAAAAGAAAGATAAAAAATTGTAATTTATAAAGTTTGATTATTATTTTTTCTTTTTAAGAATAATGTTTGTAAATATGAGTAATATCAGGAGTGAGGATAATTATTCAATATAGTATTTAAGTTTTTTTTTTTGAATTAGTAATTTTACAAGTAAAGTAGTCAAGTTACGTCAATAAGATCTCTTAGTTTAATGATTAAGATTGGGATGTAGGTAAGGTGAACAATTCAGTTATATTCAAAGATATAACCGAATAACCGAAATCTTCTAAATTTCAATATCCAAAATAACTAACCGAATTTACAAATAACCGAAAACTGAATAATCAAATTTATAATTCGATTATTTCGGTTAATAACCGAAATTAAGTTTCATTTTAAGCTTCCTAACAGAGTAACAGATATGAGAATTGAGATTTGAGAGGGGGCCAGGGCAGAGACTCGTCTTCCAGAGCACATAAATCATCAACAATACAAATTTGATTAAAGGATAAACAATATACACATAAATCAAATCTGGAGCATTTCATCTTCCAGAATCCAGAGCATCACCAGAACATAACATTAAGATCCAAACCCCCAGACCATGAACCCAACATCAGATTCCCCACAACATCAGACCATGAACATAACATCAGATCATAACTCCCAATTCCAGCATACACAAGGACATCACCTCTACTAATCTCGCGGTAGGCACTATGAGCTATAAACCCTCGGATTTGGAATAAAATAGGAGGAAGAAGAAAGGGAAGAGTGAGTGGGCCGGAAGAAATGGAGGAACCGGAGATGGAGGATAGAGGAAGACAACAAATTGATTAGACCCATCAAAATAGAACTTGGATTTAAACACAAACTAACTCACAAAACACAAACTAAAATAGTACCAAACCAGATCCAAACTAACTCAAATCACAATCGTTCCAAAAACTCCACTACTTCGTTTTGGGAATTTGGGATTTAGGGATTTGGGTTATGGCTGGGCAGTTGGCAGATGCTAAACAGTGAAAGTGAGAGAGGCGAAAGCAAAGTGGTAACCGGTAAAGCTTTTAAGAGTTGAGTCTTTAATTATTTTTAAATGTCTATTTGGTTATTCGGGTAACCGAATATCAAAATTTTAGTAACTGTATTCAAACCTGAAAATTGAATAATAAAACAGTTATACCGAATTGTAAGAAATAATTGAAATAATTCGGTTAAAAAATTTAGGTTATTCGGGTTTATCAATTTTTTGCTCAGTCCTATACATAAAAAGTCTAAGACCCGAAATTTGACCTTGTTTAACTTGGGCTTAACATGAATTTTTTTTAATCTTGTTTGACCTAGTTTGAAAAAAAATCAGTTTGACGAGCAATCTAAGGGGTCTAGGGGTGACCCCGCACCTTGGAAATTTCAGGATTATTTGTTTTCCTTTTTCTTCCTCTTGCATATGCATCTGAATTTTATCTGCACCACCCTTAAAAACTCAGACTCCTATAAAATTGTAAATACAATCTCAACAAAATTAATTTAACCAAATATTATTACCACATGTGTGTGTATATACATATTCACACATAAATATATAGAGAGAATGAGGAAGGGGTGAATTGTGTGGAGGCGATCGAGAATGAAGGATATGAATCCGAAGACATAAGGTTGCTAAGAGTCGGAGACAAGAGGAAGAAGTCTACTACAATACTATTTAATTCACCTACTATTGTCTTTGGGGATTCAAACTTCATTATTATATCTAATGCTGAATTTTGAAACTCAATTCAATATTTTTTATACTTGGATCTCGAATTTTTTTATAAATTTTAGAGAACTAAATTGATCTATAATAAGGAGGAGAAGAGAGAGATGAGAGAAAAGAAGAGAGAATAAATTAAATTTATTTATTTATTTTTCACGTTCACGTGGGATAAAACTGAAATGATTTAACGGAGACAGAGATAATAGAATTACTCAATTTCAAAATAATAATTAATTTATTGGGTTAATTAAAAAATTAAAAGTTCAATGTTGTAATTAATAAAATGTGACGCCCCCAAAATTGGTCCACACGACTGATCTCGAGTCGCCGCGAGATATCACATTATAAAAATCAAATACAAACTTCATTTATCAATGTTGTTGAATCGTAAATGCGAATGCGACAACGATTAACTGTAAGTTTTAATACAATATTGTCTCATGTATCCAGTATCCAAACTCAAATTATTACAATGCCATATATAATCTGACTGAACAAATAACGCTTCCAAAGTCGGGTTCACTTCACCCTATTATAGTTCACCAAAAATTAAATATTACGTGGCGTATAAAATATGACACCCACATCTTAGGTCCTCAATACAATTATATATTGTATGTCATGCCGCTTTTATAATGTATTGAGAAACTTGACGATCTCAAACCATCTCACTATTTCCTGTTATCCCCGCTTCGACCAATTTACACTCTTATTACACGAAAGGAATTATGAAGCAAAAAGGGTGAGCACAACTAACTTTCAATAAAGAATATCATGACTAAAGATAACTACATTATCAATAGCTTTCATCAATAATAAATCGAGATTTAGAACATATGGTAGATGATAAAACTTTTCAACCATAGTTGCACGTGAACGAAGCGATCCATTAAAAAAAGTCAAATAGACCATCAGGTCTATTATCTTCTCCATGTTAAAAGTCCACCAACAATGTTTTATCCTGTAACATCAATCAAAATTCCTATCCACAATTATATGAATAACTTTCATAATCATAATTGTGATTACGAATTTTTTACGCACCCGGAATGAAGATATTTTACATCACATATCTTTACCGCAACATCAAAAATCATGGTTATACCAAATCACAATTCCTATTTCATAATCATACTTAATAAATTCATCTTTGCCTACTGACCAAAGATATACAAATATATAACCAAAACTTCAATGAGTTCATCTTTGCACTACTGAGCCCAAAGATATACAACTATAAAACCAATAATCTTTGAGACTTAGCTTAATAGTATCACGACCACGAATTATCCATACACTACGGGCCGAGGATATTCAGATTTTTTTCCATTACTGATCGTGATTATACCAAATAATCCATAGTCATAATCATACCAAGTTCATCATGCACTATGACGAAAGATGACTTTTACCACATCCATAAATTAATATTTCATCATTGAGACTCAGTTCAATAATTAATCCACACCATCAAATCATCCACGCACTTCGGAGCCGAGGATATTATTTAGTATCACAATCACGAATTATCCATGCACTACGGGCCAAAGATAATCGTGTTTTCATCAACGGTCCTGATCATGCCATAAAACAATTCATCTTTGCACCCTTGGCGAAGAATCCATAGCCATAATCATACCAAAATCGCTATCAATGCACTACGGACGATGAGGATTTTTTCCACATCATTTGTAACATTACGGTCATGATTATCTTTGAATAATCCCCGAGTCATAATCATACCAAATTCATCTACTGCACTACAAGCCACAGATGACTTTCAACAAAATATAAACATGAGGATGATGACAATGATATAAGAATTCAATAAAACAAGTTCAAGAATTAATTTATCCAGAACTAATAACCAACAAAGATAATAAAAAATACATGAAATCGCAAATGGATTTTCACCGCCACGTGCAGTAATCCACGATATCTGATCATTTTCACAATTTAATAAGGAATGAATACAAAGGATCATTCACCATTCATGTGGTAATCCACATGTATGCGAGTTATTCCAATGAATAATAAAGAATGGAATAACAAAAGACATCACCATGCATGCGATAGATAGAGGCCTTACAGACAAAGTTATTCTCAATGAGAATAATAAATACGGAATAATAAATAATGGAACCCGGTCCCAATAAAACGCATGCATGATATTCCGACGAATCGTAAATGCGAAATAATAAATATTGGAACCGAATCGGGTGAAATTCACAAGCGATGATATTCCGGCTGGAATAATAAAGACGAGAATAATAGAAGAATGTCACCAAGTATAGGGTAGCTCACATGATCTGAGTTATTCAATGAAACAATAAAGAAATGGAATAACATAAGTTCTTTTCTTGAATACAAAAGAATAATATCCCTTACTATAATAATATCTCTTTACCTTTCAAAGAAGAGTATTCCAACTAGTAGGGCGAGGATATACTCGAAGGAAACTTATACTACGCTCAAAGCTTTCTTAAACTTTAAAGAAATACTCTCAAGATTATAGAAGAAGAATTCTCTATAGTTTCTCTCTAGAGTTTGAATGAATTAAGTAAGAAATAATGAAGGAATGAGCTTCTATTTATAGAAGAATGGAATGAATAGTAACCAATCCATGAACGGTCCAGATTGATTTACTTTAATCGGACGGTCCAGATTTAAAGAAAAATCTTTTAAATAAAATATAATATATTCTAATTATTGCCTAATAAAACAAATAACTTTATAAAAGTATTTGTTTTATATAAAAAGATTTTACTATGCAACACTATCGTAATAAAATATAATATATTCTATTTATAGAATAACTTTAATAAAGTATTACATTTTTATATAAAAAGATTTTACTATCACGAAAATACTATACTGCGATAGAATATAATATATTCTATTTATAGAATAACTTTATAAAAGTATTACATTTTTTTATAAAAAAATTTTTTACTATGCAAAACACTATGCACAATAGAATATAATATATTCTATTTATATAATAACTTTATAAAAGTATTCTGTTTTATATAAAAAGATTTTACTATTAAAATTTTAAACCAACAACCCATATTGATTTACTATTATAATTTCAACAAACGGTCTGAAAAATTAGCACATCTCTTCATGGAATAATATTGTACTCAAAAATAATTTGGACCGAAAATAAATATATTTCTCGGGTGAATAGTAACTCCGACACAAAAAGTGTCCCAAATAATCGAGTGAATAATACTAGAGTGAATAGTAATTTGGGTGAATAGTAACCCGTAAATAGTAACTCGTGAATAGTATTTCGACACAAAAAGTGCCCCAAATACCCGAGTGAATAATAATAGAGTGAATAGTAACTGAATATTTTATGATAACTTGTGTACTTTGAAAATTTTTCACATATCACCCTTAACTTTAATCTTTTATCAATTTAACCATTTATTAAAATAAAAAAAATTGAATACTTTTATTTCATAAAATTCGAGATCTCACATAAAACATACCAATGGAGTAATTTATTAATTTTATCGATAAAAAATTAACATTCATTTGTTTTTTTTCAAGGAAATGATTTAATTTTAAAATAATAATTTGAAAATTTTAAAGTTAAATGGTGTAATCTGTGAAATGTGAGGACTAGTAATTCATTGGTCTTTTGTGTACCTTCGCCCTCGTCACACAACAGGAGTTTCTCTCTGCACTGCACCGATTAACCACCGGTATGGCTGTTCTGTCTGCATAGCTTTGCTGTAAACCTCTCTTCATCATCGTGAATTACCAAAATACCGATTTTGGCTACTGGATACCATTGGATCATTCTAATGTGCACTTTCTATTCGCCGTTCTTTCTTTTATCACCTTTGAATGAATGTTAATCAATTTGATCTTTCATCATCACACTAGCCAGGTACTCCTTTACCCTCCATCTCTCTCTAAATATATACGTGCCACTGTGTGTGTGAGCGTGCATATATACACATGTGAGTTGTATGTATGATTAGCTCCTTTTCTTTAGATTCGTGGTGTTTTTTAAGCTTAAAATTGTTGCGTTTTAGTTATTTTTCTTGAAATTGGGTGCCTATTTGTTTGTATCCTGGTCAGTTTTTGTTAAAATTATTAAATTGGACGTTTTCTTGGCTAATAGTAAATGATAATGGCCTTTTATGGTTAACATATTTTGGGGGTTTTCTACCGGGTCTCTATTCTTACCTTATCGACTCAGGTGCGAGGCTTATATTGTTTGTGAGTATTACTTACATTGATTTCTTATCAGGGTTCAATTTTTTTTTTACCAAGAATTCATTGCTTCCCAGAGAATACACAGTGATGGTTAAGGTTTAATAATTGATGGTTAGAATTATTTTCTTAATTTTTTATATGATAAAATGTTTCAATTTGAATGGTTGTGATTGAACCCATGGCACTTCTGTGGCTCATATTTGCGGGTTAACTAAGAATTTAGCTATTAACTTGGTTGATTAGTGATGAATGTGGGTATTTACTTTTTCAATTAATTATGGACCTTTTGAATAGTCACTAGTTTTTAACATTAATCAATTTAAGATTTTTTATACGTGCTTACCTTACTGTTGTAATATGTCATGCTTCTACTTAATGATTCATAAACTTCGACTGTAACATTAATTGAGCTTATTGTCTCTAGTATTAGGGGAAAAGTCATTAGATCATGAGTGACTACAAGCAACAGAAGCTCTATCAGTTGCAGACTGTTTGTGATAAAATTAGTGTTTTACCTGATTGTATTCTTCAGCACATCCTTTCATTTCTTCCCACCAAAGATGCCGTTGCAACCTGCATTTTATCGAAAAGATGGAAGTTTTTGTGGACCTCTGTTCCTAACATAGACTTTGACGATGCATTATTGTATACGAGTGAGATGAATGGTTGGTTTCCACTTGAGGTAAGTTGTTTCATGAATTTTGTAGAAAGGGTACTTCTACTTAGAGATGCTTCAGCTATGAAGAAGTTCCGCCTTTCATGTCGAGTTTGCTTCAGTGCTTCTCGTGTTCATGCATGGATATCTGCTGCTGTCATGCATAACATTCAAGAGCTTGATCTTTGTCTCTTTGTAGAAAAGCCTTTTATGCTGCCACTTTGTGTCTTTGATAGTAAATCACTCACAGTGCTGAAAATAGAAATGAATTGTGTACTAGAACTTCCGACTTGCATTTCTTTCCCAAGCCTTAGAATCTTGCACTTATGTCTAGTCACATTCCTGAATGACTACTCCACACATAAGCTTTTCTCTAGCTGCCCAGTCCTTCAAGAGTTGGCCATATTAGACTGTGAGTGGATGAATTTGAAGAGCGTTGCAATTTCTATTCCCACGCTGAAAAGCTTGACAATTGATGATCTGCCATACTTTGGAAGCGACGATATGAATGGTTGTCAGATCAAGATCAATATGGCGAACCTCACTCTCCTTAATTACATTGGTTATTTATGCAATGAACTTTTTCTGTGTAATGTACCTTCTTTGGTGAAAGCATACATTCATGTTCCAGTTTTATCTGAGAGGCTGAAAGAAGTTGGCTATCGTATTGTTAAGCTACTTAAGGGGCTGGAGAATGTCAATTCAGTAAAAATATCTACTCGCACTATTGAGGTATTAGGCATCTGCCTCTAAATCTAACAATAACAGTTAAGAAAGTTGATATCTTTCTTCCATATTGACTCGTGTTTCTCTCTTTTTTCCCGTGCCAAGTTTCTCTTCTCAGCAGATAATGTGATGGATCGTTTTCCCTTGTTTCAAAACTTGACCTGTTTAGAGCTGTGCATGAAAATTAAGAATCGGACTGTTGTACCACTAGCATTGATGGAATTGCTCCGATGCTCACCAAATCTACAATCTCTTCATTTTACTGAGGTAAATCGCTTTAAACATAAAATTCAATTACCATAAGTTTGATCATATATTCTTTATCAAATTTGTTTCAATGTCATTAGGGACTTGACCTATGCATCTGCTTTCGTGAGAATGATTTGACTTCGATGCCAGTACCTAAATGTTTACTGTCCTGCATGAAGATAGTCAGCTTCCAAAATTTTCATGGACATGAGACAGAAATATGCTTCCTTAAATATTTTCTGGAAAATGCACTTGTTTTGGAGAGGATGAATATTTTTCTGTCAAAAAATACATCAGGGCATCTGAAAAATCAAAGGGAAGTGAAGACTCAGTTACAAATGCTTGATAGAGGCTCTAAGGACTGCGTAATCACTTTCTCGTGAAACTTCAAGGATATTGTGAGCATTTACCTTATTTACCATACATAGTCTTATATTTTTCTGAGTTATAGATCATAGTAGCATAGGTTTTTCAATGAGTTTCCTGACTCATTTATTATACTTTGACGAGTAAATTCCATCAGTCGGCAGAACTCGATTGTATAGCACGTTACAGACAACAGTGAAAGAAAATGGGATAATGTTGGCTTCATCTTTCTAAAATGAACTCGAAAACAGTAAATAATTTAAGAATATATAACCCTTTTAATTATGAATTATTACCTATAACTTGTGTTCTAAAGATGATACTTGATGCTCTTATAAATTGTGTGAAAGTAAGCTATAAGCCTAGAAGTCTAGTACCCAACTCCAGCTTAACACAGCTCGCAACAGAGAACCTTTCTTTCCATCTTATATCCATGTTATATGAGGATTCTAATTGCAATATTGCATTGATCCCAATTTTGATCAAGTCCCTTATATTTTGAACTCCATCATTTTGAAACGACTTTGCTCCTGACATGTGTTTGAACGCAAGACAAATCACTTAGACACTTACTTGATTTATACTTCATAAAGTAAGTGAATCTGACGATAACATGCAAGGCTAGGGAAACCTGTAGGCATGTATGATATAGTATGATCATGCCCTCCTATGATTTTTAATTATTTTTTTTTCATTCTAATTCTTATTTATCTTTTGGGATGGGTTGAATTAAAAGTGCTTGACTTCATTTGATGTCATTGAAAGAACCCTGGTTAATAAATGCTGGAATCATGTATAAAGAAGATTGGGATAAGACGAACTGCCTTAACATGGAGAAAATGTTTACTTATACATTAATTACCTTACTGTAAGTACACCATTATAGTTTGCAGTTGCCACTTGACTCCACAGTTAGATTATGAAAATTAAATTTTATAAGAACTTTCCGAAATTATTTGAAATATCAATTCCCTTAATCCCTTTTAAGAACTGGGACTTTTGAAATTAATTTTTTTAAGAACCTTTGGAAATCAGTTCTTGTTTTATATTCATTGGATGGGCCATCTGTCCTCCCGGAGAAATAGGTCAGATAATTAATGTAAATGTTGTTGATTTTAGTAATGTGCCATATCCAGCCTTTGCCCACTTTACCTTCTAAGTGATCCTACACTTTTTCAATCTTATTTTGCAGAGAACAGCTTGAGGATTCAGCGGAGAGTTAAGCACTCTATGCTATTTTGGTGTTTCAAGCTCTTCACTTGGCCCATCCCATGTTACTTGTACACGTGTAAACAATAATATTTTGGTCCGCTAGTATCTCTTTGTGCTCTTTTTGGATTCAGCAATGCATGTCTTTGTGCTCTTTTTGGCTACAGCAATGCCTAGCTTTTGGTGTAGTTTTGGAGCTGCCTGTTCTTCTCAGCTTTCAGCATGTGGTGATGAAATGTGACACTGAGGTCAAGACTAGATGTGTTGAAGATCTGTTTTTGTTGGTTAACATTGTAAAGTTGTTCATGTTGTAGGATAGACCGATAGATCAATATGCTCACATGGCCACACTAGTATAAAAATAGGCTGCTGTATCAGGTGCTAGCACTCAACAGTATCCTCCCTCCTAGTAGGGCAGAACTCTGTTGGATAATGGATTCAAGCTTTACACCCTTTTCTTCAATATGTTCGAGAGTTGCCAGAGTAACATGAAATACCACAATTTCTCTTTGTTCTGTTCTCAAAATATTTTAGGTTTTCTGCATATGATGTTGATATGGGTTCAATGTTTTTGTTTGGCCATATTTGTTGATTACAGCATAGAAGCAAGCGAAGAAAGTGATATAGGAGTGGGTCAGGTCAGGTCAGGTGAGGTGGTAACAGGGAGAATCACATGCGAGTGGGCTACCAAACAAATTTCATTATAAAATTAATTTCCTAGTAATATTTACTTTTGTGTATATTGCAAAATATTAACTAATTAATTAAACCAAAAGAAAAAGTATATACAATTTATTATTAATTCTAATTTTTATAATTTTAGAAATATATTTATATATGCTTAATTATTAATTTTAAAATAGTCAATTTGACTTAAAAAATTAAAATTGAATAATTTATGAAATAATTTTGATTTTTTACTCTTTTTGAAACAATATGTTGTTAGCATAGAAATTGAATTTTAATAAATAGTTTTAAACAATATTTATACTCTTTTGTAACAATATGGTAGAGAATTGTCACCATAGAAATTGAATATTTACTATCAATATTTTAAATAATATAATTATAAATTATTTACATAAAATAATTAATAATAGAGAATTGATATTTTCAATTTCCAATACAAATAGAAATTAATGATATTGATAGAAAATAGTGAAATGGGATGTTTTCAAATAATGATATCGAGATGTCAAAATTACATTAAAAAATCAAAATAGATCTTGATTTATATTAAGTGTCAAACCCTACAAGACCACCTTTTTAAGCTGCCAGCCCAGCGCCACCAGCCACCCCAACTTCGAATATGAGCTAAAAGTCTTCCAAACATATTCACATGGATAATTTGGTAACACAGAGATTTTCAGTAATTAATCACTCTATTATATTCTCTCTCTCTCTCCCTCTCTCTAATAAAAATATAAATACAATTATAAAGCTCGATCCTCTGATCAACTCCATTTTTTCTCGATATACCCGCAAAGTAATTTCGTATCTAAAGTCTAAACCCCATATATAGGGGTTTATTGTTTGACAAAGAGACGTGAAGTGGTAGCCTTGTCTCTCTCTCTCTCTCTCTATTTGTTGGTTGAAATATTGACAACTGCACGACTCTCTGAGAGATCTTTCGATTTTTTCAAAGTTTTTCTTTTCCCGTCAAAAACCCTTCTTGATCTCCTTGTTTCAACTTTAACAATGATGATCTCTTCTTCTATCAAGCAATCGCATGTACCGATTAACAGCTCTTATATTTTCCGGCAGAAATCTCCGATTGCCCAGCGGCAATTCTCGGTTCTACCGCCACTTTCGGCGGAGAATGATCGCCGCTCGAAAACCTATGTTGCTTCAATCGCAAAGCCTCTTTATGTTTCTTCACTTGAGGGTTTTGGGTCAATGAGAGGACCTTTGAGACATGATCAAAAGTCTTCCTCTCTGATCACATGCAAGGCTTACGAGGCGGATAAATCGGAGCCGGTTGATGGGAAAATCGAGCAAACAGAAACCCCAGCTGAAGCTGCGAGAAAGGTTAAGATCGGAATCTATTTTGCGACATGGTGGGCTTTGAATGTGGTGTTCAATATATATAACAAGAAGGTCCTGAATGCTTTTCCCTTTCCATGGTTAACGTCCACTCTCTCTCTTGCTGCTGGCTCTCTCATTATGTTGGTCTCTTGGACTCTAAGGATCGCTGAAGCTCCGAAGACTGACCTTGAGTTCTGGAAAACTCTATTACCTGTAAGCATATTAGGAATTTTTGTGATCTGGGTTTTGTTTATTTGGGTTTTGAATCTGTGTTTGCTAAATCTTTGGGTTTGATGATCTGGCTTTGGTAATTCTTGGTTTTCTATGACCCGATTGTGTTTCAGGTTGCTGTGGCTCATACCATTGGACATGTAGCAGCTACTGTGAGTATGTCGAAGGTTGCCGTTTCATTTACTCATATTATCAAGAGTGGTGAACCTGCTTTTAGTGTTTTGGTATCGAGGTTCATCTTGGGTGAGACATTTCCGATGCCGGTGTACTTGTCTCTTCTTCCGATCATCGGTGGCTGCGGCCTTGCTGCTTTAACCGAGCTGAATTTTAACATGATTGGTAACTGGAGAAATTCCTCTTACTCAATTTTTAACTGTTTATCTTTTCATGATGTGTTGCATTCAACATAATTTCTTGAATTATGATCTGTGTGATTGCTGGGAATAGGCAGGAAATTTGATATCTTAAGTCTTTGGAGTTGCCATATTTAGGAATTTTAGCCAAAATGAAAATTTCTATCATATTGAGCTTATTGATTTATGAAGCTGTATATGGTTATTTCATTTTGATAGGAGCCTAACTTCGATTGATTTAGTAATTCATATTTGTTTTATTACTCTCTTTTTTTTGGGTAGTAAATGGTTGAAGTTGTAAATGTTTAACCTTTCACTAATTTTAATCTCTTTTATATTTGCTATGAAACATAAATGCAGTGACCAACTTGTTTATTACTTTTATTTAAAGCAGTCACAAGTTTCTTGTTAAGCTGGGTGACTAGGGTCCTGGCACTTTGTGATATTCTGATATTAGAAGAAAGTGGTTGGGGGCTTGAGTGTAATTTTTTTGTATCTCGCTTTCAGGGGCTGATGCTTCTAATGTGTTGTTTTGCTGTCAACTTCAGGTTTTATGGGGGCAATGATATCAAACTTGGCGTTTGTGTTTAGAAACATATTTTCCAAGAGGGGAATGAAGGGGAAGTCTGTTAGTGGAATGAACTACTATGCATGTTTATCCATGTTATCTCTCTTAATTCTCACACCATTTGCAATTGCTGTGGAGGGCCCACAGATGTGGGCACTTGGATGGAAAACTGCCATCTCTCAAATTGGACCCAATTTCATCTGGTAAAGAGCTACCTTTACCAACTCTAGTTTTTGCAGTCTACTTTGTAATTTTTTTTTTGGTATTGATGCCGTGGCAGTGCTTTATATGCGTACAGTAATTTGGAATGTAATAATTATTCAAATTGAAGACATCTCAATCGACTAGTTTTATCTGTGATATGTTGTGGTTAATGGTAAAATTGTCCATAGATTTTCTTTTATTCTATTTTATTCTGTTTCTAATTTTACGCATGCTGTTAAAATAAATACTGTGTACCGACAGTTGCAAACTTGCAAGGTCATTTTGAAAGTAACTACATATAATCCTTTGAGTGAACAGGGCATTTCTGGAGATGTCTTGATTCTTAAATCCTGCCATTTTACTGCACCTAGTCAGATGATCAATTACATGCAACCAACTTTTTATTATTATTATTATATATATTTGTTCATGTGATCAAATTATTTTCTATTTAATCTTTAAGTATCATTCTTACCTACAGAAATAAATACGTTGTAACATGGCTAACATTAAACTTTGTGAACATGAGGTTTATATTTGTTGTGTTCCATGTCAAAAAAAAATTCATAGTTGAAAGCCTCAATTTTTATGTTGGCTGCAAGAAATATGGTAAAAGCGAACTGATGGATGGCTGTCAAACCTACAAAATGAAAATTCTTAAAACTTTTATTTTGAAAAAGTACGCTAAAGCTTGATGGTATAGTTCCTACAATTTTTCTATGTATGCATTGAACGTCTTGGTTAACCCAACTCATGCACTGATCCTTCCAATTCTGTTTGCTTAAGAGGTAGTTCTCCACTAGTGTTATCTTAGGAGCGGCAACTGTTTACTGCTTATGTTTTGAATTTTGAGTGATTTCACAAGTGAGTTTTGTCTATTTGTTTGTAAAGAATTAATATCTTTTTCTTTAGTTTTCCATTTGTTGTAGGAATGCTTTGCGTGGCTGATAATTTTGTTCAACAGGTGGGTGGTGGCCCAGAGTGTATTTTATCACCTCTACAATCAGGTTTCATACATGTCCCTGGATGAGATCTCTCCCTTGACATTTAGCATTGGAAACACCATGAAACGTATATCTGTTATAGTATCCTCTATCATCATATTCCGAACACCGGTCCAGCCTGTAAACGCTCTAGGAGCTGCCATCGCAATCCTTGGAACCTTCTTGTATTCTCAGGTAATCCATCACTTTCTTTTACGGACCATGCATGACTGAACATGAGTATGATTTCCCAAAGGGTTGACTTTTGGGAACATACATCAATCGATAGCGCTGTCTGATAGCTACCAATGATTGAGGATGATTTTCCAAAGGGTTGACTTTTTGTGTTGAGTTACATATATGGACAAAATTTATTTTTGAAGGACTATCTAAGTGGACCATTTACATTTGAACATGAGTAGAGATATCTATCGCTGTCCGAGTGATAACACCTGTACGATGAGGGAGAAACTCTCTCCGTTTCGTAGTACTGCAGTTAAACAAATGAATTTATTATTAATTTTCACTACTTAGTGCATTTAATGGCGTTTAGTACTCTATTCTGCCTAAACACCTAAGCAATGAAGAGTTCCCTCTCCATGACAACCTTTTGAATACCTGCTTCTCCCCCTAACTGAAAGGATAATATATACACTCGCAGCACTTGTATACAAGTTAAATATGAAAAAGATAAAGAGTAGTCCATCCCACAAAGCCCTTGACAGCAGAATGCACAAGAATATAGGTTTCTTCAGGCCTCTAACCGAATATTTGCTTCCAACAATTTGTTCTCATCTCTTTTGGACCATCTGCCTTTGTGCTCAGCGACTTTTGATTCAGTTGTTGGGCAACTCATAATCGCTTTGCAACCTAGTTACACTCAATAATTCATCGACTGTTTAATAAATCAGTTATGAATTGTCTATGATAGTGCTTTGAGTACCTCAGTGGAAAAACCATTGTGGTTGGTTCCAGGTGTGGGCTCGAGCCATGTTATTTGCATTTAAATAGTTCAAAAAAAGTGTTGAATATCACTAAATAAGGGAAGAATACTGTTAGTAATATTGCTTGCTCCTATCATGATTAGGAGGAAGTTTAATATTAACAATCTATGCTATTTTGTGCGTTGGAGAGTACCTGCTTTACCTTGAGATCTAGTTACCTGCTATACCTTGAGACCTAGTTATTCAAATTTTGAGGAGTTTCAGATCATCTTGTTTTGTTGTGATGAGTTGGGACTTTCTCAGTACTTTCGCAGTCCAACACATTAAGTATAATCTGTTCACATCTATTCCTTCACAAAATTCAACTGTTTTGGAAGATGGCCGAGCAACGAAAGATCAGGGCTCAGGCCAAGCTTCTTCCTTATTTGTATCAGATATGCATGTATATTTAATTAAATTTGTCGCCACCATAAATTTTTTGCATTAGTCGTATTCTAAACTCTAGTTTATTCTGTGTTGTGTTTAAACAGGCAAAGCAGTGAGCTGATATGGCAAATTTAAATTTGTCATGTAGAATAAATGAGAGAGGTGGTGTCAAGATTTGTTGTGACATGGCTTTCTTTATAAGATTCATGAGGTGGACCTGCAGTTCTTGTAGTTAGTAATAATGAGTTTTATAAGAAAAACTATAATATTACACAGGCTATTAGACAGGATTTTCCTTACCTTTGCCAGTCTGAGAGAGAACTAAGTTGTTTTGGAGCAATAAACCAGGGTAATAGCCAAACTTTGTATGTATCTTAACAATCGAATGGAACATTTGTGCTATTTAGGCGATATTGTATCTATTAATAGAGAGGTTCTTTTTCGCCAACTACCCTTTCAACTTCTGGCTGGCAAACTTTTGCGAGTCTAATGTTTTTTTCAGTTTTGTGGCCGAGTTAACTACCAGGCAGCGGCGCCATCCTCGTTCTTTCATTGCTAGAAAACTAGCCACAGCATATCATTTTTATGTCACATGTTGTTGATGTGTTGAAATTTTACACTAGCAGCTGATGGTTCAAGCAAGGCATTTCAGCAGATTTCCTCTCGAACCTGAGCCTCTAAAAATGCATGGCCATAACCATCTTATGAGGGGATAATAATAAATATGCATGCTTTCTATTAAGATAGATTGATGCGACTCAACCCAGAAAATATCAAAAGTATTACAAGTGGACTCTCTCTCCCCCCCTCCGAAAATAACCCCCAATATCTCTCAGAAATAGTCTCATTTTTTCCCTTTTTAATTTACAAAATCTTAAATTATTTGATTTTTAATACATATAAATAGATAATAGTTAATGCTGTAAACTATTACTAATTAACAAACAAAATAAAATATAACGTACTTAAAAAATTGTTATTAATCCAAAATTGTTATTTCTAAAAGTAAAATAACTTTTATTGAGACCAGATATAATTGACACACTATGTGAATAGTAAACTTATGTACATATAACCATTTTTGAAGTAGGATATATCATCTTCCTTAAAATAAATTAGTATAACAATTTTGATTTAAAATTATTATTTCATTTAATTCTGATCGTAATATAATTTTGCTCAAAATAAATTCACATTACAATTTAAATTGTTATTTTAAAAATTAAAATATACATCACAATTTAACTTATAAATAAAATATCCATATAACCCAAAACCCAAATGCAAACCGTCAAGTAGAACGGTTAGTATATTGACTTGTGTACTAAATGACTGAATCACTATAAGATGGAGGAAATCATATTAAATAAAATAATTTATTAAAGGAACAATATTTCTGTTTCATACATAAAACAGATAATCTATCTATCTCCAAAACAAGCGTGACCCCCTTGGTAGTGCTACCATCTTAGGATGGTAAAAGCACCACAATCAAAACTTCAAATACTTAATGACTGTGTTAACATCCTTATCTCCTCTGCCGCTGCAATTAAGTACAACCTTTGTCCCATTTGGCAGGGTTGGGCAAAGTTTCTCTAAATATGCCAGTGCATGAGATGTCTCCAGCGCTGGGATTATGCCCTCTAGACGAGATAATCTGGTAAAAGCTGTCATAACCAAAACAAAGTCCAAGATTTCATAATTGTTGAGGGAAGAAAAAAAAAAGAAAGAAAGAGGAGTGAGTTGGGGAGACTTGCATCTCTGATCGTTATAAACAAATTGCTTTTACTTTTAGCATGCCAAATTGTCAATCAACACTTGTGAATCACTAGAATATAGACCAGAAATTGAAATCTTAAATGTAATTACATACCTTCCAGAGCCTCTTCATCAGTGATGCTATAATATTCAGCACGTCCTATATCTTTTAGGAAGCTGTGCTCTGGTCCAACTCCAGGGTAGTCCAGGCTATGAACCATAAAAAGGAATACTTTCTGTTATGAAAAATCTAGCAAAAAAATATTCACAGTAAACTAATAAGAATTTTCTAAGAAATGTTTCTTTACCCCGCACTAATTGAATGAGGCTCAGTTATCTGCCCATCTTCATCCTGTAATAAATAGCTCATAGCACCATGCAGCACACCAACCTCTCCTTTTGTCAATGTAGCAGCGTGTTTTCCACTATCTAGGCCAAACCCTGCAGCCTCTACACCAATCAACCTTACATCCTTATCATCGACAAATTCATGAAAGAGTCCCATGGCATTTGAACCTCCACCAACACATGCAACCAGCACATCTGGTTTCCCACCCCATTTTTCCATTGCCTGCTTCCTTGTTTCTTTACCAATCACGGCATGGAACTCCCTTACCATCATGGGGTAAGGATGTGGCCCTGCAACAGATCCCAATATGTAATGGGTTGATTCCACGTTGGTCACCCAATCCCGTATGGCTTCTGATGTAGCATCCTTCAACGTGGCTGTCCCAGAATGAACTGCTCTAACCTATGAAGTAAATTTTGAAAACCAAAGCAAGCACTAAAGATCAAAGCTTTACATATCATATAATTCAGGCAGGGCTAAATTAAAGAAATGTTGAATCCACTAGTGAGAGTGGCAATATTAATATAACATGTCCAAGATCAAATACACTTAGTTTAACAGAGTACTCAAAGACATTAAGTTGATGGTTTTAGAAAGTAACTTGCAAAAGAAAACAACACATGCACAAAAAAGGAAAGATCTTCCTAATAATAAAATATCAATATGCTAAGACAATCCATTTATTAATTGATTAAGTATCAACTGCTAAACAGTAATTGAAGAATGAAATAGATTCACAAAGGTTATAAATTTATAATATAAGTAGGAGGCATTCTGGCCTTCAGCTAAGTCACTGTAGCTCAATCCAGAGTTGAGAAAAATTCTTGTTGAGAACAAATAAAAGACGTGTAAAATATAGTTCCAGAAGATGTTTCACAAAAATTCACTAATATCTCAAATTAACAGCATGGAAGATAAGGTTCACAAAGGAAGAAGGAATAATAAGTTTTAGATGAAAGGAAGAAGGAATAATAAGTTTTAGTTGAATGCCAATTGCACAAAATTGGAACTCTGCATAAACTAAATGGAAAAGTGACTTCTTGAATGGATGAGGAATTTTAGCTCGTCAGTCACCCCAAGTAAAGGGAGGTGAAGATTAGAGAAAATATGTATGCAATATACAAGCATTAGTTATTCAAATCAAGGAGAGCATAAGGTACATGTGAACCATCATATAAACCTTGCTCCTTCAAACCAAAGGTTCAATATAATGGAATGTATAATGAAAGAGCTAGAGACCCAACAAGTAACTAAACATCATGTTATAGTGTACTATTTGCAGAAGGGTAATATAAGAAAAAGGGGGGAATGTACTTTCCAAGGACACTCTTCTGTCACGAAAAACTTCCTAAACAAACATCGAAGTATAATCATCTAATCATCATAAATATTTATAATAAGGTCTAGCACATTTCTTCAACTGAAAAACTATGCAGCACCCCAGCGAGTTTAAGTAAATGTCAGATAACTCCTTTCTTTCTGTTTTCTTTCTTTATTATATTTCTTATATGTAAAGGTCAGATAACTCTTTTAAAGTATAAAAGTTGAGCATATGAAAAAAACCTCTGCACCAAGAAGCCGCATTCTAAACACATTAAGTGATTGCCTTTCCATATCTTGAGCACCCATATAAATAATGCACTGCAATCCAAACCTCGCGCATACAGTAGCGGTGGCAACTCCATGCTGACCAGCCCCAGTTTCAGCTATGATGCGTTCTTTCCCCAATCGTTTAGCAAGCAATGCTTGGGCTACAGCATTATTAATCTTGTGCGCCCCAGTATGATTAAGATCTTCCCTCTTGAGGTAGATGTCTGGCCCTTCCCCATTCGAACGCTTGTAGTGCTCGGTCAGTCGTTCCGCAAAATAAAGAGGGGTTTCTCTACCAACGTAATCTCCCAATATTCCGTCTAGTTCTTTCTGCATATATCATTGGATACATTAACTTGCATTGTAAACAGAGTATATAAAGTAGTTCAAAGTAGTGTGAAGCTGACTCTTTTCCTCGACTGGAAAAAAAAATCCATTATTGCAACTATGTTAACAATAAAATAAATATACTTTTAAAAAAAATGTAAAAACCATACTTCATACTAGGATTATGAATTTATGATGCTCACTGAATATTTTCATTGTTTATGAATAAAACACTTCTGAAGTTATTTTGGTTTTATGTGATGGATATAAATAGGGGGATCTAGATTATAAATAAATAAATAAAAAGGCTGAAACATTATAGGTTTCCAGCTTTAACTTTAAAGTGATATTTTGGATCCTAAATGCAACATTACTGAAGAAGATCTCATTGAAGTTGTAAAAGAAAAATTCTTAGATATAAACTTTGTTGACCCCACTTGATTGAAAATTACAAAATTCAATAACTAGCTTCTGAAAACTCACAATTACCACTAAAATCACCTTTTCTAACACCATCGTTTAAAATCAATAATTGCCTCCTTTTCCGTTTGCTTACAAGTTTAATGCAAATACAGACACCAAAAAAATAATAATTTGCACAACAATTGGAATTAAAGAAAAATAAAATCTAACAAATTGAATATATAGTCAATGACAAAGAACCTCGTCTATTCTACACAGAACCAATTAATAATCAACAACTAATAAACGACAACAAAACTAGAGGCACCTGAAAGTCTTGGTCACCGGCGAGTGCTTTAAAGGCGGATTCGAGCTCGGTGAGAGCGTACATAAGGGTTTCAGGCACGTATTTCCCGCCAAACTTGCCGAACCGACCGAACGAGTCGGGGCGCTGGAGAACCACCGGTTCGAGGTCCATATCCTTGTTCTCCTCCCCCATTAAATGCGGCGGTTGGGCGGTGAAAACGCAAGAAATGGAAGGGGAATTGGAAGGGCAGGACGTAAATTTGACGGATTTGTAGGTCAATTGGGAGGGGATGATGAATGAGGATGAGCGGTAGGGTTTTGGGAGAGGCGAAGAAGGAGAGGTTTGGGTTCTGCAAGCTGGGCTTGTGGAGGAGAAGGCCATGTTTGGATGGGACTTTTATTACTTAATAATAATAATAAGCTGAGTTGTTCACCGTTTGGTTTTCTATGGGGGAGTTATATAGAGAGAATAAAAAAAAGAAATTAATATTTTCACAACTAAAATATATGATATTTTTATAACATCTGAATGATGCTACCACCCTATTTATTACGGTTATCCAAAATGGTTTTTGAATAATAATACAATATTGTCCAAAATCTATACAATATTACTCCCTCCCTTCTATCTTTTTTAAGTATAAATTTTATGTAAATTAATTATGTCATATAAAAGGAAATAATATAAAATAAATTCTAACTTTATCATTAAATTTGACTTTAAAATAGTTATCGTAAATCTCATATAAGTTTGACACAATACTGCTACCAACACCGACTATCGGACGCGCATTTCATTTGTGGGGACAGAGGAGGGTGGAGATTTGGTTGTTTTGACAATATATATATATATAATCAATATTTGTCCTTATTTCTACTATTTTTTATTCCATCATTCATCGGTATACATTTATTAAAATAACATACCTCTCTTAGTATACATTTATTAAAATTATCTCGTTTTGAAATTTTTTTTAAAAAATAAAATAATATTAAAAGAGAATGGTTTCGCCTGCTTTCTTTTTATTTAAAAAATGTCACCCGCAATCCCACTTATTTTTTAAAAAATCTCTAAAACGATAAAATTTTAATAAATGTATATTATTTAAGAGATATCATTTGTTACTTTAAAATTTTAATTTCTATCGGCCACTCTCACAATATTTTGTTTTGATTTTTAAATTGCACAATAGTGAATGCCTCCTCGACGATTTCCGACCTGCAGGTAAGGTTAGTTCTTTGCCTCTAATTTTAGTGAAAAAGGAATTGAAGATAGCCAAGTTTTATTTATACAAACTTTTTTCCCAACGAATTTATTAATTCTCTCTGTTTTTCCCTCTTTAAGTGAATTGATTAGTGCAAATTAAATAAATATATTGTCACAAAGTGCAAGTTAGGAATACCAATTAATTTGACGTCTCGTTATTAGTTGTATTTATAAAATTAACATTTTTTATTGTGAAAAGAGAAATGTCATCATCTAAAAATTATTTTCTCCAATCCACAAGAAGATATTTATTTAATACCATTCCTAGTTAATTTGCAAAAAAAAACAAAAGTGATATAAATTTTATTGATTTGATTACTAGAATAGTTAATATTGTATAAGTAAAAAATTATTATTTTTAAAACTAAAATAATATTACGTAATTTAAAATTTTGAATTAATTAAGATCAATGAGACCTTTTTTATTAAATATTGGAAGTGCTATATTGGATATATATACTTATGAATCACAAATTTCAAATTATATACTTACTTCACAATTTTTATTGGATTGGATACCAACTGCACTAAAATTTATCTTTTTCTCTTTTTAATTTTTGGACTAAATCAACCTTCGTCACAATGGCAGCTGTGGCCGTAATGGATGAGAAGATCGGCGTCCATGGTGTTGAAGCGGCGGCGAAGAGGAGGAAGAAGATGATGTTGTCAAACTTTGAATATTTGAATTTTAATTATTATTTTTGAATTTGAATTTGAATTTGTTGTTAGATCCAAGATATTTGAATTTGAATTATTAATTATGTTAGTTATTTCTCCTTGATTTTAGGTTTCCTTATTATTATGAATTGAATCCTAATTGCATACTAATTCTCTAAATTAAGGAATCATAATTGCACTAATATTGTAAATAAATATAGAAAGTGTATTAATTGTGTAAATATTTTATGAGTGCACTAATGGTGTAATTACTTTCTAAATGTTGTATATTATTGTAAATGACCAATTAATTTGATTGTCGTAACAAACGAAGTATTGGGCTAAGGCCCAGTACGAAAGGATATACGAAGCTCTTCAGCATATTAACAGAACAGAATACAACGGCCCAAGTCACATAACTAAACGAACCCAGTTTTATAGCAACATAAGGTAAACACAGTACACAGACGCTAAGTGCCTAAGTGGCTCCGACTCCCAACCATCTCTCTCTTTCTCAGTTTTTCATTGTAACCTGCAGCAGAGATATCCTTAATCCGCCAAAAGTACGTAGTTTGTTACGTTTTCATCAATTATTCACACGCAATCAATTTTATTTCTTCAGAATTCTAGGGTTTATGCAAGGTTTTGCTTGTATCATGTTTGATTCTGGTCTAAATGTCTTATTTTTTTCCTTTTTGGAGTTTAAGTTTCTTGTGGTTGAATGTCAAATTATTTGTTATATTATTGTAATTGATGTTATTATTTCGTTTGATTGCGGAGAAAGTTCAGTAAAAGAGGTGAGATTCAAAATTATTTCTTTATACGAGGATGTGTAACTGTGAGTGGTAATAGATGTATACGGATGAGCTCATTGATTGGGAGCCTACGTACCTGTAGAGCCAAACATTCATTGCTTTATTTCATCAGTTTTCTCAGCTAGCAAACAAAGGGCAATTCTAAATACGAGTGCTCAAATCCCAAAATAGTAGTTTTACTGGGTGGTGTTGTTGGCATTATGTTTATTTCTTTGTAAATTTTGGTAATGGTTTTTCATTTTCTGCATTAGCTCTTCCGTCTATTCAAGATGCTAATTAGTGGTTGCCATTTCATGCAATAATGTAGCAAGAAGAGAATTTTGTAATATTATTATTGGACTTTCTATCCTGATAAAATCTTCTTCCCTGGGTCATCCCACATGGATTGATGTACTCAGTTTTAAACAGGAGTAGTACTAAATTATCAATGGTAGTTGCTTTTGTTAAATTTTGATTTTCAATACATCAATCTTAATAATGTGTAAATGGTCTAATATTGTCTCCTTTAATACAGAAAATCCTGTTTTCTTAATGTGTAACTTATTCTGACTCAGGTTTACACTTTTTTCATTTAGGTGAGCTTGCTAGTGTTTTTGAGGTGAGTAATGGGTCGCAACCTATCCGATCATTCAGAATCTCCAACTAGGGGTCGCAGGTCACCTCCTCGTAGGAGGAGTCCATCTCGAAGGGAACAATCTCCTGCTCGTCACAAGAGTTCATACAAAGCAGGCTCTCCAGTGAGAGAGAAACCATCAAGTCGAACCAGGTCCCCAAGACGTGCAAAGTTGAGGTCACCTGTATCTCGTTCTCCAGTGAGAGAGAAACCTTTGAGTCGCACTAGGTCCCCCAAGCGTGCAAAGTCTAAGTCACCTGTATCTCATTTTCTGGTGAAAGAGAAACCTTCAGGTCGCACTCGGTCCCCAAAACATGGAAAGTCAGGGTCTCCTTTTCAAAACTTGCCGCCTCCAAAAAAACCTTCAAGTCGGACTAGGTCCCCTAGACCAAAGTCAATTTCTCCTGTATCTCGCTCGCCTTCCCCACGGACGAAGAGGTTAAGGAGAGCACAAGCTGAAAGTGAGGCTGAAAAAGCGAGTGAGAGGGAACAAAAGAGAAACCATAGGGGAAGCGACAAGTCTACACATAGGGAAAGGGATTCAGAGAGGGGAGTACCAAGTGAGAGAAGGGAGAAAAGGTCTGGAAGGGATGCAGTTGATAATGAGCCCTCTAGAACTAGACATGGGAGGTCCACTTCTCCCTCGGATCATCACAGGAGTAGACATAGATCTCGATCACCTCCTTCTGCTGCTGATTCCAGAGCACGTGACGAGGTGTCTGGTGATATCCACTACCTCAAGTCCTTTTCTTGCTCAACATTTTTAAATTTATTTCGAAAGTACTAGCTTGTTCTTGCAAATGGCAATCCTTAACTTTTTTAATATCATGATTCATGTGAATAGATGGATGCACACAATTATTAACTTATTGCCCCCCATAAAAAGTGCATTTGAAACAAGATTTCTGATCTTAGCTTCTGTTTACAGTTCCTTTGTATTTTTTAGCTTAGAAAATGATGAACCATAATCCCTGATACCCCATTTTTGGGGTAGTTACCTTGTTATAGAGAAGCAAGATAATACTGTGGGAAAACATAATGAATTATGTTATCTTAGTGTCTTACTTCAAAATGAATATCAAGTTTAATTCACTCTTTAAGACAATTTTTGGTGAATTTATTTATAATGAATATTAGCTTGTCAACTTGATGACATTCTGTATCTATATTTCATAGAAATGTTATTTGAAATATTGTTTCTTATGTTTTATACTTTAGAGATATTGCTGAGAATGTATTCAGGTTAAAAAATTTAATGAACTATAAAGGCAGCAGTTTATTGAGAAATGTATTGTAATGAAAACTATTTCACTTGAAAACAAATTTCATAAGGGCCTTAAGTGATTCGAGTTGTAATGTTTTGGAGTATTTTTGTAGGTATGTATCATGTTAACTTTTGTAATGTCTTGTTATGTTTCTATTCAGTTTATTTTCTACGAGTTTGAGCAATTTGTCTCTTTCTCACTAATTATGATATATAGGGTTAAAGAAGTTGTTTTATGTTAGTGAAAGTTCTCTGCTTTTCTTGCATTCTTTTGAGTTATGAGTTTCCATTCACAATATTCTTATTAAGCTTCTGACCCTATGCTATCTAACATTTATCCGTTTAAAACTCTTTTGTTAATGGTTTTGACAGGATAGGGGTAGTTTAGGAAGTACATTCTTTGTTTCGTTTCTAGATTATTACTTGTTTAGTTGTGGGTTTTGATAGTCAAGTGTTCGCATATTCGTAGTGTCTTTATTAGTTAAGAGCTCTTTATGTTATAAGATTTCCATGTCTTTATATTACTCCATTACTTAGACTTTGTGGTTTATCCTTCTTCTTCCTATATTTTACTTGTTTTTTTATATTATATTCTTTTCTTTTATTTATTTTTTATTCAGATCTGGAACCCATTCAAATATCAATTATTAAAATAAACATCTCATCACTGTACATCAGAACTTTTTGCTTTCCAGAAGAACAACCTACCAGTTCCTTTTAAGCCCATATACACTAGTCTTTACCCCTTAAACCCAAACCGGCAGCAAAGTCCTAATTTAAAACCCTAGACCACCTTTTCTTTTTCATAGTTCAACTTTAATTCCAAATTAAGTTCTGTCCTGAATCACCATCTCTCTTGGTTTGAACTCAATACCTAACAATCAATTTGATTTTTTAAAATCATCTGAGATATGCATGTTTTGTTTCCTTTCTGTTTCCTCTCTCTTTGACTGAGAAATCAATACATTTTTGTTCATTTTGGGGTTGATATTAGAGGAGTTGTTTTTGGTGCATAGTTGTTTCATTAGTGTAATGACACATGTTAATCCTTCCAGGTGAATAATTCAAGAGGAGGCGAACGCGGGTGAGCTGCTGCTTTTCCATTTTCTTTTTGTTACCTTTCATTTTCTAGATTAAGCATCTAGAAGGTGGTGAACCAGAGTGAGCAGTTTCTAAATATGCATGCAAACTTCCTTATATCCTGGTCTTATACCCCCAGCAGTTTTTCTATTGTCTATTTTGTATTTTGACCCATTGTTTATCTCCCCTTCTTACTGTAATTGGTTTGGTACATATTTGCGCCCATTTGTGTTAACTCTATATGTATTATGCAGAGCCCGTGCAACTGATTTCATCAAAGATGATGTACTAGTGTTATATATATATATATATATATATATATATATATATGAGGACCGATCCATAGCCAACGTTGTCAATTTAAGATTATTCTTACAACACATCGTTAGCGTCCATCCGATGATCTAACGGTTTAATAGAGATCCCGTCCGCATTGTAAAAGTCTCTCGTATGCAGTATTAAACTGCGGACGCCAAGTATTTTTGGCCAATTGGGAAACGTCGTTTTTAAATAAGTATCGTCATGATAGATAAAATCATGGATGCCAAGTATATGGTGACCAATCTGCCAACGACGTCGTATTGGCCAAATTCATTTTTTTTTTTTAATTTTCTAGGCTCTGCAGTATTAAATTGTGGATGCCAAATAATCTACGATTTCATTGATTCACTCTACGATTGTGAATCGATGAAAACTAAAATAAAAAAACATGTTTACTTTCTCTGTCTAAACTCATAAATCTCTCAAATGGCTATTGAAGTCTGAATTCACCATTTTGTTTCGTTCTTCTTCTTCATATCAAGAACATAGATTATAATTATAATTTTTTAATTTATATATTATGTACAGAATTCGTATATGATAATTTTCTACTTATTGTTTACATATAAGATTTAAATTTTGGACAATTCAACGGATGTGTTCGGCTTTAGAACAAATTAGTTTTATGTTCCAAGATTTACTCATCATGAAGTAGTGCTTGATAGGATCAATTGTGATTTGGAGAAAACTAAAGAAAATTTGAATTTGGATCATACCTAGCATCCGCAGTTTAATACTGCGGACGAGGGACTTTCACAAGTAGGGGTATTTTGGTCATCTGTTGCGGACAAGGACTATATTAACCATTCGATTTACGGATAGACGGTCACGATGTGTTAACAATGTTGTCAATGGATTAGTCCTCTCTCTCTATATATATAAAAGTAGAGGCACCGAGATGTAATTTTGGTTTGCTTACATAGTAACAGGATGCATTCAAATTCATGTTTCTCTTGGCAGTTTGATTGTAGAAGTATTAGAAATCTAAATTTTGAAAAAAGCTTAACCTATTATAAGAAGCATTACTATGTATGAAAATTGCCGAGTGTAGTTTTCCTCTTTCTATTTAACATAGTATTCTTAAGCTTAACTACAATCATGCTGTGGGTTTCAACCATGTTGATACTTGGAATACGATTAAAGCAATTCACTTTAAATCTCCCCTCTATGGGAAAATTAATATAGACCAAACTAATAAACAAGAATGAGTGATAGGATTCTTTTTGAGGGTTTTAAGGGATGAGGATGCCTCCATCGCATTATCAGATTGTCCAAATATGTATGATCTGCGATCACTCCCCTCTTAGCATGGGCTGTTGATTCTAAGTCCAACAAAGCCAGACACCAATTGGTATAATTAAGGCTGAACAAGTAACCAAATTAGAACTGAAACCGCACCAAAAACCGCACGAACCTCACCAATGGTTACGGCGTATTTGGAGGTTTTAGGTGGGTTGAATAACCAAATTTACGGTTCCGGTTTGGTTACTAGCCAAAACCGCACGCATAAAATCGAAACAGCACCATGTGTGTATGTATGTATTATCTTTAGTAAATTCTAAAGTTACTTTTCACTTGAACACGCTCAGAGAAAATCTCAGTCTTGCATTGTCATTTTTTCACCATTTGAAAGAAGATGCTAGAGGTTATAGAGTCAAAAATTAAGCAATTGAGTTTTGAAATTTCGAATTTGTTTGATGCGTTATTGGAGGGGCTTATAGCTGAGGGGCTCGAGCACTTGATGCATTGGTTAATGTCAATGATATAATAGTAATAGTCTAATAGATTATTTTTCAAATTAGGTATAGTTAGGATTATATTCTATAAGTCCTCCTTGTAATATATGAGATAGAATTTTATTCTATCTCCAATATATACTTTTAATTTTTGAGGAACTAGATAAACATTCTTGCTTGTTATCGAATATATGGTCTCCGTTGTTTTATATAGCGTATGTTTTAGTTTTAAAGCATGCTTGATATAATTCCCATTGCCGATTCTGTCACTAAGTTAATTGTTCGATGTAAGTTTTATGTTAAATTTTATTGAAGGCTTAGACTTTTTTGTTGTTTCAATTGGTTTTGGAACCGAAACCGCACCAATTAAAACCGCACCGCACCAATCACAAGCGGTTTCGTGTGCGGTTTTGAATTTTTCAAACCGCACCTAAGCGGTTTCGGGTGCGGTTTGGATTTCAAACCGCACCAAACCGCACCATGCACACCCCTAGGTATAATATCCCAATATTCTCTATTTAAAGTAACTTCTGCAGTGAGAGGATATTTTCCAAGGACCTCAACCCTTCATATAAATGTTTGATCTCATTGGACACTGTTGAATGTGATAGTTAGTAGATACACTATCTGATGGTCTCTAACTTGATTCTGGTAGCTTGAGCAGGAATGGTAATGATGATTCGGTGGCTAAGATGGCAGCTGCTGCTGAGGCCTTGGAAACAAAGGAAAAGGTGATGATCGCTTCTTCTGCCAAATGCCTAAAGCATCCTTTCTTCAATTTTTCCTAAATTTGTTATTTTCATGAACAAATCTTCTTTGCTAAGGATAAGCTTATTTCATTCACACTGCTCTTGAGTTCTGAGCGTTGTCACAGTGCAAATTATTCCTGTTTTTTTGTTAAATTCTATTCCCTTAATAAGCTAATTTAAATTTGCAGCAAAAGCCTTCATTCGAGCTGTCTGGAAAGCTTGCTGAGGAAACCAATCGAGTTAGAGGTTAGATTATCATTGTTTCAAATTTAATCTAGAAGATACATTTTTTATTCTGTACTTATTGTAAGGAATCTGTAACTAAACATTTAACTTCAAAATTGGATTTTGGCCAAGTGTTAAATGTTGGGAATCCGCTGGTGTACCTATAAAAAAAAATGTTGAAAATCATTTGACTGTTTTACTTTGTCAGCCCTTTCTTTTATCCGAGATGCCTACTGAATTTGTGAGAATATTTTTCTTTCCATCCTTCTCATTTTTCGCACACATGCCCTTGTTCATATTTGGCGCGGCTAATGCTCCTTTCTTCTTCTTATACGAGAGAGAGAGGGAGAGAGCTACTCCTTTCAACAGTTTCATTTGTACAACTTCTGAAGTAAGGGAAAATAATGGGGAATGGGAGTTACTCCATGGTTCTAAGTATTGCAGTTGAGGAAGGGAATCGAAAAAGGGCATGGTCAAGCAGTTTGAAATCTATCTTGAGCATGGTCTAAGGTTTTAAGGCCATGGTCTTACCGAGTGGTCCAAGAAATCAAGTGTTCTCCGCCCTTCAGGCCAACTGAATATGGAAAACCGCAAGTGTAATAAAAAAAAATGATTTATGAGCTGTCCACTAGGAAAAACTATTTAATGATTTTAACGAACACCCATATAATGCTACATGTAAATGCTTTCAAGGAAGAATATAGTTAAATTCATATCGAATGGTACATGATATATGGCAAAGACCCTCGGGGGGAAATGGCTAATGTGACACTTAAAACATTATTTCATTATTTTTCCTCATTTTACAGACGTCGTGCAGAGGCCTGGCAGATCCATAATAGATGAACAATCAAAGCCTTTTCTGTTTTGATAAGCTATCCTTTTCATTTGTTTCTCAGAATTAATTAATCTCTTTTAATTTAAATACTATGGCGTTTCATGGAGTAGTTTATTATTGGCACTGGCCTCTTTCATTTCTACTCTATTTCGTACGTAACTGCTGCTTAAATTGGAACAGAATTTGTTTATATAGAAAATGATCAAGAGTTACTAGAAACAATGGACCTATCAGTTTCGTTGTCTCCTGCCTTTCCTGATTAGTTGCTATGCCGTATCAGGTATTACGCTGCTGTTCACTGAGCCACCAGATGCTCGGAAACCAGATATAAGATGGCGACTTTATGTTTTTAAGGGTGGCGATGTGCTTAATGGTATGTTTTATAGGACCATATGCTTAATTTAATTTATAATGGAAATTCTCATACATGTTTATAGTATGTTTGTTCTTGCATGCTCAACATTCCTTATACTTATTTACGTTGAAATACAATTTTTTTTTGCCTTGTGTGACATTGCATTAAATTATGAAAGAACTAGCTCATGTAAAAAAATCTTGATGGTTATTTCAGGATATAGAGACCATTTGTTTGATTTTAATTTTATTTCATATTCTCACTTTTGTCAAAAATAATTTTTTTTTGAAGGGGATCATAACTCTATTTTTGAAGTATTTTACTCGAGTTTGTAAAGACAATGCATTAGAGTTGAACCCAAGGAGTTAATTGATTGGGATGTTTCAAGTACACTTTTCATAAACAAAAAAAAATTTATAGAGTAAAGTTTCTTTCAATTTTAACCATATCGGACCTCATTTAATTTCCCTAATGATTATTTCTCTTTCTTAAAACTAGTGGGCCCTACTTAAGCACACTTTTGTGAGTAAACTAGTCTTTATATGACATTTTTTATTTGAATTGTGTACTTTAGACATCTTTTGGTGGACAACATTTTTTGTACTTTACACATCTTCATGGATTTGGAGGAGTTACTATACTTGTATCCTAATAATAATAAAAATATATAGGATTTTTCTTTTCCTAAAATGTATTAGATATTTCAATTATTAATTATCAAATGGAACAAGTTAGTTCCATGAAAGTTAGTTATTAGAGGTTATGAATGTTTAGAAATTAATTATTAGAGACATTGTTCGAAAAAGCGCTCGAGGCGTGCGCCTTGAGGCGCGCCTCGTAGCGAGGCGGAAGGGAGCTATTGCGAGGCTTGCGCATCAACAGATAATAAAGAGGCTGCTACATGAGATGTTCTTTGAGGCTTACGCCTTGAGGTGTTATACCCTCAAGGTGTTTGAGGCGTGGGCCTTGATGTGGATTAAAAAAAAGCCCCAAGTATGAAACGCGATAGATCGAAGAGAAGAGAGGCTTCGTTCGTGAGAGTTGCGATTTCGTGCGAACTCAATTCTTCTTCGTGAGACTTCAGTTCTTCTTCGACTTCACCAGGTATAGATCTTCTTCTTCTTCTTACTCCGTCTCTTCTTCTTGCACTGTCTCTGTCTTTTTCTTCTTCTTCTTACTCTGTGTCTGTCTTCTTTTGGATAGAAGCTCCATTTGTTCTTTTGTAGGCGTGAAAATTTATTGGTGCAATAGCAATTTTGGGTATATTATAATCTCATCTTTGAAGTTCCAGTTGGTTCCTACTTTTCGAACGGATGAAATTCATTTTTAGTATTCTTCTTTTAGTTGCCTCTAATGATTCAAATTAATAAATTTCCAGTATGTTGATTGTTCTTTAAAAAAAATGAAAATACAAATATATATATATGCTATCTTAATTTACAAATTACAAATACATAAATTTTAACTAAATTTGTATATTATGATGTGCAGCAAGAAAAGGGCTGGCTGGGTAATTAGATGTTTTGGTGCAGCATTTTATGGTCTTAATAACACTCCAAAATGGTATTGGAAATAGTTAAATAAAACAAAGCTTTAATTCTTTGATGAAGTAGATCAGAAATTTACATAGAATTAATGGAGGAAGAAGCTTATTAAGACAAAAGCCTTTTTACAGAGACACTGACTTCAGTTCAGTTATTGGTAAACATTTCATTAAGAAACATTGACTTCTTAGATTCATCAATTCTCTCTAATCCTCCAGTATCATGTTTCTTGGCCACAATCTGATTTCTCTTCATTCCTCCCAACTTGTCTAATTTCCACCAGCCTTAAGCATTGATCAGCAGTCATTATCAATTCCAAACATATGTCCTTAATTAATGGATAAGCAATGCACGAACTCTTGTTTTGTTTTGGGTGAACTCTTGTTTTGGTTGGAAGCATATCAATGATATTGCTATTGAAGCAATAAATTCCAAACATATGTCCTTAAGCATTTTGATTCCCCTGCTTACAAAAACTTGATCAGTATTAAATTCTATCAATGTTTTGTAATGATACATTAACGTGACATTGGTTATTTATGTCTTTTATGACAATGATTATAATGATGGATTATTTTATGATTTTATTAGTATTTTTTTATAATTTTTTGGGGACATTTAGGTCTTCAAATCGAGGCTTCCGCCTCGCTCCGCCTTGAAGCTTACGCCTCATCTCGTCCGGAAAAAAACGCCTCGTACCGCTTTTAGCTTTTTCGAACATTGATTAGAGGGTCAACTCTGGTTAATTGAGATATCAACCCATTTTCATTGCTTTCTAGTGTTTCATATTTATCATGTATTAGTTGTTAGTGCTAATGCATTCTAAAATTAGTAACAAGCTGGACTGTAGGATTCAAAAGTCTTCCTATTTTAGGATTCAGATTTAAGTTATACACTCTTCATATGTGTTATATATTACTAGTGGCATCCATTTAATCTTCTAATTTTGTTGTTTGTTGTTTGTGTCTAAAGGTAAATACTAATCCATATTATACACTTACGCTAATTTGCTTCTATGTGTGTCTGATGAACAGAGCCCCTGTATGTACATCGTCAAACCTCTTACCTTTTTGGGAGAGAAAGAAGGGTGGCAGAGATCCCTACAGATCACCCATCTTGCAGCAAACAGCATGCTGTTCTTCAGTATCGGTAATAAAAAAAAATTATATGTACTTGCTTGTTTATGTATATTGTTCTTTCTTTTTCCTTTCTCTCTCTCTCTCTCTCTCTCTCTCTCAACAAGTTGAACACATCATTCCTTGTAATTTATGTACTTTTTGTTGTCAGGCAAGTAGAAAAGGAGCAACCTGATGGTACTTTGTTAAAACAAGTAAGGTAGGACTAATTTTCTAAATTTTTCTGCCAGTTCTGCAAGTTGAGCGAGTGTACCTCCAATTTAAACATAACATATCTAATTACTCTTACCACACAGGCCTTATATTATGGATCTTGGAAGCACAAATGGGACTTTCATTAATGTAAGTGGTCTTTAGCAATATTTTGTTTGCAATTTTAGGTCCAAAAAATAATTATGTTATAATTTTTATCATCATGTGATTTGACATTTGAGTTGCATTTGCAGGATGAGCGTATCGAACCTCAACGTTATTATGAACTTTTTGAGAAAGACACTATTAAGTTTGGCAATAGCAGGTAGGTTGTTTATGAATGTCTTCTTCAGAGATAGTTGGAGTATTGGAGCATATTATTGTGTCCACTTTCCGTTTTTCGTCCTTCTAAGAATAAATAAGTCTTTTTCTATATTCATACAGCATTTCCATGATTACAGTGTAATTTTTTCGTCTTTTGAAATGTTTGGTGCAAAGCATTCATCTCATTCTCAACGGTCGATACTTATGGGGGACATTTCTACCTGGTATAATAACCTGTGCTTGCCCTCTTATTTGGAACCTGGTCCTTTTTTGTTGGTCTCTGCGCTTTAATCCCTCTGTCTTGTACACCTCACCCTGTGTAGTTTTAATCCCTGTAGTATTCTGCAGTAAGACCTCCTAGCAAGGCTTATAGTTACTCATGAGCTTTACTCCCTTTAATTTGATCCTGCTTCTGCTGCTGGCCTTATGCTCAATTCAAAATTGCTTCACCCGGCCAGTCTAGCGACTTCTCTTCACCATCTTCTCCTTCACAAACACAAGTTTAACATGGGTCGATCCTGGTTTGAAAATTAAAAATGCCTTTTGTTCCTTGCCATTGCAGCTAGCCAGCTAGTGTTGTTGCATTTGTTATGATTCTCGGTTCTTATTGAAGTATAGATTTTGTCTCCCGGAATACATCTCTGATAGTTTACTTTTTGGTTTATGTAGCCGAGAGTATGTGCTACTCCACGAAAATTCAGCTGGATGATGTTCACAAGTGGGTGTCCGGATTTGATAATTTATTGCTTGTATGCATATGGAAGATGACTGGATATGGGCTCAACTGCATTTGTGGTGAAACAGAAACATGATAGGTTATCCAGTCATGGAATTTGTTGAAACCAGAATTGTCCATTCTATTTAGTGAATGTGGCTTTCTTGTCCAGGTTAGATTCTGTGCTGTAACCCACAATGTCTGTAACATGCCCAATCCGACGATATTAACTTCAAAATTGTGGCTTCTAATCATTTGATAGATCTTGCTTGATAAGGCAAGTGAATGGTTTTTTTTCTTTCTATTTTCTATTATTTTAATTTTTTGGAAAAGGCAAAAGAAATTATTATTATTATTATTACTGAATAAAGTCCTTAATCCAATACTGGTCAAGAATATTCCTTTACTACTAAAACTCAAATAAAGTTTAATGAAATAACTAAAAACTTTAGACTGCATAGCATAGCATGAGTTTTAGTTGGTTTATATTTGTTGGTAACTTTTCCATATTGGAATGAGCAAGACAAACATGGCTATTGGCTACAAATTAGGCTCTTGATTGTGTTACGTATGTGTTGTACAAATTAGAAGAAGTCAATGGTGGGTTCTCCGGGGTTCAAATTTGGGTGCAGAGACCAAGGCAAGTTAAAGAGCTTCGCCGTTATATATTTGAAGATTTTGTTGACATTGATGTTGTGGGTTGAACTCGAGAAGAAAATACTTGCTTTCATTGCCCGACCATATCCCCTTGCCTGCATGCATCATTTTTGGAAACTCATCAATTCCACAACAATTTTTCTTCTTCAAAATAATAATAATTATTATTATTATTACAACTACTTGATCACTAGCTAGCTCCTTAAAGAAGAAGAAGAAATATGGATTCTTTAAAAATCCATATTTTGATTATGGATTATCCCGGAGATTTCTTTTAAAAGACAAGTGAAGTTGTGTGATATTTTTGTAAATAAAAAGAAAGTAAGTGATATCACTCTTTTTTACTATTATTTTATTTTTAAAAGAATTTTCAAAATAACTTAATTTTAAAATTAAAAATATGTTATTTATTTAAAAGGTATGGATTTGTTTTTGCAATGGAGGGTTTAAATTGAGTGCTATCTAACTTTTGACCTGAATGATTCCCCTATAGAGAGAGAGAGAGCTGGACCTGGACGGGCATTTACGTGTTAAGACTGACTTGTTTCTATATACTATTGACTAGTAGCTCCAGTCAAAAGTCCTAGTGAGCACAATTTCTTTAATTTTAGCCTCCTCAAACAATAATCTCCTTCGAGCCGTAACAATTTTCGAGTAATTGCCGGACTTGAAAAATTCCAAGGACTTTTTTAGATTGTTTAAATACATTGTTCCTAATTTATAAGTAAGCAATATTGATGCATGCTTGTGAAGATGGATAGATATTTGTTTTCTTATATTTGTTTTTCCTTTTTGTTTGTGATGGAAATTTAATTTAACTATGTTCCTAGTAGGTATGTAGGTAGGTAGGTAGGTAGTGGTACCTGAGTCACAATTGTCCATTGGAGATCTGGAGGAAGCTGGACAAAATTATCAAATTTGGTCCCAACTAGTATGGGAATTGCAGTCTGCATTATCAATATATATATATATATATATATATATATATATATGCAGGAAAAATTACTACACGGACACGGCCCAGGCCTATCTATATGGAGTAGTATACAATACAAGTACAAGTACAACCCTGAACCCTCCCTTTTATTGATTGCCCAGGCCAGTAGGCCACTATAATATTTACTTGTTGCTCTAATCTAATTATAACCTTTCTAACTGCCACTACTTAATTCTCCCCAAATGATTTGGAAAATTAGATATGTATTGCAACAAATTATATATATATTCATCAATTAATTGAATAACAATAAACTAGTACATATATATATATATATATATATATATATATATATATATATATGGGCTAGTAATCAATTACCTGATTCCACCTTCTTGCTTCACTATACCATTCAACTACACTGCATTTACAAACAAACAGTACCCAACCTACATTAATATATAAACAACATACATACATACAGACACATACATATATATATATATATATATATATATATATATATATATATATATATATATACCTGTTTAGGGTACACCGGCTAGTAAGATCAAACATGAACAAAATTGCCACTGCATCTTTTGCAAGCAATCGGAAGTTGATCACGACCTATTATCCCCTACATATATATATATATATATATATATATATATATATATATATATATATATATATATCCAAATTAATTTCATTCTTATGATAATTAATTACCTTTAAAGAAAGAAAAATCATCAAAAAATTAATTAGCATATAATTAATACCTCCCACATCCCATATACTAAAAGCAATCCTTGCGCCTCGTACAAAAAGTGTTTTATCCGTTAAATTCAATCCTTTTGTCTCCAACCATGTCGTCTCTTGTTCATCACCAACATATTTGATCTTCAAAATTAAAAAATTAAAAAATAATAATAAATACCATATTAAAAAAAATAAAGCACTAGATTATTATATATATATACAACTATATGTATATTTACATAGTCATTATCAGGGTTTTTGAAATTTATGTATAGTTCAACCATTGGATTTTTAATAGCTATGAGTTATTATAATCTCGGTTTACGTCAATATAACCGATAAATGATTATACAACTATATATCATACATTTTTCTATATATATATATATATATAATCTATGACATTCACTCACAGTTTCACTCGTCATCTTATAGCTACTTTTAACAAAAAATCATAACTGTGTTTTACAGAATAGCTAGTATATATATAAATAAGTACGTACTGGTTCATTATATATATATATATATAATATAATATATATAATATATAAATACTTGATTATATTTATGGTAAAACTTGATTATATTTAAACAAATTACTCACTCACACGAAGCTTGTTTTTCCAATTTGGCAATCACCTACTAGACAAATCTTCAAACAAACTAAATCCGAATCCGAATCCGAATCCGAATCCAAATCGTATCCGCTAACCGTAGTAGCAAGGTTGTTGCCGTGCCCCGTACCGGACTCATCAATAGACGGAGAAGAATTCCGGCGAGGCAAACGCCGGTACCCAATTGGCTTGCCTATAGAACAAACAAGAATTTTATCCCATATGAACCTCAAGAATTCTTGAAAAACGGATACCCTTCCCAGTACACTCCATCTAATGTTAAGGCGGACGATTTTCCGGAAAAGCTGCGTCATCTTTCCGGTGGATTTGTGTAATTTTGAGCCATGAAAATATTGTATGGTCTCTCTCATGATCTCATCATGGAGTATTTAATTTGTGCTAGTAAATAATATATATATATATATATATATATATATATATATATATAAAATGAAGTTCGGTGTTTGAGCTTTTTCATGTGTATTCTAATAGAATATTCAACTCAAACGACCAAAACTTATATATATATCATGTATAGTATATTATAGGAGATTATATAGGATGGTGTGTTTGTTATCGTGGGGCGGTTGACCGGTGGTATTCGTTTTGGTAAAAATTAAAGGTCCAGATTGCCGGCTTATTGGTTCCTACGTAGATTTGGATTGGGTATATATTGGCGGTATTAGTATTAAAGTTTTTCCTTATTACTATTATATTATCAAAATAAACAAAAATAAAATAAAAAAACAAGTGAAAATAAGAAAAACTAACTTACACGTAGTTGTAGCTAGATCAAGGATTTATTATTATTTATTTATTTTAGTTGTAAAGCCTTTTGGAATAAAGAAAAAGCTTGGGCTTTACTTTACCCAAAAGTATATTATTATATTTTATATTATCTGTGTGTAATATGTATATCTTTTTATAAACACAATAGCCCAGAAAAAATGCCCACAATTGCTAAAAACCTTGAATTTAAATATATATATTGGAGTAATAAAGTAATAGTTGGCCTCGATCGGTAATTCGGTATCGTTCTTTGTAAAAGATGATTTTTTTTTATTGTTTTACGGTATCCGATCCGAAAACAGATGGAATATTGTTGTATTCTCAAATTGTTTAGGAATATCCATTTGGTTATAAATTACTATATACTTGTCATGTAATGTTTTACATCTAACATTCTATTAATTAATAATTAATTGTATAAACAAAAGAAACATTCTTTTCCGTATACCTATCACCAGAAGTGTTTGTCCAATGTGTTCGACACCTAGAGACTAGCTAGAGTTAACCATCCTAACTAATTTTATTTTTAATTGATTAAATTGTACTATTATTCAAATATATAAGCTTGGTCCATGAGTTGGGTAGGTGGGTTATTTAATTTATTTTTGGGTTATTTACATTTCATACTACATTTTTAGAAAAAATTACAACAAAAGCGAATCCAAAAAATAATTACAAAATTAATACATTTTCAATATTTTATTTATAAAATTAGTGAATTTAATTTAGTTGGGTGTTGATTACTATTTACCTTTTGATTCTTTTAAACATATTGAATAATTTCATTATTACTTATCCAATTTATAATGTTTTCTGAATTTTAATTTAAAAGTATCCAGTTATGTATGTCGAAGTTCCAATGTATAATATATCCCAATTAGACAGCGCAATACACATGTGTCCAATTGTCCAATATATAGTGACTAATAAATCTCATCGAGGTATCACGAATGATTAATTTTATAACAATGGCAATGTATGTATGATTATTTACTATTTTTTAATAGAAGGTGCAGATGGTATCCGAAATGCCATGTAAGAGTTCACATTTATTTAGTTGCTGGTTACTTATAAATAACATTTTAAAAATTAAATTATTTTGAATATGGTGCAGTTGGTAGCCAAACCTTCATACAAAGGTAATCATTTTAGTTTTTGTGGGTAACCAAATAGTCTTTAAAAAAATCAGTCGCTGCAGTTGAATGTCGCCACTCGCTGCTCCAAGTGAAATTGTTGCTCGCCGCTCCAGTTGAGGAATTGACTAACTAGTTTAATTTCTAATGTATTAAACTAGTCTCTGATGAATTTTAGTCTTAAATCAAAACTGATTGTTGATTTTAATCCTTAGTTGTTTATGGCTATTTGTGAATGTGTTTTAGGAACCGGTGTTGTTCTATTTGGTCACTGATGAATGTGTATCTGTTAAAATGGTTATGTACCCTCCAAGTGGAGATTTAGTTACTGTTATATTTTGATTTGGTTACTAGGTACTTTTTGACAATATGAATGTTGATTAAATTGGTTTTGAAAACATGTTGATTGTGTTTTGGTTACTAGTGCTTATATATATTTGGATACTGCTAATTGTGTAGTTGTTGAAATGATTTTTGTTATTTAAGAGTTGTGGTGTGGTGACTGTTCGATTCTGATTTGGTAATTGTGTGCGTTATGTTAACGCAGATGTTCATTATTGTTTGTTAGTACTACAGTTTCAATTTGTTTACTACTTTAATGTGTTTGATTACTTTGGTTTAACTTGAGTTTGTGAGTATTTTGCTTATTTTTTTATGGTAATGTATTGTATTAGCAGATTTGGGATTTATATGAGCGCCATCGCAATTTTATTGCAAAAATTATTTATTGTTATGACATAAAAATGCACTCTTTTTATAATTATTTTGTGAATATACTAATCTTATAATTATTTTCTAATTATTGTATAGTAATACGAAGAATTCATTATTTTTTTTGGCCTAAAACTTTTGTTATTTTGTTTAATGGGCCGTGATTTTAATCAAAAGGTCATTTCAAGTTTGTGCAAATAATGATTAAAGAAAACCACGTAGGTTCATCTAGCATCTAGAAGGTGTTATATATATATATATATAATAGCAACAGTCTTGTGCTTCTGGCACTATGGACGGTGAGATTTATCTCAAATTTAGATGGTTCATATGATTTATTAGAGTAGGCGAAAAATTCAAAATCATTTGTATTTTGTTAGATAGATATGTAATCATGCATGCATGCTAGTACTTAGACTAATAAGTAATACTCATGAGTTAATTAATTCCAACTCCGTTCTAAAATTAGGGATATAATTTAATTTTTAAAGTTAAACGAAGATATATTAAATTTTAATTTGATGTAAATTTATTTAATTTTACTTTGTACAATTATTATAATTTTATAATATATAACACAAACTATTACTCATAAAATTTATTTCATTCTAAACTTATATGAGTCATACCAATTTTAAAATTTAAAATACTATCGCTTGACGTCAAAAATCATATTGTATGTTTAATTTTGGAAGAAAGGTATTTTTTTAATTAACAAAAGAATATGAAACAAAAATAAGCGTGTGTATATATATATATATATATATATATATATATATATATATATACCATTTCAAGGATATACCCCTTTATCCAACATAACTTGCATATCCCCTTTTAAAAATTGCACAACGACATGTAATATATATCGACGGACAACATATAGCAACATATACACACCCAAAAAAAATCTATATATTTTTTTATACCGAATATTTACTTATATTGTTGTTTGATATATACAAAATATGTATGACGACGGTTGAACTATACAAAATATGTATAGTCCAAAAAAATCGTTGCCATAGACGACTGTGTACTACTTGTATATATATATTTTTCTCATATATTAAAATGGAAATACACTTCCTTGTACATTTTTTTTGTACACAGTGTCTAAAAACTGTGTCGTTCTAAGGGATCTGTGTTAAAAAAATACGCGTGCTCCTCTCCTCCCAAATCAATCGCGCATCGATAAGGGTCTTTCCTCTAATTTCTTCCTGTAATTCCTTCTTCTTCACATCCAAACCAGAAATCAAACTCTTTTTCCTGTAATTCCTTCTTCTTCCCAAATCAATCGCGCATCAGGGTTCAATTACTACTCCTGCTGCTCCCTTGCACCGCCATATCACCCGTCTCTTCCTCTTCTTCATCTTCACAATCTCCCACGTCGTCGTCGCCGGAAGTTAGTAAAGAGACGGCAGAATCTTGGGACTGTCCCTCTTCTCAAGAGGAAGGGTACTTTCTCTATTATCTTTCAAAACTTCATTGTTTCTTCTTTGTATATCTGAGCATTAATAATGATATTGCAAACTAGGCATGCTAAATTTTGGTGTATTGGGTACTAAATGTGTGCTAATTTTGATGTTCTAGCCCAAAGTCCTAATTCCATGAAATGGGTATTGTATCTTTTCAAATGTCGTAGCACGTCTAAACAGAATATTCATGTTTGTTCATGGAATCGAATGTTGATTTTCGACCAAATTTGTTGACATTGATACCATTTCCAACTTTATGCTTTTTCTAATGGGTTTGATTTTTTTTCAATTCTGATGATTCTCCTTTGCCTTATATTTCTCCCCCTGCTGCTGCTGCTTTTGGTAATTTTTAGCATTTGTTTTGACCACTTTTTAGTGACCATGTTTTGTAATAAAAAATGTGTTTATGTTTTGAGTGTGATTATTTTATCGTTGTTGTGAAAATTTTACAGTTTGATTTAAATTTGAGCAATGATTCTTATCAGTTATTAGTACATCATCTTCTTTTGAAAGAGTTTGGAGAGAAGTCATTTGCTCAGAAGTGGTGGAAACATAAACAAGTAACTGGATATTCCATTTTTTTCAATTATGAAAGTTAAACCAGGATTCTTAATATTTGGCTGAATTAGGTTTGTCAACATAGGGAATGTGTTTGGACAATTAACTTATTAATTTGTTGCCGAAGATGTTACATTAAAAAAGAAACACGATCATGTCTACGAGAGAATCTTAAAATGAGACCCTACTGGATGATGCCTTTACCGTAAAGATTGAATGTGCCACTTATAGTTGGGTCTCTACTAATGGGATCAAGAAGTTATGTCACTGTACTAAACCAAAGATTGAAAACTAGGCATAGTCCATCTGTTGGAATTGTTGGAAAGATTGAAAACTAAAGAATATATGATGTCATATGTACTGAATATAGTCCAGTCCATGTCCATCTGCTGGAGATACTGTTAGATCATCTCCAGTTAAGGCTGTAAACGAGCCAACACAATTCGGGCTCGGCTCGAAAAAATACGAACTAGACTCGGATTCGTTAATAATATGATCCAAATCTGAGCATTAAAAATAGTTCGAATAAAAATATGAGTAGAATTTGAGCAAGGTTATACTCGACTCGTTTAAGATTCAAACTACTCGAATTTTTGATTGTGATTTGATACATATTCGATTAAATGTTCGATACATTCTCTTATAATATATACAAATTTAAATCAAATTAGGATAATTAGTTATTATTTTGTTTTGTTTTTAATTTTAATTTTAATTGTGATTTTATATTTGTAAAAGTGTAATAATAAATATATTTTCTCATTTTAAAGTAAAATAACAAATTCAATTTATTTTGTTTTGTTTTTAATTTTAATTGTGATTTTATATTTTAAAGTGTAATAATAAATATATTTTCTCATTTTAAAGTAAAATAATAAATTCAATTTAAAATTATATTTATTATAAAACTAGTTATTATGTGGGGACTCGAATTCGAGCTTGAATTTGAAGCTTGCGAGTAGTTTGAATAAATATTCGAGTCGAGTCGGATCGAATTCGAGTAATAAATATTCGAGTCGAGCCGAATCTGAGTAGGATTTTTCAAATATAATTCGAATTCGAGCCGAATTTGAGTACGAATTTATCATTTCGAGTCGAATTCGAGTAGCTATCTATTCGCTCCGGTTCGACTCGTTTACACCCTTATCTCCAGCAGATGGACTATCTGCTGGACTATATTTAGTCCATATGACATCAACAGATGTCATTTAGTCTTCGATCCTTGTAGTAGATGGACTATCATGTGGACTATCCCGTTGACTATAATATAAAAAGATTAAAATAATCAATAAATTCAAAAAAACTCAAATATAATAAAAAATATATAATACATATGAGGACCATAATTTTTCATCTAAAAAATAACTTAAAGAAATATTATCAATAAAAAAATAAAAATCAAATATAATAAAAATATAAATTATTATTAACAAAATACTTATAATTGTTAAAGGTTGAAGTAGTTGATTGAGAGATAGGTAAAATATATTAAATTATTATGCATATTTATAATTTTTTTAATTTCTATTCGTTACTTTTTTTATTAGACCTTCTCATCTTCTTCTTCAACTGCTTGTCTCCTTCTTCAGAATCTCCTTTTCCTTCTTCACCATCTCCCTTCTCTTTCTTCCTCATCAACGTCTCTCCTATTTAAATATATTAAAAATTATAGTTCAAATTATAGTCCACCAGTTTTGATTCCTTGATATAGTCGTTTTGCCTTGCCGGAAAATAGGATGGACTATATTTAGTCCATCTGCTGGAGCGAGATCTGTGTTCCTAGACTATATTTTAGTCTAGGATTTGTGACTTCGGCACTGTTGGAGATTCTCTGAGCTCCCTCTCTCCCTCTCTCCCTCTGGGAAAATGATTTTGAGTTTATAAGAGCTTACTCACATCTCTCTTCAAACTAACCACCGCTAGTCCAGTTCTCTCCCTCTCTAAATTTTGATTTCAAATGGGTTCACAAGCACCCAAATCTTCAAAACCCTCCAAACCAACAAACCAAACACCACCATCAAGATCGTCATCGTCTTCTCTGTCCTCCCATCTCGCCATGATTGAGCTCAAACAAAGAATTCTCACTTCTCTCTCTAAACTCTCCGACAGAGACACCCACCAGATCGCCGTTGAAGATCTCGAGAAAATCATACAAACCCTCTCCCCCGACGGTCTCTCAATGCTCCTCAATTGCCTCTACGACGCCACCAACGACCCCAAGCCCGCCGTCAAGAAAGAATCTCTCCGCCTCCTCGCCGCCCACGGCGATTCGACCGCCACCCATTTGACCAAAATAATCACCCACATTGTTAAAAGACTGAAAGACTCTGATTCGGGAGTCGGAGATTCTTGCCGTGATGCAATTGGGTCACTTTCGTCCCAATATTTAAATGGGGAGAGTGGGGATAATGGGGGACTTGGTTTGGTAGTTTCACTGTTTGTGAAGCCTTTGTTTGAGGCAATGAACGACCAGAGCAAAGTTATCCAAGGTGGGTCAGCAATGTGTATGGCTAAGATGGTGGATTGTGCTTCAGACCCACCTATTGCTGCATTTCAGAAGCTGTGTCCCAGGATCTGCAAGTCCCTTAACAATCCTATCTTCTTGGCTAAAGCCGCACTTTTGTCTGTTGTTTCATCCCCGTCTCAGGTTTGCTCAATGCTGATTATTCCTATTTTCACTGTAAATAGTTTTAATTTGTTTATTTGGAAATAGTTTGGCATTTTTGGCGAAGCTTATGCCTTATCAAATGCTTTATAATTTATTTGAAACAAACTCCTGCTAAGTGGCTGAGGTTCAAATGATGACACTTGATTCTTACCAGAAGTCGTCTGTTTGGATTATGTAGTTAGATTTTTTGTGTGGTTTGGTTACTGAGGAGCTTAAGGGTAACCTGGGTCGTATGTGTCAAATGCAATGATCCAATTAAAACTTTGCTCTTACTTGCGGAAATAAATCTGGGATTTTATTATGCACATATATTTTGTAGTAAAACTCTTCTGGAGGAAGGGAAAAACATGTGATTTGAAAATTTCATGTAGGTTGCATTAAAGATAAAGTGAATTCAAAATGAAACGATTTGGGGTTATTGTTTAAAGAGTGGGTGTTACTAATTAAGTGGCACATTGTCGGGCTATGTTGTATTTATCACCATTTCTACATTTAAAATGGTAAAAGGTCGCTTTGATTATTAGACATGTGAACAAGCTGGGATTTTGCAGTGGCCGCAATATCCCTGCCTGCTTTATGGTTTGAAATTCTCATGTTGGTTGCATATGAGATAACTGAATTTGAAATGAAACAATTTGGGATTCTTGTTGCAAGTTTAGCTATTAGAGTTTGATTTTAAAATCTAAAGGGGACGAGTGGTGCGAAAGGTTAAAAAAATAACTTACATTCCTTCACTAATGAAAACCTAAACTTATTCATATCAAATTTCTATTAAAGTGTAACCTATATTTTCTCAAAATTAAGTGGCACATTGTTAGGCTATTGAGTACTACCTCCGTTCCAACTTTAGAGAGGTGCAATAGGGTTTAACTATGATTTTTTTTTTCCAGTAAGGCGTCTGAATACCAAGTACCAACCTAGGTTTGCTTGCTTGATAGTTGAAACATTTCACTTGCACCAAACAATGATGCCAGCCATTTTAAGTATTTTACATTATAAGTCTGTTTCAGCCTGCAGGTAGGAGCTATTGCACCACAAAGTTTGGAATCATTGCTGCAAAGCATTCATGAGTGCCTTAGCAGACAGATTGGGAAACACGCAAGGCAGCGGCTGATACATTGACTGCCTTAGCATTGCATTTGCGCAACTTGATCACCGAATCAGCTACTTCCACTTTGACTGTCCTCGAGGATTGCCGCTTTGATAAGGTAGAATTTTTATTTGATTTGTGTTTTAAAATAATGTGATTTAGGATTTTACCAGCCTTTTATTACTGCATTTGGCATCTACTATTTCCATGTTTACTTTTCAGCTATTTTATTGTATTGTTACAAAAGCAATGAGGTACACACTAGGAAAGTCCTTCCCTTATTTCGTATATGAGGGCCCAGCTAGAGAAACAGTTATGCTTAAAACTACCATGATCTGTTTGTCATGCATGTTCTATCAGTGACTCGTTTGAATGGTTTGTGAGGAATGATGGAAACCCCGTATAGAGATTCTCTTTTTCATCGGTTCTTATTGTTTTTACTTAGTTTTGGGATTTAATAGTGTTTCCTTTCTTCTGTTCTTTTCTTATTCATGATGCGAGTGATAATTTATTTATTCTCACCTTTTAGTATTACATCTTTACAAACTCAATTGCAGTTACTTTAAACATGTAAGCTTAATAGAACATAGGGTTTTGGCACTCGAGTTGTTTGATAAAATGCTCAAACCAACCAACTTTAACTTTGGCTAACATAAAAGTAATTGTTACCCTCCTCATCATGCGTGATCTATTATGTTACAGTATTGAACAGTTAATCTCCCTTGATTAAAAATATAATGTCCTCAACATGGCTGACTAATGGACTTGGAATATACATGTGTTTAATTTTTTGAAAGCATTGATACTTGCGACATTATTACATAAAAATTTAATTATAAACCAACAATATCAGGGGCAACCAAAATAATTAGGATTTATATGCAGCTACTAATTGTGTACTGGAACTAGTTGAAATTTGACTTGCACTAATATCCATTCTTATTAACTCACCATGTTTTTTATTTGTGTTTGATGTATGTTGTTTTAAATTCTTGCGCAGCTGAAGGCTATGGATTTAGAAATTGAAAAGAAGGAGATGAAGGCTATGGATTCAGAAATTGAAAAGATGGAGATGAGATTAAAGTCTTTTCTTGATCAGCTCCAAGTAGAATGGGGCATTCTTGATAGAATGGTATACAAAAATAAGAATCAGCATCGGCGATGCTCATATTTCCAATATCTCTTAAAGGTTGTTTTACTCTCAACCTTATTTTTCTATGTAACCTTACTTATTGCATGAAGGCTTGTTTTCCTTTCTATTATCTGGTTTATTACACTATCCTTGTGCTGTAGGTGAGAAGTGATCTAAGGCTTCTTCAATCAGCTCACTTAGAAGAAATTTTGAGCTCCTCATTTCTGGTTATTAATGGGAAAAGGGCTAAGCAGAAGGTACAGCTTCTAGAAAGGTATATTTAATGCCTAATTCTCTTCGTGTATTTGGTTGATAGTTGATTGTGGACCACACATAATTACATGCACAGATTATCAATGTATAAATAGTGTATGATTGGCAGTGGCATTGTCTATGACACCAAGTCAATAGAGAAAGACTGGCATTTCACTCATCATCGTTCTTATGGCATACATTTAGAGATTCTATTAGTTCTGAGACATTTATTTTACCACAGTTTAAAGAGAAGAAAATGTGATGGAAAATATAATTTTTTAGAGCGACTTCTGGGAGCTGCACGTTTATTGTCGCAGGTGTGGTTATCTTCTATTCTGTAATCTTTCAAAAAAATTTCCTTATCCATGAATCCTGCTACTTATGTTCATTTTTATTGAAATTTAATTTATTTCTTTGTGATTGAATTTATATATCTTCTTTGGGATAATAGACTTTTTGGTCACTGTATTAGGGTTTGATTTTCATTCTGGTTACCGAAACTTTTTTTGTTACAATCGCATAATTATACTCTAAAAAACTTACCAAATGGTTATTACCTAGAATTTTCGTCCAAAAAACGGACGGAAATAATGAGTAGGCTAACAGTTAATGACGTGGATCAAGTGTTAACATGCCACATCAGAAATTAATGACGTGGCCTTGACAAGTGGCATAATAATGCTTGTGTTAAAAAAATCATTTTATAATTATTTAAATTATTTTATTAAGAGGGTTTAAATATAATAAAACATTACATTTTAAAATTTAAAGATCAAAAACACAATAAACAATTTAAATTCTGATCATTCATCTCAACCATCTCAGTTACAATATGCCGCCCACCACTGTGCCGCCGGAACAACTCCACCACCGTGCATCCCCCATCCCCTTACCAAGAAAATACCCCTCTTTTTCCACTGCCGCCGTCCTCCATCTTCTCCCTCGCACTTCCCTGCTCTGAAACGTTCACTTCCATCAAACTCTTCAAGTTCTGCTCTGTTTTGAGCTCCAAATATCACAGTCATAATTACTATCGGAAATTGAGATATATTGAATAAGAGCATTCACAACAGATTCCCCAATAGACTCTCTATCCCCATATTTGAAGAATATATCAATAAATCAATATCCAACAGTTTCCTTATCCTTATATAATTCTCTATTTTAATCCCTATATATGATTTGACTCCTCAGGGTGAGGGAATCAAAAAAGCGTTCTCTATTTATGTAAAATGACATTTCACACCCTATTTATTGCGATTTTATATTGGTTAAAGGATCTTATCTCACTTAATTGCTGATTTGAGTATGCCTATCAAATTCACTCATTTTTTAAACACAGGATTTAGAGAAGAAAGAGAACTATAAAAAATTAATAATCAGTCAAATTTTGATTTTGATCATTTTTGTAAAAAATATTACTACTAATTATAAATTTTATTATTTTATAATTAAAATAATGTTGTTTTAGTTCTCATAAACACATAATGATCGCTGCAAATTTTGATTTCTAGCAATATTTATTTTTAAATTAAAATAATTGCAAATTTTAAATTCAAACAACAATTACTTTTAAATAAAAAATAGTTACAACGTTCAAAACATGATTTGATTGTTGGAACTTTCAAATTTTAACTTTTAAATTTCAAAAATTAATATTTAAGGAATCAATATAAGGAACTTGTTGGGTACATAGTGAAAAAATTGAATCCTTATCCTACAGAATGACCCAATAGCACTGCAGAGTAGGGATAAAGATAAGGAAATTGTTGTGAATGCTCTAAACATGATGTCTTCCTGCCTTTCTTTTGCTGTAACTACAGAAATTTATAATCGGCTGACATGGTTTAATAATGCACACCATATGTATGTACATATCTGAGATAATAATGATCGATTCAGACCAATCCCTAAATTTCTCTGTCCAAATTCAACCCCCATTTCATTTCTCTTACAAAATTTCAAAGTCCCATTTCAACACTTCAAAATCAAAACCCCCATTTCATTTCTCTCCAATTTCAAAACCCTTTTATTTCTCTCTCCAAAATCGAAACCCCATTTGATTATATATCTATATGTGGTAGATAAATTTGAGATGGAGAATTTTTTTAGCAATAGTTTGAAGGTTGTAGACTGGAGAAAACCAATATCCAGAATTCAATACGTTCAGTTAATTTTTTTATTTTTTGCTAATTAGTAGGTAGCTTTGATCGTACCTTCGTTTGAGACTTGAACTTGGTACTTCTTACCAATTCTCTCATCAACGATGGCCAAATAGCCCTTCAGGTTCGGTGGCATTGACTCATCATTAAGAGGCTGGATCGAGCAGTAATCTAGGAGAAAAATTAGCAAGTGAGATTTCAAATAAAAAGAAGGAAAAGAAATGGAAAAAGGGGAAAAAGAAAAGGGTAAGAAAAGGGTAACTATTGAGAAAGATAGCACATATGATGGGGAGGCCCTATTTAGATACAGAGTTGGGAAAAAATGGGTGTAATTGTATACAAACACGAGCAATAGAAAGAAAGAAAAAAGGAATACGTTCAATTTTGGTTGAGTTAAAAAATTAAAATTAATTTTTTTTGTTAAGTATATAATTTTAAAATTACTATTATTATTATTTAAAAAATATTATTATTATTATTTAGATATTATTATTTTGAAAAATTATTATTATTATTTTGTAATTATTATTATTATTATTTTGAAAAAATTATTATTATTATTTTGTAATTATTATTATTATTAAAAAAATATTATTATTATTTAGAAAAAATTATATTATTATTATTATTGTTGTTATTATTATTATTATTTTAAAATTATTATTAATATTTTTATTTATTTATTATTATTAATATTATTATTATTATTTTGAAATTATTATTAATATCTATGAGCATGTGTTTGTCACATGATGATACATATGACAAAACCCATGTATACATCAGCCAAATAAATCACGTGATATGCACACTCAGTAATATTTTTAATATTTCCGTTTTTTGGACGGAAATCCTAGGTAATGATCATTTTGGTAAATTTTTTAGAGTACAGTTACACGATTGTAACAAAAAAAAAATTCGGTAATTACAATGAAAATCGGGTCTTAGTACAATGACCAAAAAGTCTATTATCCCTATTTTCTTTTAATATTTCTTACATTAAAAAGTACACCTATATTCGTATGCTATCTAGAGTTCACTATATACTTGGGTGTGACTGCCCGGGTTTTAAAGGATAATTATAAACAAGTTTCTAATGTCTTTGAGGTACAAAGTAAAATGAGACTCTTGTCAATCTAGTGGGTTTCATGGCCTTTCAACTAATTTTGTATGAGTGTCTTCCAATACCAGCTTCTGATTTATGGGTGCAAACTAGTATATCCTGCATGCATTATCAGAGATTAGTGTATAGCTACAAAATGAAAGTTGGTGAAGGACAAAGATAGAGATAGAAGATGGGGTTAATGGATCAGCATATTTATTAAAGAGTTCCAAAAAATTAGCATGTCATCAGTATCACACTCTCCTCGCACACTATACAGCCATAAGGTGTTATTAGATGTTGCACCATAAATTTGTGTATTACAGTGACCGAATACCTCTTCCATATACGGCTTCCCCTAATTTCTAGGTTAAAGTTTAAATTGTCTTGTTCCAATTACCAATCCTGAAAGAGACCTATTGGGTTATTCCTAGGCCACATCCTGCCTAACCCTAATAATGGGACTTAACCTTGGAAAAGTTGGTGAGAAAACTGCAAAAACCTGTTGTGGAGCAGTGTTCACTTCTTTAGAAAGTTGAAAGTGTAAAAAATTTCCTCGACCTATATTGGGATGTGGTCATAATTAATCTCTGAAATGTTTGTGTTGGATAAGTTTGTGTTATGAGCAATTCACATCTAAAAGACATGTATTAGCTGGAGGAAATTAGAAGTTCTTTGAAGCACTAGGGAATTGTTTATTGAATTATCCTTGACATTTTCTATGTTTCTAATGCAGATTGTTGAGCCGATGCTGAAGGCAGCTATGTATCCTTTTGGTGATTTTTATTGACAACATCTCTTGTGTGTCAAGTACTTCCTCATTCCTAAATAAAAGATCATTATTAACTTTTTGAAGTCAACTTTAGACATTTTCAGACCCAAATTTGACATAGATTCATATAATTTTAGTCATTATAATGATGAATATTGTAAACTTTTTAAAAGGTATTACTAATTATATAGATCTTAGAAAATTTGATTGAGTAAAGCGAATAAATCTCAGTTTGCATCAGAAAATGGAATTTGTACTGGTTATAAACTTAAGAGATCAGCCTAAGAGGTCTAAATATTTTAGTGCACCATCTTTTTATTATTTGCTTAAAAACTCCATAAATTTTGCTTTTTCACTGAATGCTGCAGGGTGACTTAAGTCACAATATGTTAACCACTGAAACTATGTCAGTCATATTTCTCCCTCACTGTATAACCAGAGTATTCTTGCTCCTTTGCCATTAAAGGTTCTCTGTGGCTGATATTTTCCTTATGTTCTGGTGCAGTTTGCTTGGGTCCTTTTTTTTTTTGTTCAGATGCATTGGTCTCTTGAGGCAAACATGGATATTAACCTATGTCAAGTGGTTCTTTATGCATACAATAGCGATCAGATTATGTAGAATCTGGTACAAGATTTGCATCATCAGTTTGTTTCTACATTAACTATTTCCAGGGAGATATCCAAGGTGCTTGCTCGATCATTTTTCATGGGATTTTCACTAACAATTATGGCTTTGCTTGCACGCCTTCGAAGTTTTGGTTCAACAAGTAAGCATTAGTCCTCCATAGAGTTTATATAATGAATTTCTCTCAGTGAGTGGTTCTTAAGCCCATAGATAATGTATTTACTCTGATATTAGCATGCCTTGTATGTAAAGGTAAGATAATATATGATATGGTCAAAGATATGTGTCAGCAAAACCCAGGTCTATGTCAATATGGTATGAAGACTTTATTTTGAGTAAAGTTTAGATGTAAAATAATTTTGGACAAAAATGTTGGATTTGAGTATCCTGTATCATACAACTTTTCGTATATAGAACTTAGACATGACCACTTTAGAATTTCTAAAACATTAGCATTGTAGTTGAGAGTCCTCAAGAAATATGCTTTTTTGAATAAACATTATGGATTAATATCCTTAATTTGGTTCCTAGAGGTAGGACCGTGATGAATTTGTTCAAGTTACACTTTTAGATGCTCATCGTGAGCATGAAGCTAGTGTTTTTCTAACTGAAGCTGTTTACTTTTATATGCAGATATTACTTGATGTTGTTACAGTATTCAACGTGGCTTCTTCTCTCTCTCGAAAAGAGCAGTCTGTAAAATTGACTCAAGATGGACTTGAGGTCTATCGGCAATTTTATACATTACACAAATTCTTCTGATGAAGATCTCTCTGTTTGTCCTTTGGTTTGAAACTTGTCTTTCTCAATTTCTTTTCTATCTGCACAATTTGCAGGTCTTTAGAGATCTTTACCCTACAAATGAGCAGCAAGCTGTCTACCTAGAATGTGTATGGGAGGCAGATAAGTTTGTGTTGATTGAGAGGATCAATGAACCTGAGAACAAAGATCAAGTTATGGATGTGGGAGAAGATCTTTCTCCAGGAGCATCTGCAATACAATATCAAAGCATTGAGACTTTGCTTGGAGGTAATTATCCATGAGATTGCATTTCTCCTTCCACCCCTTGCTCATAGTCACCCCCACCTAGATTTTTTGAAATCCAGGCAAGAATTCTGTAGGCAAATTGTCACTATTAGGACAACAGTGACGCTCATTTCTTAATTTCTCATTATCTAATCTCAGCCTGCCTTAATTTTTGGCTTGTTAATTTTTGGGCCACAATGCTGTATATCTTATAGCCTGTTATTTTGAATTCATTTCTGTAGAAGATGAATTGGATCCCAACTTCATCAAGGAGGATGATCCTAGTTTGGTGGAGGGTGTTGCTAATAAGACTGATGACAGTAAGCCGGTTGAAGATGGTATCAAGTTGGAAGACTTTTCAAGAACTTTAAGCTCATCTCCAAGGTCAAACTCTTTAAAACGTGAACGTGGATTAAGAAATAAAGTGGCATTCATATCTGTAAAGAGATCTGCACCATCAACTGCAGGATGAAATGGATCTTCCTGTCAAGGACACTGAGAATTGCAATGGCAACAAAGATCCATATTTCAGTTTATTTACTGGTGGAAACCTAAAGGAAAATCTCTAATTTGATCAATTAACATGTGATTTGTAATATGATCATGTTTGCCCCATTTTGTTTCCTTGTTTATTTATTAGTGGGTAAGAGAAGTAATGCAAGTTTTGAAGCTTCAACCAAGCCTGAATACAACTGCTGCTGCTGCTGCTGGGACTTATGTGGTGGGAACTTGACAATAACCACCTTATCAGCCTCAGCAAAGAAAGGGACCAGCTTACTCATAAATAATCATCTTCAACTTTGGACAAAAAAAAAAGTAATTGCATGATCAAATTAGAACAACTAGTAATAAACATTGAAATTGGTTTTATTTATCTATTAAATTCAAACATTCTAACAAGAAAATAATTTTTTTAAGAAAAGTTTCAGTTGATTCTAATATACTAGTAGTATCTTAGAAATAAGATTACTCAATTGGTTGGAGGAAGGATACCCTTTCCAAAACAATAAGACCAATTATTTTAGTAAACTATGGTTGGGATTGTACTTAAATTTTAAATACTTCTATCAATTGTTTAAAAATTTAATGTTACATCATCATCACGAGTGGAAAACCAAAACATGAAGTGTGTCAGATCTTGCCTTGGACTATTGCGACACTTTGTTAATAATGTTAAATACACATAAATGCATGGTGGGTATTGGGTACTAGTGGATTGAAGGTGGCATTATCATTAATTCATTAGTAGTTGCAGTGCAGTGCTATTTTTTGTGGTGAGTTTTCTATCTTCTCACTTAAACTTCCCCTGCTTAATTTCTTGGTAAGCCTTTTCTGTTTTTAAATTTTCATCTTCTTTTTCTTTTGTTAGGGTACCAATGATTGAAATCTCTTTGTAAATTCTTGATATATGTGTTAGATCTTATTGGGTTTTCTTTTTCTTGTTTCTTGTTGGCTTGATGACTACTGGGTTTCATATTGTTCGTGTGATTTATGTTCTTGTGATGTTAAAAGACTTTCAACATATTTAGGGTTTTCATTTCCTTGTTACTAGTACATTCATTTTATGACTGTTGGATGGATTGTGTAAATAGATTGGGCTATATTAGGACTTTTGTGTTGATGGAGTTTGCTGGTCTGGATTCAATCCGAATAATGGTCCAAAATCATTCAATGCCTCCAGAATCAATTCAAATCAGAAATTTATTCAAGTTGGTGGAGTTTATAAGCATTCTTGTCATTTGTCACACTAGCTACCTTGAAGGGGGATTACCACACTACCTATAACTTTATTCTAAAAAGAGTGAGTTCAATTTCTACTAGGTCTTCAGTAAAAGATGGGGCTATATTAGGTTCTTTTTATTTATTTTTGTGGAGCTGGATGGTGTGGATTCAGTCCAAATCATTCAATGCCTTCAGAATCATTTAAAGTCGAGAATTAATTCAAGTTGTTGAAGTTTATAGGCATTGTTGCTGATTACTTTGAAGGGGCAGTAGGTATTGAATCATTGATTTTTTTAGTATTTTGACCTAGACCTAAAACTTGTCTTGAAAGTTGAAGATCTTAGACTGTAGTCTTTGTCGGTGCAACATTCATGTTTGTGGGTTTGGATCTTAACCTTACCTAATTAGCAATAACCTATAACTCGTGCAAGATTCATGTTTAATGATTTGTAACTTAACCTTAATCAATTTTTAGGAACCTAGAACTCATCCATTATTTGAAAAGGGTTTAGTATGAGTTTGCCTGGTCTTAATTCTTTGCAATACTGCAATTCAAGCCAGCCAATATCTGTATCCTTTGCATAGTTTTCCGCTATGGTTCCTGAAGTTTAAGTTTAAGAAAAGCTTCCAAATCATGAAGCATCGGTTGACATAATTAGACTACAACATGACTCTCACTCTGTTAATTATTATCACTATGGATATGTGAATTTGTTGCTTAAGTTATTTCCCTTTTTTATTTGATTTTTTTTTTGATTTAACTAAAGTTCCCTTGTAGAAGGGTGGTACTACTTTTGTGCTCTTTGGATTTTGGGTACAGAAGAATCATCACTTATTTCCTGTCTTTTCCTTTTGATTTTAATCAGCACCTGTTGTTTGTTTCCTTTTAAATTATGAAACTTTATTAGCTGAAATCAGATCTGTCTTTTTTGCTCTCCACTCCCTCTGTTTAAAAAGATTGCAGCTAGAATCTTCTCTTTGTTTGTATTGATTAACTTTACAGCTTAGGATTGTTTTTAGCATTTGGTATTTCGTTAGAAACTTTAATACTAAAAAAGAGTTACTTCAAGTTCTACTATAAAATTTCTGTCTAATAATCTACATCTTATACATTATGCTTAATATTCTACTGTTTATCAGCCTTAAACTGCATTGACTCATAGTCTGTCTCAACTAGCTGAAGAGATTATATAAGTTTCTCTTACAAAAGTTATGCTCAGAACTCTGATAGAGATTGGAGAAAAACATGGTTCAGACATTGGAGGCCATCAAAGGTGGTGGAGGGTCCATCAAAGTTGGAACCACTGGGACAATCAGCTCCCTAATGTCAAGTGAACTGGAATCCATGAAACATGCACCCCGAATGGCAGTATCATCCAGAGACAAATCTTCTGCATCTACTATTCTGGCACCTGGTGGTGTTACGTCTCCCAAAAGACTAAGGCCAAGATCATCAGCTAATGAAGCAAGCAGTAGCCGCAGCAGCAGCAGTATTAACAATAGAAACCCGGAGTTTGTTAGAAAAGCAAAACATTACACCCGAAAACCCCAAAATATTCCAATGCTAAACTCTGGTAACGTTTCTTTAGATGCGACTCCTACTAGAGAAAAACCTGACAGAAAGGGACCTAACATAGCGGAAATTGTTGACATTAAATGTGGGCACCCAGATAGGACGTGGGCTAGCCCAATTGCAAATCGACTCAAGAAGCTTAGTTTCTCAAAGCTCTCAGAGAGCAATTAACTAAACCTGCAAGGTTTTGACATCAGCTTTCAGAGTTCTATAGCTGAATCCAGAACTCAGATTTGGCTGATTCCTCTCCACGACATCCACCATAGAACACATGCTTGGTAGGAGTCTGCTGCTTCCTTTTGTCTTCTTTTTTGGGGTCGTGATCAGGGATCCAAGCTTGGGTCTGGAGCAACTACTTGTGCAAGCCGTCGGCTTCTTCTTGCAGTTAATTTCAAGTCGGCTAAAGTACTCAATCTCTTGCATTATGAGAGATCCAACAGTACCTCTAGTGCCTATCTCTAATGGAGTCATTTTCTCAGGGATGGATGAGGCGTTAGTGCTGGATCTATGCATCATATTTTTCAGGGTAGGAGGGAAGGTGGAAGCTTGTGGTTGAAGAGAGGTAGTCTTGGGTGAGGAATTTGTTAGAGTCTGGGGCATTTTAAGTTGGGCCTTCCTTCCTTGTACCTACCTAACCTAATGTTTTTCAGTTGAATTCTTGCCTTAAAAAGTGTAGAGAGCTTGTTTGGAGGATGGGTGGTGATATGGTCGCTGGTCATGTGTTGGTAGTGATAACATTTAAGTTACTCAAACTCCTTTTCCGGTTAGTACTCAGTCCTTGTCCCCCTGCTTTGGATGCTAATTTATGTGATATCTTTTAACTTAATACGTTTTGTTTCAATTAAAATGTAAGGATTGCAGTTTTGTTCATTTATTGTACTATGATCGCATTATTTGCTGTTGAACCTAACATTGCCCAGGACTACCTCTTTTATCTATTTATAGAAATTTTACTATTGGTTTGGTGGTAGGGGAAAATGATTTTCTTGCATTGCAATTCTTTATGTTTCTTGTTTTCAAGGGATCATCAATTCATGATTTTCTTTACCACTTATCATGTGAATTCAAAATTGGAACTGTTGTAACCTCACTATTTTATTGAAATAAAATAAAATTATGTATTCTTTTTCCTGATTTTTTTAGTCTTAAATCAAGGTTACGTTTATATAAACGGTTTAAAACATTCTTATAAAGCTTAGTATGAACTAGATCTGGCAAAATATGGTTATGAGTTGGTTTTGGTTTTCAAAATATGGTTAATCTACCATTTAAGAACTAAAATCATATTAACCATTTTTAATATGGATAATGTGGGTTTGAACCATATGGTTATAGTTAAAAACCATATTAACTATTTTAAGATGTTTTGACTTTTAAACAAAATTTTAAAAAAATGAAATTAATATATACTATAGATAGAGAGACGGATATAAGGGGTGGAATTTAGGCTCCTTAAGTAATGCTATGAAATATACATAATCACATAATATTATTTTTTTTTGGGTGAGGTGAGGTGAGGGTGGGGTGGGGTGGGATGGGGTGGGGTGGGGGAGGAGTGTATATATAATCATATAATATTTTTTTTGGTGGGGTGGGGTGGGGTGGGGATGGGGTGGGGTGGGGTGGGGTGAGGTGGGGGTAGGGGTAGGGGTGAGGTGGGGTGGGGGTGGGAGTGGGTGAGGTAGAGGGTGGGAGTGTATACATAATCACATAATATTAATTTTTTTTGTGGAGGTGGGGGTGGGGGTGGGGGGGTGGGGTGTATACATAATCACATAATATTATTTTTTTTTATGGAGGTGGAGGTGGGGGTGGGGGTGGGGGTGGGGGTGGGGGGTGGGGGGTGGGGGTGGGGGTGAGGCGTGGGGTGGGGTGTAGACATAATCACATAATATTATTATTTTGGTGGAGGTGGAGGTGGAGGTGGGTGTGGGTGTGGGTGGGGTTGGGGTGGGTGGGGTGGGCGTGGGGTGGGTGTAAGGGGTGTATACATAATCACATAATATATTTTTTTGTGGGGGTGGGGGTGGGGGTGGGGATGGGGTGGGGTGGGGGTGGGGGTGGGGTGGGTGGAGTAGGGGTGGGGCGAGTGGTGGGGGGTAAGGAGTGTATATATAATCACATAATATTTTTTTTGTGGGGTGGGATGGGGTGGGGTGGTTGAGCTTTTTGAATATGTAAATATGGGTAGAAAAATTTTTTGATTTTGATTTGGAATAAAATATGGGTCGAAAAATGGTTAACCGGGTCGGAACTATATTTCTTTTTTAAAATATGGTTCCAAACTTTAACAACTCATATAAATAAATATAGTTAACCAATCCATTTGGTTCCAGTTAATATGGGTTGACTCGACAGTTAACCAACTATATTGTCAGGTCTAGTATGAACTAATAATATAAATGTATGCATATTTCGCTAATGATATTTATGATTCTACCTACTCTAAGATATGTCATCTGAGGCCACTATCATGGATGAATCATATAAATAGAGGTGAATTGTACTTTACACCAAAGTGAACAATAAATGTAAATAAAAATCATCAAACTCAAAGGGATCGGTCATTGATATGTTCCTAGTAAATAACTCATAATTAAATCTTGCACTGTTGTAGAAATAAAATCCAGTTTTATTCCGTTTCGAAGAAAGAATCTTCAATCAATACAATATATAGTACTACTGAGATAAGAGCGAGCGAGTGCACTCAATAGTCAATAGCTATTGTTTTATATTATATGAAAACTTTTTAGAATTGAGAAAACTATATTACTACTTGAAATAAAGCTGAAGGAGCTTTTTCAATGTATCCAACACACTTGTAAATGGGTCAAACGCAACCGGGGCCTTCAATTCTAGATCCGGAAATTGGTTCGTCAGAGCTTGTTGCATTCCAGACATAGACATCATTGCAGCCAGCTTACTGTTAGACATCACCTCGCAGTCTTGTGGAGTGTCCTTGATTTGACTCGGATCATACCCGAACTCTGCTAAGTAAACCTTGTACTTCTCAATAAATTCTGGTCCGGGATTAGGTGTCCTCGAGTAGATCTAAAATATTGAATACAAAAGTTTTCAAAAAAAAAGAAGAGAACATATTTGATCTGTTACAAACCTAACAGCATAATTTCTTCATCACTGAATGCAGAGAACAGTGAATGACTTAAATGAATATATAGTATATAAAGGTTTTTTGTTGATAAAGAAACAGTTTCAATGTTGATGAGCATGATTCCTGATAAGAACAAGGTTTACAGCTGGGTTTTGAATACATAAAAGTCAAAATTGATCCAAACATACAAAATAAATTAATACTCAAAAAAATACTTTGGACATAATGTACTATTCATCTTAGCATGAGTGGTAAAATTTGCAGATAAACATTCATGTGAATCATGTCAAATACTGAATCTTCATAAATGAAGTTCATCATCTGCTGAACTATTCTTGTCATCAGGATAGATAAAGAAAACGATGACTAAATATTAAACTATTACAGATAGCATACTCTCTCTGAATAATAACTAATTGATGCATAGTAATGACTTGATTCATTTGCTACAGTGAAAGAATGCAAAATGCTTTTGGTTTGACAGACAACATCTTCCAGGGGATTGGCAACTAAACAACGGTTCAATTTCTTGCAATATTAGCCTATTAGGTGACAACCACAATAATCTTTTCACAAATGGCAGTCTAAATCAAAAGCATAATTACCTGAACAAAGCTTCTGTCTTTTGCCCCAGAAACAAGAGCAAAATTGTAATAATCAGTAGCAATAACGTCGTAAGGCTCCTTAGGAATGAATGGTAATGTAGGAAACCTAAGGTAACACTTCTCTTTGATCATTTCTCTCTTTTCTAGATCTGTTTCATTTTTCTCCGTATCTTCTTCTGATAGACACTGAACATTACCCCTTATACCAGTAATGTATCCATCTGGACCCCCATGAACACAAAAGGTATCGACCTGGATAGCAGGTTTGTCCGCATTGAATGTATATACTCCCTGTAATAGAATATTTTAGAGGTCAAAAAGGTTAATATTTTCCCTTCAAATACCCATATACTGAAGAGAAATGCCATTAATTTTCAAATTATGCCAATACTACCTTTTCAATGTTTTCTTATATAATTGTTGCATATGTCTATATAGTATACTGGACCATTACGTTTGTTTGGACCTCGTCTCTGATTAGCTGACCAAGAAGTTTAGTATAGACTGGTATGTATCATTACACCAACAGGAACCACAAAAATGGAAGTTTGGAATGGATCGTTGATAAGCCAAGTCCAGAATGTTAAGGAAATGAACCAATCTGTACCTTATTGCAAACTTGTGCCCCTAAGATGAGAATTCTTCATCGCATGTCAAAAATATACAATCCTTCTGCATTTACCTGGGTGCAGTGGCAATCTTCTTGTCCTTGTCCCGCAAATCCACGCTTAAGTGAAGCTACTTCAAACCATCTTCCTGAATATCTTACTGGGTCGAAGTTCTTTGCTGTCATACCTCTCATCATCATCAGCATCCCATTTCCATCTTCAGATGTGGCATCAAGTGGAAGAGTTGCCACAGAGTCTGCGGCATTTGCAAGACCAAATAAGTCATGGCGACAAGAAAGATCTGCTCCTAAAACCTGCCAAAGAGATCAAAGGATGTTCAAAGGAACGGTTAATTTTAACTACATTGATGTGTCATCTGTCCAATTCAAACTGGTTTACTTCACAGTAATTATCCTGTTTTCTACTGATCCTCCTAACTCAAAGAAACAGACTAACAGCACACCATAACATATTTATACAAAATATATGAGATCTGAAAGGGATGAAAACCTCACCGATCAGGATATTTTAACCAAACCAAGACAGAAAACCCAATTATTTATTTCCTCACAAATTTATGGACAGTTGGGAAGACTGCACAAGAATCCAATAAAAACTGATTGTCTGGAATCAATCAGGCCAGCAAGGGTTCTTGAAAAACATTGAGTATAATCTTCTCATTACAAATTTCAGGATGTCCTACATCTGTAATTATGTTCTTGAGAGAATGCAATGCTACTGACTGAAACAACCGTAAATGGGTCTCAGGCTTTCTTTTGTATCATAACATAAAAGCTGGTATGACTTAAAGTAATAAAGCACAAACCTGATTTGTTTGAGAGAGAAGTACAAAAGAAGTTGCAAGGCCTGATAAAGCATTTCTGAGTAAAACCTTGTTTGATATAGGTTGCTCAAATGAGCAGTTCATGTTTAACTTCCCTGGAACACCCCTATATGGACAAACAGAAAAAGAAGTAACAGAAATTGCATCCATGAACAAGAGATGAAGTTAATAATTAATATATAAAGTAGACATAAATGGCTCAACATAGCTTCAATATAAAGCCTTCATTCCAAACTTCAGAGTAACTTAATTAGGAAAAAAAAAAAGGTGTAGACAGAGCGAGGGATAAACAGGAATTTCTCTAGGGATAAATAGGAATCTGTCTAAACATATATATAGTCTTCTAGGTTGATCATACCAGTGCACTTGGGTACCTCCAGAAATCTCCTTCCAGGTTGGAATTTAAGGCTATCAGGGTTTGGGGTTAAAACAGAAAATTTTAACTTTCCTCTTTAAGCTAAACATATTAAACGATATGTGCAGTGCATTTCCAATATTTTAGGACTATTCAAATTATTCCCCATTTTTAGGTCATCAACCAGGCAGAGTTACTAATGGAGAGACAACTAAAACTAGAGCTTAAATAGTGAGTGTAGTAGCATTGACCGACAATTCAGTCAACTCATTGCATTGTGGAGATCTTCTGTGCACCAATCATCAAATAATTAGGAAATAGAGTAACCGCGTATAAATTTATGTTAATTAGGTATCCCAAGTCCCAACTGGGTTTGGATCAAAAAGAGGTATATGAATATGAGGAGGAAGAAGCGATCATATTCCCTTCCAATTTTCACTATATTCTCAGCAATAGCAATTAAAAAGGAAGGTAAGAGAAGTGCAGGAATGAGTAAGTGAGTGAGTACCTGGGGCTGCTGGGGATATTGAAATTCTGTCTGTCTGTCTCTGTATCATAATCCTAATCAAGAAATCATGGTCGTAAATTTAAAAATACTTTGTTGAGTATTTTATACTAATATAAAAAAAAAGACTAAATAAAGACAGAGAGAGGGAGAGAGAAAAAAAGATAAGATTAGCTTATCAACAATGGGTCAATGGCCCAGGCCGCCAAATAAAATAGAGTTTTTTTATTATTATGTGTTTTAAAAAAATTATTCATCAAAGTTTGTATGTTAACTGTGAAATTTATAATATTAAATTATTAAAAAAAGTTTATTCTTTTAATATTAAAAAAAAAAGTTTATTCTTTAATTTTAATGATAAATATGTTATTATCTCTTTATAAAATATAATATAAACAGATATACATGGTCACAAGGAAACAATGAACAACCGATAAATATAACTGAATGGAAGGAGATGGGGGCAATTGCAGTTGCACCACTTACTAAGTTGCCTGCCACCACCTTGTCCAGCGTGTGTAAAATTAATTTTGATCAATTGATTAATACAGTATCGTTAAGAGGTTAAGAGATAGTATTTCTACTATATATATATAATATATATATATATGTATATGATCAATCAACCAACTTATCGTCAAATTAATTTTTTGATAACAGAATTCATATATATATATATATATATGTATGGAAGTGGTTAGTATAATAATATCAATATATACTAAATACGGAGCGAGACATGAAAAATAAAAATTTTAGAAGTAGGAGAAACATGGTGTTAAATTAAAATTAAAATATTGATGTCAAAAAGGTTGATGATGGAAGGGGTAGGAGTCCAGATCCAGTGACAATATCAAGTGATCACCTCTAACTAACTAACTAACAACTTATTAATTACTCCATTATTTTTTTAAAAAAAATAATGTTTTAAGTCAATAAATTTACAACGTCTTTGAGTGTGAACGAGCCTACCAAACCAACCTAATGTTTCTAAGGTTTTCTACATTCGTTAGAAGGGACTAAGGAGGGAAGAGAATCAAAATTTAAATGAGACCACATGTATGTATATATTTTAATAGTATTTTTATCCTATGACTATTAGTAAAAGTTGAACTCAATATTTTTAAAGATAAACAAAGAAAATTTTAAAATTTTGAAAATATTTTTAATTTAGAGATATTTCATATTGAATTCAAAATATCAATATAAAAACAAATAAATAAAAAGAAGAAGAGTATATTTTTTTACACAAATTTTAAAAAAAAATAAGGAGCGAGGAGAGAGAAAATCAATTTTTAATAGATGAAAAAAATTGGAATAACGCATTTGCATGACTAACGTATATATGAGGAATAATTGTGCTAAAAAAAAGTTTAGGGAACATTGGAGGAACACATTTGCATGACTATCGCATTTATGAGGAACAGTTGTGCTAAAAAAAAAATTAAAAAATAATTTAGCAAAAACATGACAAATAGGAAGGTCAGGTTTGCAATTTAGTCTACTACATTACCTAAAAACTCTTTGCAACCTAAAATAACATACAAATCAATTAGAATGAATCTGAACCGTCTTTGTACTTTCCCGACCAAATCAATTTGCACGTAAAAATCTAACAATCGCAGTACCCGAAAAACAGGAAAAGGGCATTAATGATAAAAGGGTGACCCATGTTACTTATTATTATTATTATTATAACATAACGACTGCAATACTCGAAAAACAGAAAAAGGGCGTCAATACTAAAAGGGTGATTCATATTGTTTATTAATATTATTATTATTATTATTATTATTATTATTATTATTACTATAGTGTATGGTGAATTTGATTTGGGCGGGATTTTTTTATGTGATATGAAATGTGAGTCATTAGATTAAATTGGAAGAATCTGAATCTTGTTTGTGTTTTGTCAAATTAAAGATTCAAAATGGATTTTATTTTATTATATAGATATTATTACTATTACTATTACTATTACTATAGTGTGGGGTGAATTTGATTTGGGCGGAATTTTTTTATGTGAGATGAAATGTGAGTCATTAGATTAAGTTGGAAGAATCTGAACCGTGTTTATACTTTGTCAAAATGAGTTCTGTTTTATTATATAGATTTTCTTTTGTTTCCAAAGATGAATAAACAATATTCGACTAATAATAACTAAACACATGGCAAAATATAACTGGTTGTTTGAAAGTGAGGTACTTCACCAGATATTTTTAGAAACATTTCCTTTTTTTTCATACAAACAAAATAATTGTAATTTAAAATTATTGATTTATTATATGTAAGGTAAGGAGTATTTGCAACTTTTAAAATTTGAAGGTGTTAATAATATAACTAACACTCCTTTATGAGTTTTAACATAGACATAAAATAAAAGAAATGAACGAAAATTTTAAGTTTTATTTTTTAATTATTATGTTTTTGAGTTTTTTAATAAACGAAAAAAAAAAGAAATGGATAGAAAATTTGTTCACTTTTTTTTGTCAAAATTTTTTGTCCAAAATTAGACTGATTTGGATGGATTTTTTTTTTTTTGAAATAAGTAATATTTGTATAATTCTCATATTATCCTCAAATTTCAATATAATAAATTTTAAATTACAACTCATGCCCCCAATTTATTTTTATTTACTAAACCTAAGCTGATAAAAAGAAAAAGACTTCTTGGCGCGAACAACTTCTTTGTTACCGCGAACGAATTTTCATACTGTCGCGAACGATTCATATATGTGAGACCCCGAATTTTATAAAATAAAAAAGTATTCAAATTTTCTATTTTGGTAAATAGTTAAATTGATAAAAGTTTAAAGTTAAGGGTAATATGTGAAATTTTTTTTGCAAAGTAAGTAAGTTAATATAAAATATTCGTTGTGTCGGAGAATATTCGATTAGTCGGAGAATATTTTTTTTATCGGGGAATATCTGTATGACGGTACAATCATTGGTGGACCCCGCAACAGAATTATTGTTGGATTGAGAAAATGACAAAAATATTTTATGAAAATAACGACGGAAGTTTCTACCGTTATCTTTGTTGAACTACTTAAGTAGTAAAGTACAATAATACGCGTGGTTGCATAAGTAGCACCAGTATTGATTATTGATGTTTACGTGATAAGTCACTCGCTTTTTGTTTTATTGGTATTATTAATGTAATAAAACATAAAATCTTTTATATAAAATGTAATACTTTTATAAAGATATTCTATAAATAGAATAAATTATATTCTATTATGCATAGTGTTGCATAAATATTCACATAGTATTTTGCATAAGTAAAATCTTTTTATATAAAATGAATACTTTTATAAAGTTATCTGCTTTTAATAGACAATAATTAGAATATATTATATTTTATTATGCGTAGTGTTTGTATAATTGCTGCGTAGTGTTTTGTATAGTAAATTTTTTTATAAAGTTATTCATTTTATTAGATTATAAATAGAATATATTATATTTTATTTAAAAGATTTTGCTTTTAAATATGGAATCAGATTAAAGTAAATCAATCTGGACCGCTTAATGAGTTAGTTCTTATCACGATCCATTCTTCATAAATAGAAACTCATTCATTCATTATTTCTTACGAATTCAATTTGAAACTCTAGAGAGAAAAACTATAGAGAGTTCTTCTTCTATAATCTTGAAGCGTATTTCTTTAGAGTTTAAGAAAGCTTTGAACAGTCTGAAGTTTTTCTTGAGTATATCCTCGACCTTAGTGAGATACTCTTCTTTCAAAAGTAGGGATATAATTGTCGTACTTCAGTAAAGGATATTATTATTATTATTATTATTATGTTGGAAAACATGTCTATTCAAGATTTGTACACGGTGAAATTCTTCTATTATTCCATTTTTTATTATTATGTTGAATAACTCGCTATCCAAGATCTTTGCATACGTGGTGAAATTCTTATATATATTATTCCATTCTTTATTATTACGTTTAATATCCTCATACATCGTTCGCATGACTCGTTCCATTATTTATTATTCATTGGAATAACTTTATCTCTGTATGCGCTTCATCGCACGCCTGTGAATTCTTCCATTATTCAATTATTTATTATTCTCATTGGAATATCTTGTCTGCGTGCGCTTATGCATGACCGGTTCCATTCTTTATTATTACGTTGAAATAACATGTCTATGTAGATTACTGCATGTCGTGGTAAATGATCATTCGTATTCATACGAATAGTATTTTCATTAAAAAGGGGTTTCTATCAGGGGCAGATTCGTAATTTTTCTGATCCTCAAAAATTCTGAAAAATTTTGAAATGATAATTTGATGAGTTTTCTAGATTGTGTCCAAAAATAGCGATTTTTGGATGTATAGATTAAGAGTTATGGATTTTATGGGAAAGACTATTTTAAAAGTAAACCCTTATAACTCCTTGTGGTTAACTCCAAAATTGGTGAATTTTTTATTGGGAGTACATGTATATAACATGAGTATACCCTGTAAAATTCGGAATTTTTGGACAAAAATACAATTTATGATAAATGTCTAAATATTGGCGATTTTTAATATATGAAAAATAGTAAATAAATTTTAAAAATTAAGAGAAAATATATGTTCAAGATGGGACTATATTCTCGCTAAATTCCAAAAAAGAAATATTTTTGGGATGATTTGGTATTTTCATAAAATAAACTAGTTATGAGTAAATGAATTAAATATGTTATGTGAAGTAACAAAATTGAAAAATAGGATTTTATGGCCTGAAAATCCTATATAAGGTATATGCAGATTTTTGATGAGTAATTTGATTATTGGTGATGAAATCTTATGAGTATGACATTTTTGAATGATTAAATGCATTATTTGAAAAAGTGTAAACAATTAAATATAATTGTTTATAAGTTTAAGAAGTGATTAAAATATTGTTATAGTATTAATGATGATGGATTATGATTTTATTAAGTGATTGATAATGTGCGGATAAATTTAAAGTCTTTAATATTTATCCTTAATTTAGTTTGATTAATGCTTATAATATTGTCATCATCCTCATATTTATATTATGTTGAAAGTCATCTACGTGGCTGTAAGTGCATAAATGGACTTGGTATGATTATGACCGAGGATTATTCGGTATAATCATGCCCGTAATATTGTAAATGATGTGAAAAAAGTCCTCATTGGCCCGTAGTGCATTGATGGACAATTTTTGGTATGATTATGGCTATGGATTCTCTTCGGCCAAGGGTGCAAAGATGAATTGTTTTATAGTATGATAAGGACCGTTGATAAAAACACGATTATCTGTGGCCCATAGTGCATGGATAATTTGTGGTTATAATACTAATGAAAAAGTCCTCATTGGCCCGTAGTGCATTGATGGACAGTTTTTGGTATGATTATGGCTATGAATTCTCTTCGGTCAAGGGTGCAAAGATGAATTATTTTATGGCGTTGTAAGACCCCAACTTTTTATAAATAAAGATTTAATTTCAGTAATTATTATTTTGAAATAGTAAGGGGTTGATTTTATTAATGTGGTTAGTTATGGGTAAAATCATGAAATATTTTAAATAAGCAAAATGGTTATAAAATATTCATTGTTGTTTTAGAATATTCGTTTAGTCGTGGAATATTCTTACTTGTCGAAATATTCGCATTGACCGTGCAGGTCTTTTGTGGGCCCATAACGGAAAGTGATTGGATGAAGAAAAGCGACAAAGATAAGTTATTTATAAATAACGGCGTGTAGTTATTCTGAGTTAATCTTTATTGGAATACCCGTGGTTAAAACATAATAATACGCATTGTTGCAAGATGGCACACCAGTATTGCACCAATTATTGATTCTTACGTAAGAAGGCACTACTCAATAATTGTTACGATAATAAGCTGCTCAAGATTTTATTTTATTGATTCAATAATTGCTTTGCGTTGATTTTTTATATTATTTGTTGTTTCAATAATTGTCACTACTACATTATTTTCCATTATCGAAGCAATAATTCATATTATCTGAATAATATTATTAGAAAACATTATTGACAATGTCTAGAAAGTTACGCTCTAGGAGAGGTTTGGTCACCTAATTGCTTGCGCCAGATGAAGAAATTCTTATTAAAAGCCCTCTTTCTTGGGAATGGCACGGTGTTATCGATCTTGATTACGTAATATTATTTGTGAATAATTAATTATTGATTTATATGATGAGTAAAAATATTGATTTTATGTGGATATAGATGGAGAAATTTTTTTAAAGTGACAATTGTTAAAAAATGATATTTTATCTTTTCTAATAAAATAATTTATTATTATATTTTTATAATATAATAATGGTGATAGTTTTATAATGAATGTGGGATATATGAGTATATGAGGAGAAGAAGTATTTTTTGTTGCATTAAGTGATTAACACATGTTTTGTGTGTCGGTGGACCCCATTTCTTGACTGAAATTTGATTATGGCCTGTAAAATAGCCCGTTTGTAGATTTCGGTCAATTTCTGTTTAGAATTTGGAAAAACTTTCTTCTGGAAAGTTGTAGAGAGTTGAATTTCCTATAAAAAGTCGCGAGATTCGAATTTTCTGAAAAAAGGGCTATTTATTATGAATTATTGAAGTTCTGAAGTTCTGAAATAATTAATTTTTGGACGTTTTAATTATTTTTATTTAGAAAAATGTTTTTGTTGTTTATGGACATGTGTTAGGTGTTTGAGATCAGCTGGTAGGATGGCGTAGAAGATTTATTATATATATTAATATTATATTAAATTTTCTGCTTTGGTGTTCTAAGTAATTTCCTATAAATAGGGTGCTTAGGTTAGAATTGAAAATCACACCAGAAACTAAAGATTTCTCTCTCTCTCTCTCTATAATATCGCGTGTTTGTGAGTATTTTAGTACTTTGAGTATTGCTATACGGTGGAAGTTCTTTCAAAGACTATATCCATATTCCAAATGTCGAGTACTATTCTTTCCGAGGTAAGGATGTTATTTTATTTGAAAATGATATTATTTCTTGATATCATTATCTTAAAATATTGGTTGAAATTTTTTATCAAATTTGGAACTTTTAATGTCGGGGTTCAATTCATGAGTTCTTATTCACGAGTTCTTATTCATGAGTTCTTATTCACTAATTACTATTCACGCAGACTCTTATTCGGCTAAGCATGATGATGTTTTTTTGTGAAATTTTTATCGTTTGGTGTGAGAGTTACTTATTCACGTATAAGACTATTCATTCTAAAAAAATTAAATTTTTGTTTTTCGTCCAAAATATCTATTATGGATACTAGCTTTGATTGTATCCATGTTTTGATCATTCTTGAATTTTACTCCACTATGATTATTTATGAGGTATTTTTGGACATGGAATAAATTTGAAATACGAATCCATAATATTTATTCTTTTGTTTCACTTGGATTCGTTTTTTCTTTAAAATATTTTCATCATCCTCGATCTAAATGATTTTATAATGAATATCTTTGGTCCAGTAGATGCAGATGAATGATTTTATGATGAATATCTTTGGCCGTAGTAGTGCAAGATGAACAAGTGTTTAGATGAACATGACCAATCGGAGAATATCTCTTTGGCTCAGTGGTGCAAAAGATGAATATTTGATTCAAGATGTATATTGATTGATGTTACGAGGATAAAATATCGATGATGGACTTTTAAATTCATAGATGATAGTAGATTTCATTATCTACTTAACTCTTCTAATGAATTGTTGTTTCCATTAGCAATTGTTGATCTAAAACTTGTTGTCTATTGTATTCTATCGATTTTTCCTGTTGAAGACTAAGAATAATTTATTGTACATTATCTTAGTCGTATAATATTCTTTATCGGGCTAGTTGAGCTCACCTTTTCCTTTTGTTCCATTTTTCTTCTCAGGATACGAGAATATAGCGAGAACTAGTCGGGGTGTGGAGTGATAGTTCAAGACAGTTGTTTTAGTAGTCCTCACCATTTTATAAAATAGTGTATCAATAATTTTATGAGGACTTATTTGAGTATGAATATTATGCAGAAAGACAATATTTGTATTTAAACTCACGATTTATGTGTTGTCGTATTTTGCACGACAATTGTATTAATGAAGTTGTAGTTGTTTATGTCTTTATGTATTTGGCGACTCGAGAATGGGTTGGATGGAATGGACCTATTTTAGGGGCGTCACAGTTTATGTATCGAGCTTAGGGATATGATCTCCGCAGGAGATCGGGAATAGAACTAGGAGGGAGAAAGAGTAAATCCTTCTTAGTGTGTCCTACCTAAGCTTATTTGTTGATTGGTCATAATATAGGGGTATTATGTGATTTGTTAATTTGTTAAATTAACCCTTGTTTTATGGCAGTATTTGAGAATGTCGACTGAGAATGTTAACAGTGGAGTAAATGAGACCATGGAGACACCTTTACTCACCAACGAGGAGAACGTGCAACAGACTGGCAATGTTCCTCCTGTGAACAACACCACTGAGCAGATGATGAATGATGGTATGTTTATGAACTTTCTAGAATTCATACAAAACCAAACGAGAAAGACTACTGTTCAAAATGCAGGTGAAAACACTGACAACTCACGGATGGTCACCGCATTAGCGATTCGAGGAGTTAGGGGCGCCGGAGTTTTTGGGAAAGCGGAACCACTTACGGCAGAGACGTGGATAAAGCGTGATAACTAAGATATTTGATGTCTTGGGATGCTCAGAGGAGTAAAAGGTTCCTTTCGCCACTTTCATGTTACGAGGAGAGGCAGATTATTGGTGGGAATCAATAAAGCGTACTCAGCCTACCGCACTAAAGATGTCTTGAGAGAAGTTCCAAGAATTGTTCAATGACAAGTACTTTTCCGAAAGTATTCGTCACATGAAGGAGGTAGAGTTCACCAAGTCGTTGAGCAAAACAATATGATAATGTGTGTGATCTGAAGTTAAGTTTCTTACTGAAGTTGTCCCGATTTGCATCGCATTTGGTTGATAATGAGGAGAGAATGACGCGAATGTTTCTGCGAGGTTTGAAACCCAAAATACGTCAATACCTCATTTCTCACAAACTTTGTTTAAATTCAGATGTTGTGAATAGGGCTCAGTTATTGGAGCGCGATAATGAGTCGGCTCAACTGAAGAATAATGACCAACAACTCGATGATAATCGTACCGGTGGCGACGGTCATCGGAACAATGATAACCATCGTGGAGGAAATTATCATGCCAGAAATTGTAACCACTTCAGTGGTAATCATGGCCAAGGTAATAGAAGAAATAACTCAAGTGGAAATTTCAAGAAGAGAAGATTTAACGATGACGGGAAGATGTTCAAGACACCGACCAAAGACTAATAACGAATTTTAGAGGAGGAGAAAAGACCATTAGTTAGATGTTACGAGATCACGAAGAAGAGGAACACATAAGTCCAAACTGTTCACAAACTTCTAAGGTATGTTTTAGTTGTGGAAAAGATGGTCACATAGCTCGATTTTTTCCTGTAGCGAAATCAAGTCCGGTTGAACAATTGGCACCAAAGCGGATACTGAAAAAGGCAAAGTCAATGGTTCCTGGAAGAAGCGTTTGTCGTGGTCGGTCGAATCGAGGAACCCGAACGAAGTTAGCACGTGTTAGTTAATTATAAATTTTTGCGAAGTTTATACCTTACTCGATATCGGTTCTACCCATTCTTTTATCTCTCTTGTTTGCGCTCAACGTTTAAACTTAACTCTGGAGAAAATTAGACTTTGACCTATTTGTGGAAACTCCGTTAGGAGAAACTTTCATCACATCCACTGTTTATAAATCTTGTTTGATTCAAGTTGGCACTATCACATTACCTGTTGATCTTATATCTTTAAAAATTCTTGCATTTGATGTGACCTTAGGGATTGATTGGTCAACCACTCATCATGCCAAAATTGATTGCTTTTGTAAGGTTGTTAGTTTTCATATTCCTAAGCAACCAAACCATTGAAGTCAAATTCTTTTATATCAAGCCGTAAAGTCATTCGTTTATTGAAAAACGGATGTCAAGCTTTCTTAGCCATGTTATGGACTTGAACAAAAATACGTCAGATTTGAATGATATTTCTATTGTTAGTAAATTTCCTGATGTATTTTCTGAAGAATTTCTTGGCTTACTCCCAAAGTGTGATATTGAATTTTGTATCGACTTTGAACCCTTAGAAAACCCATTTCTAAAATCTCATGGCTCTATTGAACTTGTGAGTTAAAATTCAACTGTAGAAGTTTGTACCCGAGCCTTTATCTGGTGACTTCTTTTGTAGAATACACCGAAGCCAGACTCTCCGTAGGGGATGCCATATTTGTGTGAAAGTAAACTGATAGGTAACATTGTGACGTGCTATCCAAGATTGGGATATGAGTCACAGTTGAGAGCAACCTAAGTCGGTAATCGAAATACGTAGCTTTCTAGGCTTAGTTGGTTATTATCGGAGATTCGTTGAAGGATATTCTCGAATCACTACTCTATTAACTCAGCTGACTCGAAAAGATATAAAATTCGAATGGAGCAAGGAATGTGAGAAAAGCTTCTAAGAACTCAACATGCAGCAACGACGTTGGCTCGAGCTGTTGAAGATTACAATTATACCATTCAATACCATTGTAGGAAAAACGAACGTGGTAGTACGGCGCGTTGAAGCGAGAAGATCGTATCGTTCTGAAGTGCGAAATATACGAACCTACGTGAAGATAGTAAATATCGATTAAAAATGACTTTAATCGATAAATTTAAAGCTGCTCAAGCTACAGACTTGGAGTTGATGAATATGAAGAAGAAGAAGATGCAAGAAGTCGTTATTCCAAAAGTGAGAATCGGCGATATGAGGAAAGCTCAAACCTTCGATTTATTAGTCCATTTGAAATCCTCGATCGAATAGGAACTGTGGTCTATAGACTCGTTTTACAGCCAAGTATGACGCGTGTTCATAACGTTTTTCACGTATCGATGTTACGTAAATATGTGGATGACCCGAACCACATTATTGAGTTAGAACCGGAAGAGATAGCTGAAAACTTAACGTACGAGGAGGTACCTGTCAAGATCTTGGATAGGAAAGAGCATGTCCTACGCATGTCAATTTCGAGGACGAAATTTCATAAGGAGGGAAGGTTGTAAGACCCCAACTTTTTATAAATAAAGATTTAATTTCTCTAATTATTATTTTGAAATAGTAAGGGGTTGATTTTATTAATGTGGTTAGTTATGGGTAAAATGCGCAAATATTTTAAATAAGCAAGTGGTTATAAAATATTCATTGTTGTCGGGGAATATTCATTTGGTCGTGGAATATTCTTGCTGTCGGGGAGTATTCGTACGACGGCGCAGTCTTTTGTGGGCCCCATAACGGAAAGTGATTGGATGAAGAAAACGACAAGTATAAGTTGTTTATAAATAACAGGCGTAGTTATTCACAATTATCTTGTTGGAATACCCGTAGTTAAAAACACGATGTCTGGCGTTGTTGCACAAGATGATTACGCAGTATTGCACCAATTATTGATTCTTACGTGAAGAAGGCACCACTCAATAATTATTACATGATAATTCTTGTTCGATATTTTATTTTATTGATTCAATAATTGCTTGCGTTAATTTTTTTATATTATCGTTGTTTCAATAATTGTCCTTTACACGTATTTTCCATTATCGAAGCAATAATTCATATTATCTGAATAATATTATTAGAAAACATTATTGACAATGTCTAGAAAGTTCTGTCTAAGGAGAGGTTTGGTCACCTAATTGCGCGCCAGTAAGGAGAAATTCTTATTAGAAAGCCCTCTTTCTTTGGGAGCTACACAGTTGTCGATCTTGTGATTACATAATATTATTTGTGAATAATTAATTATTGATTTATATGATGAGAACAATATTGATTTTATGTGGATATAGATGGAGAAATTTTTTTAAAGTGACAATTGTTAAAAAATGATATTTTATCTTTTCTAATAAAATAATTTATTATTATATTTTAATAATATAATAATGGTGATAGTTTTATAATGAATGTGGGATATATGAGTATATGAGGAGGAAGAGTATTTTTGTTGTATTAAATGATTAACACATATTTTGTGTGTCGGTGGACCCCATTTCTTGACTGAAATTTGATTATGGCCTGTAAAATAGCCCGTTTGTAGATTTCGGTCAATTTCTGTTTAGAATTTGGAAAAACTTTCTTCTGGAAAGTTGTAAAGAATTGAATTTCCTATAAAAATCCGCGAGATTCGAATTTTCTGAAAAAAGGGCTATTTATTATGAATTATTGAAGTTACAAGTTACAAATAATTAATTTTTGGACGTTTTAATTATTTTTATTTAGAAAAATGTTTTTGTTGTTTATGGACATGTGTTAGGTGTTTGAGATCAAATTTGGTAGGATGGCGTAGAAGATTTATTATATATATTAATATTATATTAAATTTTACTAACTTTGGTGTTCTAAGTAATTTCTATAAATAGGGTCTTGGTTAGAATTGAAAATCACACGAAAACTAAAGATTTCTCTCTCTATAATATCGAGCGTTTGTGAGTATTTTAGTACTTTGAGTATTGCTATATCTGGTTGAAGTTCTTTCAAAGACTATATCCAGGTATTCCAAATGTCAAGTCTTATTCTTTCGAGGTAAGGGATGTTATTTTATTTGAAAATGATATTATTTCTTTAATATCATTATCTTAAAATATTGGTTGAAATTTTTTATCAAATTTGGAACTTTTAATGTCGGGGGTTACAATTCACGAGTTCTTATTCATGAGTTACTTATTCACGATTCTTATTCACGAGTCTTATTCACGAAGCGTGATGATGTTTTATTGTGAAATTTTTATCGTTTGGTGTGAGATTCTTATTCACGTGTATCTGGCCTTATTCACGTAAAAATTAAATTTTTGTTTTCGTCCAAAATATCTATTATGGATACTAGCTTTTTGATTGTATCCATGTTTTGATCATTCTTGAATTTTACTCCACTATGATTATTTATGAGGTATTTTTGGACATGGAATAAATTGAAATACTGAATCCATAATATTTATTTTTTGTTTCAATTGGATTCGCTTTCTTTTTAAAATATTTTCATCATCCTCAGTCCTAAATGATTTTATAATGAATATCTTTGGTCCGTAGTGCAAAGATGAATGATTTTATGATGAATATCTTTGGCCGTAGTCTGCAAAGATGAACAGTGTTTAGATGAACATGACTTAATCGGAGAATATCTTTGGCTCAGAGTGCAAAAGATGAATATTTGATTCAAGATGTATATTGATTGATGTTACAGGGATAAAATATCGACGATGGACTTTTAAATTCATAGATGATAGTAGATTTCATTATCTACTTAACTCTTCTAATGAATTGTTATTTCCGCTGTAGTTGTTGATCTAAAACTTGTTGTCTATTATATTCTATCAGATTTTTCCCTGTTGAAGACTAAGGATAATTTGTTGTACATTATCTTAGTCATAATATTCTTTACTGGGCTAGTTGAGCTCATCCTTTTCCTTTTTGTTCCATTTTCTTCTCAGGATACGAGAATATAGCGGGAACTAGTCGAGGTGTGGAGTGATGGTTCAAGACAGTTGTTTTAGTAGTCCTCACCATTTTATAAAATAGTGTATCAATAATTGTAATGAGGACTTATTTGAGTGTGAATATTATACAGAAGATAATATTTGTCTTTAAACTCATTGATTTATGTGTTGTCGTATTTTGCACGACAATTGTATTTATGAAGTTATAGTTGTTTACGTACCATGTATTTGGCGACTTCGAATGGGTTGGATGGAATGGACCTATTTTGGGGCGTCCACAAAGCATGATCGGGGCCAGATTGATGAAAACACGATTATCTTTGGCCCGTGGTGCATGGATAATTAAATGGTCGTGATACTTAAAGAATATCCTTGGCTTTGTGCGTGCGAGATGATTCGATGATGTGGATTATTTATTGAAATGAGTCTCAAAGAATGAAATATTAATTCATGGTCGTGATAATAATGAATATCTTTGGTACGTAGTGCAAAAGATGATTTAATGATTACGGCATGAATTGTGATTTGGTATAACCATGATTTTTGATGTTTCAAAGTGAAGATATGTGATGAAAATTATCTCTTCGTCACAGGTGCGAAAAGGAATTCAGAATCACAATTATGATTATGAGTTATTCATATGATTGTGGACATGAATTGTTGATTGATGTTACAGGGATAAAACAATATTAGTGGACTTTTAACATGGAGAAGATAATAGACCTTATGGTCTATTTGACTCTTCTAATGGATTGTTCGTTCCGCTGCAATTATGGTTGAAAAGTTTTATCATCTACCATATATTCTAAATCTCTGATTTATTATTGATGAAAGCTATTGATAATTTAATTATCTTTAGTCATGATATCTTTTACTGGGCTAGTTGTGCTCACCCTTTCTGCTTCACAATTCCTTTTAGGTAATAAGAGTGTTGTCGTAAGAGTGTTCTTGGAATTGAGCGGGGATAACAGGGGGAATAGAATGCGTGGTCTCTCTCAGGCATGGAGGTTCTCCTAAACAATATAGAAAAGTGTGTTGTATTCTATACAACATTTAGTAGTTATATTTGGTGAATCAAATAGGGTGAGGCGAACCCAACTTTGGAAGGGTGTTTTGTCACTATCATACAAGATGTCTAATGACATACAACCTCGTGTTATCATAAGACAGAGTTGTGCGCATCCACTTGCTGAGTATATCTACGGGCACTACCTATATGATCTTGGAGTTTATTTGAAATATAATATTCACTTGGAGATAGTTATATGTCAAGAGAAGATTCACCATTGGAAAGAAGATGATAGTAATCTTCTCGTTTTTCTTTGGGGTCTATTAGGTCAACCAAGGATAATTCTGTGGCCATATGATATCTATTATAACTTAGACGTATGGCCTCCCATGTACGAAGGTTTTTTTGAGCACTTCCCAAAGATTTTAATTTTTAAAACAGTTTTTGACTATACTTTTATGTAAAGTACCATTGTAAGGTTGTGGTCAAGGCACCATAAGAGTTACATACATTTGTATTAAAACTCACAGTTAACTGTGGTCGTATTATATATGACAGCTCAACAGTTGTATAAATGATGTTGTATTTGAATTTTGTACCATGTATCTGGCGACTCAGAATGTGTGATGTATACCTAATTTTGGGGGCGTCACAATGTATATGTCTTTAATTCTATGCTTTACCTCATCTTTTTGTCGACTTCATATAGAGTATAAGTTATAATTGGTGTAATGATTCCCCTTTTCTAAATTTTAAATAGTAGATTGTAATTCAACAAGTTATTATAAGTGACTTGAATGGTTTTTGCAAATGTTTTATAACTAGGCAAAGTCTAAAGCTGCTATGTGGATGGATAAAGCGATCTACCATTATGATCGTTTGGAATAATTATTTGCTAGAGATAGAGCAATAGAGGAAGGTAAAGTAATTGCAAAAGAGAAACGAAAAAAGTGGGAGGACATGGCTGAGCAAGAATCTACAATTGTTAGAATTGATGATACAATATCCCGAAATGAAGTAATTTTAGAAAGTTTTAATTTGGATGATATTGGAAAAAATATTCTGATGATGAATGTAAATTAACTAATGTGATGGATGGATAAACTACCATATTGGAAAACAAGAGGAGATATTTGAAAAAACAGGGAGAATTATTTATCAATTCATTTGTGCGAGTTTATTCTGCAAATGATATCTTTAAATGACTAACTTAAATGTATTTCGATTAGGAAAAAATCAATGAGCCTATTTAGGACTACTAGAAAATCAAGACAAGACACGAGCAGTGTTTGGGTTACCATTAGAGAAGAGATTGAATTTCTTGAAGAATTTGATGAATAATCTATGTTAGTATTAATAATACAAATTATATTTGATGAGTTTTGAGTATAGTATGACAGTGACTTTGTAGAAGTAATTTTTGTTTAACATTTATTTGGATATTTGTATTTGATTATGAATTTTTTTATTTGATTAAATTTATCTTGCATATTTTTATTCATAATTCAATTGTTATAATTAATAGAAGGGTAAATTAATAAAAGTGATATATTTTTTTCTTTTCATTGGAACTCAAAAACTCAAGAAAAAAAAAATTAAAATTTTATATTATTTTCTATTAAAAATTCAGAAATACTAAAAAAAAAATTTAATTTTAAATTTTTTTTTCTGTTCTAATTTAATTTTTTTATCCTTTTTTTTTGGGTCTAAAACTCAAAAACAAAGTATAAGTGAGCGGCTCCTCCGACTATCAAGACATGTCTCGGTCGTGTGATGAATATATATATATATATATCTCTTTGTGGAGGGACAATAATCAGGACAGTTTATTTTACAGATTCAATTAACATATATAATATAATATCGTGTGACACGGGAGTGTAATATCTGCGCGTATCTGTAACACTGTATTGGTCTATTTTATGAAGTTCAAATAAAATTTTTAATCCCTATTTTATCAGATCTCAATTTGTTGGTTCTCCTCAGATTAAAATTTTAAAATCTGAATAGATCTAATTTTTCGTTTCCAAATTCCAATCAGCTTTGATTTTGCTTTCATGTTGGGTAAAACTCCTTTCTCTCTCGAGTCTTAGCTCCCTCTTTCTCTCTAGGAGAATGATTCTGAGTTTATAAGAGCTTACTCACATCTCTCTTCAAACTAACCACCGCTAGTCCAGTTCTCTCTCTCCCTCTCTCCCTCTCTCTAAATCTTGATTTCAAATGGGTTCACAAGCACCCAAATCTTCAAAACCCTCCAAACCAACAAACCAAACACCACCATCAAGATCGTCATCGTCTTCTCTGTCCTCCCATCTCGCCATGATTGAGCTCAAACAAAGAATTCTCACTTCTCTCTCTAAACTCTCCGACAGAGACACCCACCAGATCGCCGTTGAAGATCTCGAGAAAATCATACAAACCCTCTCCCCCGACGGTCTCTCAATGCTCCTCAATTGCCTCTACGACGCCACCAACGACCCCAAGCCCGCCGTCAAGAAAGAATCTATCCGCCTCCTCGCCGCCCTTTGCGGCGCCCACGGCGATTCGACTGCCACCCATTTGACCAAAATAATCGCCCACATTGTTAAAAGACTGAAAGACTCTGATTCGGGAGTCAGAGATTCTTGCCGTGATGCAATTGGGGCACTTTCGTCCCAGTATTTAAAGGGGGAGAGTGGGGATAATGGGGGACTTGGTTCGGTAGTTTCACTGTTTGTGAAGCCTTTGTTTGAGGCAATGAACGATCAGAGCAAAGTTATCCAAGGTGGGTCAGCAATGTGTATGGCTAAGATGGTGGATTGTGCTTCGGACCCACCTATTGCCGCATTTCAGAAGCTGTGTCCCAGGATCTGCAAGTCCCTTAACAATCCTAACTTCTTGGCTAAAGCCGCACTTTTGTCTGTTGTTTCATCCCTGTCTCAGGTTTGCTCAATGCTGATGATTCCTATTTTCAGTGTAAATAGTTTTAATTTGTTTATTTGGAAATAGTTTGACATTTTTGGCGAAGCTTATGCCTTATCAAATGCTTTATAATTTATTTGAAACAGACTCCTGCTAAGTGGCTGAGGTTCAAATGATGACACTAGATTGTTACCATAAGTTGTCTGTTTGGATTATTTAGTTAGATTTTTTGTGTAGTTTGGTTACTGAGTAGCGTAAGGGTAACCTGGGTCATGTGTCAAATGCAATGATCCAATTAAAACTTTGCTCTTACTTGCGGAAATAAATCTGGGATTTTATTATGCACATATATTTTGTTGTAAAACTCTTCTCGAGGAAGGGAAAAACATGTGATTTGAAAATTTCATGTAGGTTGCATTTAAGATAAAGTGAATTTAAAATGAAATGATTTGGGGTTATTGGTTAAAGAGTGGGTGTTACTAATTAAGTGGCACATTGTCGGGCTATGTTGTATTTATTACCATATCTACATTTAAAATGGTAAATGGTCGCTTTGATTATTAGACGTGAACAAGCTGGGATTTTGTAGTGGCCGCAATATCCCTGCCTGCTTTATGGTTTGAAATTCTCATGTTGGTTGCATATGAGATAACTGAATTTGAAATGAAACAATTTGGGATTCTTGTTGCAAGTTTAGCTATTAGAGTTTGATTTTAAAATCTAAAGGGGATGAGTGGTGCGAAAGGTTAAAAAATAACTTACATTCCTTCACTAATGAAGACCTAAACTTATTCATATCAAATTTCTATTAAAGTGTAACCTATATTTTCTCAAAATTAACTGGCACATTGTTAGGCTATTGAGTACTACCTCCGTTCCAACTTTAGAGAGGTGCAATAGGGTTTAACTTTGATTTTTTTTCCAGTAAGGCGTCTGAATACCAAGTACCAACCTAGGTTTGCTTGTATGATTGTTGAAACATTTCACTCGCACCAAACATTGATGCCAGCCATTTTAAGTATTTTACATTATAAGTCTGTTGCAGGTAGGAGCTATTGCACCACAAAGTTTGGAATCATTGCTGCAAAGCATTCATGAGTGCCTTAGCAGTACAGATTGGGCAACACGCAAGGCAGCGGCTGATACATTGAGTGCCTTAGCATTGCATTCGCGCAACTTGATCACCGAATCAGCTGCTTCCACTTTGACAGTCCTCGAGGATTGCCGCTTTGATAAGGTAGAATTTTTATTTGATTTGTTTTTTAAAATAATGTGATTTAGTATTTTACCAGCCTTTTATCACTGCATTTGGCATCTACTATTTCCATGTAGCTATTTTATTGTATTGTTACAAAAGGAGGTACACACTAGGAAAGTCCTTCCCTTATTTTGTATATGAGGGCCCAGCTAGAGAAACAGTTATGCTTAAAACCTACCATGATCTGTTTGTCATGCATGTTCTATCAGTGACTCGTTTGAATGGTTTGTGAGGAATGATGGAAACCCTGTAGAGAGATTCTCTTTTTCATCGGTTCTTATTTTGTTTTACTTAGTTTTGGGATTTAATAGTGTTTCTTTCATTTATGGGTGGGTAGGCTATAAGCTATATGTGATACCTGCAGAGTGTACTTAATGGCATGCAGTCCACATGGGTTGGTTATTACATTCTGGAAATTCTGCATATTCCCTTTTTTCAAAATTATAATAAGTTTCTGGTTTGATTGGAATATGAAGATTAAACTTGAAAATAGGTGTACTTACGTTTCTAGTATGGGTACTCCATGCATCTGAATTAACAAGACAAATTCAATTATCAGATAAAACCAGTCAGAGATAGTCTGACAGAGGCATTGCAACTCTGGAAGAAGATTGCTGGTAAAGGAGAAGATGGAGCTTCGGATGACCCGAAAACTTCGTCTCATGGTAACATGGCAGTATCATGATCTTCACTTCAATGCTCCAATTATCAGTTTTCTCCCTCACATGTTTACGGTTTTTGAGTTCAATTCTTCAGATAGTTCCGAACCAGCAGATTTGTCCAAGGGTCTTCCGAATTCTGGAGAGAGAAGCACATGCACATCAGCAACGGATTCAGCCAGTGCATTACCCACTACCGATTCAGTATCCAGAGCCAAGGGTAGCAACATTTCAGACAAAGCAGCTGGGATATTGAAAAAGAAGGCACCAGCATTAACTGATAAGGAATTGAATCCCGAGTTCTTCCAGAAACTTGAAACAAGGGGTTCAGGTGAGTTACCTGTGGAAGTGGTGGTTGCTCGTAGATGTCTAAAATCATCAAATTCTCGCAGTGAGGATGAGTTGGAGACGAATGATATGGAAGCAAGAAGGTCAAAGGAGAACTGCCAACCAGATGATGGATCTATTATTTTTAAATATCGTAGCATAGAGAGAGGAACTGGTGGTGTAGTTTGTAGACAACGAGACTTTGATGATAGGAGTGACATAAATCAAAGGGAGTCATCTGCTAATCGTGTGGGTTTCCCCAAAACTGATGGTCAATCTGAGGGATTTATGACTAACAAGGGAAATTGGTTGGCAATTCAGAGGCAATTACTACAACTTGAGAGGCAACAGGCGCATCTCATGACCATGTTGCAGGTGTGAATTAAATTTCCATAAACTACACAAAAAAATGTTACTAGTTATATTTTTCCTCCTAACAGTTTTTTTGTATTGCAGGATTTCATGGGTGGTTCCCATGATGGCATGGTGACTCTAGAGAACAGAGTACGTGGTCTGGAGAGAGTTGTTGAGGACATGGCACGTGATTTGTCAATATCGAGAAGAGGTGGTAATTATATGATGGGATTTGAGGAATCTTCTAATAGGCCTTTAGGCAAGTATAATGGCTTCCCTGATTATTCTAATCCAAAATTGGTAAGGGGTGCTGATGGGAGGAATTCCTTCGGGGAGAGGTTTGCTCCATGTGATGGGATTGCTTTGAGCATTAGGGGAAGAGGACCTTCTTGGAGATCTGATATGCCCGAGTCTTGGGATTTTTCTACGTATGGAAGAAATGGACAAATTGGCTCTAGGAGAACTTTAGGTAGTGGTCTTATGGATGTTAGGTCTCCTAAATCAGACCATGAAAATGATCAGGCTGGCAGCAGAAAAGCTTGGGATAAAGGTGTTGGACCGATTAGATTTGGTGAGGGACCTTCTGCAAGAAGTGTTTGGCAAGCATCAAAGGATGAAGCAACTTTGGAAGCAATTCGAGTGGCTGGCGAAGACAATGGAAGTGCTCGAACTGCTAGAGTAGCTATGCCAGAATTGACTGCAGAGGCTCTAGGGGATGACAATGTTGTGCCTGATCGTGACCCAGTCTTGACTTCTTGGAGTAATGCAATGGATTCACTTCATGTAGGCGATATGGATTCTGCTTTTGCTGATGTTCTGTCTACAGGGGATGATCTCCTGCTTGTGAAACTAATGGATAGATCTGGCCCTGTTATTGATCAACTCTCTAATGATGTAGCTAGTGAAGTTTTGCATGCTGTTGCACAGTTTCTACTAATGGACCAAACCTTGTTCGACATCTGTTTATCTTGGATTCATCAGGTACAACTTTCTAAGTCCAATTTGCACCACAATTTTTATACCGTATTTCTTTTTCTTCTTTTTTTATATTTAATGCACACCTGGTTTCATTCTTGTGAACAAAATGCACCCTCCATCTGTTTTTCCATACATCTAATTGATGGAGGGAGGGGGTGTGACATTATCAAAATGAGGAGCATTTAGGGCTAATAATTAAAAATGCTCCAAAGCTCTAATCCCAAACCCTAATCTATTTAGAGACAGAAGGTGGAGGGAAGGATACAAGAGAAATAGGAGATTGGGGTTTGGGCAAATTGAATTTTGGCACAAAAATTGGAATTGAACTGGAGTCTTATTTATTTTAATTTTCTACTATGCTAGAAATGGATTATGCATACGATATTGTGTATTTTCCTTATTTCAAAGATGCTTTGTAAAGAAAATTATTTATAACTCTGAATGAATTGATTTGAAGCTTATGATTTATCTTGCCTTCTGTTCCAGTTAATAGACATCACCTTAGAAAATGGGCCTGATGTCTTAGGAACACCCATGGAAGTGAAAAGGGAGCTTTTGCTGAATCTGAATGAAGCTTCTTCTACAACTGATCCACCAGAGGACTGGGAAGGTGCTTCACCAGATCAACTCTTGTTGCAGCTTGCATCAGCTTGGGAAGTTGATCTTCAACAGCTTGAGAAGTAGTTCTGGCTGAACCAGCTTATCAGGGTGTCTTATATCACATATATTTGGTGGTGGATTGTTATGATAACAACCACTTTCACAAATTTGAGTTTTATCATTGCCCTTTTGTGCTGTTGATTGATTGTGATCTTGAAATGATATAGTTTTTATTTTTATTTTTGCTTAAATACAAAATGTTTATAGCAGCTGACAACTGACTTGCCCTTCAGTTTTAATTTCCTTTTGGAACTAGTCAATCCTCTTTTTGCAGTTCAGTGGTTTAGAAAGGTTTCATTATTACGGTACATGTATTAACATGGGTCTGACAAATAGTAGTATATGGTTCAAATGATTCTTTGTTAATGAAAGCGCGCCGGGCGGGGTGCGGGGGTGGTTACTGCAGTCAACTGCCAGATGGAAAATTACATCATCTAGTTGATATATCATTTTGACTCTGTTCAAAACATGACTAAACTATGTGTTATATCCAAAGGCACTAACAGATCTAGAAGTAGAAGTTGTAATTGGTTTTAAAAAATTATTATAATTAAGCAGGTTAAGTTGTAATTTTTGCGCATCTGAATGATGATTTGAAAATTTCCTTCAAAAAATTGAAAGAGTTCGTAATTCTGAATTTAGTAATCAAGTGGAATTAAGTCACAAATAAATTAACCAACTTGGCATAAAAGTAAGTGCATAATATAAAGGACATAAAAATAAAATTTTAAATGATTCGGAGCGTAAAGATTTTTAGTGCACGCTTATACTATTCGAGTAGGTATAATCCACTAAGAATGGGTGTAAAACAGAACAGTTACATATATAATATGAATCACAAAGATTCCTTCAAGTCACAAAGACTTAGATCAATAACTTTCTAAAATATTTTCACGCCACTAAGACTTGGTTACAAATAGTCACTAAGACCTAAATAATTACTACGAGAAAGTGTGATTTGAGTGTAGCTTGAAAGACTTGGTAGCAGAACAAGTTGTTCTAGATCCTAGTGTAAAGCTCTTGTGAGTTTTGCATCAATTTAACTTTTTTAAACTTGATCGTTACTTTTGGATTGATTCTGTTTACCTTTCTCTCTCGAGATTTGATTAATTTGTCATCTTAATATAATATTATATCATGATCGATCAAGAACGTTTTAAACGCCTTGGCATTGCCTCAAACCCAAAAGTACACTCACAATTTCATTAATTTTAATATATATATTACATTATCAACATATATAAAATAATGTTGGTACGTAAGAATATATTTACAAGATCGATTAATTCATGATAAAATAATTATCATATGAAATTAAATGGTGGTTTGGGCTTGACCATCATCAGGCTTGCTTGTTATCAAGAATTAATATATATGATGATCGATCTCGATCCAGCCACAGCCAAAGTACTTGTTTAAATATTAATGTTTCGCTTAATTAATTAGTTCATTTCTCCTTGCCTCCTTCGTCACGCTCCTCGCTCTCGCTCTCCTGATCTGTAGATAAATACTCAAGAGCAGTTACCACATCACTGATCAAAGGCCTAGTAGAAGCTTCCTCTTGAAGGCACATTGCTGCTACTGCAAGTGCTTGGTATAGACTCTTTGTAGGGTATTGCCCTTCAAGCAATGGATCTACCAATAAATGAAATTTTCGCTTGTCTTTGAAAAATGGTTGTGCCTAAAACATATATATATATATATATATATATATATATATATATGTACGAAGCATGATATATAGTTAAAACTTTTAGGTCAAGTACTTAAATATATGTTGATCATTTACACACTATCTCTCTCTCTATATATATACACACACACACGTACACTGCATGCATGCACACACACACACACACACACACTATATATATATATATATATATATATATATATATATATATATATATATATATACACACACACACACGTACCCAAGTAACAAGGTTTTGCTCCTCACTTGGCCTTGAATTGTCAATGACTCTCCTTCCTGTGATCATTTCCAAAAACACAACTCCAAAGCTATATACGTCGGACTTTGTTGTCAATTGGCCTGTTAATGCATATTCAGGCGCACAGTAACCATAAGTTCCCATCACCCGGGTAGAAACATGAGTTTTGTCACCAGTTGGACCTAGCTTGGCAAGTCCAAAATCAGAAAGCTTGGAATTGAAGCTCTCGTCTAATAGAATGTTAGAAGCCTTGAAATCTCTGTAAATTACTGGAGGGTCAGCTGTTTCGTGCAAGTATTCCAGTCCTCTAGCTGCTCCTTTAGCAATTCTTATCCTCGTACTCCAGTCTAGAGGTTTCTTGTGACCTATATCTAAATAAAATATAATTCACTGATCACTAATCTTAGTACTCATTTACGTACTAATTAGCAATTAATTAATTAATTAAAATATATATGTTTTACTAATTAACACAAAACATGCATGCATACCAAGAAGGTGATCCTCTAGCGAGCCATTTGCCATGTACTCATAGACTAATATCCTTTGATCGGCATCAGCATGGTATCCGATCAAATTTACAAGGTTAGAGTGATGAAGGAGACTCAACATAAGGACCTCCACAAGGAATTCCCTATTTCCTTGAAATCCATTCCTGTCGAGTTGCTTAACAGCAACATCCTGTAAAATTAAGAAAATAATTCTTTTTGTATGATTTTCTAATAAAAAATTTTAAAAAAAAATAGAGAGAGATCGAGAGATGGATTGAAAAATAATTACTATGTTTTTGCTCTGAATGTGGCCTTTGTAAACCCTCCCAAAACCACCTTCACCTATCAAAGAATCAGGGTCGAAATTTTGGGTTGCATCAGACAACTCACGGAATGTGAAAATCTCTGAGGTTATATTTCCTTTTCCATATTTTGATATTTCCTCGGTTATGTATCTTCTCCTACTATTATCTGCACATTATTCAAATTAGAAATCAATTTTTTTATACTCAAAAATTATTATTATTATTATTATTATTATTATTATTATTATTATTATTATTATGTTAATGTTAAAATTAATTACTCACTGGTCTGAGTAAATTAGATTGTGGCTAAAGGCAAGCCCTTAAAACTAAATTTCATGCAAGGCAAGGGATCACAAATTAAGATATGAAAACATGCATGCATGTATATATATTGTCACTCAATTTCTATCATTCTATGCTTATGATATGTAACAAGCACTTATATATATAGTCATCTAATTAATATAAGGTTAGACATGATCATATATATAATATCTTTCATCTACATTGGGCTAATTTGCAAGAATTAATCTTTTATCATATATCATAAATTAATTAATTATATATTACATACCAGATTTAAAGGAAATATTAGCAAATGAGGTAGCTAAAGTTTTTGTGTCTCTGTATTCTTGAATGCTCTTCTTGAGTGTTTTCCTGTTGATTTTTTCTTCGGACATGCAACACGAAAAGCAGCTCATCTTTTTTCTCCGTCGTCGACTACCACCTCAGGCCAACCATATTCAGATCTCCAAGGTCATCAAAATGTATATTGAACTAAATCATTCATAAAGATATATATATATATATATATATGCATGCATGTGTATGCTCATACGATATATAGTATTGCTCAAAATCATGCAGATTCAAATTCTATTAATTAATTCAATATATTGCTCTTGAATTAAAAACTTAGCTCCAGAAATTAAGAGCCTGTCTTTGTTTTTCTGGTCCTTCAGGAAACTAAAGAATTTCTGTAACGTTTGTTTATTTAGCAGAAGGCATGTATTGGTACAGATTTGACATGGTCCACGTTGTTTATCTCATGGCCATCTTTTCATAACTGCCTCTCTTTCTTAGTTCTAAAAATTATTTACTATTTTCAGTCGGTTCATGTGTTGTTTAATGCTGGCCATCAAAAATTCTCTTCCTCAGACTAATTAATTACCAACACAATTAATTTGTTAGCTAAAATAAACCAAATACAACTAACTAGGATGGATGTGATTCAAGTTTCCCAATCAAATTATAAAGTATAACATTTATAATTAATTAATTAGATCTCTAAATATTCTAATCAAAGTCTTTGAAGAGAAAGAATCAAACTGGAAGATTTATATGCACCCAAAACTGATTATTTAATACATCAACCTTCACATTTTGTTGCATACTTGCATATACAGATCAAAAAATCCCTCATACTTGGGCAGAAAAAATAATATATATATATATAGAGAGAGAGAGCAAGGATCAAGAGCTTACCCCTTATCTAACTCACCCGAATCACCCCCTTTAGCGGATGACATTGGCGATGGTTCGAATCATACAATCGTCGTCTATACTTTTAGCGACGGACAACATATATAGCGTCATGAAAAGTATAGTATTTACTTATATAATACCGAACCGTCGCTGTGAGATATATATATATATATATATATATATTCAACTTGAAACCTTGATTCAAAACAATTAACAAACAAAAGAGTTCTGAGTTAAGTAGGGGTCAAAATAACAGAACTATTCTTATGTTCAATGCAAAAACAACTCAAACAATATACACAAAAATTAACATAATATGGTCATGACAACCAATCAAAAACAATTAATAGGAAAAATTATCCAAACATGTTAAACTAATTTCTTCTCTACACATTCTTAACTTCAACCTTCAATATTGGTGGGGCAGGTCCGACAGTACTCTACATCTTATACATGTATTATAAATCATTACCGAACATTGATCCAATTACATTTTATTTTTGTTTTTTTTGTACATGCCCAATTGCATTTTCAGCTCCATTAATATTCTACCCAAGACACATAAAAGTTTGAATTTTTTGAGTTTGATTCGATGTTTATTTATCTGCTAGATTCTTATTATTTGAATTCTCCATTGAAGTCTCAAGTTTCCTTTTTCATCTTTCATGTATTTAAAGAATATTATACATTAATTTTTGTGAATATTTCAAATCCTCAATTTGATTTTTGAATTTGGATGTTTTTAGTTAGTTTGAAATTCAATTATAGAAGCTTAAAAATCATATATTAAGAAGCTGGTACAAGGGTAATTGTGAATATATTCAGAGTATAATCAAGGAGGGTAAAATTTTGCCAAAGAAAAATAAAATATAGATTAGTCTTACTTGGGTATAGCTGTTTGATATTAGGAATAAAGTTAGTCAAACATTAACTGAATTATGAAGAAAAACGAATTTTCACTTTGCCCAAACATAAAAGTATTCTTAAAAACACCTCTAATTTTTAACCAGTTGTAAACGTTAATTCGGACGGAAAGAGAAGAAATGAAAATGCCAATTCAGATTTGAATGGACAGCTGCTATTGAAATTCAAAATCTACCGACTCCTTTTTCAATCTCATTTTATTCATCATCATATAAACTTAATGTACAAAAATGCCACAAGACAAATTCATTAATCCCCAAATCTTAGATGACTTCAAAACACTCAACAAAGTCCGGCCACGCCCAAGCTCTGGCATTGTGGGTGAGTTCTAATGTTGTGTGTGACCTATTTTGAAATAACCAGAAAAATATTACTTTTTACAGAGTATAGAAATTGTTGGTCAAAATTATATTCAACTTGTAGCATACATCTACCAAAACATCATTCAATATCCCTTGTAAATAATCTGTCCATCGTATTTGCTTGTTTACTAGGCAGAAGTTCCCCATAGCCAGTGACGAACAACACTACAATTCGCTTGTTTACTAGGCAGAAGTTCCCCATAGCCAGTGACGAACAACACTACAATTCGATGTTCCATTCAAGAATTACAAGCATTAGAAATTACATTCTCAGTATACTAACACAAGTGTTTAAAGTAAAATAAAAAATGAAAAACTTTTTCATGCACCTTAGCGGAAATGATTTAGCATGACACTTTTTTTGCTAGAGGATTAGTAGCCGCATGTACTACAAATCTTACCCATTGTATTCCACTGATTAACAAAATTTACTCTATTTTCTTTGAGCTGGAGCACAAATAGTAAAAGGCAAAGGCATGAAAGCACATATATCACCTCCCTTCGTAGAAACTCACTATTCCAAGTAAAACTGCCAGTTTTATACACAAATAAGATTTACATATATATATATATATATATAACTACTATTCATTCCCAAATAAATATATCAATTTCATGAAGTAATGATTCAGTTCTACATAAGGTGAGTATCAACAAGAAAACACTAGCAGCTACTCTCTTACTAAAATGTCACCAAAGACCACCTATGCCCAAGACACTACTCGTTTCTTACTAAAATTTATGTCCCTCTTGCAAAGAATGTCACAACTCATGCTTTCAATTTCCAAAATTCACAATATTAATGGAGTTCAAAATTCACAAAAATTAAAATTCACATTTTTTGTTATGCCAAAGGTACTTCAATAATGTCATATGTAACTTGTAGTAACAATAGATCCCTTTAAAACAATTTTGCTTACACGACAGAGTACTCGGCAGTTAAACAACTTCTGAATTGTGATTGATTGGCTTACAGGAGATTTTGTAAAAGATCAAATTAAAAGACTTATGAGAGAGAGAATTTAACAATTGGCTCACGCAACAACAAACTTAATCAAAAATACTGCTATATATCATCAGGTTAGAAAATACTTCAAATAAGGACTTAAATTTCAATTCTCTACTATTAAAATGCAGCACTGTCTAGCCTGTATTTTTAGATGCTTCCAATAACAATTGAGTAGTGACACACTTACTCACCTGGGTGGAACAAATATAAATAGAAATATAATTTTTCCTCAATCCTTAGTGGCTCAGAACTTGAACAGTCACAACATCCTACATACAATTTGAAAAGACCTAAAAAATATCAAGCACATCCTCAGAAAAAATTATCCATCATAATAAAGTCAGTTTACTTTTAACGTGGAAAATAGTCATCATAGGGATGCAAAACAATATACCAACATGCAATCTAATCTTTCAACCAAAACTTACAAACATTACGAATGAGCCGTCTTAGAACCATATTGATTATTACAAGGTTTCAAAAGATATATTCAGCAGGTCATAAGCAACTTAAAAACAAACGAGAAAGCATTTCTTCAAGCACAAAATTAGAAAATTTGCACCATGAACATCAAGAATCCACATAGGCGTCAATTCCAGTTTCAACAGAGAAAATGTAGTTTTAACTAATAGTGTTAGTTATATAACAAGTACACATCCTCAGAGCTGACTATTCATCAATGGAAATCAGTCCACTACTTTTAAAATTAACTCATCATGGGAATGTGATACAGAATACAGCCTGCCTGCAAGGAGAGAGAGGAGAGGGAGGGAGGGGGGAAGAAGAAACGGAAAAAAAGAGAGGAAAGAAAACCAAAACAAAAGAGAAATTCAGAGGCTGAAAATACAGTCCAAGGAGAAGTTATTTCATTTAAAAATCCAAATCAAAACAAGCACCGGCATATTATGCATATTAACAAATATTTTGCCAACATACCTGGTTCTTGAGCAACAAACTACTCTTGACCAAGAACAGGTGACAATGGAAAAATTAAAATTGCAAATTGCAAGAGGTAAAAAAAATAGCAAGTTAAATACACAAAGATCCCTCAGAATTAATTATTCAGCAAAGTAAATCAGTCCACTACTTTTAAATCTACTTTTGATTTGAGATCTTCACAGGGATATATAGTACACAACTCTAAAAAAAACAGGGATCTATAAATGAACAACAACAAAGCAACAATTTATGCTAAAAATTGACCACCAAAGAATCCACTTCATAGAGAAAATAATGTTATGTGGGGAAAAAATAGGAATGCCCCTCAGAATTGGTTACTCATCAATAAAGATCAGCCCACTACTTCAATATATATATATATATATATATATATATATATATAGGGACTTAATGATTGACTTCACATGCATATACACATCATACATGGGTATTTATGTATGCACAAACAGTAACACAATATACACGTATATGTTTTGTGTATTAAGACTGGATTACCTTAATTCGAAGATTAGCTCATACTTAAACCCGTGTATATGCAATATAAGCTCCCATTGGGTATAAAAATCTATAATGAAATATAAAATTTTAAACTTTTTCAGAGAAGAAAGTCCTAACCTGAGTACAAATTTACTGTTCAGAGAATTTCATATAATATACTTAAAATCAACAAAACAGGAAATTGCAACAACAAAAAGTTTTTAATTTCAATTCATTGATGAGATCAACAATTTAAAGCAAACCAATAACAGGTAGAGGCATTCAAAGAAGTTTCAAGTTTTCATACTTTTTATTAAAAAAAAATGGATTGAAAATAAATTTGTCGATGAACTAATTGCTAAATCAATGAAACCCTAGCTCGTTACCTTCGCGTGTGTTTGTTAGAAAGGAGAAGTGTGGACTGATGCTGTCATGGAGGCGGACTATCAGCCAATGCAATCGGAATCATATTTATACGAACGCTCGACGGTCTAGACCGATGTGAAGATCTGTTTGGTCACACGAACAAGTGCAATTTAGGGTTAGGCAACGATATCTATGCAATTATTAGAGAATATTTAACTCCTCAATTTGGATTCTTCAATAATTAACAATGTGTTTGTAAGTTTTCTAAAAAAGAAAGAAAAAAAAAAATAAAGTGGAGGAAAATTTTGGGGAAGGAATTAAAAGTCTTTGTTTGTGAAGGGTAAAATAATAATATATTTTTTGAAGTTAATTTTTTTTTCTAAAACTCACAACAAAATAAAATCTTCTAATCTCCCTCTCTTTAATCTTGTTTTAACGAACATTAATTATTATCATATTATACTTTTTTAAAATATAAATATTACCCTTCTGTTTGACCAAAAAAAAATAAAAAATTCTAAAATAAAGTGTTTAGTTTAGTGTGATGGTATTATACTAAATAAAATCTTGATGTTATATTTTAAAGACATTATTTTATATTAAATTATCATCAAGACTTTTCTTGTGAATTTTTTTATTACATTGTAAATAACAAATTCATAAAAAAGAAAAAAAATAAACATTTTAAAACAGAATTAGATTACTACAAGTCTAATCATTTCTAAGAACTAACTCGATGGCAATTAAGTTTTTAACTAATTGTTTTTCACTTTTATATATATATATATATATATATATATATATATATATCAATTCTTTACACCCAATATATACATACGTACATATTTGAAACCGAAATTTAAAAAAATTATACATTTATACAAAAACAAAAATATACATATATTACTTATTATATTTTTATTATCCCATAAAATATGTATTAGAATTATTAGATTCCTTCGTAACTCATTCATAAGACCTCCGTTCATAAAAGATTGTCGTTTAAAGTTTTGGTACATGGATTAAGAAAGTATCATTTACCAAGTAAAATTTATTTGAAATTCCATCACTACCCCTTTATGGGAAGTTAAAACTATTAATATGAGGAGAGAATTTCTTTATTAACGATGAGAGAAGGTAGGGGTAATATAGAAAAATAAATAATTTATTCGTCTCGAAAGTTGTAAACGACAAACTTTTTGAAATAAATTTTTTCTTCTAAAACGATAATCTTTTAGGAACGGAGGGAGTATAATAAATTTGTAAGCAATTCAATCTCAATGTATATGTAAATCAGTAGGCAATGAATTGTATTTGATCCTCTCTTTGTAGAAAACCTGAAATTATTATATAATCCTCTTTTTATTCATTTTTATTTCCCGTTTTGTATTTATCTTGACGAGCCAATATATTTTATTAGATACTAAAAACGAATATGAATCTTATTATTATTATTATGTAAGATTATATGTCTAACTATTTTAACAAATAACGTTTAAAATAACATTTCAAACTCACTTTATATATGATTTTTAACTAATACTTACTCTTTTTAAATTTATAAAAAATTGTTTTTAGTTTAGTCTAAATTAGATATATATTTTCATTTTAGAACAATAAAATGACATAATTATCTTAATTTGTGATTATTTTTTCACAATCACTTACGCTATCACACAATCATTATTTAGTTAATATTGAGAGTACATTTAGTAATAATATAAAATTTCAATGTGTATACTAGAAAGGGAATGTCAAAATAGAGTCTATTATGTTCATATCATGTCTTTTAAAAACTGATTTAATTTGACTTTTTTAGTTAAATTAACTATTTTTATAGTTTAAATTTATACTATTTTCTTATAATTTATGAGACCCCAGATTTTATGAATAAATATTTAATTTTCTCGAAATATATTTTTTTTTATGGTGTAGATTTGATATAATGTTATAGTTGTGGGTAATATTTATAAATTTTGCAAACTACGTAAGTTGTTATAAAATATTCATTTGGTCGGGGAATATTCTTTTTGTCGAGAAATATTCGTGACGACAAGACAATCATTAGTGGACCCCACAACAAAGATTATTATTGGATTGAAAAATGACAAAAATACTTTATAAAAATAACGCGGAGGTATTATGGTTAAAACGCTTGAACTACTACTCTTTAGTAAAAAAGTACAATAATATCGTGGGTTGCATAAGTAGACATGGTATTGATTATTGATGCTTTACGTGAGAAGTCACTCAAATTATACTCAATTATTCTTCTGATAATTCTCACGATCATATCTCTTATATTATTGATTCAATTATTGTCACAATATCATCTCATATAATATGTTATATTATTAAATTAATAAATGAGGCGATGACAAGTTATAAATGATTAATAATTGTTGAAAGATTAAATATGTGTTGATTAAAAATAAAATAATTTATGGTAATATTTATTCAATCCTTAATGTATATAAAGAGTCTGTTATGAGACGTTTGTGGTAAGTTTGGTTATTTTATGGGGACCCATATGTCATCATCTAAGAGTCTCTTTCGTCAATGGTAATTACCTTCGTCAATAGTAATTACCTTTATCAGACGTCGAACCAATTGTCGTTTCACATTACAGAAGCGGCCGAACCAATTGTCGTTTTCACATTACTGAGCGCTAAACCACTTGGTGTGTCGTCCAAACCACTTGGTGTTTCACATTACAAAGGCCAAACCACTTTCTTTTCACATCACCACCGTCAAGCCACTTGCCTTTTCATATTTCAAGTGCTAAGCTAGAAATCTTCTATAAATAGAGGCCTAGTGCTTCATTATTTTTCACGAATTCATTCAAGCTATAGAGAGAGAAAGTATAGAGAGAATAAGAGAGAAAGAAGAAGAGTATTCTGTTACTACACTACTGCAGTATTCAATCTACTACTAATGTAAGGGGTGTTATTCTTTCTTATTCATGAAGAGAACTGTTGTTATTCCATTGCTTATTATTCTGTTGGAATAACCTGTATACGCGATTTACCCTATACTTGGTGACATTCTTCTATTATTCTGTTGGAACATCCTGTCTGTGTGTTTTACACCGGACCTGGTTCCGTCTTTATTATTATTCTGTTGGAACATCCTGTCTGTGTGTTTTACACCGGACCTGGTTCCGTCTTTATTATTATTCTGTTGGAACATCCTGTCTGTGTGTTTTACGCCGGACCTGGTTCCATTCTTTATTATTCGTTAGAATATCACATCTGTATGCGTTTTACGTCTGGACTGGTTCCGTTATTTATTATTCTCTGTTGAATAACTCACTGCATGCGGCTCTATCGCATGCACGGTGATTTCTTTTGTTATTCCATTCTTTATTATACTCGGTTGGTTAAAACTTTGACTTATACTCCATGAAATTAGTGGAATATCCTCGATATTTGGCGCTTCATCCAAAGATCCTTTCATGAAAATATTCTTCTAAGTATTCTTGAATTTTACTCTACAAAGCAGTATCATGTTGACAGTTTGGATGTTATTGGTTCTCGGATAAATTAATTCTTGAACTTGTTTTTATTGAATTCTTATATCATTGTCATCATCCTCATATTTATATTTTTTAAAAGTCATCTGTGGCCTGTAGTGCATAAATGGACTTGGTATGATTATGACCAGGGATTATTCGGTGTAATCATTACCATAATGTTACAAATGATGTGGTAAAAATCCTCATTGGCCCGTAATGCATTGATGGACAGTTGTTGGCATGATCATGACCCTTAATGAATACACAAATATTCTTGGCCCGTGGTGCATGGATAATTGTGGTCGTGATACTAAAGAATATCCTTGGCCGTAGTGCAGGGGTGATTCGATGATGTGGAATATTTATTAAGCTGAGTCTCAGCTATAACAGTGATGAAAAACCTTTTAAATCATAAAAGATAGTAGATTTTATTTTCTACTTAACTCTTTTAATGGATTCTTTGGTTCACCGCAGCTTAAACTTGATGTTTATTATATTTTATCGGTTTAACATCATTGAAGGCTAATGATAATTTATTCTCGCATTATCTTAGTCATAATATTTCTTCTTGGGCTAGTTAAGCTCACCTTTTCTTTCACCGTTTCTTCAGAAATGAGAACATAGCAGCAGGACTAGTCGAGAACGGGAGCGATGGCCTGCAGGAGGATAACATTAGTAGTCCTCACTATTCTGTGAAATAATGTGTTAATAATTGTAATGAGGACTCCTTTTGAGTTTGTATAATCTCTAGTAGACAATAATTGTATTCAAACTCACAGTTATGTTTTTTTGTATTAGTAAGTTGTATTTGAATTTTGTACCATGTATCTGACGACCCAAAATGGGTGATGTATACCTAATTTTGGGGACGTCACAGTTGGTATCAAAACTTAGGGATATGATCCCTGGCTGAGATGTGAGACAAGAACTAGGAGGGGAGAGACGAAGAATTCCTTCACTAGTATGACCTACCTAAGTTTATTTGGTATTTAATTGGTCGGTCAGTAATATAGGGATAATGTATGACATGACTATTAACCCTTGTTTTATGGCAGTATTTAAGAATGGCAGCTGAGAACGTTAACAATGGAGTGAATGAGATTGTGGAGGCACCTCTAATCACCAACCAGGATAATGTGATGTCAGGCGAAGAAGGAATTATAGATATCCATGTGGTGAGTAAAGAATTGATAGTTGCACCCGAGATAGTCGCAGAGGTAACAGCTAAGAGTGAGGAAGAAGAGGTACCTGAGGAGAATTTATTAGAGGTATTATATGATCAAAATATAGAATTGCAAAATCGTATTCATGAGTTAGAAGAGCATATTGAAGAACGGCGAAAGGTGCGTGGAGCAAAAAAGATGAAACGATTCAAGCTTGTGTTACCCGATATGTGATCTTGAATGTAAGCACTCTTTGGCGGTATAAGATAATAAAGCTAGAATCTGAAATGAAAGAAGAAACAACTAACGAAACGTGAGAATGAGTGATGCGTGGGTAAAAAGCCATCTGACGCGTTGATATTGTGGAAAGAGATGTCCGATCTATAAAGAGAAAATTTAATGATGACGGGAAGGCGTCAAGAACAAAGACCTTAAGACCAAAGAACAAATTCTAGGGGAGGAGAACGACCACCAGTTAGATGCTACAGATGCGGAGAGGAGGGACATATAAGGCCAAACTGTTCAAAGTCTTCCAAGGTATGTTTTAGTTATGAAAAAGACGGCCACATAGCTCGATTAGCGAAATCAAGTCCAGCTGGGACGGTGGCACCAAAGGTGGATACTTGACAAAAACAAAGTCGGTGGTTTCGGGAAGAGTGTTTTTGACTTCTCATGGAGAGAAAGAACTCGAACGAAGTTAAGACGGGTATGTTAGTCATAAACTCTTGCGAAGTCTATACCTTTGTTGAATCCTGCCTTCTACCACTCTTTTATTTCTCCCGCTTGTACTCAACGTTTAAACTTGACTCGGGAGAAATTGGAATTTGACTTATCTGTGGAAACTCCGTTAGAGAAACTTTTATCATATCCACTCGCTTATAAATCTTGTTTGATCCAAGTGGGCACAATCAGACACTCCGTTGATCTTATCTCTTTAAAAGGTACTTGCATTTGACGTGATTTTAAGGATTGATTGTCTAACTACTCATCATGCTTTTAAGTAAGGTTGTTAGCTTTTATACTCCTAACCAACCTCGTTATGCGAATTCAAAGTAACCAAACCACTAAAGTCAATCATTGTCATATCAAGCTTATAAATAAAGAGCCCGATCCTTTCGTTGTTGACTTTCTTGTGTGGAATGCATCAAGCCGGACTTTACGTAAACGCGTCGTGAATGACGATGGCAAGTTGATAGGTATCAATGTGACGTGTTATCCAAGTCTTGGATGAGGTCACAATTTTGAATGATATTTCTAGTGTTAATAAATTTTCGGCGTGATTCTTGAAGACTTTTTAGCTTACCCCTAGAAGCGTGAAATCGATTTTTTGTATTGACCCCAAGATAAAACCCATTTCTTAAACCCTCAAATATTTTCTTCACCTAAAACGAACGTAACATGTGCCAAAGACGTTGGCTCGAAATATTGAAGATTACGATCATATCATTCAATACCATCGTGGAAAAGCGAACGTGGTAGGCGACAAGTTGAGTAGAAGATCGTGATCACGATCACAAGTCGCGAATATCTGAACCCACGTGAAGATAATGAATATCTGAGTAGAATCGACTTTAATCGATAAAGTTAAAGCCGCTCCACTACACTCGGAGTGATGAATGTGAAGAATTAAGAAGGTTCAAGAGGCGTTATTCTGTAAGCAAGAATTGACGAAGAGAGGAAATCTAAACCTTCGATTTTATTGGCCCATTTGAAATCCTTGATCAGTAGGAATTGTGGCTTATAGACTCGTTTTTACCGCCAAGTATATTCAAGTGTCGAACATTTTTTTAAAGATCGATGTTACGTAAATATGTGGACGACCAACCACATTATTAATTTAAAAGCCATCAGATAGCGGAAGATTTAACGTATGAGGAGATATGTGTTAACATCTTGGATAAGAAGGATCATATTCGACGCCAAAGGTTATACCTCGAGAGTTAGAATTTGAAGTGAAGTCAAGGTATCCTCACATGTTCTTCGCATACAGTGCGTAGACGTAAATTTCGAGGCGAAAATTTCATAAGGAGGGAGATTGTGAGACCCTCGTTTTTATGAATAAAGATTTAATTTTCTCAAATATTTTTTTTTTATGGTGTGGATTTGATATAATGTTATAGTTGTGGGTAATATTTATAAATTTTGCAAAGTACGCAAGTTGTTATAAAATATTCATTTGGTCGGGGAATATTCTTTTTATCGGGAATATTCATACGACGACAAGACAATCATTGGTGGACTATACAATGTAATTATTGTCGGATTGAGAAAAACGACAAAAATACTTTATGAAAATAACGGTGGAGGTGTTACCGTTAAAACCGCTGAACTACTTTCTCGGTAGTAAAAGTACATGTCTGGCGTGGTTGCGTAAGTAGCGCACTGGTATTGATTATTGATGCTTATACGAGAAAGTCACTCAAATTATACTCAATTATTGCTACGATAATTATTTGCGTCATATCTCTTATATTATTGATTCAATTATTGTCACAGTATCATCTGTATAATATGTTATATTATTAAATCAATAATTGAGACGACAAGTTATAAATGATTAATAATTATTGAAAGATTAAATATGTGTTGATTAAAAATAAAATAATTTATGGTAATATTTATTCAATCCTTGATGTATATAAAGAGTCTGTTATGAGACGTTTGTGGTAAGTTTGGTTATTTTATGGGAGGCCCATATGTCATCATCTAAGAGTCTCTTTCGTCAATAGTAATTACCTTCATCAATAGTAATTACCTTTACCAGACGTCGAACCAATTGTCGTTTCACATTACAGGCGTTGAACCAATTGTCGTTTCACATTACAGGCGTCAAACCACTTGGTGTTTCACATTACAAAGCGCCAAACCACTTTCTTTTCACATCACTAAATCAAGTCACTTGCTTTTTTCATATTTCAAGTCTTAAGCTAGAAATCTTCTATAAATAGAGGCCTAGTCTTCATTATTTTTCACTTAATTCATTCAAGCTATAAAGAGAGAAAAGTATATAGAGAATAGAGAGAAAGAAGAAGAGTATTCTCATTACTACACTACTGCAGTATTCAATCTACTACTAAGGTAAGGGGTGTTATTCTTTCTTATTCATGAAGAGAACTGTTGTTATTCCATTGCTTATTATTCTGTTGGAATAACTCAGATACGCGATTTACCCTATACTTGGTGACATTCTTCTATTATTCTGTTGGAACATCCTCATCATGTGTTTTTTACCGGACTGGTTCCGCTCTTTATTATTATTCGTTAGAACATCCTGTTTGTGTGTTTTACACCGGACTGGTTCCGTCTTTTATTATTATTCTCATTGGAACATCCATGTTCTCAGGTGTTTTACGCCGACCGGTTCCATTCTTTATTATTCTTCATAGAATATCCCGTCTGTATGCGTTTTACGTGCGGACCGGTTCCGTTATTTATTATTCTCATTGGAATAACTTTCCTGCAAGGCCTATCGCATGCATGGTGATTTCTTTTGTTATTCCATTCTTTATTATACTCAGTTAAGTTAAAACTTTGACTTCTATACTCCATGAAATTAGTGGAATATCCTTGATATTTGCGCTTCATCCAAAGATCCTTTCATGAAAATATTCTTCTAAGTATTCTTGAATTTTACTCTACAAAGCAAAGATTGCGTATTGACATTTGGATGTTATTGGTTCTGGATAAATTAATTCTTGAACTTGTTTTTATTGAATTCTTATATCATTGTCATCATCCTCATATTTATATTTTTTAAAAGTCATCTGTGGCACTGTGGTATAAATGGACTTGGTATGATTATGACCGAGGATTATTCTATGTAATCATTACCATAATGTTACAAATGATGTGGTAAAAATCCTCATTGGCCGTGTAATGCATTGATGGACGATTGTTGGCATGATCATGACCATTAATGAATACACAAATATTCTTGGCCCGTGGTGCATGGATAATTGTGGTCGTGATACTAAAGAATATCCTCGGCAGTAGCTGCGGGGTGATTCGATGATGTGGAATATTTATTAAAATTTGAGTCTCAAATTTATAACAAATGATGAAAACCTTTTAAATCATAAAAGATAGTAGATTTTATTTTCTACTTAACTCTTTTAATGGATTCATTGGTTCCATTGCAGCTTAAACTTGATGTTTATTATATTTTATCGGTTTAACATCATTTGAAGGCTAATGATAATTTATTCTCGCATTATCTTAGTCATAATATTTCTTCTTGGGCTAGTTAAGCTCACCTTTTCTTTCACCGTTTCTCTTGAAATGAGAACATAAAGGGGACTAGTCGGGAACGGAGTGATGGTCAGGAGGATAAGATTAGTAGTCCTCACTATTCTCGTGAAATAATGTGTTAATAATTGTAATGAGGACTCCTTTTGAGTTTGTATAATCTCTAGTAGACAATAATTGTATTCAAACTCACAGCTTATGTTTTTTTGTATTAGTAAGTTGTATTTGAATTTTGTACCATGTATCTGACGACCCAAAATGGGTGATGTATACCTAATTTTGGGGACGTCACAGTTGGTATCAAAACTTAGGGATATGATCCCTGGCTGAGATGTGAGACAAGAACTAGGAGGGGAGAGACGAAGAATTCCTTCACTAGTATGACCTACCTAAGTTTATTTGGTATTTAATTGGTCTGGCCGATTAATAGGGATAATGTATGACATGACTATTAACCCTTGTTTTATGGCGATTTAAGAATGGCAAATTGAGAACGTTAACAATGGAGTGAATGAGATTGTGGAGGCACCTCTAATCACCAACCGTGATAATGTGATGTCAAAGAAGAAGGAATTATAGATATCCATGTGGTGAGTAAAGAATTGATAGTTGACTTTTAGAGATAATCGCAGAGGTAACAAAATAAGAGTGAGGAAGAAGAGGTACCGAGGAGAATTTATTAGAGGTATTATATGATCAAAATATAGAATTGCAAAATCGTATTCATGAGTTAGAAGAAGCAGATTGAAGAACGGCGGTGATGCCAGGTGGAGCAAAAGGATGAAACGATTCAAGCTTGTGTTACCCGATATGTGATGCTTGAATGTAAGCACTCTTTGCGTAGTATAAGATAATAAAGCTAGAATCTGAAATTTGAAAGAAGAAACAACTAAACGAGTGAGAATGAGTGATGCATGGGTAAAAGCCGCATCATCGCGTTGATATTGTGGAAAGAGATGTCCGATCTATAAAGAGAAAATTTAATGATGACGGAAGACGCTTAAAGAAAGACTAAAGACCAAAGAACAAATTCTAGGGGAGGAGAATCGACCACCGCTTAGATGCTACTGATCACGAGAGGAGGGACATATAAGGCCAAACCTGCTCAAAGTCTTCCAAGGTATGTTTTAGTTATGAAAAAGACTACACATAGCTTTCGATTAAGCGAAATCAAGTCCAGCTGGGAACGGTGGCACCAAAGGTGGATACGGACAAAACAAAGTCGGTGGTTTCGGGAAGAGTGTTTTTGACTTCTCATGGAGAGAGTAACCCGAACGAAGTTAAGACGGGTATGTTAGTCATAAACTCTTGCAAGTCTATACCTTGTTGAATCTGGCTTCTACCCACTCTTTTATTTCTCCCCACTTGACTCAACGCTTAAACTTGACTCGGAGAAATTGGAATTTGACTTATCTGTGGAAACTCCGCTTAGAGAAACTTTTATCATATCCACTGTTTATAAATCTTGTTTGATCCAAGTGGGCACAATCAGATTACCTGTTGATCTTATCTCTTTAAAAGGTACTTGCATTTGACGTGATTTTAAGGATTGATTGTCTAACTACTCATCATGCTTTTCGTAAGGTTGTTAGCTTTTATACTCCTAACCAACCTGTTATGCGAATTCAAAGTAACCAAACCACTAAAGTCAATCATTGTCATATCAAGCTATAAATAAAGAGCCCCGATCCTTTCGTTGTTGACTTTCTTGTGTGGAATGACCGCGGCGGACTTTACAGTAAGCAACGCCGTGAATGACGATGGCAAGTTGATAGTATCAATGTGACGTGTTATCCAAGTCTTGGATGAGGTCACAATTTTGAATGATATTTCTAGTGTTAATAAATTTTCCGACGTATTCTTGAAGACTTTTTAGCTTACCTCCTAGAAACGTGAAATCGATTTTTGTATTGACCCCAAGATAAAACCCATTTCTTAAACCCTCAAATATTTTCTTCACCTAAAACGAACGTAACACGTGTGCAAAGACGTTGGCTCGAAATGTTGAAGATTACGATCATATCATTCAATACCATCGAAAAAGCGAACGTGGTAATGACGCGTTGAGTAGAAGATCGTATCGCGATCACAAGTCACGAATATACTGAACCCACGTGAAGATAATGAATATACGAGTAGAATCGACTTTAATCGATAAAGTTAAAGCCGCCAAGCTACACACTTTCGGAGTCGATGAATGTGAAGAATTAAGAAGGTTCAAGAGGTGCGTTATTCTGTAAGCAAGAATCGACGAAGAGAGAAATCTAAACCTTCGATTTTATCGCCCATTTGAAATCCTTGATCAAGTAGGAATTGTGGCTTATAGACTCGCTTTTACCGCCAAGTATATCAAGCGTTCGTAATATTTTTTCAGATCGATGTTACGTAAATATGTGGACGACCAAACCACATTATTAATTTAAAACCGACGAGATAGCGAGAAGATTTAACGTATGAGGAGATATGTGTTAACATCTTGGATAAGAAGGATCATATTCGACGCCAAAGGTTATACCTCAAGAGTTAGAATTTGAAGTGAAGTCAAGGTATCCTCACATGTTCTGATACCAGTACGTCAGACGTAAATTTCGAGGCTGAAATTTCATAAGGAGGGAGATTGTGAGACCCAGATTTTATGAATAAAGATTTAATTTTCTCGAAATATTTTTTTTATGGTGTGGATTTGATATAATGTTATAGTTGTGGGTAATATTTATAAATTTTGCAAAAGTACGCAAGTTGTTATAAAATATTCATTTGGTCTGGGAATATTCTTTTATCGGGAATATTCATACGACTAAGACAATCATCGGTGGACCTCATAATGGTAATTATCATTTGATCGAGAAAAACGACAAAAATACTTTATGAAAATAACGGTGGAGGTGTTACCGTTAAAACCGCTTGAACTACCTTTAGTAAAAAGTACAAGAATACGGCGTGGTTGCATAAGAAGACACTCAGATTGATTATTGATGCTTACATGAGAAGTCACTCACCTATACTCAATTATTGCTACAAATTAATTGGCGTATCATATCTCTTATATTATTGATTCAATTATTGTCACAAGATCATCTCAGATAATATGTTATATTATTAAATCAATAATTGAGACGACAAGTTATAAATGATTAATAATTATTGAAAGATTAAATATGTGTTGATTAAAAATAAAATAATTTATGGTAATATTTATTCAATCCTCGATGTATATAAAGAGTCTGCATATAGACGTTTGTGGTAAGTTTGGTTATTTTATGGGAGGCCCATATGTCATCATCTAAGAGTCTCTTTTCGTCAATAGTAATTACCTTCATCAATAGTAATTACCTTTACCAGACGTCAAACCAATTGTCGTTTCACATTACAAAAGCGCCAACCAATTGTCGTTTCACATTACAAAGGCCAAACCACTTGGTGTTTCACATTACAAAGCGCCAAACCACTTTCTTTTCACATCACCGCCGCCAAGCCACTTGCCTTTTCATATTTCAAGTGCTAAGTTTAGAAATCTTCTATAAATAGAGGCCTAAGTGCTTCATTATTTTTCACTTAATTCATTCAAGCTTATAAAGAGAGAAAGTATAGAGAGAATAAGAGAGAAAGAAGAAGAGTATTCTCACTACTACACTACCGCAAAGATTCAATCTACTACTAAGGTAAGGGGTGTTATTCTTTCTTATTCACGAAGAGAACTTGTTATTATTCCATCGCTTATTATTCTGTTGGAATAACTCAGTATAATGCTGATTTACCCTATACTTGGTGACATTCTTCTATTATTCTCATTGGAACATCCTGTCGTGTGTTTTACAATTTGACCGGTTCCGCCTTTTATTATTATTATTCTGTTGGAACATCCTGTCTGTGTGTTTTACACCGGACCTGGTTCCGTCTTTATTATTATTCTGTTGGAACATCCTGTCTGTGTGTTTTACGCCGGACCTGGTTCCATTCTTTATTATTCTGTTGGAATATCCTGTCTGTGCGTTTTACGCCGGACCTGGTTCCGTTATTTATTATTCGATGGAATAACTCGCCTCTGTCTTAATCACGCATTTACATGGTGATTTCTTTTGTTATTCCATTCTTTATTATACTCAAATGGTTAAAACTTTAACTTCTATACTCCATGAAATTAGTGGAATATCCTTGATATTTTAAGCGCTTCATCCAAAGATCTTTTCATGAAAATATTCTTCTAAGTATTCTTGAATTTTACTTACAAAAAAAAGATCATGTCGACAATTGATGTTATTGGTTCTTGAATAAATTAATTCTTGAACTTGTTTTATTGAATTCTTATATCATTATCATCATCCTCATATTTATATTTTTTTAAAAGTCATCTGTGGCATATAGTGCATAAATGGACTTGGTATGATTATGACTGTGGATTATTCGGTGGTAAATCATTACCATAATGTTACAAATGATGTGGTAAAAAAGTCCTCATCGGCCCGTGAATGCATTGATGGATGATTGTTGGCATGATCATGACCCTTAATGAATACACAAATATTCTTGGCCCGTGGTGCATGGATAATTGTGGTCGTGATACTAAAGAATATCCTCGGCCGTAGTGCATGGATATGATGGAATATTTATTAAGTTGAGTCTCAAATATAAAAGTGATGAAAAACCTTTTAAATCATAAAAGATAGTAGATTTTATTTTCTACTTAACTCTTTTTTAATGGATTCATGTTCACTGCAGTTAAACTTGATGTTTATTATATTTTATCGGTTTAACACTGTTGAGAACTAATGATAATTTATTCTGCATTATCTTAGTCATAATATTTCTTCTTCTGGGCTAGTTAAGCTCACCCTTTCTTTCACCGCTTTCTCTTGAAAATGAGAACATAAGCGAGGGACTAGTCTTTGGGAACGGAGTGATGGTCCAGAGGATAAGATTAGTAGTCCTCACTATTTTGTTAAATATTATGATAATAATTGTAATGATGACTCCTTTTGAGTTTGTATAATCTCAGTGAGAATAATTATTTTATTCAAACTCATTTTTTGTTATGTTTTGTTGTATAATCAAATTGTATTTGTAAGTACCATGTATTTGAATTTTGATGACTGATGTATATCTTTTTGACGCGTCACATTATGAGTAAAATTGATTTAATTTGATTTTTTCGGTCAAATTAATTTTTATAATTAAAAGTTATACTATTTTTATACTTAGAGGTGAAAAAAATTATAATTATAAGAAACTATATCCAATTTACTAATGTTCCTAATTTTGATGAGTTTAAAATATAAATAAATATGCTTAGTTTTTAATTTTAAAATTAATTAATTTAATAAAAAAATAAAACCAAACCATTTTTTGGGTCTAAACTACCGCGACTAATTAATAGTCGTGTGATCGTTTCAAATGGGAAGAGAGCCGGCCCAGACCAAATACAAAACTGGGCCACCGACAGCTGTGTCCGACCCGGCTTCTTTAAAGCTAGTACAGTAGTAATAGAGCAAGAAAAGCTTTAGAAGGAAGAAGGAAGAAGTGTGTGAAGAAATTAAGCAAATGGAGTATCAATCAACGGCACTTTATCTCTTGGGATTCCTTATGATGTACGGAGTTAATGCTTGGACTGGTGAAATCCATGGCAGGGTTGTCTGTGATGTGTGCCGCGATTCTTCCATTGGTCCTGAAGATCATGTTTTAGAAGGTCAATCCCTCTCTCCAGCAGTTTAACATCCATTTTTTTGGAACTACTTATTCTTTACTCGGACTATTATTTTTGCGGGATTTTTTTGTTTCTTATTATCTGTTGATTGTTATTTCTTTTGTTTTGGCTCGTAATGCGTAAGTTTATTGCTAGTAAAGGTTAAAGAATTGAGGCACATCCCTCTACCTTTTTAGATATCATATTGGGGTTAGCTACATGACCAAGATTATCTTGTAACTGATTGAGTGGTAAGGCAAATGTTGGTCATAGTCGTGGCCAAGCACTGTTTAACAACAAAAGGAAATCAATCATGTATTACCATTTACCAATAAGCCTAAAATGGATTATTGTCTATGTTGATGCCGAGCAATATTTACGCTGGTTATGTTTAAGTTGGCCAACAATTAGCAAATCTATGTGTAATGAAGGAATCACCACAACTTATACTAGGCAGGCAAATTATAAACACCCCAGGAGTGGTCATTTGGTCTTCGGTACAAAAGAGTATTATTTAATCTAGAACATGTTAATTGGAATGCCTTTTGTTTAATTATACTCATGTATCACGGTCATTATTTCGCTTTTACTACAAGCTCCGTGTGGCAATTTGCCACTTTGGTGTGTGATGATTTGGAAGGAGAGCACTCTCACTTGAAAGAGTCAAATCACTTTAAGGCTTTGAATTCTTTCTGCTCATAATTTTTTTTTTGTGGTGGGTGGGGGGGACTATGAGCATCCTCACACTAAAGCTGCCTTCTGCAATAATTTTCCCTATATGTATCTACAATTCAGTGTTACTTTGTTGGCTGATGATATATGATAGTATATACTATTATTACTATATAGAAAATAACTTGAGGGATTAAATAGCAATGTCAGGTTTCAGTATCTTAGACATTCAATTTTACCTATGTTTTGAGAGGGATTAAAAGCGGTGCAACTTTATGTAATTTGTGTTGGCTATTATCTATTTTGTGGAGGAAATGGATTCTCTTTATTTCAAGATTTTTATTTATTACCTTTTGTTGTGGAATTGATTTGAGAATGTTATTCTCATTGTTTAATTGCTGAAAATTCTGAGAACATATTCTCATTGTTTCGAAGGACAAGTAATTAGCTGAAAATTTTAGAGCTGAAAGAATATACATTTTGGGCTATGGTGTAATTTGAGAATAATAAGGACATTTGAGTGTAGGTTATTTGAGTAGAGGATAGGTACTCATGTAATATACTTTGAAAGAGCTTTAATTGAGGCAATGCTAAAGAAACTATATAAATGACATAATTTAAGAACTCACGAAGCTTTCTTAATTCTTAGAAATGCCCTAATATAAAGTCATCACGCATTACACCACTCGCAGAGAAATTCTCAGAATGCATCTACTTGTGTTATTGATCGAGTATGTTATATAGATGATGTTGAACTGCTCTAAGTTCTTCTAGGGCTAAAATTAAATGATACTCCCGTTTCACAAAAGTCCCATTTGTAAAAAATTTTAGTTCCACAAAAAGAGTCCACTTTTTAGAGAGTAATATAAATGACACAATGTCCTCAAATTTTTCATCATAATTTCATTATCATATGACACTACTAAACTAACAACTTATTATTTTTAGGGATATATATGGAAAAAAATATATATCCTTAATATTTACAAATTTGCAAAAATCGACTCTTTTCTGGAATGGAGGGAGTATAAAGCTGTTGGCTTATTGAACTTAAAACTATTCTAAAAGAAATACATGACACATGGACAAGAATTACACAACCCGTGTTTAACAATTATGACATTACCAAAATACCGTGGATTCTTCAGATCTAACTAAATGTAAATGAAACATTATGGCAGGTTACTAGTTACCAACATTAGAGCAAAGAGAGATGGGGCTGCTAGTGAAATATAAGTTCTTTATTGGCATGTATCATTTTTTGATTTTTGTTGTCAATGTTGACATACACAATAAAGATCCTTATAAATTGTCTGCCAAACAACATTCAGTTTGCCTTCTATATCTATCTTTTTACCATCCAATGCAAGTGTTTGAGTTTAGTAATATTCTTAAAAGTATTGCACACGTTTTTGGCTCAGTTGTGTGCTCAAAAGCTATGATAATAAATGAAGCAAATTTATATCTCCATGGACCACGATTCATAGTAATACAGGAAAACCATGAAATGTTAAAATATATTTGATTTTTTTGTAGGCCCATTAGTACTATAAGATGTTTCATCCAACCTTGGTGACTACAATTTTTTTTTTTCTGTATGAGATTCTAATAAAGCATGATAAATGATTGTTTGGTACAGGTGCTGAGGTAGCCGTTCTTTGCATAACAAAATCTGGGGAAATTCTAAATTATCAGGCATTCACTAACTCAAAGGGAATATACACGGTTGCTGAAACAATGCCAGAAAGCGATCGTTGGGATGCATGCTTGGCAAGACCTATTAGCAGCTTCCATGAACACTGCACGCATCTTGGAGATGGCAGTTCCGGTGTCAAGTTCAGTTACAATCATCCCTCAGGTTATTCTCACTCTGTAAGACCTTTTGTGTATCAGCCCGCCAGCATTCCAATGTACTGTACTTGAATGTTAAACTCCCAGCGGATGAAAATTTAAAATAACTAGTAAAAGATAAGTGGAAGATAGTTTGATGCAGCAATTATAATATCTTGATCCAAGCCTTTGTTTTAATGATACGAAAATATTAGTCTGAGTAATATATATACCATAAACTTTTGTTTTCTCAGTAAAGTTGTGTGCCAATCCTGTGACTAAGCTGGGTTGTAAATTATCATGGGATGTGAATAATCCGTCAGGGTTTTTGATTAAAAAATAAGTCTAAATTGTATTACAACAACATTTGAAATTGAGTTTGAACAGAAGGACGTTAGGCTCTTCAAGTTTCTTGCATCAGAATGGAGTAAATATTCTTGTTTCAGCAATGATGTAGTTGTATATAGCATTTATATTTATGTTGCATCAGAATGGAGATATATTGCAGATCATTCATCAAACCAGCATATGCATAATAACTGGTAATTGATGCTCGGCTCCCAGTAAAAACTCAACGTTATTTACTGCTAATCTATTACTTAACAAAACAATGAATCTCAGTTTAATTCAATTTATACTTTCTACACACACTCCTGGTGTGACAGATATGATTTAAACTGCATTGAAAATTATACTCGTATAGGGAATTGCATAGTTGACAACAATATGATGTTTTGCACAATATCGCATATCAAAACATATACTCGCTCGCCCAAACATTGTTTACCAACATTGTTTGTGGTTTTTGGAGTATTTGTGGTTGGCAGATTGCGCACCCAAGTTTGAACGAAGCTCTCTGAAAATGCATCAACAACATCTGAGCACACTGACGGTAAAGTCGTTCCAAATCTGAGCCATTTTCCTCCGCAACACTAATGGACAGCGTCTCCGTCATATTTGAGAATAGAACCCAGCCAGCACCAATCCTTCAGTCACCCCTTTACCTCTCTCACTTAAAAGTCTTTCTTATGCATTCACATGCCATTTCATATGGGGAAGCTGACATAACCGGAGATTCTTCCAAGTTTTTGGACACAACTGTCGAGAAAGAATGAAAGTCCGAATAATTCTTTTTGGTGCAACTCGGTCTTCAATGTCAAATGTCGTACACCATTAAGTTGAGGTTCTAGCATTTGTATTTCTTTGGCGGAAGGAATCACCCATTAAAAATGTCTAATTATATTCCAAATTAATACTCTAATTCAATATCAGATTAACCTCCTCCTCCTCCTTGTTAATTGAAATCCCGGTGTGCAGATTCTTTTGATCAATTCCAATATTGACTAATAAACACCATTAATTTAATTAGGTTATTAATGCGGACTTTTACTACCATAATCTTTTGGTTTCAATACATTCCAATTTAAGCAGAAAACTGAATGAGATTTTACGACACTGGGTCTGGGTTCTAAAAGGAGCATGTGGGATAATTCATACATTCCATGTTCAAAAAAAGAAGGGATAATACATACATTGCAATGTATAATTATTAAACCATAGGGTCCAGACAATGAAAAAGTCTGACTTTCAATCCAAAATATTCATTATTTTCCTTGCAAAGAAAACTCCTAATTACTTTTCAGTTCAAAAAAATCAAGTCTTACGCTATTCAATTTTCAAAATATTAGGGTCGAGTAAATCCTAATGGTAGATGGAATATGATTATATCAATTGAGAAATTATGCTAATTACCAGTTAGAGAAATACGGTGCAGAATTAGTCATTTTCTTTAATCTCCATGGGAATATTTTCATACAACTCGTCCTAGAGAAAGCCCAAAAATGGTATAGACTAATGATCAAACACAGTATCGTAAAACGGTAAACCCAGTGCTAAAAGGTGGAAGACAGCAACAGATAAGAGAGGATCACGCCATAAGCTCGTATTAAAATATGAAAATTTAATAGCAAAAGAAATTTTGAATGGTTTGATTAGCCACACAAAGCGCACTTGTTTAGAAAACAGTTAAAAGAGTTTCAGCTCCAACATACGAGGAAATAGAAGATACACAAGGGAACCAGTATTGGCGTTTGCCATCTCGGTGACCATCATCTATCATCGCAAGTCCCTCCTGCCACAAAAGAGTTTTATGAGGGTCTTATCGGGATTCAGCAAAAGAAAAAACATGATGCAAAATTAGAAGATAATTTATGGAAACAAGAAGGGAGAATGGCAGAAGTAAATTACGTCCAGTAAAGTTTCAAGGGCATCAGTAGCACGGCCAGAAGACCAGGAGAGCTGTCTCTCTACCCCTTCAACAGTCACAAATCCTTGAGCCTGGGAAACAATAAGTCCGATGTAATTATAATAATTATTAGAGCAATAGGTGTGCAGAGTAATGATATGGTGATTTGTTGTTCAAAATTTTATTTATAAATTATTTGCCCTTTGGAATTGGCTGCCAAGGACTTCAATGAAAACAAGATGGAAATAGAATTGGAAATCTGAAAGCATAGATCCGGCTAAAGCCAATTCAATCAAAGCACAGAGGCTGAATCTGAACTTCATAAATAATTATTGAAGGCAAGTAAGCATGGAGACAAAAAAAAACACTTATTAAGTATATATAGAAGAAAGAATAATCAATGAAAAGGGTAACATGAAAGGGGAGAAGACCTGGGCCAGCTCCAAAATTTCATTGTGGTCCTTATTCAATTCAGTAGGAACAGATCGGACAAGCTTTCTCTTTCCAACAGAAATCACCTCAAAACCACTACCTAATACCTGGAAGTTTAAATCACAGCATGTTAATATATTGCACTACCAAGTCCAAAAGAAGGTTTGCAAACCAAACTAACATTAGCAAAAGAGTAGAAACATGTCTAAAAAATACATCAAGTGAATACAAATCTATCTATTTTGTAGCACAGAACTAGATATATATGGCCTGCAGATCAGCTATGGCATTGTCTGACTCAATCTATGAGGTAAAATGGAAAGAAAATAGGGGTTGCAGTGCAAAAATTGCTCAGTAGGTTCTACTAGAAATGTTTTTAAGATATATTATGTGATAACCTTTAAGCACCATATTTGATCACTTTTTCACTTAATTTGGTTTACAATGTAAAAATATTAATGAAGGTGAGCACATTAATGACCAAATTGGATTTATTATTGCTTAGTAAATCATAAGTTATTTGTTACATAGAAATAGGAAAATTTTCTTCCCGTCTCCATGTACAAATCAAGACCCATCTTCCCAAAGAAATCTCCCTTAAGAAATACAGAAAATTACATTATTGTACTCCCTTGCATACATGTTTTTTAATCTGCTCCAATTACGATTGCTCATTCACTAAAACATAAAAAAACAAACAGTAGTTTATATAAGTGACTTTTCAAGGGAAAAAGAAATTTTCTTATCAGCCTTCATATATAATATATAACAAAATTATGCGAAGTTGTTTGCACCTAAAATACCAGAAAATTGTTAAACATGGGACATGCATCCTTGGCATGTGCTAGAGAATGTGATGTATCTTTTATTTCTGTTAAGTTCATGTATAACAAAATATTTTAAAAGAAATTCTATTAGAAATATCAACTACAATACCTTCAGTTTACTTATAGCACGCAAGCAGTCGTCCTCAGACACAGCTTCACGAGCACTCTTTCTTCTTTGGCAGAGAAGTTTACAGAGTTCCTCCAAGTTGATCAAACCTCCATTGAGAGGTCTGGTAGCCAAGCATATATCAACAATTTGCACTCCTGTCTAATCATTTAGCTCGCATTATAAATCACCATAAAATAACTTCCTTCACTGAGGAAGTATGAACGAGATAAAAGTAATATACATGAATAGTCTCAGTTTATCCTAAATTAAAATGTCCAAATACAAAAACCGGATGCTGCATAATAAGTATTATGCTGCATCCCCAAAAAAATTGGTAATACATCTTGAAGAAGAACTTCCGTTTACACAAGTTCTTAAGATACTTGAAGTTGAGGGCTGCAAGAGCTTCAGTATTTGCAGTTCTGTCGCATAAAACAAGGGCGACTTTTGAACAATCAAAATTGTAATTTTGCAAGCGGCTCCAGATCAATAAAATTATAATGTTCGAAGTTCGAACTACAGTATCAGGAAATCAAAGAAGTATACAACGAAAAAGTTTGAAATCCCGACAAATGTGCAATTACAAAATCTCTTTATCAGCAAGCTCACCGCATGTTAATGTCCTTTTATTGTGAATTATTATTGCAACGATCAAAAATAGTTCCATGTTTTTAGGTGGTAGGAATTAGGACGTCAGATACATTTTTTACAAGAGACATTTCAAAATGAAGAAAATTAGCACCAACCAAGTTCATAATAGAAGTCACCAATCCCTAACAGCTCTGCCCAGAAACCCTTATTTGAGGCCAAAGGGTCTACTCCTACTTTAGCACACATCTCATGGAACTGTGATCTGAATGCAGGATTCTTGCGAATGTCATTCTGCAGGAAGCATGCAAAAGTGTCAGTCCAATTCATCAAGCCAAATTGCAGCCCCAAATTGCTTTAGCAGCCCCTTAAATCCACCAATACATACTACTATGGAGCTATTATGGAGAGTAGACCAAGCAGTAAAAAGTAAAATAGCTACTCTAGGTTGAGGGGTAGGTCCCGGCGGGCGGGGAAGTTATGGACATTTTTCCATATTTTGTATCTGGAGTACTTCATTTAATTTCAACTTAATATGAGAAGGATGAGCAAAAAAAGATAGAATATTTTACATCACTAAACCAAAATTACGAAAATGCTCCATTATTCTTAAGTTAAACTTCCCAAATTCATTGCAGCTAAATTTTTAAGAAACATGCTTTAGAAACAAGGGATCTAATTGACTATGCAAGTGGGGAACTATCTTCGAAAAATTGAAAATGGAAAAAATTGAAAAATGAGCGAGTTTAAACCTTGTGTTTGCGAGCAAAGTCTTCCAATTGAGAGCGAAAGGTAGAGAGCTGCTCCTTCATGAGATCGGTTCTTAATTTTGCCACATTTTCTCCGAGTAACCGATATTGATCCTGTGATCATCATCGTCATCATCAACATTATACGAGGTTGTATAAGTTCAATTCGAATTAGCATAAAACAAAGCTAGAATTGAACAAACCCTAGCGGCAGCGGCCGTCTGCAAGCCGCCAATTCCAGGCCTTCGTCTCATAATTCAATCGTAGTTTTGTTCTCCCTGTGAAAGTCTTTTGCTCCACAGCTATGCGGATGAACCGTTGACAAACTACGCAGGAACGGATACAAACAATGAAACAAGTATTTATGGGGAATGAAACGAAAATACTCCATCGGAGTGGTTTTAATAAATGTATTATAGGGTAGTAGCGGAAGTAGGGCGGGCCCTTAAACAATTGGACCCACCCAGGCAGACAGGATCTAATTGTTAAATGAACATGATAGGAATAAGGCTGAGTATTTGTTATAACTAAACCGAAATTGTCTATTTGGTTACGACTGAATACTGAAATTTACATGGCTATTTTTGATATCCGAATTAATTATTAAATTATAAATTTGGCCCTTTTATTTATTATATTTTCGCTAAATTATTTATTAAATTTATTTTTAATATTCAAAGAATAGATGCATTAGTCATGCAAAAGTGTTACTCAAATATTTCTCTAAACATTTTTTTAGCACAACTTTTATGCAAATGTATTCTTCTAATTTTTTCCACCTATTAAAATTTTGTTTTCTCTCTCCTCATTTTTTTAAATTTTGTGTAAAAAATACTCTTCTTCTTATTTTTATTTGTTTATTTTGACTAAAAGACAATTTGTACCCCAAATTTTACACCTTGCTGACGCCCAAAATAGGTATACATCACTCATTACGAGAAATCGATACATAGATGCAGAAAACAACTACAACTTTATTATTACAACAAGAAATCGTGAGTTTGAATACAAATATTATCTTCTGACAATATCTATACTCAAATAAATCCTCATCACATTTATTGATACATTATTTTACAAAAATGGTGAGGACTATTAAACAACTCTCTGTAAACCTTCATTCCACACCCCTCGACTACGTGACTCGCTTATATTTTCGCCTCGAGAAGAAAAATGGAACAAAAGGAAAAGGGTGAGCTCAACTAAATTTCAAGAAAAGAATATTATGACTAAGATAATATACAACAAATTATCATTAGTCTTCAACAAGGAAAAAATCTTATAGAATACAATAGACAACAAGTTTTAAATCAATATTCGCAGCAGAAATAATAATTCATTAGAAGAGTTAAGTAGAGAATGCAAACTACTATCTTCATGTTTGAATTTAAAAGTTCATCGCTCATCTTTATCCTCAGTAACATCAATCAATATATATCCGGAATCAAATATTCATCTTTGCACTACTGGCCAAAGATATTCATCATTAGTCATGTTCATCTAAACACTGCTCATCTTTGCACTACGTAAAGATATTCATCGAAATCATTCATCTTTGCACTTTCACAGCCAAAAGATATTCAATAATGTCATCATTTAAGATCGAGGATGATGAAAAATATTTTAAAAAGAAACGAATCCAATGAAACAAAATGACAAGGATTAAGGATTAAGAATTCGTACTTTGTTTTATCCATGTCCAAAAATACCTCAAAAATAATCATAGTGGTGTAAAATTCAAGAATGATCAAAACATGGATACAATCAAAGCTAATATCCATAATAGATATTTTGGACGAAAAGGAAAAATTTTATTTTTCGATGAATAGTTCCGTATTCGTGAATAAAGGTCGATCGTGAATAAAGTATGATATACGTGAATAGTAACTCTGACACCAAAAGTTCTAAATTTGATAAAATTTCGATCAATATTTCAAAGATAATGATATTGAAGAAATAATATCATTACGAAAAAAAAATAATATCCCTTACCTCGAAAGATTAAGATTTCTAAATTTTGGAATCTTTGGGTATAGTCTTTGAAGGAACTTATGCAGAGTATAACAATACTCAAAGTATAAAAATCCTCACAAGAATACGCCAATATATATAGAGAGAAATAGAGAAAAACTTCAGTTTTGGTGTAATTTTCAATTCTAACCCAAGACACCTATTTATAGGAAAATGCTTAGAACACCAAAAGCAGTAAAAATTTATTAAAATAATTTTATTTAATAAATATTCAAGCCCACTTCCCAAGAATCCGAATTCAGCTCATTTACCACACATGTGGGCTTGCAAAAAACGTTTTTCATGAATAAAACAATTAAAACCTCCAAAATCAATTATTTCGGAACTTCGGAACTTCAATAATTCATAATAAATAGCCCTTTTGTCAGAAAAATTCAAAACTCACGAGTTTTCATAGGAAATTCCATTATCTACAACTCTGTAGAAGAAAGTTTTTCCAAATTCCAAACAGAAATTGACCGAAATCTATAAACGGACGATTTTACAGGCTATAATCAAATTTCAGTCAATAAATGGGGTCCACCGACATGTTTAACATGTTTTAAAAATTTATTACAACAAAAATACTCTTCCTCCTCGTATACTCATATATCTCACATTCGTTGTAAAAATATCACCATTATTATATTATTAAAATATAATAATATATTTAAATGAATTATTTTATCAGAAAAAGATAAAATTTCAATTTTCAACAATTGTCACATTAAAATTTTCTCCATCTATATCCACATAAAATCAATATTTTCCTCATCATATGAATCAATAATTAATTACTCACAAATAATATTACGTAATCACAATATTGACAACCAGCAGCTTCTGAGAAGAGGGGTTTTCCAATAAGAATTTTTCCTTACTTGGCGCAGTTAATTGATTAGGTGACCAAACCTCTTCTTAGAAATGTAACTTTCTAGACATTGCCAATAATGTTATCTAATAATATTATTCAGATAATATGAATTATTGCTTCGATAATGAAAAATCGCATGTAATGACAATTATCAAACAACAAAGAATATAAAATATCAACGCAACAATTATTAAATCAATAAAATAAAATACTTTGACGAGAATTATCAGAACCATTATTGAGTAAAGGCCTTCTTTACGTAAGAATCAATAATTGGTGCGATACGGGTATCTTCTGTGTTTTTAACCAATTTAGTATTTTAACAAGATAATACTTGATAATGTTCTCTGCCAGTATATTTTAAACAACTTATATTTGTCGTTTTCGTCATCCAATCGCTTTTCAGATTGTATGGGGCCACACATGGTCATTGCTACATGTCATTTGAATATTCTCCTAAAGCGATTTAATATTCCACGACCAAACGAATATTCCCCTAACAACAATGAATATTTTATAACCACTTGTTTATTTTGAAATATTTGCGTATTTTACCCATAACTATCCACATTAATCAAATCAACCCTTACTATTTCAAAATAATAAATAGAGAAAATTAAATTTCATTAATAATAAGTTGGGGTCTTACAACACCGGTGTTGACTTTTGCACCCCAAACCAAAAAAGGTGTCTAAGTACACCCCAAACTTCATTAGACGTAACAAAACGCACACTTTCTTCACTTAACCGGTCAAAATTGATCGGCTAAGGCGGTAACAAAAGTTTGGGGTGCAAATTGTAACAATATCTTAAAAATTGGCAAACATAATTAATTTTAAATAAAATAAAATAATTTTAAATATAAGAATTTTTAAAAATAGAATTTTAAAATAGTTAGCATACAATTACCATACAATTAAAAAATAATTTTTTTAAATCTGTTATAAATTTTTAAAAAATAATAAATTTTTAACAAATTTTTTAAAACTCATTTATAACAATTTTTTTTAAATTGTTATAATTTTTTTTAAATCATTATAATTTTTTTTTAAAACAAAATAAATTTTTTAATCTGCTTTTAACAAAAAAAATTTAAACTCATAAACTTTTTTTTAAAAACAAAATAATTTTTTTAACAAAAAAAATTAAACTGCTTTTTAACAAATTTTTTTTAGATCATTATAATTTATTTTTTTAAATCATATAATTTTTTTTAAAAACAAAATAAATTTGTTTAACCGCTTTTAACAAAAAAAAAAAAAATCGTTAAAAATGTTTTATAAACAAAAAAATTTTTTTAACCAAAAAATTTTTAAACTATTTTTAACAATTTTTTTAAACTGCTTTTAAGAAAAAAATTTAAACTGTTATAAAAATTTTTAAACTTATTTTTTAACAAAAATTTTTAAAATTGTTATAAAAAAAATTTTTGTTATAAAAAACTTTTAAAACAAAAGAAATTGATTTATTTTTTAAACTGTTTTTAACAAAAAAAATTTGGAATGTTATAATTTTTTTTTTTTAAACTGTTATAAATTTTTTTTAAAACAAAATAAAATTTTTAACTGTTTTTAGCAAAAAAATAACTGTTTTTAACAAAAAAAATTTAAAACTTTTTTTAACAAATTTTTTTTAAACTGTTATAAAAAAAAAAAACTGTTTTTAACAAAAAAAAATTTAAAACTGTTATAAACTTTTTTTTTAACTGTTATAAATTTTGTTTTAAAAGAAAACAATTTTTTTTAATTGGTTCTAGCAAAAAAAATTTTAACTGTTTTTAACAAAAAAAATTTTAGACTGTTATAAAAAAAATTTAAAACTGTTATAAATTTTAGTTTGTTTTAAAAAAAAAATTGTTAAAAAAAGTTTAATTTTTTTAAAGTGTTACAATTTGCACCCCAAACTTTTGTTATCGCTAAATTGTTATTTTTGGCCCATTAGTTAAGTGAAAAAGTGTCTTGCTTTATTACGTATAATGAAGTTTGGGGTGTCTTAGACACTTTTTTCATTTAAAGTGCAAAAATCAACATCGGTGTAAAATTTGGGGTACAAATTGTCTTTTAGTCGTTTATTTTTATATTGACATTTTGAATTCAATATAAAATATCTTTAAATTCAAAATTAGTATAAATTAATTAATTTAAAATAATATAATTACCAAAATTATAAACTTTACTATTTTTTTATTTTATCTAAATATTACTAATAACTGTATGATTTATTTTAAAATTGAATATATCTCAAATTGATTTGAACAAATCAAAATTGATCCTATATTTTGAAAACAAAAATAAATTTGAAAATATTTTAAAAAAAAATCATCATACGACTATTATTAAAAGTTGGGAAAAAGCACTTTTACATCACTGTAGTTGTAGTGTTTTGAGCAATTAGTCACTGTGCTTTTAAAATATTCAATTAGCCCACTGTACTTTTTAAAATTTGTTAATCAGGTCATTTCGTCCAATTTCTTGGATGGACCTTAAGTTCAATTGTATATGTACATACGTGGCAGCCAGGAAAAAAAAGAAAAAACAAAATATTTAATGACTGGGCAATGATTTGACAACTAAATAACATTTTTCTATTATTTCTCCTTCTTCCCGAGTTCTTATTCTTTATTTACTTAAAATAAATTAATATAAATTTATACATTTATACAAAGGGACTTAAATCACTCTCATCCGTGAATTCCGACTAGAAGGTCAAGGAAACCCTAAATATTTTTATGTTTTATTTTATTTCTTTTTCTTTACCTAAATATTTATAATATGTATAATATTAATAAAAATTAATATTATAATATTTATAATATGTATGTTTTATTTTAAAAATAAAAATAAGAATACTTTTATATTTTAAAATACTTATAAATTTTTTAAAAATAAAAATATTTTTATATTTTATTTTCTTTCTTTTTCATAATGTTGTAATAGATCTCATTGATACAAAAAATTGATACATTATTTGTATTATTTGGAAAAGAGATAAAAGAAAAGAAAAAGACACGTAGGATAATTCATTGCCTAGTCATTAAATTTTTTCTTTTTTTTTTTCTGGCGCCACGTATGTAAATATACAATTGAACTTAACGTCCATCCAAGAAATTGGACGGAATGACCTGATTAACAAATTTTTAAAAGTACAATGGGTTAATTGAATATTTTAAAAGCACAGTGGCTAATTGCTTAAAATACTACAATCACAGTGGTGTAAAAGTGTTTTTTCTCATTAAAAGTTGAACTCGATATTTTAAAAAAATTATTTGTTTGTTTTTAAAAATACTGAGTTCAACTTTTAATAATAGTCGTATGATGAAAATTTTGAAAATATTTTCAAATTTAATTTTTTTATTCAAAATATATGATCAAGTTTGATTTATTTAAATTAATTTGAGATATATTCAATTTTAAATAAATCATACAGCTTATTAGTATCGTTTAGGTAAAATAAAAAACAGTAAGATTTATAATTTTGGAAATTATATTGTCTAAAATTAATTAATTTATACTAATTTTGAATTTAGAGATATTTCATATTGAATTCAAAATGATAATATAAAAATAAATAAATAAAAAAAAAGAAGAAGATTATATTTTTTACACAAAATTTTAAAATAAAAAAATGAGGAGAAAGAAGAGAGAAAATCAATTTTTAATTGGTGAAAAAAATTGAACACTTGCATGACTAACCTGTCAATCAGAAACAGTTGTGCTAAAAAAAAATTTAGGAAAAATTTGAGGAACACTTTTGCATCTAGGAGGAACAGTTATGCAAAAATAAATAAATTTAAGGAACAGTTATGCAAAAATAAATAAATTTAAGGAATAGTTTAGCAAAAACATGATAAATAAGAGGGTCAGATTTATAATTTAGTCCCGAATAAATACTCGAATTACCGATTTACCCATTAGTTGGTATATAACCGAAATTATTATATTAGAGCGCAATGTAACTAAAACATGCAGCATACATCATTCATCAAGTTCAAGTTCCTGCTGCAATATGTGATTTTGCTATATGCCTGTATGGCCATATGGGTAATATGTCCAACTTGGTATTTGGTGTTTAAATACCTTGGCCACCGAGTATCCAGTTCTCTTATCATCTCACGGAAAACAAGTCTCTTTCTTCTTCTTTTTTTCAATTTTCTTTTTAATTTTTTCCCCTTTTATTTTGTTCATATGTATTGTCTAGCTTTACATAACTTTCAGCAGTGGTGGGGTTATAGCTACTCGAAAATTGAACACTACGTGTTTGAAAAAATGCCCGACTGAGTTTTTGATTTTTATTGTATACTAATCACTCAATTGAACATTTGAATGAAACCCATTTTGGTTTATAGTTAAAAGCCATTATTTGGAGCAAGTCTTTTGCTAATTTCCAAAGTTCATGATTCATGAAACTCTGGTGATTACATATATCATAAAAGAAATGAAAAGGCCTTTATATACCATCAATAAAAGATGTGGGATTTATTAGTCGGAAGAGGACACTTTTTGTTTCATGTTTATTTGAATTTTTGCTACATGGGTTTGAAAATGTTGCAGCTTACTAGTTCTGAATACCAATCAAACTAGTGGATGCACTGAAGAACATTGATGTTGTGCAAAATGTACATGAAATTCCCTCATTTTCTGATACTAAGGTTTTAAGATAGCCTATTTGGTTTATAATTGAAAACTAGATTTTTGTTTGCACTTTGCACCTTTGTGATGAGTCATGAAGCTGTGGTGATTATATAGATCATCAAAGCAATGCAGATGCCTTTTGTATTTCCATGTCTATACTAAATTCTTGATCAATCAAAATTATGTGGAATCACGAGTTGAAGGAGAAGTTGATGCATTTTGTTTGTGGTTGTTTGATTTATTTTGCTTCATGGGTTTGAAAAATGTTGCAGCTTATCTAGTACTGATAAAATTAATAGATGTACTGTGGTCTAGTGAATTTAAATTGAATGTATGCAATGCACATAACTTAAAACCTCAATATTGTACCTGGTGCAACATTTGTCTTGAAATGATAATCGTATTGAAGTTGGTTCTTAACAAGGATTATTTGATAGTTTCTCTAAGTTTTGGTGGACTTCGAGCCGTTCATCTCGTATCAATTGTCTCTAAAGCATGCACTTAATTGTGCTCAAGATAATCCCCTCAGTTGAAAATTCAATATGGAGAGGTGCACAATGCATTATAAGGTATGTAACCTACAAAATTCTGGTCTTCAGAATTTGTATCTTGGCAAAGAATGGAAGATTAGCATTTTGTTGGGATGGTATATTTGGAAGTCTGCTAAACGTTTTGTCCATACATGTCTGCAGCTACATAGCTACGTTCTGGAGCGATTCTCCATGATGGAGATTTCAGTTCCAGAGATGATCATATTTGATTAGAATGGTGCAAGGTTCTTCAATGCACGCATTTCGAGGTGTGTTATGAGGAACAGTGAAAGAAATGGTGAGCTCAACTAGCCCAGTAAGAAATATTATGACTAAGATAATGAAGAATAAATTATCGTTAGCCTTCAACAGTGTTAAACTGATACAATATAACAAATATCAAGTTTAACTGCAGCGGAACAAGCAATCCATTAGAAGAGTCAAGTAGAGAATAAAATATATTATCTTCTATGATTTAAAAGTCCATCGTTGATATTTTATTCCTGTAATACTCATCAACAGTTCTTTGTTATACTTAAGACAAATAGAACTTTCAACACTTGTCTTCACCTGAACCACTAAAGATGTTAGTTAAATTCACAATTCATATTTATAATAATGTGAATTAACAGTTCCTTCTACCCACAAAGGTTTAATAGAGCGTTTACTCAATATCCTTACCCCAAAGGTGAAGATATTCAAATGTAATAACAATGATCATACCAATCGATTGTCTATCTTCGTCTTATGGGCCAAAAGATATTCAACTATAAAACCAATGGTCATGATCATACCAATCAATTGCTCGTCCCGACTACTACTAAAGAAGACATTCAACTGTTAAATAATGGTCATGATCCCGCCAATCACATCATTAAAGTATCCATGCACTACTGACCCGAGAATATTCGTTAGTATCACTTTAGTGGTCATGATCATGTCATACACCTCCATCCCATCTTCGCACTACTGTCAAAGCTTTATCAAACAACAAATCATCTTTGCACTACGGCCAAAGATATTCAACAACATATCATCTTTGACTACACAGAAAAAGACATATAAATGTAAAACCAATAACCAACAAGATAATAAATAATGGAAGAACAACAGACTTCACCGGTATCTGAATCCGTGATACAAAGTTATTCCAAGAATAATAAAGAATTGAATAATGTAAGAATTTCACCATGTATGTGATACTTCTCATAAACAAAGTTATTCCAACATAATAATAAAGAATGGAATAACAATAGCTCTCTTCTTGAATCTGAAAGAAATAATACTCCTTACTATAATAATAATATCCCTTACGAATATTGAATCGAAAATAATATTCCTTACGAATATTAAATCGAAAATAATATTCCTTACGAATATTAAACAAATATAATGAATATTGAGCGATAATAATATTCATATGAATATGAAAATAATTTCTCTTGTAATAAAAAAATAATAATCCTTACTTTTGAAAGAAGAGTACTCCGACTGATAGGGCGATGATATACTCGAAGAAAACTTGTACTACACTCAAAGCTTTCTTAAACTCTAAAGAAATACGCTCAAGATTATAGAAGGAGAATTCTCTGAACTTCTGGTGTGATTTCAATTCTAACTAAGCTTCCTATTTATAGAAATGGACCATAAGTAAGAACCAATCCTATGAGCAGTTCGATTGATTTACTTTAATCGGACGGTCCATATTTAAAACAAAATCTTTTAAATAAAATATAATATATTCTAATTATTGCATAATAAAACAAACAACTTTATAAAAGTAAAGATTTTACTATGCAAAATACTATGCAACACTATGCATAATAAAATATAATATATTCTATTTATAGAATAGCTTTAATAAAGTATTACATTTTATATAAAACAATTTTACTATGAAAACACTATATGATAGAATATAATATATTCTATTTATAGAATAACTTTATAAAAGTATTACATTTTTTATATAAAAAGATTTTCTACTACGAAAACACATACGCACATAATAAATATAATATATTCTATTTATGAATAACTTTATAAAAGTATTCTGCTTTTATATAAAAAGCTTTTTGTTATAATTTCAACCAATGGTCCGAAAAATTAAGACATCTCTTCATAGAATAATATTGTACCCAAAAATGATTTGGACCAAAAATAAATACATTGTTGAATGAATAAGAATCTCGTGAATAGCAACTCATGAATAGTAACTCGTGAATAGTAATTCATGAATAGTAACTTTCGTGAATAAGTAACTTGTGAATAGTAACTTACACAAAAAAGTGCCCCAAATACCGTGAATAATACTAGAGTGAATAGTGATCGGGTTTTATTACAACTTGTTTACTTTGAAAAATTTTCACATATCACCTTTTAACTTTAACCTTTTATCAATTTAACCATTTACTAAAATAGAAAAATTGAAACTTTTATTTCATAAAATTCGGGGTCTCACAATATTATGAAACCCCAGATTTTATGAATAAAAAATTAATTTTCTCGAAATAAATTTTTTTTATATTATGGTGTGAATTTGAGATAATGTTATAGTTGTAGGTAATATTTATAAATTTTGCAAAGTATGCAAGTTGTCATATTATATTCGATTGGTTAGGGAATATTCGCTTTTAAGCGAAATATTTAAATGCGACGGCACAATCATTAATTGGACCCCACAACGGAATTATTATCGGGATTGAGAAAATGACAAAAATATTTTATTGAAAATAACGGCGGAAGTTTTACCGTTGATCTTGTTGAACTACTCGGTAGTAAAAAAAATACGATGTCTGGCGTTGTTGCGTAAAGCAATACGATATTGATTATTGATATTTATGTGAGAAGTCACTTCACCGGTTTTGTTCAATTATTGCTTTCTGATAGTTCTTTGCGTAGTATCTCACATTATTTGATTCAATTATTGTTGATTTAGAAGTTTTGTTTTATTAAGTAATAAAATAGAAACATCTTTTATATAAAACAAAATACTTTATTAAAGTTATTCTATAAATATAATATATATTATATTCTATTATGATATAGTATTTTGCATAGTAAAATCTTTTTATATAAAAATGAATACTTTATTAAAGTTATTCTATAAATAGAATATATTATATTTTATTATGCATAGTGTTTTATAAGTGCGTAGTAAAAATCTTTTTATATAAATAGAATATATTATATTTTATTTAAAAGATTTTTCTTTATATATGAATAGTCAGATTAAAGTAAATCAATCTGACCGTTTCATGAGTTAGTTTCTATGCATTCCATTTTCCTATAAATAGAAGCTCATTCCTTCATTATTTTCTTTAAATTCAATTGAACTCTATAGAGAGAGAGATAGAGATAAAGAAGAGTTTTCCGTACTTCACTACTTTTATATCAAGTATTATTTTACGGTAGTGGATATTATTCTTTTGTATTCAAGAAGAAACTTACATTATTCCATTTCTTTATTGTTCTCGCTTGAATAACTTTTATATCTAAGCAGCTACCTATATACTTGGTGACATTCTTCTATTATTCTCATCTTTATTATTACGTTTAATATCCTCCAGCATCTTATATCTGGCAGGACTGGTTCCATTTTTATTATTTCGTCTTTATTATTCTCCTGAATATCACTGCATCTTTATCTGTACGGACTGGTTCCATCATTTATTATTCCGTATTTATTATTCTCGTTGAACATCCCGCCGGTTGTGAATTTCACCGACTGGTTCTCATTATTATTATTACATTGGAATAACCGCAAATGCATCTGCAATCGCATGTATGGTGATATCTTTTGTTATTCCATTCGGTATTATACTCGATTGATTAAAATTTTGACTTATACTCCATGAAATTAGTGGAATATCCTCGATATTTAAGGCTTTCATCCAAAGATCTTTTCATGAAAATATTTTTCGAGCATTCTTGAATTTTACTCTACAAAGCAAAGATCATGTTGACAATTTGGACGTTATTGGTTCTGGATAAATTAATTCTTGAACTTGTTTTATTGAATTCTTATATCATTGTCATCATCCTCATGTTTATGTTATGTTGAAAGTCATCGTGGCTCAGGTGCATAGATGGACTTGGTATGATTATGACCGTGGATTATTCGGTATAATCATGGCCGTAATATTACAAATGATGTGAAAATTAAAAGTCTTCATTGGCCGTAGTGGTGCATTGATGGGCGCTTTTTGGTATGATTATGGCTATGGATTCTCTTCTTTGCCAAGGAGCAAAGATGAATTGTTTTATGGCATAATCGGGGACCATTGATGAAAATACGATTATCTTTGGCACGTAGTGCATGGATAATTCGTGGTCGTGACACTTAAAGAATATCCTTGGCTTTGTAGTGCGGGATGATTTAATGATGTGGATTATTTATTGAAATTTGAGTCTCGGCCGATAAAAGTGATGAAAACCTTTTAAATCATAAAAGATAGTAGATCTATTTGACTCTTTTAATGGATTGCTTGTTCACCGCAGCTTAAACTTGATGTCTATTGTATTTTATCAGTTTAACATTGTTGGAGGCTAATGATAATTTATTCGCATTATCTTAGTCATAATATTTCTTCTTTGGGCTAGTTGAGCTCACCCTTTCTTCACTGTTCTCTTCAAGAAATGAGAATATAGCTGGGACGAGTCGGGGAACGGAGTGATGGTCCGAGGGATAGCATTAGTAGTCCTCACTATTCTGTGAAATAGTGTGATAATAATTGCAACATGATGGCGATAATCCTCCTGTAAACAACAACACCGATCAATTAACGAACGATGAGTGCGTTTAAGAGCTTTTAGAATTCATGCAACATCGGTGTGAGGTGGCTCCTGCTCATAATCTGAGGAGGAAACAATGGCAACCCACGGTTGGTCACCGCTAAGCAATTCAAGGAGGCTGGGACCACCGGAGTTTTTGGGAAAGCTAGAACCACTTAAAGGCGAGAGCGTGGTTAAAGCGGATCACCAAGATATTTGATGTCTTGGGATGCTCCGAGAGTACAAGGTTCCTTTGCCACCTTTATGTTGCGTGAAGAAGGAGATCATTGGTGGGAATCAGAAAAAGCATTACTAACTGGACGACTCAAGATGTCTTGGGAAAAGTTCCAAGAATTATTCAACGACAAGTACTTTCTGAAAGTATTAAATCACATGAAAGAGGTAGAATTCATCAAAGTTTGGAGCAAAATAATATGCCCGTGTTGCGATCGAGGCTAAGTTTGCGAGTTATCCCATTTTGCATCCCATTTGGTCGATAATGAGGAAGCGAATGGCGCGCAAATGTTTTTGCGAGGTTTGAAACCCGATATACGTCGATACCTCATTTCTCACAAACTTTGTTTATATTCGGATGTTGTGAATAGGGCTCGATTATTGGAGCGCGATAACGAGTCAAAGACAACCAAAAGCGCAACGACCAACAACACGATAATAATCATCTGGGTGGCACCGGTCATCGAAACAACGATAACCATCGTGGGGGATATTATTATGCCAAGAATGGTAACCCTCAAATATTTCTTCAACTAAAGCGAGCGATATAACGTGCCAAAGAGGCGTTGACTCGAGCTATGAAGATTACGATCGTACCATTCATTCAATACCATTGTGGGAAAAGCGAATGTGGTAGGCGACATGTTGAGTAGAAGATCGGATCGTTCTGAAGTGCGATGTTATTAACACAAAGACTCATTTCGTATAACTTACAAGTGATGAAGATAGAGTTAAAAGGCCGTAGGGACCCACGTGAAGATAACGAATATCTGAGTAAAATCGACTTTAATCGATAAAGTTAAAGACACTCAAGCTACATACCCGAATCTGATGAATGTGAAGAAGAAGGTTCAAGAGGGCGTTATTCTAGAAGCAAAGAGTTGCTGAAGTGAGGAAATCTCAACCCTCGATTTAATTGGCTCATTTGAAATCCTCGATTGAGTAGGAACTGTGGCTTATAGACTCGTTTTACCGCCAAGTATGTTGCGTGTTCATAACGTTTTTAACGTATCAAAGTTACGTAAATATGTGGATGACCCGAACCACATTATTAATTTAGAATCGGGCGAGATTGCGGATGATTTAACGTGATGAGATCTCGTGTTAAAATCTTGGATAAGAAGAATCGTATCCAACACTCAAGAGGTTATACCTCGAAAGTTAGAATCGAAATGAAGTCAAGGTATCCTCACCGTTCGCATATACCAGTGCGTACGTAAATTTCGAGGAAATTCCATAAGGAGGGAGATTGTGAAACCCATTTTATGAATAAAGAATTAATTTTCTCGAAATAATTTTTTTATATTATGGTGTGAATTTGAGATAATGTTATAGTTGTGGGTAATATTTATAAATATTGCAAAGTATCTGAGTTGTCATATTATATTCGATTGGTTGAGGGAATATTCGCTTTTAAGCGAAATATTCATACAATGGCACAATCATTGATGGACCCTTATTAGCGGAATTATTATTGCCGGATTGAGAAAACGACAAAAATATTTTATTGAAAATAACGGTAGGAAGTATAGGGTAACTGCCAGCATTATCTGAGTTATTCAAATGAACAATAAAAAATGGAATAATGAAGTTCTCTTCTTGAATACAAAAGAATAATATCCCTACAGTAAAATAATACTTGATATAAGAATAGTGAAGTAGCAGAAAAAATTTTCTTCTATCTCTATAGTCTCTCTCTATAGTTTCTCTCTAGAGTTCAAATTGAATTCGTAAGAAAATAATAAAGGAATGAACTTCTATTTATAGGAAAATGGAATGCATAAGAATTAATCCATGAACGGTCCAGATTGATTTACTTTAATCTGACGGTCCATATTTAAAGAAAAATCTTTTAAATAAAATATAATATATTTTATTTATATAAAAAGATTTTTTACTATCACGCAAAACACTATCACGGCACTATACAAATACTATGCATAATAAAATATAATATATTCTATTTATAGAATAACTTTAATAAAGTATTCTGCTTTTATAAAAAGATTTTACTATGCAAAACATTATGCATAATAGAATATAATATATTCTATTTATAGAATAACTTTAATAAAGTATTACATTTTATATAAAAAAAGATGTTTCTATTTTATTACGAATAAAACAAAACTTCTAAATCAACAATAATTGAATTAAATAATGTGAGATACTATGTAGCAACTATTATAGCAATAATTGAACAAAACTGAGTGACTTCTCACATAAATATCAATAATTAATACCATGTATTACTATACGCACAACGCCAGACATCGTACATTTACTACCGAGTAGTTCAACAGTATCAACGGTAAAACTTCCGCCGTTATTTTCAATAAAATATTTTTGTCGTTTTCTCAATCCGACAATAATTCCGTTGTGGGGTCCACCAATGATTGTGTTGTCGTATGAATATTTCCTGTTTAAAACGAATATTCCCCGACCAATCGAATATAATATGACAACTTGCATACTTTGCAAAATTTATAAATATTACCCACAACTATAACATTATCTCAAATTTACACCATAATATAAAAAAAAAAAGTTATTTCGAGAAAATTAATTCTTTATTCATAAAATCTGGGTTTCACAATCTCCTCCTTATGGAATTTCGCCCTAAATTTACGTGCACGCACTGGTATCCAAGCGGTGAGGATACCTTGACTTCATTTCAGATTCTAACTCTTTGAGGTATAACCTCGAGTGTTAGATACGATTCTTCTTATCCAAGATTTTAACACGAGATCTCATACGCTAAATCATCCGCTATCTCGTCCTATTCTAAATTAATAATGTGGTTCGGGTCATCCACATATTTACGTAACATTGATACGTTAAAAATGTTATGAACACGTAACATAATCAAGCAGAAACGAGTCTATAAGCCACGATTCATACTCAATCGAGGATTTCAAATGGGCCAATTAAATCGAGGGTTGAGATTTCTCCACTTCAAAAATCTTGCTTCTAGAATAACGCCTCTTGAACCTTCTTTCTTCACATTCATCGATTCGTATGTAGCTTTAATTGCTTTTAACTTTATCGATTAAAGTCGATTTTACTCAGATATTCGTTATCTTCACGGGTCCCTACAGCCTTTAACTCTATCTTCATCACTTGTAGTTATACGAAATGAGTCTTTGTGTTAACAACATCGCACTCAAAACGCATCCGAACTTCTACTCAACACGCCACCTACCACATTCGCTTTCCCACAATGGTATTGAATGGTACGATCGTAATCTTCAACAAATGAGTCAACGCTCTTTGCACGTTATACGCTCGCTTTAGTTGAAGAAATATTTGAGGGTTTTAGAAATGGGTTTTGTACTGGGGTCAATACAAAATTTGACTTCACGCTCTAAGGGTAGACTAAGAAGTCTTCAAGAATACGTCAAGAAATTTATTAATGATAGAAATATCATTCAAAACTGTTACTCTCATCCAAGACTTGGATAGTACGTCACATTGATACCAACTGTGACTTATATCCCTTAACCTAGATAGCACTTCACAATGATACCTATCAACTTGTCATCGTCATTCACGACGTCGCCTACAGAAAGTCTGGTTCGGTGCATTCCACACAAGGAAGTCATCAACAAAAGGATCAGGGCTCTTTACTTATGGCTTGATATGACAATGATTGAATTTAGTGGTTTGGTTGCTTGAATTCGCATAATAGGTTGGTTAGGAATATGAAAGCTAACAACCTTACGAAAAACATGATGAGTAGTTAACTAATCGTTTAAAAAAAACCACATCAAATGCAAGTATTTTCAAAGAGTAAGATCGACAGGTAACGTGAAAATGTCGATTTGAATCAAACAAGATTTATAAACACTGGAGGTAACGAAGGTTTCTCCCAATGGAGTTTCAATAGATAAATCAAAGTTTAACTTCTCCGGAGTTAAGTACAAACATTGAACACAACTAGGTGAAATAAAAGAGTGAGTAGAATCCCAGATCTCAACACGGTATAGACTTACGTAAGAGCTTATGATTAACTTACCCGTGATAATTTTATTCGGGTTCCTCGTCACGAGAATAAAAACGCTCTCTCTTAAACTCACCGACTTTGGCTTGTCTGGGACATCCTTTGGCATCACTATCCCGGTTGGACTTGACTTTACCATACGACAAAATCGAGCTAGGTGACCTTCTCTTCCGCAATTAAAACACGCTTTGGATTGTTACGTACAGTTTGGACGGATGTGTCCCTCTTATGCGCATTTGAAACATCGGCCAGATAGATGGGCTTCTTCTTCCTTTGAAACGGGTCTTTGGTGTAACGCGTCTTCACATCATTGTTGAACCTTCTTTCTTAAAATGTCCATTCTTATTATCTTGGCCATGATTACCACCAAATGGTTACCATTCTTGCATAATAATATCCCCACGATGGTTATCGTTGTTACGATGACCGCTGCCACCGGTATGATTATTATCGTGTTGTTGGTCGTTGCTTTTTGGTTGTCTTGACTGTCGTTATCGCGCTCCAATAATCGAGCCCTATTCACAACATCCTAATATAAACAAAGTTTGTGAGAAATGAGGTATTGACGTATATTGGGTTTCAAACCTCGCAAAAACATTCGCGTCATTCGCCTCATCATTATCGACCAAATGGGATGAAAAGGATAACTCCGCAAACTTAGCCTCGTCTTCATGCGACCTGGTCCATATTGTTTTGCTCCAAATTGATGAATTCTACCTCCTTCATGTGAAGAATACTTTCAGGAAAGTACTTGTCGTTGAATAATTCTTGGAACTTCTCCCAACATCTCTGAGTCGTCGCCAGTCGGTACGCGCTTCTGATTCCCACCAATGATCTCCTTCTTCACGCAACATAAAGATGGCAAAGGGAACCTTGTGCTCCTCGGAGCATCCGAAGACATCAAATATCTTGGTGATCTGCTTTAACCACGTCTCCGCTTTAAGTGGTTCGGCTTTCCCAAAACTCCGGTGGTCCAGCTCCTCGAATTGCTTAAGCGGTGACCAACCGTGGGGTTGCCATTGTTTCTCCTCAGTATTATGAGCAGGAGGCCGCCATCACCGAAGTTGCATGAATTCTAAAAAGCTCTTAAACGTCTCATGATTCGTTAATTGATCGGTGTTGTTGTTGTTTACGGGAGGATTATCGCCATCCTCACATTGCACATTATCTGATTATTGATCCGTGGAGAATCAACAGTCTCACTGTGCTCCATTGCTTATCTCAACATTTTCGATGCCATTTTCAAATCACATCACAAAACAAGGGTTAATTAACATATCACATATTATCTCTATACTCTGGATCGACCAATTAAATATCAAATAAACTTAGGTAGGTCATACTACTAGCGAAGGAATTCCCCTGTCTCTCCCTCCTAGTTCTATTCTCACATCTGGCAGGGATCATATCCCTAAGCTTTGATACCAACCTGTGGCGCCCCCAAAATTAGGTATACATCACCCATCTTGAGTTGCGGATACATGATACTGAGAAATTGAAATACAACTTAATAATTCAATTGTAAGTATGCACAATACGACAAAACATAAACTGTGAGTTTGAATACAAATATTATCTACTTAGAGATTATACAAACTCAAAAGGAGTTCTCATTACAATTATTATCACACTATTTCACGTAATAGTGAGGACTACTAATCTTATCCTCCGGACCATCACCCCTGTTCCCCGACTCGTCCCATTTATATTCTCATTTCACAAGAGAACAATGAAAGAAAGGGTGAGCTCAACTAGCCCAATGAAGAAATATTATGACTAAGATAATGCGAGAATAATTTATCGTTAGCCTTGAACAATGTTAAATTGATAAAATATAATAAATATCAAGTTTAACTGCAGCGAAACAAGCAATCCATTAAAAGAGTCAAGTAGAGAATGAAATCTACTATCTTTTATGATTTAAAAAGTTTTTCATCACTTTTATCGCTGAGACTCAGCTCAATAAATAATCCACAACATTAAATCATCCATGACCATACGCCAAGGATATATTCTTTAGTATCACGACCACAAATTACCCATGCACTTCGGGCCAAAGATAATCGTGTTTTTCATCAACGGTCCGATCATGCCATAAAATAATTCATCTTTGCTCCCTTGGCAAGAGAATCTATAGCCATAATCATACCAAAATTGTCCATCAATGCACTACGGGCCAATGAGGACTTTTAATTTTCACATCATTTGTAACATTACGATCGTGATTACAATCGCATAATCCACGGTCATAATCATACCAAGTCCATCTATGCACTACATGCTACTGATGATGACTTTCAACATAATATAAACATGAGGATGATGACAATGATATAAGAATTCAATAAAACAAGTTCAAGAATTAATTTATCCATGAACCAATAACGTCCAAATTGTCAACATGATCTCGCTTTGTAGAGTAAAATTCAAGAATGCTCAAAAGAATATTTCCATGGAAAGATCTTTGGATGAAGCTTGAAATATCGAGGATATTCCACTAATTTCATGGAGTATATAAGTCAAAATTTTAATCAATCGAGTATAATATCGAATGGAATAACAAAAGATATCACCATGCATGCGGTATTGATATAGCTGGTTATTCCAACAGAATAATAATAACGGAACCGTGTCGGTGAAATTCACACCAACAGGATGTTCCAAAGAATAATAAATGCGGAATAATAAATGATGGAACCGGTCCCAAAGCGATATAGATGCATGTGATATTTCGACGAGAATAATAAAGACGGAATAATAAAAATGGAACCAGTCCTATGAGTATATAGCATGTATACGATATTTTGATGAGAATAATAAAAGGATGAATAATAGAAGAATGTCACCAAGTATAGGGTAGCAGCGTATCTGAGTTATTCCAACATAACAATAAAGAAATGGAATAATGTAAGTTCTCTTCATAAATAAGAAAGAAAAGAGTACCCTTTACGAGTACAACAAATAATATTCCTATCTTAAAAAGAAAAGTCTTTGGATATAGAAGTAGTGAAGTAGCGAGAACACTTTTCTTTTTTCTCTATATAGTTTATCTCTTTAGAGTTTCAAAGAATTCGTAAAAATAATGAAGGAATGAGCTTCATTTATAGAAAAATGGATCAGTAAGAATTAAATCATGAGCAGTCCAGATTGATTTACTTTAATCTGACGGTCCATATTTAAAAGCAAAATCTTTTAAATAAAATATAATATATTCTATTTATATAAAAAGATTTTTACTACTACTGAACACTATATCTTGAGCAATATGCAAACACTATGCATAATAAAATATAATATATTCTATTTATAGAATAACTTTAATAAAGTATTACATTTTATATAAAAGATTTTACTATACGAAAATACTATGCATAATAGAATATAATATATTCTATTTATAGAATAACTTTAATAAAGTATTTTGTTTTATATAAAAAGATGTTTCATTTTATTACTGAATAAAACAAAACTTCTAAATCAACAATAATTGAATCAAATAATGTGAGATACTACGCAAGCTAACTATTGTAGCAATAATTGAACAAAACCGGTGACTTCTCACATAAATATCAATAATCAATACCATGTCTTTCTTATCACGACAACGCCAGACATCTTGTATTTCTTTACTACCGAGTAGTTCAACAAAGATTAACGGTAAAACTTCCGCCGTTATTTTCAATAAAATATTTTTGTTGTTTTCTCAATCCGACAATAATTTCGTTGTGGGGTCCACCAATGATTGTGCCGTCGTACGAATATTTCTTGTTTAAAACGAATATTCCCCGACCAATCGAATATAATATGCCAACTTGCATACTTTGCAAAATTTATAAATATTACACACAACTATAACATTATCTCAAATTCACACCATAATATAAAAAAAATTATTTCGAGAAAATTAATTCTTTATTCATAAAATCTGGGGTTTCACAAGGTACACATCAGTAGGTTATGCATTTATCATTTTGTTCGTTTATCTTTACTGTATGAGATTCATTATTGATTCATTATCTTTACTGTATGAGATTCATTATTGATTCATTTTGGTACTAATGATTTGTTGTATAGAAGAAGGCCATTCAAATGCTTGTGCCTGGATATATGTGTCATGTGCAAGCAAAGTTCAGTGTCACGAGTATCTAGTTTTGCATTGTGATATAATGAGGAGGCGTTGTCTCTTTTGGAATTTGAGGAGGCTAGGGTATGTCCTTTCTCCTTGGAAAATTTTCTTCAGGTAAGGTTTTTGGGGATTTGATAGTATAAATGGGGATTCGGTAGTCATAAGGATGCTAATATTCTTTGCAGGTGTTCTTGATTTTCTATTCTATGGGACATTTGGACTGTAAAGAATGCTAGAAAGTAAAATCTTCAATGGTACCCATCTCTCTGCCTCTTCTTTAGAATAGGGTATCATTTCACATGGATTTGGCCTTCAACTATGGGAGCTTTTAGAGTTATTTCTTTTCATATAGATTGGCGGGATGCGCTTCATTGGTTTTTTATTTTTACACTATCCTATTTATTTGGAGGACTCTTGGTATGGGAGCTTTTAAAGATGTTGCTATTTCAAATGTTCATAGAGATTGGCGGGCTATGCTTAATTAGTTTTTTTCTTATTTTCACAATTGTATTTCTGTGGAGGACTCCTCGTCCTCCCTCTTTGTACTAACTTTTCTATCTAATAAAACTTCTTCTTTTATATATAGAAATATTGGGCACATAGGGAAATTATCTTTAGTACCTTGAGCTTAACTATCATGTCCAAGTCTACTTATCAAAAATTTAAAAATAAAAACTATCATGAAAAATAAATAGAAAAAGTATTTATTCCATGTTTATGTAGTTATAACATTTTTTTTCAATTAAAATAAACACTTTAATGGGATAATCTCTTTATTAGTCTCCAAACTATAATTGTTTTTCATGTTTAGTCCCTTATCAATTTTTACAATATCAATCCAACTTTACAAAAACAGAGCAATTAAAGGGGACTAAACAAGAAAATCTGCTATAGATTGAGGACTAAACCTAAGAAAAACTACAAATCAATGACCAAACATAAAAAGTTACTATATTTTGGAGAGTAACATGAAAAATATATAGTACACGAAAAAATTAAATAAGGGACTAAAGGTGTAAAATAACTATAATTTGGGTACTAACAAAGAAATTATCCCAAATTTAATTGATTGACTTAAGTGAGATTAAGTGATTTAGTGGGCTTTATGAGGTATGGGTCTAGCCTTAACTCTTAAGTAACAGAGAGACAAAAAGTAAGTGGAGAAATAAAATTAATCGGAGAAATGAAGATGGTGTGCTAGGGCTTTTCATTGAAGAGGTGGGTTGGCATCGTGAGAAGAAGAATTTGAAACTTCCTACCGCATCAAGGTAAAACTCAATTCTAATAGGAATTAAATCCCATGTTGTGTACACTAATTTATTGTTTTAACAATTCTAAACAAAGTGATCATTAGTACTCTACTACTCTTGCATATTAATCTACAGGTTGGTTAAGAGGGAATACATAAATAGGTAAATTAGTATGGGTTAATTTGGTTAAATCACAAGATGTCGTATACGGTAAAACTGATTTCCTATTGAGCAAGTGATCTTATTTGTATACTTTAGGATCTCAAGATGAATAAATGCTTCCATAGTGATAAATGATAGAATCGCTTATGGATCTTTGGAATGTAAAGTTAGGACCAGAATTATGTGTTTTCTATGTATGGTTATATATCAATTTTGGAATTGAAGCTATAAACTTTTATACTCATTATTATTTATTTTGTTAAATGAATTGGAAAAATTTGTATATTCTAATTTGATTCTTTAAGCCCATATAATATATGGACACTTCATGGAACACATATTTGACTAAAACTCGCATTTAGTTCGATAGAGCATGATTTTAAAGCAGGAGCGGCTTGACCCACAAATTAGGTGACTAAGTGATGAACACACATTATTATCTCTAGTTAACCCAGGGGCGGATCTAGAAATTTTTTCCAGCAGGGGCGGATTTTAATTAAATTTATCAAGTCTATGAGCTATCGCTCGTCTTTAACTTTCTGTTCGATGTAAACATACTTTGAAGAATTAGATTATAATAGAATTTTTTTCTTTTAACCCATCAAGTTTAACTTTTTTTATTAATCTACCCCCTTGAGTTTACTAACTTATAAATTCTGCCCCTTGAGTTTACCTATAAAAAAAAAGTGTGCATATGCTGCCCTGTACCTCCATCTGCCCCTAAGGTTGTAAACGAGCCATACAGTTCGGGTTTGATTCTGGCTCGATTCGGGCTCGACTCGAAAAAATACGAACGAGACTTGGATTCGTTAATAATATGATCCAAATCTGAGTATTAAAAATAGTTCGAATTAAAATATGAGTAGAATCTGAGCAAGGTTATACTCGACTCGTTTAAGATTCAAACTACTCGATGATTGTGATTCGATACATACTCGATTGATACATATTCGATTAGATGCTCGATACATTCTCTTATAATATATACAAATTTAAATCAAATTCGGATAATTAATTATTATTATTTTTTTTTATTTTTAATTGTGATTTTATATTTGTAAAATGTATAGTAAATATATTTTCTCATTTCTAAGTAAAATAACATATTCAATTTATAATTATATTTATTATAAAACTAGTTATTATTTAGAGACTCGAATTCGAGCTTGAATTTGAAGCTCGCGAGTAGTTTGAATATAATTCGATCCGAGTCGGATCGAATTCAAGTAATAAATATTCGAGTCGATTCGAATTCGAGTAGAATTTTTCAAATACAATTCGAAATCAAGTCGAATTCGAGTACAAATTTATCATTTCGAGTCGAATTCGAGCAGCTCTCTGTTCGCTTCGGTTCGACTCGTTTACACCCTTATCCGCCCCTGACCCCAACAGACTGCAGTCGTCCTCGAACTTATTGACAATTTCACGTATGGTCTCCAAACTTTTTTTCAACGCTTTTGGCCAACAAACTTTCTAAATCCTAGTAAAAATTTTCTAATTTAGATGGAATCCCTAATTCTATTAGTAAAAAATTAATAAAACTTGGTAAAGGGGATATAATAAACATTCCACATATTCCCTATCAAAGTCCATTCAAAGTTACTATATCCTCTCATTAACCTAGGAAATCATGTATTGATAGTTGCATTCCTAATTATGATACTTTTATGTTCTAATATACTAAATGTAATATATCCAAACATTTCTTTGTATTTACCTCTAATTGCAAAAGTATAGATATTCAAATTTAGTATTAGATTCTCAAACAACACATGTACTATTATTTCTTGAACAATCAACTTGATATGTGATGGTTTGTGACTAAAGAACTTCTATGAAATTTTGACTTACTACTTTTAGATTTTAAGAGTATTCCTAACTATAAGTATCATTATAAAGTTACCCCTCATGTACCATGCTTTAGTCTATGTACGTAGTGTACTACAAACCCTTACTAATTCCAGAAACCGATTTATTTCACATTCCAAAGTAACATAAAGTCCTTTTCATTTTTGGATCCAATTTGAAAGTCCAATAATAATTTAAAAGGGGGGTTGAATAGATTATTACAGATTAAAAAAATTTCTTAGGCCTTTTTGAATTTTTAAATAATTAATTTGCAGTGTTAGAAATTAATATGCAAAACAGTAAAAATTTAATCACGCAAATTACGCAATGCACAAAGATTTTTCTTGTTCACAACATACACCTCAGGTATGTTGCTACGTCCAGTCTCAAGCTCCTCTCCAAGACTTGAGATCCTATTACGCCCAGTAATAAATACTCATTTAACAGGCGTAGAAACCTTTACAAAGTTTTATAAACAAACTTTCAACTATCCACAACTAACAATCTTGGAAAACAAGCTCCCTGCTCTTTCCTTAAGCTTAGTTGCACCTTTCTTTTGAGTTCAGTTCTATTCTATGATCTGGTCTGGTCTTGAAACAACCTCTTCCTCACCTCACAAGTACACTAGAGACCCAACTCCCAGATGACCTATCTAAGACTCTGGTCTTGGTCCAAGAATTACTCGTCTTTCTTACAGGTACATAAAATAATCCAACTCTACACTTTTTTTTTACAAGATTTGACAGAGATATGCTTCTAAGATAAGCAGATAGAATTTAGTACATATATATATATATATATATATATATATATATATATATATATATATATATAAGTTTAAGTAACTTTTACATTTGATGTTTCTCAAATAAGCAGATAGCAATTAAAGATCAAGTAATTATATAAAAGTTCATTAACCTTTATATATGTGAAATGTGCTTCTGTGTAAGCATATGTATATTTATGCTAGGTTATAAAAGTTTATATAACTTTATACTTGTGTAAATATGCTTCTTGTTTAACCAAATAGATCAATTTAAGCTTAGATCAAAAATGCTTCTATATAAGCAGATATATAGTTTAATGCAGATTTATAAAGGTTTACTTTTCCTTAATAAATAAAGAATGTGTTTATATGGTTAAACAGATATAACTTTAAGTTCAAATATAAAAGTTTATATAAATTTTATATTTAGAGTGAAAATACTTCTGAGTAAGCACATAAGTAATTTTAAGCTTTTAATCAAATATGCTTCTGTATAAGCAGGTATTTAATTTTTTGTGTTGCTTTATGATGAATTATTTATTATTTATAATAAAGAATGTGTTTCTATGGTTAAAAGATATAACTTTAATTTTGGATATAAAAGTTTAAATAACTTTTATATTTAAAGTGAAAATACGTCTGAGTAAGCAGATATGTTCACTTAGATTAGTGATATAAAAGTTTAAATAACTTTTATATTATGCAACAAGTATTTTATAAATAAATGAATTATTGTTCAAATATTTGTGATGACAGATATCAAATATAATAAATGAATCTGTTAAGCAATACTTGATATAACAAATAGAAATATTTCAAATAAATATATATATGATAATATATTAAATCTATGATGCAAATACGTTTAAATATGGCCACTTAGGAGTTAGGATTTTAAATACCGTTCGGATAATTCACTCTATCATTTACTCAAGAAGAATATTTTCGAATTGTATCGGTATCTAAGTACTGACCAAATTTATAGTTTCACAACAATTATTTATATAAAAAATTTCGATAGACCACTTAGGATTTTAAAGACCGTTCCGATAATTCACTCTATCATTCACTCAAGAGGAATATTTCCTAATTATATCGGTATCTAAGTACATATCTATTTTACTATATTTATATAAATAAATTATATCAATAAAAAGCCACTTAGGATACTCAAGAGGAATATCTTCGAATTGTGTCAGTATCGAAGTACTAACTTTTTGTATGATATAAATATATGAAATATATATATATATATATATATATATATATATATATATATTATGTATAACAATTTATATTCGTATATATATAAATCTAAACAAGTAAGAGATAATTCAAATAAATCAATCAAATAACATTTCAATTACTTAGATCAATTTTCTCTTCTTCAGAAGATTAGAACTTTGAGTAGAAGAGAGAGAAAGTTTTTTAGAGAGAGAATATATAGGCAAGGAGAATAAACTTTTTTTTGTTTGTAATTGAAATGAAAGGAAAAGTCTCCTATTTAAAGATTTTCAGAGTTTGGGGTAAAATGGTAATTTAGGAGGTTATTTTGAAAAAAACAAGGGCTGAGATTGTTTGATTTAAAATGAATGGCTCGGATGATTAATTAGGCACACGGATTGCCAACATGTCAGCCCGTCAAAAAGTTTAGCTTCCAAAGTTGATTTTTAACACATGGCAAATTACTTTTTCAAAATTTTCAGTTAATATCAACACATGCAGCTTGGGTCAAGGCATTAAGCCTTGTTCATTTATTCAACACATGCATATTTAATTTTTTTTAAACTTGCAATCTCTCCACAGCATGCTTAGTTCAAAAGGCTAAGCCTTCTTCATTTACTTCAACATATGCACATTTACTCACATGGCTTAATTAATCTCCCAAGTTCCATTTTAATTTTCGGATGAAGGAGCAAAATCCTTTTGCATTTTTCTTTTTATTCTTTTGTGAAAACAAATAATATATAATATATATTTTTAAAAACTTTAGTGAATAAAAATCATTTAAGAATAGGAAGGAAATGTTGCTTTATGAACTCATTTCTTTAACACTTGATATTAAATTATCAAGGTCAGAAAAAATTAATTCAGTAAGATTTAGAAAATATTTTTGGTCTAAGTAAATAAAATAATTATAATAAATAAATCTTATGAAGAGGATTCTACTCTTTTAATTAATCTAGTATTTATTAATTATTGTTATCATCAAAATAAACCTAAAAGTTGGAGACCCATATCAATTGTTGAAAGAATTGCACATTGGCTTTGATGGGCGGAAAGGAGCTTACTTTTCTGTTGGAGGTAGGATTATTTTACTCAAATAGAGTATGTTTAGCTAGCTAGCTCCCCCTTTATTACTTGGCTCTCTTTACTAGTATCTTAGTTGATGTTGCAAATTCCCAAGAGAAGTTAATGGGAATTTAATCCAAAATAGATCCAAAATAAAATTAGGGGTGCAAATCAATTTTGAGCCTGTACAAAGTGGAATTTAGTCAAAATTATGGCATGTGATTCTTATTCATCATGTTCATGCTGTAAGCAATATGATGGATTATGTACCACTTGATGAGTGGTTTAGCCGAGGAAGATAATGGGATCAAAACCCTCAAAAAGAAAATTTAAATTCAAGATTAATTTGACCTTTAGTCGTTATAGATCCAAACTTCCAAAATCATAGTCTTGACATAAAGTGAGTAGTTGACAATTCACTTCACTTCACTCCGTCCGCCAATGTAGGAGCAATTTAACTATTCTAAAAAAATAAAATAAAAATTGGTTTAATGTCCAACCTATGGAAATACAAGAAACGAACACTCAATACTTAGAGAGAGCATAAGTCTTATGATAATATTAATATGTAGTTATGTAACACCTCAGTCCCACATCGAAAAATAGGGAGAAAAATTTATCTGCATATAAGGAAATAAAGTTACTATCAATAGTACCTTGAAGTCATGACCTTTTGGGAGCTCTGTGGTGGTGGGCTAGATGACCCGAAGATCTTATTGGGCCAATGGTGGTTTGAGGCCTTATTTGGAGGATTTGATTCGATTCGGACTTGGGATTTGACCCAAGATTTGTTCGAACTCCTGGATTTGACCCGGGTTGTTTCATATGGTATCAAAGCCGAGCTCTCGAAATGCAATTAGATGACCCAAGAAGATCTTATTGGGCGGTGGTTTTTGAAGCCTTATTTGGATGGATTTGATTCGATTCGGACTTGGGATTTGACCCAAGATTTGTTCGAACTTCGGGATTTGACCCGGGTTGTTTCATATGGTATCAATGCGGACTCTCGAAAGCTCTGCCCGTCATCCGATCGGGTTCTTGGGAGGTGGGGACACGAAAGGTGGTGGTATTATCCTGATTGAGAGATGAAGGTCCGGAGGTGGGGACACGAAGCGGTAGGTATTATCCCACATGGCTAGAGAGGCAAAGATCTTTGGTAGTGTGTGTGGATCGATTCCACGGGGACGTCGAGAATTTAAGTGGTGGAGTTTAGAACACCCCAGTCCCACATCGAAAGATAGAGGAAAAATTTATCTGCATATATAGGAAATAAAGTTACTACCAATAAGTACCTTCAAGTCACGACCTTTTGGGAGCCCGTGGTGGGCTAGATGACCAAAGAAGATACTATTGGGCCAAGTGGTTTGAGGCCTTATTTGGATGGATTTGATTCGATTCGGACTTGGGATTTGACCCAAGATTTGTTACGAACTTCGAGGATTTGACGGGTTGTTTATTATAGTATCAAAGCCGACTCTCGGCTTCGCCTGGGTCATCCGACGGGTTCTTGGGAGGTGGGGACCTGAAAGTGGTGGTATTATCCCATTGAAAATGAAGGTCCCGAGGTGGGGACACGAAGGTTACCCAGTATTATCCCACAATGGCTAGAGAGGCAAAGATCTTTGGGTCAGTATGTGTGATCGGTTCTGACGGGGACGTCAGAATTTAAGTGGTGGAGTTTGTAACATCCCAGTCCCACATCGAAAGATAGGGGGAAAAATTTAATAAAGTTACTACCAATAGTACCTTCAAGTCATGACCTTTTGGGAGCCTGTGGTGGGCTAGATGACCCAAGAAGATACTATTGGGCCAGTGGTTTGAGGCCTTATTTGGATGGATTTGATTCTATTCGGACTTGGGATTTGACCCAAGATTTGTTCCGAACTCGGGATTTAACGGGCTAGATGACCCAAGAAGATACTATTGGGCCAGTGGTTTGAGGCCTTATTTGGATGGATTTGATTCGATTCGGACTTGGGATTTGACCCAAGATTTGTTCCGAACTCGGGATTTGACCCGGGTTGTTTCAAGTTACCTTGTTCAGAGATCATTAGTATAGGGGGACAAGTTGATATAAGATGTTTTCTTTTTCCCATGCTGCCATGCATGACACTGTTATTTCTTGTATATATATTTCTCCCACTGATGTTGATATTCTTTTGCACGATCTCATTGCCACTGGTGGTTTAAATCAGGCTTTAGCAGCAAATGTCATCTATAGTAAGTTTGACTAACGTATATATTATTGGTGTTATTTTCCCACTAAGGGTACCCATGGAAGAAAGCAATTCACTCAATACCAACAATCTAGAGATAATCCATTCTGTTGACGCTTACGACAGAATCAGTAACTTGCCGAATGATGTCCTTCACCACATTTTTTCTGATGTCCAAACAAAGGAACTTGTGCAATCATCTGTATTATCAAAGAGATGGAGGCACCTCTGGACTTCAATGCCTAACTTGAATTTCGATCAATCTCAGATGTTGGGTACTTTTGTTTTGTCATGGAAGTTCACGGACCTTATTGACAATGTCTTATCATCCTTACAAGATGGGGTTTCTTTGAAAAGATTGCGGATATTGGGTCATGGAATTGATTGGCGGGCTGTGTGCTGGTGGATTGAGTTTGTATGTGAAAGGAAAGTACAAGAAATTGATCTTGATATTACATCTGATATGGAGTTATCGGGCTTTTATAGCATTCCACTAAAGTTTGGCGCGTCAATAGTTGTTTTGAAATTGAATTTGAATTACTTTGAAATTCCAGTTTCTATAAATTGTGAAGTGCTTAAAACTCTTCATCTCGTGTCCATTGTGTTGCCAGAAAACTTTCTTCTCAATATATTTGAGAGATGTCCTCTTGTTGAAAATTTTAGCATGGAAAGGTGCAAAGGAGGTCTTTACGAGGCTCTTAAGATATCGGCCTCTAATCTAAAGAATTTGATTTTAGTAAACAATACATTTGGTCCAGGTGTTTGTCCTTCCTTTCCGGGTTTGCTAGAGATATTTGCTGAGAAACTCGTGTCATTCATCTACATTGGTTATCCGGCTGAACTGCCGTCTGGGAAATTTTCCTTCTTTGGAGAGTGCATCAGCTCACTTTTTGGGCTCAATTGACGACCCAGGTCATATCCTGTGTAAGATGGTCAGGGTTTTTAATAACGCGAGCATCATACGATTAACCATTTCAGTTTCCCAGGTATGAATTAGGGTTCAGCTATGTAGTTGGTGATCTTCTTTGTCCTTGCTATATGTACTAATCACTATAATTTAATCCCAAATTTCATAAAAAGCTAATTCCAAAATCCTTTTTCCTACCATCTGATGGTCTTTTTGACCTTGTTTTGTGGAATACTCCATTATTCACTGAAAACTTTTATGTGTTGCTTCCTCTGTTTGCTTTGTTTCTATATTATAGACTTGTTTCCAAGTACTTGAGTTTTTTTGGTTAGTCTTAATGTTTAATATAGTCTAGCCCCAATATTTTGAATATATGTTTAAATTTAATATAACTAGAGCCTAATCCTGCTAACAAATGCAATACAATGACTTTATGTGCCTCCGAATGATTTCTACTATATATTATTGAAAGTAGAGCCTTCTTTACCAGAGGACTCCAAGTGGAGTACTCTATTGAAAGGGTTGATTTGTGAAGCTTTTCCCTAGATTTTGGTTTTATTCTAATGGGAATATTTTTTTCCAATTGCTCCTTAGTACGTCAAATAACCTTTTTCTTCTCATTGCAATTGTGATCAGTTGTTTGCATTTGATTCCAATACTTTACATACATCCTGATATTTTAGATTTCTTTAGGGACTGCATTTTGCATTTCACCCTCCCTGGAAAAAATGTAAAGGTTTCACTATAGCCTCTTTTCTCTCTCTTAAATCCCAAAAAATTCAAGACTTCTGCCCATTTTTTAAAATTCCTAGAGCTTTTTTTTTTTAATATTCTCAATTTGTGAAGTGTGACTGAACTGTGCATCAACTGATCCTCTCCCCAAAGCTTCAGTCATAAGGGCCTCAAAATATTGGTGGTTCAGTGGTTCTTACAATAAAAGCCATAATTTTCGTGGGGACCTTGGCCTTCCGAATATAAGATGTTAGTGGAAAATCATTAGGAGAACTAATACAATAAGAACGTTTCTTGATGAAAATTTCTTGATGAGTAACTTGGCGAAAAGACCCAAAAAAGCAGCTAAATCATTTGCCTCATGGGGTTTTGCCAACTTGATATCAATCCCTTTCTGTTGTAAGCGACCTCAAGGTTGTCCTTGCTGACCCTTGGGGTTTTGCCAACTTGATAGCAACAAACTATTACTTTATAAAATCACCCATCTTTAGTCTTTTCAAATATATATTTCTACGAGACTAGTCATAAGAGATCTTTTGTTGTAAAATAAGCATGATTCTTTTTTTCTTTTTTTTGTGTTTGATTTGTTCGACTTCTAGATGATTGTTCCATTTTGAAGATACTAAATCACAATTTTATGGTTGACATTATTTTTCATAGGCATAGGACTTAAATTTACATGTCTCCATGTGTTTCTACTGAATAAAATATACCTTCGACATTTAAATATTTTTATTTTCATCTCACTAGCTCGTGTTTCATTTATCCTCAGTTCTGGCCAAAATCTGTTTGTAAAGGATGCTTCCCCACTGCATTTGATAATCTGAAGCAATTGTATCTGCATGCACGCTTCAACAAATGCCACATGAAAAGGATGGTCAACTTGCTTAAACATTGTCCTAATCTGGAAGCTCTGAGTATTGATACTGAAGGCGTAAAGGTATGACTTTACCTAAACTGTTTTTATTAGACATAATTTGTAAGAAAAAAAATCGAATACCTGCCATTGTCTTCTCAGACAAAGTCGGACATACTATTGATATTGAAGCGTTCTTTTATTATTCCTTAAAACATTTTAATACCTCTCCTGTGTCTTCTTGGATGAAATTTGGACATACTAAAGAATTAAAAGATTTATTTATAGTTCTTGAAAAATGAAAACATTTTTTCTGCAATCAACCATCTTTCTAGTACAAGATTTTGCACGAGTTTTCAGTGAAAACAAGATAAATTAAAATTAATGTTGTGCATAGAGGTGATTTAATTGCCACAAATGTCATGGAGACTTACAGTAGAGAATGGCTTAACGAAGTCATTAATAATAGCTAAAATTTATGATATATTAGTTAGTTATCCTTCCATAACCCCCTAATGCATCATGAGATTTCAATTGGGCTGAACTTTCAGCTTATGTCTTGTGAACTTTAAAATTTTACCTGAAGCGAAATATCTAATTAGTTGTTTATTCTGTATTCTGATCCTTGTTCATTGTTTTGGTGGTTCACTTCATGTAACCTAAGGAGCATTTGGGATCATATTTTTGAGAGACGATGAACCATGGTTTGAGCAAGTCTCGTGTTTAAGCACCCATCTCAGAAAAGTGAAGATCATTAACTCATACGGTACATGTCTTGAAATGGAGTTTTTAAAGCATTTCCTCATCAATGGGATTGTACTCGAGGAGGTGGCTATTTATTGGAACAAAAATTCGAAGAGAATGCTTAAGAACATCAAAATGCTAGTTGAGTTTCTTCCTAAAGCCTCTCCAAATGTTGCCATATCGTTCCCAGAGTGTGATGCACCAGAGCCATTTTGGCTCAAGTATTGCCCAACCGCGGAATCACATCGAGGTTGGGGGGAGCAAATTTGAACCTTCTTGGAGGAATTTATTTTTGTCAAGACTTTTTGTTTCAGCCAAACTTATCTGCTAAATGTGAAGGTTCTTGTCGGATGTTTAGACAAATTAAACTATGGATTTTGTTAGGAATGGTTTTGATTTGAGTATTGGTTATCTGTTTGTAATTCATGTGTGGTTGGCATATATCAAAACGTAGGTATTTTAATTATTGAAATATTATGAGAACTTATATATACCCTCCGTCCTGGACAAAATATAATTTGCACACATATTAAGAAAAATAAAAGTAGATGAAAGAGAGTAAAAACGTTTTAAATTTATCCTTAGGCTATTGTATAAAGTGATGAGTTACGTGCTTTATCTCATATTTTTTGGGAGGAAATTTGTACCTTTAGTCATCTTTTTAGAGACCGATGAAGTATATTTTATGTAGTACATGTGAGACTTGAACAATGTCTTGGATATTTTCGGTTACTGGAGTTTACCGTGTTTGCAGACTTGCAATAATAGTATTTACTGTGTTTGGTGGTTCAAACACAAACCAACAAAAATAGGGTAGTCCCTTTGGATCTCAAACTCAACATTTGTGAGTTAAATGAAGTATTTTTGAAATAAATAGCTTCTTGATTATTAAGATTCTCAACATCTTCAAAAGCATCTAACGTCTCACAAACAAGCAATATACTCTCTACACATATCCCTCAAATATTATGAGAATATGATTAAGAAAACAGTTATGATAGATACAACTTTTGACTATATATAGCCTAGCATTGTGGGGGAAATCTTGTAGATTGAAATTTGTTAATTATTCATGGCTGTATATTAAAGCTGGAGAATTGAATTGATAGTAACTTTTATAGTAGAATCATATAGTAAAAAAAGTGATATTAATCTGTATTTTATACATTATTATTACAAAACTCTAAAAATTGAACACAAGTGTATTTGGAGGGGTTAAAAAGAGGTGAAATTCAAATACACCCGGATACAGATGCTACTGATTTTTGTTACGACTAGAAACTAATAAAAGTAAAACCTCAACACACTGGAAGTGAAAACAATAACAATAAAATATTAAAAACAAGAATAGAAACATCATCTCATTCAGGGGCGGAGGGGGGGTCCTGGGGTTCACGGCCCCCTATGCGAGGAATTTTTTATATACTAGGGAGGTCCAAATTTGAAATTGAAATCGGGAAGTCCGGGGTCAGGAGTCTTGTTGAGAGAAGAAGAAAAAAAAATTTATAACTTAGGATTGGGTTGTTTGACTTGTTTTGAACTAAATAGTATGAAAAAAATATTTCTCATGTAGTCATGTTATGTATTTTTTTTTAAAAAGTCATGATGACCCATTAAGCCACTAAAAGTCAACATATTACATTTGTGATATTACCAAATAACAAAACTGCCACCACAAAGACAACATGAAAATATGGTGGAGCGTTTAGAAAATGGTGATATTTCCACAGGAAGAGGTTTGAATCAAGAAACTAGTTTAGCTCGGCCGGGAGCTACACGTTGGGTTCACACTACAAAACAATTGTTCGTCTTCTATCTATGTGGTCATCAGTGGTTGAAGTTTTTCAGAATATATATGAAGATGGACAGGAATCCAAAAGTAAAGGCATTGTTGTGGGCTTGATCGATAAGATGGAAACATATGAGTTTGTATTCATTGCTCACTTGATGAAGGTAGTGTTGGGGTTGACAAATATTTTGTCATAGTTTTTGCAACAAAAAGATCAGAATATCGTAGAGGCCATGAATTTGGTTGTTACTACCAAGAGCAATTGCAACATCTCAGGGAGAATGGATGGGATGATCTATTAGGAGATGTGAATGCAGGTTTTGTTCGAACATAATATTAGCATCCCTAATATGGAAGATAATGTTTGTGTCGCCTTCGTTTGCAAAAACACACATACTTTCTCCACTTTCGAGTTGAGATATTTTGTCAGGTATTCAATTGTTTTTCTCTATTTATACTTCTAATTATGTTTTTGAATATAGAAGTAATTTTATTTTATATTTTTTAGGTTGTTGATCGTATTAGTCAAGAGATGGATAATCGTTTCACTGAGACGAACACGGAATTGCTCTTGTGCATAACATGTCTTGATCCTAAGAATTCGTTCTCCAATTTTAGTTTTTCAAAGTTAGTTCGACTTGCAGAACTATATCCACAAGACTTTTCAATGGATGATCGAATGGAGCTTAAAGAACAACTAAAGATGTGGATTTCTGAAATGAAAGGAAATGCAAGATTTTCTAAACTAGAAAATGTCGGAGAACTTGCAACTAATATGGTTGAGGTGGGATATCACATTACTTTTCATTTAGTATATCTTCTTATCAAGTTGGCTTTAGTTTTGTCTCGCATGTGATCGCTAGCTTAGTGTGGAGCAGTATTTTCTGCGATGAATATTGTTAAGACAAATTTATGCAACAAGATGGGAGATGACTTTCTCACCGAATCGTTTAGTGTGCTATGTCGAGAGATATTTTAGGCGCATTGATAATGAAGTGATTATCCAACATTTTCAGAATATGAGAACTTGCAGGGGTTGGATTTACCGCCTTTACGGTCCGAACTCCGAAGAGAGACTCCGTCGTTCTAGTACCGTTACCGGTTCAACAGTCAACAATGTGTTTCAATTTGTAATTGATTTTTTTTGTTTCAATTGAATTTGAGTAACTAATTGAAATGTTGAATTACTTGTGATTTAGGATTATGATTTTGTTGAATGTTGAATTATTTGTGATTTAGGAATATGGAAAAAAAAAATCAACGAACTAAGAGGCAGTCGAAAAAAAAATTACATGCATAATCCGGACCCCCTGTTGAAATCCTCTAGCTCCGCCACTAATCTCATTGTTTGTGGCAAATTAAATGAGATTTAGAAAACCGGCTTCTACTAACAAAGTTAGTTGTATTGAGCTTTTTGTATTCTACTACACAGTTGTTTGACAAACTTTATGTGGGTGAAGTGAAGGCTCTGAATGCAGAACCACATAATGTAATCTTCTACTTTGTGTCCTAAATATCCTCCTCTCTATTCTGTAGCCTACATATCATCTCTAAACTAAGCTGATATTCCTGTTGCTTCCTTGGGTATCAAAAATAGAAAAGCAACTGGAATGAAAGTGCAGAGGATTTGAATAATAATGCCCAGAAGAAGGTTGTCAAATGAGCCAGAAGAGATATTCAGGATCGAAGCCAATCCAGCACCTACAAATGATCCAACTGTGGACCCGAAGTTGTTTATCGACATGAACAGGGCGAATAGACTCCCTTCTATTCCTGGAGGGCAGAGCTGTCCCGATAAGATCAGGAAAGGCATGAACCTGGCATGAAATGTAGATTAGTTTATATCCAAACAACAGAGGAAGATGTCATCACTAAAAATAGACTACAGATTTATACATGATTTCCTTGATGGATCTTCGTCTACAAAACAAGGACAACTAGACATGTAAAATATATCCAGGATACTCTAATCTACAGAAGCAATGAGCCTTCTGAGAACATACTTGAATTGATTAATTGCGTCAGCAAGAGCAGACCCGCATAGCACCATAATCTTATCGGGTATGCCAAATCCAACATTTAATCGGGACACTAACACTATATCTAGAAAAGTCAAGAAAGACAAACCAACATGAGCCCACCTGCAAAATAATTCATGCACCAAATCAGTCGTTAGAAAATTAATGCGAAAGTGATGGTCAAAAATATTAGTTTAATATAAGCTCGCTTACATGAGAATTCTTCGAAGTTTCATTTTCTTTAAATGGCGATTGTAAATGAAGGTTCCAAGGATGAGGCCTAACCAACCAACAACGCGTGTTGTGCCCAAAAAGGAAGGTTCCAGGTTTAAGAATTCTGTCTGATAGTAAAACATTACGGTCGAGAGGTTCGGAACAGTCACATGAGCTAGAAAAAACCAAGCCATTGGTCTGTCCATGACAAAAAAGAAATTTCATCAATGACAACCAAGATTAAAAGAAACATACTAAGGGAGAGGGAAAGAATAACAATAGTAGTAACAGTATATAGTTATACTAAAAGAATCCCCTTCCAAAAATATAAAAATCTAAAATTAAGGATTGCCACCGATGTTCTAAAAAGCACTAGGCGGGAGGCGGGCGGCCGAGGGGGGCCTAGCGCCTAGGGGGCCTGGGCGGGGGCCTAGGCGAGATTTTTTATTTTAAGCCAATTTTAATATTTTATCTTACATTTATTCAAACAAAACAATAATATAAAGCAAAACAATTTATAATAAATATAATAAAAGCCTTTGCTTAAAATTCAAACACATATTCATATTGCTAATGTCAAAGTTCAAAAACAAACATGCAATTGTTCAAAGTTCAAATATATTTTTAACGTATTAGTTTTATTCATAAACAACAAGATTGCTATTAAATAATAAATTTCAAATTTCAAAATTTAATTCAATATTAAAACTTAAAAACTAAATATAAATTTATGAATTATATTGAATTAAAGTAAATATTACAAATGTATCATCATTTATATAATTTGAAGTTAATACAAGTTCAAAAAATTACAACTATAATAAAATTATCCATTTTGACTTGATATTGTTCATTTCTTGTTGTGATTTGATATACTACAACATGTATTATGAATATGGTAAATCATCAGAAAAATAAATATATCAAGATTCGGTTTGGGTAGTTATTAAAATTAAAAAGAAAACTCTCCGCCTAGGCCCTGCCTAATTTCTTGGAGGAATTTTTTTGCCGTCTTGGGCCTAGATGAGGCGCCAGGGGGGCCTAGCGCCTAGGCGAGGATTTTTAGAACACTGATTGCCACAAAGCGGTCAAAGAGTAAATTTCATATATGAAGTCAATATAAAGTTTTCAGTTGCATAAAAGAGAGATTCTGGACACTGAGAAATTAGAACATCCAACAAAAAGGGTGCCAAAAAATAGTAATCCCTAAACTGCCAAAGAGTCAATTGATATCTCAGTGTTTACCTCAGAATGATTGGCTGTCGGAATGCTCGGAACAAAGTATTTGTGGCCATTTTCAGAGACTGGAACCATCGTACTGCCAATGAGCCATCTTTTTCAGGAATCTGGAATTTATTAGTGATGACTGGTCTTTTTTTGCTTTTTTTCTGTTTCTTCTTTCTCCTTGAAGTCCTGGTTTTGAACTTCTCAAATGAGCTATTATCTTCTTCCACTAAACTTCCATTCATAGTGTGGGATTCTTTTGGAGCAGAAAATTCAGGCAAGACCTTGTTGCCTACGGGTTTCTCCTTGACCAAACCACATGAAACTAGCTGTATGGTTGGCAGGAGAGAGAAAAGAAGAAAAATAATATCAATCTGAAAATTATCTAGTGCATATCCTCCTAATAAACTTCCGAAAATTCCTCCCAAAGCCATGGTCATCCAAGATATTGACTGGAGATCACCAGCAAATGAGGCCCTGGTCATGAGTAAACATGAAATACTACTCAGTTTCTAACTTTCTATCAAGATGATAAGGGAAAAAAATTAAAGATAACATTAGTGTGCCCCCACATACATCACCTTTTTGGTGAGGCAGATTCCAAGGTACTGGAATACACCATTCAAAAAATCAAATACCAAATTTGTCATTAGGATGCAAACACAAGCCAAGCCAATGCTCAATTTCCGGTGCATATCATCATCAAGCTTAATGTTTTAAATCTACACTCAACACTAAGTTAATATTTCAGAAGCCTATTCATGCAAAGCCTAGCTTTATTCATAATTGGCCTGCAAGATTAGTTGAAACTAGAGCTACAACTTGATTCAGTTAACCAGCCAATATGTTCTAGTTCTGCTGAATCTGGACTGTTCACGAGCCGCGCAGTGCGGTGTAATTCCTTTGTGTTCGAATACCTACTGTATCTCAGCATGTTGACAGATTTGAGTCTTTTTTCTTACATCGTTGACAGCTTTGTATACTGATAGGTAACTTGCACCTTCAATTAACAGAGAGTGTAAAGCCAAAGAAAAAGGAGAACTATTTTCAAATGGAACATACCTTTCAAATTTTACAGCCTCGGCTATCATTGCATCAATTACAACATCTGCCATTGCAGAACCCAAGTTTTGCACTGTTAGAAAAATCATGAGCTGGATTCTGGAATCCCTTAAGGTTGTATTTAGGCCCAATATGAGCCATGGTACGAGAGAAAGCAGAGTAGAAATTACTAAGTATGGAATCCTTCTTCTTCCTCCAATTGGGATACAATCAGACAATATCCTGAAAATGGGGGACACATTCAGATTGCAAAAATGTATCAAAGTAACTCCTTGGTGAAAACACCAATCAATAGGAATAAGATTTTTATTTGGTTAGCTGCCTTTTATATACTAGAAAAACAGACCATCCACCCCACTGATTTCTTGATACAATGCTTTTTAATTAATTAGCTCATGAATGATGAAACATTTTGACTTAATACAAAAAAACCATAATGTCATAAAAAGCAGGTGTTTGGGGAGTATTTGTTAAGATAAGGGACATCAACATATATTGTTGTTACTTCTTCAATGAACCATTTTGTGCAGTTACTTCATTTGGTTGCATATAGAGTCATAGACACATGTTTAGATTGCTGAAGGAAGACGAAAAAAGGTCTTTATTTTCCAACAAGAGAAAACTATGTCTGTTATTCTCTTCTATTAAGTTCTTTTAAATTACATACATCAAACACATATTCCATATAGCAATACATATGTCAATACTGCCCTTTCCAGAATGTGTGGTAAGCCAGAACCAACATTAAAGGTGTCTGTAGAAACCACCTACATTTAACATTAAAAATATTCCAAACCGACATGCTTGTTTCCAAATTGAGCAACAAATATATAATGGGTACAAGAGATCAATACCCGTATAATGGTTTTATGCTCCAGGGGAAAAATGCTATTGATATGACAAATTGTGAGGCTGAGGGTGACAATTTAAGCCTGTCTTTCAGCTGGTAAGAAATTGCTGTCCATACAAATGATCGAAAACCCTACACTCGCAAATTTACAGAGAGGAAAGATAAGAATATTGATGAAACATACAAAAAAACAAAAATCAAATGAAGGAAAAACACAAACCACGAGATGTCAGAAACAGCCTTGTAAGTAAAACACTGAGATCTCATTTTTAAATTCAATTCTATAACTATAATATATCTCTAAGATCCAAAATCATCCCGGATAATCGGCTTTGTTTTGCTTTCTGACTCCAAATCCAACACTTAAAGCATTTCACACGCTGGAGAAGACTGTAAACATATCTATCAACAGAAAAAATCATAGAGCAATAACAATGTTATCTACTTTCTTCTAAAGCATTATAAAACCCAAATTCTAGGATTCCAAGCACATATATTGGTAATTTAGTACAGACAAAACCTTGATATGCACTTGCATCAAGCAATGTTCTAAAAACCGCTAGGTGGACCTAGGTGGTGAAGGAGGGCCTTGGTGTTTTCCTATGCGGTGATGCAGTAGAGGACTAATTACACCTATGTGGGGGTCTAGGCTCTCATCCAAATTGAAGCGGTAAAAGACCGCTTAGGCCTAGGCAAAATCTAGGCAGATAAGGAATTTTAGTACATTGGCATCAAGCAACATTGTTTGAGTGGAACCAAAACGTCTTTAAAAAGGCATCCAAAATAAATTGATTTCTACAGCCTTGGTATCAGCACAATAGAGGAAGTCATAGATAACATTTTAAATTTCTGAAAACATGATCTGTAAATATGCCAACTTAAGAACAATAGACCCAGTAGCAATTTCTTAACCATTAGTGCTTGGATGCGCACAAAATAGTCGAGCATGAAACCCTCAAATTAAAGACTAGCAGTCACTTTTGACTCTCATCATTTGATGGAATCAACAATACACCGCGTTTGCAATAACACTCATCTATTGCCTTCTAAACAATTCCAACTCTACAGTCTCACACGGTGATAGATGTTCTCCCATGGCACATTCGCCCTTCCTCCTTGCCGCTCAAAGGGTGTCATATAAAGTGATATGTAAACCAGTACATTGGAGTAACTTCTTGCCAAATCGCCCACACCATTTCTACCTTCATCTCTTTTTTATTACCATCTACATTTACTACTCCTTGCATTCCATCAAAAGTCCTAATTTGACAATTTGTGAAATCCTAAAACTTAAAATTGATGTGAATCATGTGAGTTTTGAAAATAACAAGTTTTTAATAAATAATACTTTATATAATTTACAAAAATTTCATCTGTATTAACTAAAATCAAATGAATTCATATAAATTTGAATTTTAGGAGTTCACAACTTGACTTCAGAAAGTTTGACTGAGGGAGATATATATAAATATATATATATATATGAGTGCTTATATTCAATATGAAAATTAATGCATTCCCATTCTAGAGACTCAATATTTTTTGCCGTCAGGCTTGTATGTGATCTACCCACTTAGGTTTGTACGTAAATCACGAATATTACACAAGTTTCTGCAGCTAACTGTAGCTGGAACTGAGAATTTTGTAGCATGTGATGTGAGTCTTTCACTTGGAAAAGAAACATTCATACTACTTGTAACATAATCTGGTTCCTATGATTTCAAACCATAACTATAAACACGTTATAGGATCTAACAGAAAAGGAAAAAATAAAATAAAATTCTAACCAGAACCTAATCCAAGCGAGCAAATATCATCTAATATAAAATTAAGCTAATCTAAACTCCCCTAAATAAAAATCCTTGGATATTACCCAGAATCCTAAAACAATAAAACAGAGGTATTTATGTCCCAGAAACGCTTTCAATCAAATTCCCAAAAAAAAAAAAGTGCAATCAAGAGAAGTCAACAAGGAAATCCGATGAGAGAGAGAAATTGAGTACCTGGGTGAAGTAAATCAAGCAGATGAGCCAGAGAAAAGAAGTACCGAAAGCAAGTCGTAACCGATTCACCCATTGTATCATATTTTCAATTTAACACGCAGGCAGACGAAGAAGAAGGAGAAGAATTGCCGCTTACTTTCTCTCTCTAAAAATTTTATAATTTTTGATCTCCCGGTCCCTCCCCGATTAGATAGGACCTTCACATATAATTTTATTTTACAACGGCTTCTTTCGTGGTATTTGTCTTCATGCCTAACGAACTTAGACCATGTTTGGATGGAAAATAAAACAGAAGCGAAAATAAGGAAGTTGTTAATTTACACTAATTTATTTTATTTTATCACTTACGGTTATACTTTGCAATCCTATTTTACGGTTATTTTATGTTATTTTATCCTTACTTAACCGCATTTATGTAACACTAGTTGATAGCCCGTGCATTTAAATAATGAATTATATAATTTATTAGTATGATCGTCCTCGAAATTGAAGATATATTATCTATTATAATAATTTAAAATAACTTTTGAGACCATTCATCATATTTATTAAAAAAAAATTAATTCAATAAATTATATTACAAATATAAACTTACAAATATATAAATAATTGTGAATTTCTTATTTACACACCTGTAGATGAATACACACATGGAAATTTTTATAACTAATTCATAATTCATACCCACTACGAATTCATAACAAAATTCTCTTAAATTGAGACCAAACCCTGCTCATTTGACAAAATTACTTTTACAAACTTTGCTCTATCACCATCGAAATCCACTCGTGTTTGTAGGCATAGTAGCGATCTTTTGCTTGCACCGGTTGCGGTCTCAATCGCTTCAATTAGTTCATCTTCGTAAATTTACCTCTACAATCGATTTTATAGAATGTGTAAATAAAAGGAATTTGATTGTCCCAATCGCTCAGATGTGATCCATTACAAAAAGTGAATTAAGCTTCGACTCACCTTAGTTGTCCAAAGATTATGGATTGCATCGACCAAGCCAAATTAGTTCCGATTCTTGATCACATTGTAAGGTCCATCATGGATTTCAACTTCAATGGTGTAACCACCATTGTTTATCGAAAAAATGATAGTCTTCTTGCCACATCGCAAAGATCGTGGACACATCTTGTCTGACTCGCCAGCATCAACCAAGGTATTAGGTATAACCACAAGAAATCGAAAGCGGTGTAATAGGTGAATACAACCGTGAGTCCACTTATAGCCTTCACTTCAAGTTGTGAATGATGCAATTTACTTAAAGAGTTATTATATCAAAGAAAGTTTCATTGCAATAAGTATACCAAAAAAGGGAAAAAGCGTGTACTTCTTCAAGAGGTTCAAGATCTTTCTATGGAGATCATTCTAAACAACCACAGATAATTACTTAAGATTAGGGGCTAGATATATACCCTAAGTCGCCATCACCAATGCAAGCAATCACCGCTTATCCCGAAGCAATCACAATGCATACCCAAGAGTTTCTCCCATCGACCAACCAATCGATCCATATTGCATTTGGAACTCGTGACTGCAAACCCATTTTTCACAACCATAGTTAACATATATGAAAGCCAAAATAATAAGTAAATAACCAAACTAAGATGAATCCAATGCTCACACGCATCCCTCGCAATTTCAAACTTCGGCGATTGAACCAAGAATCCCCGTCTCAAAGAATCATAAGCCCAAAACTCAATCTGGACAACATATTACAGATATCTTTGAACATAACATTAACCCTTAAAGGCTCATTGGGCTCACATTTGAGGGGATGTCCTTCAGAAACATAAATCCGTGGTAGTTTTCATAAAGCGAGAAGTGTTGCACTTAAGCCTCTTAGCAAGTCTTTCAGAAATCCTTCATCGTAGAATACACCCAAATGTAGGACCATTTGCAATCGTCACACGATCAAGTCTGCAATGATTGCCTTCTCCTTCTTGAAAGCGACAAAAGAATACTTTAAAAAATCCACCAAGGAGGCAAGGATATTGAGAGTGCCCAAAAAGTTTGTCACAATATTTGCAGATTGCGAGGAGGAAAGATGCATTTGTCCCACTAAATAGGTTACCATGTTCATCAAAAATAATGAATAAGTAGTCCATAAATTATGGACCAAAAAATTCAAGTAACTATGTTTATTATTCAATAGCAGAATGAAATTCATAGTCATAACTATCTCGAAATTGACCATAACTATCTTGAAGCAAAGCTGCAAAAACACTACCCCATGTACCTTCATCTAATTCCTGCATTTAAAATTGATCAAATATTTTTTGCATTTTCATATTATTGATTTTGAATAATGGAGGAACTGGGTAAAAGTAGATGTGGAGTTTGACAACATGATAATGATACACAGCATATGTAAGACCCTAACTTTTATAAATAAAAATGAATTTTCTATAAATATCATTTTTGAATATTATGGAATTAATTTGAATATTCCGTCTTTATTATTATTTTGTTGGAAAATCATGTCTGTGCGTTTACGCCGGACCTGGTTCCGTCTTTATTATTATTCTGTTGGAATATCACATCTACGTGCGTTCGTTCGTGGGACTGATTTCGCCTTTTATTATTTTGTTGGAACATCCTGCTTGGTCGTAATTTCGCTTTAACCTTGTTCCGTTACTTATTATTCTGTTGGAATAACTTGTCTATGCGAAGTACCGCATGCATGGTGATTTCTTTTATTATTCCATTCGTTATTATACTCAAATTGGTTAAAGTTTTGATGTCTATACTCCATGAAATTAGTGGAATATCCTTGATATTTGCAAGGCTTCATCTAAAGATCTTTCATAGAAATATTCTTCCGAACATTCTTGAATTTTACTCTCTGAAAGCGATATCATGTTGACAATTTGGACGTTATCAGTTCCTAGATAAATTAATTCTTGAACTTGTTTTATTGAATTCTTATATCATTGTCATCATGCTCATGTTTATATTATGTTGAAAGTCATCTGTGGCCTGTGGTGCATAGATGGACTTGGTATGATTATGAGAAGGGATTATTCGGTATAATCATAACCGTAATGTTACAAATGATGTAGTAAAAGTCCTCATTGGCCCGTAGTGCATTGTGGACAGTTGTTGGCATGATCATGACCATTGATGAATACACGAATATCCTTGGTCAGAGTGCATGGATAATTTGTGGTTGTGATACTAATGAATATCCTCGGTAGTAGTCTTGGGGATGATGTGGAGTATTTATTAAGCTGAGTCTTAGTGATAAAAGTCATGAAAAACCTTTTAAATCATAGAAGATAGTAGATTTTATTCTCTACTTGACTCTTCTAATGGATTGATTGTTCCGCTGCAGTTAAACTTGATGTTTGTTATATTGTATCAGTTTAACACTGTTGAAGGCTAACGATAATTTATTCTGCGTTATCTTAATCATAATATTTCTTACTGGGCTAGTTGAGCTCACCCTTTCTTTCACTGTTCTCTTCAGGAAATGAAAATATAGCTGGGACGAGTCGAGGAATGGAGTGATGGTCCTAGATGGTGCATTAGTAGTCCTCACTATTCTGTGAAATAGTGTGATAATAATTGTAATGAGGACTCCTTTTGAGTTTGTATACTCTCTAGTAGACAATATTTGTGTTGAGAGAATGCATATTATGATTTGATATTTTAATGCATGTGTTCATGATTATTTGTAAGGTCCTTTAAAGAATATATGTACAAGGACTTAGTGATAGATCAAAATTGTTAGGTTGATCTAAGCTTTTAACGTGTATCATTCTATTCTAGAATGTATAGATAGAAAGATCAAAACTGTTAGGTTGATCTTGAGATGTAATAGATTAGTCTTGAAGAAATCGTGGTGCATCAATCGATCAACATTCGCGTAAGTCAAGGCGAGAAAAATGTAAAGCTTTGAAGATTGTAGTGTGCCTACCTTGAAAGGGGACTCTTCGAAAATCGTAGAGTGGTCCCAATGTTCACCAAGCTAACTCCACAATTGTGACGCCCCCAAAATAGGTATACAACACCCATTCGAGTCGCCAGGATACATGGTACATAAAAGCAAACTACAACTTCAATAATATAAATGTCGTGTGAAATCTGACAATACAAACTATGAGTTTAAATACAAATATTGCCTTCAGACAATATCCACACGCAAATAAGTCCTCAATACAATTATTCAAACACTAATTTATAACAATAGTGAGGATTTGCTAAAAACATCTTCCTAGAACCATCACTCCACACCCGACTCGATCCTGCTATGTTCTCACCTCCGAGAAGAAAAATGGAACAAAAAAAAAGGGTGAGCTCAACTAGCCCGATAAAGAATATTATGACTAAGATAATATACAACAAATTATCGTTAGTCTTGACGAGGAAAAAAACTACGATAGAATAAAATAGACAACAAGTTTTAGATCAACAAATCTGGTGAAACAACAATCCATTAGAAAAGTCACGAAGAGGATGAATTCTACTATCTTACAATATTTAAGAGTCCATCATCAATATTTTATCCTGTAACAACAATCAATATACATCTTTAATCATCTTTGCACTCTGGCCAAAGATATTCATTTATATCACCCGGTTGGTCATGTTAATCTCAACACTGTTCATCTTTTTACTTCTGGGCCAAAGATATTCATCGATAATCATTTATCTTTTTGCACTACGGGGCCAAAGATATTCAATAATATCATCATTAAGGGTGAGAATGATGAAAAATCAAAACATGGATTAAAATTTAAGAATAAGGGTCCTGACAGATAATTTGGAAGAAATTTTTTTTTTTTTGTTTTTGTGAACAGTACCCATGAGCAGTGCAGTGAACGATGACCGTGAGCGATTACCCGTAAAACAATACCCGTGAGCAATTGCCCATGAGCGATTGCCGTGAAATGAAGCAGTTACCGGTAATGACAAGTTCCAAATTTGATAAAAGTTCGGACCAATATTCCTATGAAATGATATTAGATGAAACGAAATTTCTAATCATTTCAGGAATTATAGAAGCAATACTTACCATAGTAAGTTCAGATTTAGGAATACGAGATGAAATAATATCACTTACATAATATGGAGTATGAAAGGAGATAATATTTCTCATGAGTATTAAAAAAAATATCCTTTACCTTGGTAGAAATTGGATTTAACTGAAATATCGGATATAATTCTGAGAAAATCTTGCAGAAAAATTACGCTCAAAGTATTCTTATACTCAAGAAAAATACTCACAATACTATAGAATAAGAATTTTCTGATAATGAAAATGGTGTGATGAGGAAGGAGGGTTATCCCTCTATTTATAGTGCAGCTACAGAGGAAAGAATAGACTGCTGCCAAAATTTTCATGCCTAACTCCTTAATTTTTCAATGTTGGCGGCCCACTCTTTGAAAATTAACTTGCAGGAAATCCAATTCACCAACCCACTACCACCAACCAATGGCCTAACAACTTATTTTCCCATTTGAGGGCCCACAATAATTAGCAATTTCCTTTCTGAACAACTTCTCACCAACCATTCTCAAAGAACCTTTCTGAAAATAAAATCAAGCATTCCAAATTTATTTTGATTACCTCAAATCCCTTTAACCACATGTTTATATATATATATATATATATATATATATATATATATATATATATATATATATATAATTATAAAAATAGATAAAATACCAATTTTCACATCTTAACAAAATTCCTCCGTTTAAATCCATAATGAATAAATATTTTCTATCATATAAATCAATAATTAATTATTCACAAATAATATTACGAATCACAATTATGACAACGGTAGTTCTCGGAAAGAGGGGCTTTTAGAAAAGGATTTCTCACTACTTGGTAGCCTTGATTAAATGACTTAACCTCTCCTTGTGAACTTTACAGACATTGCCCAATAATGCAATCTAATAATATTATTCAAATAATATGAATTATTGATCGAATAATGGGAAATACTGTCTGTGACAATTATTGAAACAACAATAATATAAAATATCAACGCAGCAATTATTGGACCAATAAATATAAAATATTGAGCAGTAATTACGTAACAATTATTGAGTAGTGTCTTTTACGTAAGAATCAATAATTCATCAATCTTTATCAATCTGGTAATCTTTCTTGTACAAACCACGCGTATTCTTTGTATTTTAACCACCAAGTAATCCAACGATGTTAACGGTAAAAATTATGTCGTTATTTATAAAAATCCCAAATTTGTCGTTTTCTTCATCCGAATAGTTATCTGTTATTATGGGGCCCCACATTAATTAAGCTATGTCAGTAAATGCGAATATTCCGAACAAAAAAATATATTCCACGACGAAACGAATATTCTCAAACAACAATGATTATTTTATAACCACTTGTTTATTTTTCAAAATTTGCACATTTCACCCATAACCAAAGTATTATATCAAATTAATACCTTATTAATTCAAAATAGAGGAAATTCAATTTTATTTATAAAAAGTTGGGGTCTTCTGACCTCCCTCCTTATAAAATTTAAATCCTCGAAATTGACGTCGTGCACAATGTGTCGAAAAGGTGAGGATACCTCATTTTCATTTAAACTCCAACTCCCACGTCATTTCCTCGATAACATGGTTCCTCCACAAAACCTTAACTTGTGGTATAATCTTGGTGCGTGGGACATGTTCTTTCTATCCAAGATCTTGTGCAATACCTCTCGTCGTTAAATCTTGGTTTATCTCGTCTAGTTCTAACAACTTGATAATGTGGTTTGGGTCTTTCACATATTCTGAAGCATAGATATATGAAAAAACATTATGAACACGAGACATGTTAGGAGGTAACGCGAGTCTATAGGCCACGTTCCTATTCGGTCGATAATCTCAAATGGACCAATAAACCTTGGATTGAGCTTTCCTCTTTTTCCAAATCTTGTAACTCCTTTCCATGGAAGCAACACGTAACAATACATGATCTCCAATATTAAACTCCATCCTTTCTATGAAGATCAACATAACTCTTTTATCGATCTTGTGAGGTTTGAATCGTCTTGAATCATTTGGATCTTTTACGTAGTCATCCGTACTAATTACGGTCCCAACAACGTTGTTTTCCCACCTCGTCCCAAAGCATCTTTGGAAGCGACATTTTAAATCCATCTGGCGCCTCAAATGGAGCCATGCCTATACTTGATTGATAAGCTTTGTTGTTGTAAGAGAATTCCACCAGATGGCAAATACTTATCGACTTCCTTTGAAATCTAGAACACAAAGTCTTAATAGATCTTGAGGTTTGAATAGTCCTCTCTGATTGTCCGTCCGGTTTGAGGATGGTATCTTTGGGCCAATAAATAAATCCGTGCCCATAGCTTTACTGTAAGCTAACCCAAAATCTTGAAGTGAATCTTGGGTCACGATCCGAAAACTATGGATCTTGGCGTGCGATGCAATCGTACAATCTCATTCACGTCTGTACGAACGCAAGGCGTTCGAGGAATAAATTTCTCGTGTCGGCGATAAATGAAACAAACTTGGTTAATCTATCAACAATAACCCAAATTGCATCATGCCTTGAGAAACCTTGGGAAGACACATAACTTGAATCCATTGTAATGTGTTCCCACTTCCATTCCGAATCTCAGTGGTTCTGATGGACCCTTTGGCATTTGATGCTCGCTTTTTACTTGTTGACAAGTTAAACACCTCGAGATAAACTCACGATCTCTCTCTCTTCATATTGTTCCACCAAAATGTATATCGAATATCATGATACATTTGGTACTCCCGAGATGGATTGCAAATGGGGTGTTGTGTGACTCCATCATGATTCATCTTCAAGTCGAGAATCGTTAGGAGCAAAAAGTCTAGAGTTGACTCAAGTATTCCTTCCTCATCGATTCTTGCTTACGGAATAACACCTTCTTGCACTTTCTTCTTCATTTGTATCATTGGTCCGTAGCTTGAAAGCGACTTTAACTTTATCAATTAAAATCGGTTCTACTCGTATATTAGCCATCATCATGTGGGACCACAGGTCTTTAATTCTACCTCCATCCTTTGTAAGTCATACAAAATGGGCCTTTGTGTTGACAATATTGCTTTCGTCTTTCGCGTATGATCTTCTACTCAATAAATCGTCGACTCTACGTTAAACTTTTCGGGATGATATTGAATAGTGTGATCGTAATCTTTCAGCGGCTCCACCAACGTCGTTCTGCGTGTTGAGTTCTTTTTGGGTGAAGAAATATTTGAGGCTTTTTATGATCCGTATAAATCTCCACTTTTTCTCCATACGGTAGTGTCTCCAGATTTTCAACGCTAAAAAGCATTGCTTGACTCTAGATCATGAGTAGGAAAATTCCTCTCATATTCTTTGAGTTGTTGTGAGGCATAAACTATGACTTTCCCACGTTGCATGAGAACACATCCTAACCCTTTGCACGAAGCATCCTGTATATAACAAATCCATTTGAACCGGATGGTATTGCGAGCAGTCTTAAAATGAGTCTCTCTTGAGCTCTTGGAAACTCTTCTCACATTCCTCACTCCATATGAATTTTGTATCTTTCTTTCGAAGTCAATTTGAGTTAGCAGATGGCGATTCAAGAAAATCCTTCCTACGAATCTCAGATAATAACCAATTAAGCCCGAAAAAAAATTGCGTCTTGATCATGAACTTGTTTGCTCCTAACTTTGTATTGCTTTAATCTTGGCGGAGTCAGCAGATATCTCCTTTTTTTGACATCACGTGCCCAATGAATGCTACTTCCTCATGCGAGTCGCATTTCTTGACTTGGCATAAAGCTTGTGTTCACGAAGTCTTTGTAGTACCGACTTCAAATGGTGCTCATGATCTTCCACGGCTTTTGGAATAGATGAGGATGTCATCAATAAAGACAACAACGAATGATCCAAATATTCCTTGAATACACGGTTCATCATATCCATGAAAGCGGCGGGAGCATTAGTCGATCCAAAAGACATGACTAAGAATTCATAATGCCGTCTGCGAGTCCTAAAGCGCGGTCTTTGGAATATCCTCAGTTTTAATCTTCAGCTGATGATATCCAGAACGAAGATCGATCTTTGAAAAGAATTATGCTCCTTGTAACTGGTCGAACAGGTCATCAATGCGAGGTATGGGATACCTATTCTTGATGGTGACATGGTTCAATTCTCGGTAGTCAATACTGATCGCATACTCCGTCTTTCTTCTTTCTGAATAAAATAGGAGCACCCCGAGGAGATGTCTTAGGGCCAATGAAACCGATGTCTAATAACTCACGTAGTTGGACTTTTAACTCCACGAAGTTCAATAGGAGCCATTCGATATGGGGTTTTAGAAATGGGTTTTATGCGGTTCAAGGTCGATAAAGAATTTAACATCACGTTACGGGGTAAGCAAGGGAAGCTCTTGGAAATACATCGGGGAATTCTCTAACCACAAAAATATTATTCAAATCGACTTGTCTTTATTCAAATCCATAACATGGGCTAAGAAAGCTTGACATCCGTTTTTCAATAAGCGAATAGCTTTGTGGCTTGATATGATGATGACCGATTTTAGTGGTTTAGTGGTTTGAATTAAGTATAACAGAGTTGGTTAGGAATATGAAAACTAACAACCTACGAAAACAATCAATTTTGGCATGATGGTGGTTAACCAATCAATTCCTAAAATCACATCAAAAGCAAGTATCTTTAAAGAGATAAGATCAACGGTAATGTGATAGTGCCAACTTGGATCATGCAAGATTTATAAGCGTAGATGTAACGAAGGTTTCACCCAATGGAGTTTCAACGGATAAATCAAAGTCTAATTTCTCCGGAGTCAAGTTTAAGCGTTGAGCCTGGCGGGAGAGATAAAGAATGGGTAAACAGCAAATATCTAGTAAGGTATATACTTATGTGAAATTCAAAATTAGCTTACCGTGATCACCTCGTTAAGGTTCCTCGCGTTTTGGCGATCGCGACAAACGCTTCTTCCGAGGCTAACGATTTCGACTTATCTCGGGGCGATGACTTGGAATCACCAACTCCTGCTTGAACTTGGTTTCGCTATATAATACAATCTCGGCGATGTGGCCTTCCTTTCCACAGTTGTAACATACCTTGGATTGTTGTGGACGGTTTGGGTGATATGTCCCTCCTTCCGCATTTGTAACATCTAATGGCGGTCGTTCTCCTCCCCTAAAATTTGTTGTTGGTGTTTGGTCTTTGCTCTTGATGTCTTCCGTCGTTGTTGAATCTCCTCTTTTGAAATTTCCACTTGACCCACTCTCTCCTATTATCATGTCCCACGATTACCACACAGTGGTTCTGCCTTTGTCCGTATTCTTTCATCCTCGCAGGTTATCATCGTTCTATGATGTTGTTTATCGCCGATATGACCACTAGTTGTGGTCCCTCGGTTGAGTATACTCATTATCTTGCTTTCTAATAATTGAGCCACATTTACAACATCTGAATAGAGAAAAATTTATGAGAATGAGAGATATTGTCGTATCTTAGGGTTTTGAACCTCTCGAAAACATCCATCATCGTTCCTCATTCTCCACCAAATGAGGTCTGAAACACGGATAACTCTGTAAACTTTGCCTCGTCTTTGAGACAATCGTCATGTTTTTTTTGTTCCAATCGATGAACTCCACTTCCTTCCGTATAGCCGAACACTTTCGGAAAAGTATTTGTCATTAAATAGTTTCTGAAAGCGTCTCCCGAAGACATCTTTGAGTCTTGTTTGGATGGAGTGCGCTTCAGACTCCCACCGATGAATCCTTTCCCCGCCACGAACATAAAGGTGGTGAATGGAACCTTACATTCTCCGTGCATCCCAAGACATTGAATATCTTGGTAATTTGCTTGACCCATGTTTCCGCCGTGATCGGATCTGGTTTTCCCTTAAATTACGGTGGTCTCAACTCTTTGAAGCTTGCTTGTTTGTGACAACCCGTGAATTCTTATCATTTCTCTCACTGTATTTTGAACACGAGTCTCCTCGTTTGATTTTGCATGAACTTCAAAAAAGCTTCTAAACATCGCATCATTCATCGTTTGCTCGGTAGTGTTGTTTACGGGAGGAATATTGCCTTCTGATGCGTTCTCTGATTTGTGACTAAAGGTGTCTCCACAGGTCTCATACACTCCATTGTTAACATTCTCGGTTGCCATCTTAAATCTTGCCATAAAAACAAGGGTTAATTAAACAAATTAACATGTCACATAATATCCTATATTATGACTGACCAACAAATAAGCTTAGGTAGGACACACTAGCCCTCTGGATTTACTCTCCTCTCCCTCTATCGAGGTTCTATTCCCCTCCTGATCTCCGCTTGATATCTCATATCCTAATCTCGATACCAATTGTGGCGCCCCAAAATAGGTATCTGACACCCATTCTGAAAGTCGCCGGATACATGGTACATAAAGCAAGCAAACTACAATTTCAATAATCTGAAATGTCGTGTGAAATACGACAATACAAATGTGAGAGTTTAAATACAAATATTGCCTTACAGACAATATTCACACATGAATAAGTCCTCAATACAATTATTCAAACACTAATTTATAGCAATAGTGAGGAATTTGCTAAAACATCTTCTAGAACCATCACTCCACACCCCAACTCGATCCTGCTATGTTACTCACCTCACGAGAAGAAAAATGGAACAAAAAGGAAAGGGTGAGCTCAACTAGCCCGATAAAAATATTATGACTAAGATAATATACAACAAATTATCGTTAGTCTTCAACGAGGAAAAACTACGATAGAATAAAATAGACAACAAGTTTTAGATCAACAAATACAATGAAACAACAATCCATTAGAAGAGTTCTGAAGAGGATGAATTCTACTATCTTCTAATATTTAAGAGTCCATCATCAATATTTTATCCACAAGTAACCACAATCAATATACATCTTTAATCATCTTTTTGCATTCTGAGGCCAAAGATATTCATTTATATCACCAGATTGGTCATGTTAATCTCAACACTGTTCATCTTTGCACTACTGGGCCAAAGATATTCATCGATAATCATTTATCTTTGCTTGCCTGAGCCAAAAGATATTCAATAATATCATCATTAAGGACTGAGGATGATGAAAAATCAAAACATGGATTAAACTTTAAGAATAAGGGTCACAACAGATAATTTGGAAGAAAAAAAATTTTTTTTTTTTTTGCAACAGCGATACCCATGAGCAATACCCGTGAACATGCACGTGAAATTACCCGATAATGACAAGTTCCAAATTTGATAAAAGTTCGGACCAATATTCTATGAAATGATATTAGATGAAGCGAAATTTCTAATCATTTCGATAATTATAGAAGCAATACTTACCATAGTAAGTTCAGATTTAGGAATACGAGATGAAATAATATCGCTTATATAATATGGAGTATGAAAGGAGATAATATTTCTCATGAGTATTAAAAAAAATATCCTTTACCTTGGTAGAAACTGGATTTAACCGAAATATCGGATATAATTACGAGAAAATCTTGCGAGAAAAACTACGCCAAAAGTATTCTTATACTCGAAGAAAAATACTCACAATACTTTAGAATAAGAATTTTACGATAATGAAAATGGTGTGATGAGGAAGGAGGTTATCCCTCTATTTATAGTCTTATTCTGGAGGAAAAAAATTTCTTGCCAAACTTTTCATGCCTAACTCCTTAATTTTTTCAATGTTGGCGGCCCACTCTTTTGAAAATTAACTTGCGAAATCGATTCACCAACCCACTACCACCAACCAATGGCTAACAAATTATTTTCCCATTTGAGGGCCCACAATAATTAGACAATTTCCTTTCTGACCAACTTCTCACCAACCATTCTCGAGAACCTTTCTGAAAATAAAATCAAGCATTCCAAATTTATTTTGATTACCTCAGTCCTTTAACCACATGTTTATATATATATATATATATATATATATATATATATATATATATATATATATATATATTTATAAAAATAGATAAAATACCAATTTTCACATCTTAACAAAATTCCTCCGTTTAAATCCATAATGAATAAATATTTTCTATCATATAAATCAATAATTAATTATTCACAAATAATATTACGAAATCACAATTATGACAACGGTAGTTCCCGAGAAGAGGGGCTTTTTCGATAAGGATTTCTCACTTCTTGGCCTTGATTAAATGACTAACCTCTCCTTGTGAGAACTTTCTAGACATTGCCAATAATGCAATCTAATAATATTATTCAAATAATATGAATTATTGATCAAATAATGGGAAATCTTATCTTAGTGACAATTATTGAAACAATAATAATATAAAATATCAACGCAGCAATTATTGGACCAATAAAATAAAATATTGAGCGATAATTCTTTGTAACAATTATTGAGTAGTGCCTTCTTACGTAAGAATCAATAATTCATCAATCTTGTACAATATTGTGTCTTTTTTTGTCTACAACCAATGCGTATTCTTAACGTATTTTAACCACCAAGTAATCCAACGGTGTTAGCAGTAAAAAATTATGTTGTTATTTATAAAAACCAAATTTGTCGTTTTTTCTCATCCGATAGTTATTACATTATGGGGCCCATAATTGATTGCTACCAGGTAAATGCGAATATTCCCGAACAAAAAGAATATTCCACGACCAAGCGAATATTCCCCGATAACAATGATTATTTTATAACTACTTGTTTATTTTGCAAAATTTGCACATTTCACCCATAACCAAAGTATTATATCAAATTAATACCTTATTAATTCAAAATAGAGGAAATTCAATTTTATTTATAAAAAGTTGGGGTCTTACAACAATCGTAGTGTGCTGAAGGAAACGTGAAGTTTATAAGTTAACGATCGTAGTGTGCTCTCGGGAGCGTGAGTCGTCAACAACAACTAAGAGAAGATCGTAGTGCGTGAAAGTTTAAGAGAAATCGTAGTGTTCTCAATCGATAGCATCGTCGTAGTATGCAAGTCAAAGCCACTACGATCTTAACAGTAGAACATCACGATCCAATCGTAGAGCATCATCATCTCATCGAGAAAAGCGTCAAGCCTCATGAGTTGTTAATTCAACATACGAGGAATGGATCCCAGTCTTTGCAGTCTTTCATCAGGTCCCGAATATATGAAATATCCTTAGTATGCAACAAAGCGTATATGAAGAAGCTAAGGATAGTCTTATGGATAAGAGGACAAAACACCTTTTCGGTGGTAGGTGAGAAAAGCGACCTGCAGTGTCGATGAGCCAAAATGCGAAATTCGAGAGATGTGCAAAATGTCTCCATCACGACGACGAAAGTTCGGAAGCATTTAATGCCACAACGGATGGATCCAACGGATAGTTTTCAACATCACGTATATCTGATCGGGATGGATGAGAGAGAAAAACAAGCAAGCAATCAAACATTCAACGTGAAGAATTCTCTAAGGCTCAACTCTACGATCCGAGATATTGAAAAGCTTGCTCAACTACTTAGTTCTTAACGAACCAAAGGTTTTTACGATGAAAGCTGGTAGCAACCTTGAGCAACAACAACAACCATCATCAATCAATGAAGAAGAGTACCAAGTCTGTTGGACTTGAAGAGTTAAATAGTGAACTATAAAGAAAGCCAAATCTTTGGACTTGAAGAGTTCAAGTGAACTAGAAGTTCTGATCTGGCCGGCTAGAAGGAATCATGTGATTCGAAAGATTGTAAAAGACATCCTTAGTGGATATCCTACTTCGTTGAGTAGAAGAATGGACTATGAGCTTTGAGTGCTTCGAACCACTTAAAATAATCGTGTCATCTATATCGATATAATCATTATATCTGCTATAATCGCTATATCTGCTATAACCGCTTTTACTAAACATAACTTCATTGTTGGTTAAGAAGATTAAAACAAATACTAATTCCGCTAAGTTTTAATCACTATCTAAGAACAAGTTTAAAATAGAAAAGATTTTCAAATATCTATTCAACCCCTTCTACAGATAACTTGTGCTCTACTAAGAACTAACAATTGGTATCGAGGCGGGTTCTATTTTACAAACTTACACGCTTTAGTAGATCCAAATGGCACTTTTCGTCTTAAGCGAATCCGGGACCGGGGGAGGCAACAAGCCACCAATGTGCAACAAAGATAAATTTGCTAACTGGAAAGTTAGAATGCAAGCTTACATGGACTCAATAGATGAAGATCTATTTGAGACTGTTCTTAATGGGTCCTATATACCAACAAAGCTTGCACCAACCATTGACAAGCCAAACAAAGTACAAATCAAAGTGAAAGAAGAATGGACAGATACAGAGAAGAAAGCCGTCCAACTCGACAAAAAGGCTAAGAACATCCTGTTCCAATCCTTGGAGGACGATCTGTTTGACAATGTTGTAAACTGCAAAATAGCCAAAGAAGTCCAGGGAAGCATCACGATCATGCATTTAAGAAGGCCCAAAGAAGTTAGAGAGAACAAAGCAGATCTTCTAACACAAAGAAGATCGAGATGTTTGCTTTCCGTGTGCAAGGTGAAAATGTAAGCGCCACTTATGAAAGATTCAACATTACGCTTTCAACTCTACGAGCGTATGGAAAGATCTATCATAACAAAGATCGACCATAAAGTTCATGAGAGCCCTACCGAAAGCAAGTGGGATGCCAAGACCAACGCAATAAGAGAAATCAAAGAATCTTAACGAGATGACAGGTTCAACAAGCGTATGGCAATCTCGACATCTGGTGGAGGTGACCCAACGTCTTTGAAACCCTTTCGGAAGGAAGAAGGAAGAAAAAGGGTGTTGCTCTCAAAGCAACTGAAAGTGTATCAAAAGTCATCACTGAGATTGAATCTGACGATGATGAAGACGATCTTGCCATGATGGTAAGAAAATTAAGAAGGTTCATGCGTAAGGTCAAAAGCCGTGCAAGCAAAAAAGAAGGTCGTAAGAACTACAATAGCGAGAAGCAAATAAATGATCTATCTTCTAACCTGCGAAGAAGCACAGGGGCATTTCATTGTCAATATGAACAAACCCCAAGAGAAGAACTAAAGAAGAAACAACATGGAAAGAAGGAATACAAAAGAAATAAGAGGCCTCATAAAAAAGACAAAGGCACAGTGGTAATTTGAGAGGATCATGGGTGATTCAGATAATGATTCAAATGCTGACTCTAGAGATGAAGAAGAACCATAAATGGCCAATCGTGCTTAATGGCCAAACATGCAAAAAGGACAAACAAAGCCTCAACATTCACAATGTAAATCTCGATGAGGTATTTGATTTCAACTCACCGATGTAGATATGAATGACTTAAATGATCAGACCGCGCGCATAACCAATGATCTACATCAATACATGAAGTGGTTCAGAGTGTTGTTCAAGGATCATTCACTTCTTCAGGAGGAGAAGAAAGTTCAAGAAGAGCTTGAAACAAAACCCTTCTAAGTCTTGATCTTCTCTCCAAGCTTGAAGCTAAGAATGAAACTTTAAAGCAGACAAACACACATCACACAAAAAGAGAGTCTAAGCTAACCTCTAAAATTGAGGATCTAGAGAAGACTATCTCGCATGGAATAAATCCTCAACATCCATGGACCCGCTGCTTCTAGTCGGAGAAGCACATTCGACGAAACGAGGCTTAGGCTTTGGGAATCCATCTCGAGCTAAGTGTGGAAAAGATAATGGAAACTAGCTCCGTAATGTCTCGAGCTTTAGTAGAGGCATTGCTTTTGTTAAATCCTCTCACATTGGAAGAACCAATTCAACCTTGTTCTCTCGATTCTAGTTATACTCCAAGAAGTAAAGGATCACATCGCGGTGATGCAGGTTTCATAAAGGAGAAGAAGTAACTCCAACCTCTACCTACCAACCTCGAAGAATCGTAGAAATCAAGCAAAACTAACTCTACTGAATCTCTTTGGGAAGGTACAGTAGAGGTAAGGCTCACTCATCACTATTTATAAAACCCTAAGGACACGTGGAAGAAAGAGAATCAGTTCAACAGAAGGCTAACTAAGGAACCACACAAGTCCAAGTGGAGGATGAATCACACACACATAGGCATGCATCATAATAGATGTGTCATATATGATAAGTATGGTCATAAAGCTACAAAGTGTTATTATAACTCCGTGCATGTGAGACCCAAGACTAGACAAGTTTGGGTTCCCAAAGGCACTAACACAGAAGAACCCATACAAATATGGGTACCAAAATGAAGGTAAAAATGTTTTGACAGGAAAAGAGCTCCACGACCTCAACATGGTATCTAGACAGTGGATGCTCAAGGCATATGATAGGGAACAAAGCTCTGCTATCTAATTATGTAAAAAAGGAGGGTCCCTCGGTCATCTTTGGAGATAACGGCTCGGGCAAGACAAGAGGATATGGCTCTGCTGGCAATGGTGCAATATCTTTCAGCAAAGTAGCCTATGTGGAAAGACTTCAACACAACCTTCTAAGCATCAGTCAACTCTGCGACAAGGGTCATCAAGTAACATTTCTCAACAATCAATGTCAAGTCAGAGATCTGAAGACATCTGCCATAAAGCTAACCGAAATAAGAGAAGGGAATGTTTATACTATAGACCTTGGTCAACTAAGCTTTGATGAAACAATATATTTTCTGGCAAAAGCATCCGAGAAATGAAATTGGCTATGGCATGTAAGAAAGTCCCACTTAAACTTCAAAAGCATGTCCAAACTGCATCAAAGGATCTCGTGGTGGTCTACCCAAGTTCAACTTTGTGAAAGAAAAGGCCATGCAATGCCCGCCAACTTGGAAAGCAAACCGTAAGCTCATTCAAGAAACAAGATCGCTAACTCCATTGACAAACCCTACGGGTTGCTCCACATGGATCTCTTTGGGCCAATCCAACAACCGGTCTTGGAGGAAAAAGATACTCTCTGAGTAGTGAACGATCTACACCAGATTCATACGGGTATTCTTCCTAACTTCAAAGGATGAGACAAGTTCAATTAATCAAGATGTTCGGATGGTGATGAATGAAAAGGAGAAAATCAAGGCCATAAGGAGTGATCATGGCGGAGAATTCGATTTCTCGAAATGGATCGATTCTGCATGCATAATGGCATCGATCCATAACTTCTCGACTCCACGAACTCCTCAATAAAATGGAGTTCTTTGAAGAAAAAACGAGAACCGATAGAGGCTAGAAGGACTCTACTAGCAATGACCCATCTGCTGAATACTTACAGTGTTGCCAACATCATCATTGCATGCTACATACAATAGAATATATCATTAATTCACTCTACGATCGAGAAGACACCCTACGAGTCGTGGAAAGGAAGAAAGCCAAGTGTTAGCTATTTCCGTGTCTTTAGTCATACATGCTATATTCTCAACAACGGAAAGCGATGTCGACAAAATTCCATTGAAGTCGGATGAAGGGATCTTTCTTGGATATGCCACGCACAACAAAGCTTACAGTGGTCAACAAGAAGACACCGAGTGTCGAAGTCTCAATACATATCATCTTTGATGAAACCGACTTAGACAAAACGATTGCCTCAAGACACTACTGACCAGATAGTCACAGACACTACAAATGAAGTCGTCGAGCTAAACACTACGATCGTAGTGCGGATAAGTGAAATCGTAGAAATGTGATAATGAGATCGTAGAGAGGTCCATTCAAGACAAAATGAGCCTCCCAAAGAAGAAGAAGAGATAGACCTTGAAGACTTAAGGCGGAAGGCATCATAACGGATGTCCCAACCGAGAATGATGGGAAATAGATCACACTCGGGGATCTAATCATTGGATATCCGGAAGTCAAGAGTCAAAACAAGAGGCTGCTTTCGGAATGAATGCTTCTACCTAAGCTTCCCGTCATAGATAGAGCCAAAGAAGATAGAAGATGTTATGGAAGACTCCGGTTGGATAGAAGCCATGCGGGAAAAACTCAACCAATTTGAGCGAAAGCAAAGTGTGGAGATTGGTACCAAGACCAAAGAGTCATCTTGTCATGGAACCAAGTGAGGTCTTCGAGAACAAAATGGATGAAGATGGGGTCATTACAAAAAAAGGCAAAGCAAGATTAGTGGCAAAGGGTTATTCTCAAGAAGAAGGCATTGACTATGATGAGACATTTACTGTTGCGGATTAGAAGCTATCGAAATCTTTCTTGCCTTTCTTTGCTCACATAAAGTTCAAAGTCTTTCAGATGGATGTCAAGAGTGCATTCCTAAATGGAGAGCTTCAAGAAGAAGTCTAAGTAGAATAACCTTCAGGTTTCATCAATCCATCTCTTTTTAATTATGTCTATAGATTAGATAAAGCTTTATATGGTCTTAAAGAAGCACCTAGAGCATGGTATGAAACAACGACTAACTTCTTAATAGAAAATGGGTTCACTTTAGAGGTAGAGTAGATACCACATTGTTTCTTAAAAGCATAAGAACAAAGTCTTATTAGTTCAAATATATGTTGATGATATCATTTTGGTTATATGATGAAAAGTTATGTAAGAGATTCTCTAAGCTAATGCGAGCAAGTTTGAAATGAGCGTGATGGGTGAAATTGAATTTCTTCCTTGATCTATAGTGAAATAAACCGATGAAGGAATATTCATCAACCAAGCCAAATACATCAAAGATTTATTAAAGAAGTATGGCATGGAATCGACCTCTCCCATGAAAAAACACCAATTGCTCCCTGCAACCAAGCTTGACAAGGATGAGAATGGTAAGCGTGTTGATATAACTCAATCTGAGGTATGATAGGTTCTCTTTTATACCTAACTGCGCCGATGAACCAGGATATAATGTTTCAAACATGCGTATGTCTTAGATTTCGTGCTATCCTTAAAGAGTCACATTTATCTGCTTAGTGAAGAGGATCTTCGAAGTATCTTAAGGGTACACCCTACTTGGGGCATGGTATCCCAAGGAATCCTCTTTTGAACTAATAGGATACCACAGATCTTTGACTTTGCGGGATGCAAAATAGATAAAAAAAGAGTACCAGTGGCACTTGTCAATTACTAGGAACAGATTTTGTGTCTTGGTTCAAAGAAAAAGCAAAACTCGATGTCCACTTCAACCGGAAAATTTGAATACATTCTTTGTTGGAAGGCTAACGTACTCGAATCATTTGGATGAGAAATCAATAATGACTATGGGTTTGATTTCAAGTCTATACCTATACAATGTGATAATACAAGTGCCATAGCAATAACTCATAATCCTCATTATGCGTTACAGAACCAAGCATATAGAGATAAGGTATCACTTCATTAGGGATCATATGCAAAATAGAACTATTTCTTTACAATATATCCCTACCGAAAATCAACTTGGCTTTGATGTTTTTACTACACCATTAGATGAATCCAGTTTTAACAAGTTAATAAGTGAGCTAGGCATGCTAAATCTTCAACCTTGAATCTATGCTCTCAGATTGTCTAACCATGGCATGGATATAAAAGCTGCACTCAAAATCGTGAGACATGATAAAGGAAAGATCACGATCGTGAAATTTGAATAATCAACTACCTCAACGATCGCGACAAAGACTCAACTTTCGTAAGTCACGGACTCGACGATCGTAGGATAGACTCGACGATCGTAGGACGAGACTTGACGATCGCGGGATGACTCTACACAAATCTTGATCAAACTCAACGATCTGCCGGACGGACTCGACGAATGACTCTACGAATCTTGATCGACTCAACAACTTCCTGGACGGACTCGACGATCATAGGGCGGGACTTTCTACGAATGGAGAACCGACTCAACAATCAAGACTATCTCTACGATCGTAGTCATCCCGAGGACATCTCGGCCCTTGAAGACTCAAAGGAAAATCAATACATTCCTAAACAAATCAAAATCGTAGAGCCAAGCAAAATGCAACACCGTCCCACTAAGTCAAAAAGAGAGAGGGAAGCTACAAGTACAAATTGGAACCGTGATTTTGAAATCTGTAGTTCAAAGGATTATCTCTCATTCTCTCTCTCTCTCAAAGCAAAACCCTAACTCGGATAAAAGCTCAAGAAGATATCTCTCTTCAACTAAAGAATCAATGGTACACTTCTAATGTGATTTGAGACTCATGACTCTGTTTTGTGAATTCAAAACCGCTTCCACCAAAGTTTCACAAGATCTTAGCCTTAATAAAGAAAGCGAGGTCTCGAAGAAGCGCCAAAGACCGATACACTCATCTATCCTAAATTGGTGAAGGAGTTCTACAAAAATGGAGTGTCTGAAAACAACACCATCACCACACGAGTTAGAGGAGTTGAAATAAAGCTAGGGAAGAAAGACGTCAATCGGCCTAGGTTTCAAAGAATGTGGGGCATCCATTTCTAAATAGCATAAGATTTCGGGAGGGATCAAGAAGATGCATCACAAAAGAACCCTCTCGTGAAAGGCTACAAAAAGAAGGAGTTCCTCGGAGGAATGAATTTTTGGGACATTATTGGAAATGCATCTGCTTTGTAGAACTCGAGTCATGACTTCGATAAATGAGGCTCAACTTAAGCTTCATGGCAATATAGTATATGGAACTCAACTTAACTATGGGGCTGTATTGCTCGAATGGATCGGCAAGTGGATCGTAAGCTCGAAGAAATCAAAGAGCACCCCAAAGATGCTGTATGGGAGGTTCATTAGCATCATTCTGCAATCTGCATTGGGTGACAAAATTGGGGATAATGAAGGAGAAGCCATCAACCCAAACCGAAGAATGACACAGCAGTTGTTCAAAAACAAGGAAAGAAACCCTGCTGAGTTCGTTCAAATGATGACAGAGTCAAGTGGGAGATCTGAGGAACAAAAAAAAGCAGGCTTTCAAGGAGGAATGTCTGTTGTCAGAGAAGTTAAAGAAGAAGGAGAAGCAGACAAGGGAGAACCCTCTACCCTTGCCAGAAAAAGCAAGGGCAAAAGGAAGCTGAGAGCAAGACAAGTTGAAGAGCCTCAAGGATCAACAACTAACATTCCTGCAGAGTCCTCTGACATAGAGACTCTAAGGAGGCTAAGAAGATCTGACAACAAGAAGAAGTGAAGAAGATCAAGCCACCATTTCACAAATCGTAAAGAAGAACAAAGATGGGTCATAAGTCCAAAAGACCAACAGTGTCTTGATCGTAGAGACTCTGTTGTTCTCTAAAAATAGGCCAAGTGTGGCAGAAATGGAGGAAGCTGCTTCAAGGAAAGTGGCTGATCAACGAGGCAAAACAAAGACTCTCTTGAGTCCAGAAGTGGTGACTAAAACCAGAAAAGAAAGAGAGAAGGTGATCAAGTATATTCTTGAGAATGAGAAAAATCTTGAAGAAGGAAGCCAAGAACATGGGTCGCAAAAGTAGAAGCGCCCCCAAGTGTAGAAGAGGAAAATGCTCCAAATTTGAGGGGAGAACTACAAATTCTCATGATTGAGTATACACCACCGAGGGGAGAAGCCCTCACCCACGAAGAAGAGGTTCTAGCTAAAGGGACTTTCTGAACATAAGAAGATGTACCAAATTGAGGGGAGTTTCTAAACCTCCAAGAAGATGATTATATTGAGGGGAGCCTCACAATATCCCAATAAATTTGAAGAAGGTCCTTGTTCAAGATGAAGATGAACCAATGCCAAACATTCCAGAGAGGCCATTGAGATAATGGAATCCTCAAATAGAGATAGTGAAGAGGAAGAAGATGATGATGACCTACAAATCATTTATGAGGGCAAGGATGGATATAGAAGCTATCTTTACAATCGGATATTCTCTTTTCTACCCATGATGGCATACCATCGAGCTCAAATTATGAAATCATGGGACCACATGTTACGAGCTTCAAGGAATATCCAAAGAATCACGATTCTGCTCACGGATTTTCGAAAGTCATCTTCACCAAAAAGTGATTCTGACCATTCCTCATCAAATGTCAAACCCGAGGTATTGGTTATCCTACAAGCTTTAGAGTTAATCACCAAATATCATCTTCATTTAGCCAATTCTATGAATTTCCTAAATGGTTTGGAAGTGATTCTTAACCCATTAAATCGGTTTCGATTCACGAGAATCCCAAAATTACATGAATCGAAGAACCGAAAGAAATCAACCTTACCTCGCTCCCTTAAATAACCAACTCTACGATTCCGGACTCGAGCGGATCATAGAGTCAAACATTGAAATCGTAGAGTCACCAATCCCAAATGTCCAAACCCAAGCTCCTCCAACCGATATACCATCCTCCTCATCGCATACGACTATTTCAATTCTTGATCTTGCTTTGTACAACTTGCAAGCTCAATCTCCACCAAAAACCCTCAAATGGACAATCCTCAATCAACTGATACTTTTCCGATCCCGCCCACCAAGGATGATCTGAAAGAAACTTCTGAGCAAATGATCAAGTCCATCGAAGCAAGCCTGGAATCTCACTCTAACCTTCCGAACATCCGATGAATCAAATGATACAAAAATTGCAAACAAATTCCCTAGTCTGATGAATCTTGAGCTCACTACTGAAACTAAGGGAAATTATCAAAGAAATTAAGAAGAGTATATCGAATGGGGATGAGATCCATTTCCGAGTTCTTTAAACAAAGAGAGAGGCTATGCTTGAGATACAAAAAAACCAAGATCGTCAACATCAAATTATCTTTGGACAATATTCTCAACTGAAAGCTTACATTTATGACTTCCGAAATCTTATGCCAATCGGGAGTAACATAATGATCTGATTCTTACAAATCCTCCAAAACAAAGAAAATAGAAGTGAAAAAAGCGGATCAAGGAGAATAGGGAAGACATTACTCAAACTCAAAGCCAACTCAACGAGCTTGTCCAAGGAGTAAATAGGTTGTCTACCGATATTCAAACCCTTGATGCTGACATAAAGGGGGAGAATAGAAAGGGAAAGGAGATCAAGGAAGCCAAGGCAGAGGCAGAAGAGGTCATGAAATTCAAGAAAGGGGAAGCCCTCCTGCAAAACCATCACATCATCAGACTCAACGATTTGGTCGTGACGATTGTATCGATTATTCCTGCGAGTCATTAGGAGCCAACTCCTAGCTGTGAGACGTGACTATTATGCGATCTCGAATGCCAAGCAGAAGATCCCGCATTCATACGCAAAACATGAAGAGAATCCAGTTCTAAGTCTAAGTGAAATTTGGAAGAGTAGCAAAAATGAGGAAGCTCGAAAAAGAAGAAGGGGTGAGGAGTATCTTAATCCACCTCCACACAAGAGACTAAGAAAACAGAGATAAGTTAAGAGTTTTATGTTTTATTGATGTAATGCTATATTGTAATATCTTCTGATCATCAATAAATTCATACTTATTCTCTAGAAATTTCAGCTGCTCACTGAAATACTAAGTCATGTTTAAATTCTTGCAAATGCATCTAGTCACTAATAATCATGACAACAAATCTCCTTGGTTATGTCAACATCAAATAGGGGGAGATTATTGGGAGAATGCATATTATGATTTGATGTTTTAATGCATGTGTTCATGATTATTTGTAAGGTCCTTTAAAGAATATATGTCTGAGGGACTTAGTGATAGATCAAAATTGTTAGGTTGATCTAAGCTTTCAACGTGTATCATTACGTTACAGAATGTATAGATAGAAAGATCAAAACCGTTAGGTTGATCTTGAGATGTAATAGATTAGTCTTGAAGAAATCGTGGTGCATCAATCGATCAACATTGCGTAAGTCGAGGTGAAAGCGTAGAGCCTAAAAGATCGTGAGTGTGCACTGCGCTTGAAAGGGGACTCTTCTGAAATCGTAGAGTGGTCCCAACGTTCACCAAGCTAACTCCACGATCGTAGTGTCTTTAAAGGAAGCGTGAATTTTATAAGTCAACGATCGTAGTGTGCTCTCCTGGAACGTAGAGTCAACAACACTGACGAAGAAGATCGTAGTGCATTAAAGTTTAAGAGAAATCGTGGTGTTCTCATTTCGCTAGCATCGTAGTATGCAAGTCAAAGCCACTACGATCTTAGCAAATAGAACATCACGATCCATCGTGAAAGCATCATCCATCTCCATGTCGAGAAAACATCAAGCCTCATGAGTTTGTTAATTCAACATACGAGGAATGGATCCCAGATCTTCTGCGGTGCTCATCAGGTCCCAAAATATATGAAATATCCTTAGTATCTGACAACAAAGCGTATTGAAGAAGCTAACGATAATACTATAGATAAGAGGGACAAAACACCTTTTCGGTGGGTAGGTGAAAGCGACTGCAGATGTCGGTGAGCCAAAATCTGAAATTGAGATGTGCAAAAATGTCTCCATCAAGCGACGTGAAAGTTTAGAAGCATTTAATGCCACAACGGATGGATCCAACGGATAGTTTTCAACATCACATATATCTGATCGCAGACGGATGAGAGAAAAACAAGCAAACAATCAAACATTCAATGTGAAGAATTCTCAAGGCTCGACTCTACGATCCGAGATATTGAAAAGCTTGCTCAAATTACTCGTTCTTAACGAACAAAGGCTTACACAACAAACCGAGTAGCAACCTTGAACGCAACAACAACAACCATCAATCAATGAAGAAGAGTACCAAATCTGCTTTGGACTTGAAGAGTTAAATAATGAATCGTAAAGAAAGCCAAGTCTGCTTTGGACTTGAAGAGTTCAAGAATGAACTGTAGAAGTTCTGGGCTAGCACGGTCAGAAGGAATCTGTGTGATTCGGAAGATTGTAAAAGACATCCTTAGTGGATATCCTACTGCGTTGAGTAGAAGAGTGGGCTAGGAGCTTTGAGTGCTCTGAACCACTTAAAAATAAATGTGTCATCTATATCTTTATATAACTGCTATATCTCTGCTATAACTTGCCTTTTACTCGCTCATAACTCCATTGCTTGGTTAAGAAGATTAAAACAAATACTAATTCCGCTTAAGTTTTAATCACTATCTAAGAACAAGTTTAAAATAGAAAAGATTTTCAAATATCTATTCAACCCCCTACAGATAACTTGCTTACTAAGAAACTAATAATTGGTATCAAAATGGGTTCTATTTTACGACTTACGCTTTTTAGTAGATCCAAATGGCACTTCGTACCAATGAATCCGGAATGGGGGAGGCGTGAAGCCACCAATGTCTGACAAGGATAAATTCTTAACTGGAAAGTTAGAATGCAAGCTTTCATGGACTCAATAGATGAAGATCTATTTGAGGCATTCTTAATGGGCCCTATATACCAACAAAGCTTGCACCAACCATTGGCGAGCCAAACAAAGTACAAATCAAAGTGAAAGAAGAATGGATGAATCTGAGAGAAAAGCGAGTCGACTCGACAAAAAAGGCTAAGAACATCTGTTCCAATCCTTAGAGGACGATCTGTTTGACAATGTTGTAAAAGCGCAAAAAGACCCGAGGAAGTCTCAGGAAGCACTGGGCGATCATGCACGAAGGAACCGAAGAAGTTAGAGAGAAACAAACGTGTCTTCTAACAAAAGCGATGACGAGATGTTTCTTCGTATGCAAGGCAAAAATGTAACTGCCACTTATGATAAGGAAAATATTGATTTTATATGGATATAGATGGAGAAAATTTTTAAAGTGACAATTATTAAAAATTGATATTTTATCTTTTCTGATAAAATAATATTTTATTATATTATTATAATATAATAATGGTGATATTTTTATAATGAATGTGGGATATATGAGTATATGAGTAGAAAGAGTATTTTTGTTACATTAAATGATTAACACATATTTTGTGTGTCGGTAGACCCCATTTCTTGACTGAAATTTGATTATAGCATGTAAAATCGTCCGTTTATGGATTTCGGTCAATTTCTGTTTGGAATTTAGAAAAACTTTCTTCTGCAAAGTTGTAGAGAATTGAATTTCCTATAAAAATACTCGAGATTCGAATTTTTTGATAAAAGGGATATTTATTATGAATTATTGAAGTTCCGGATTAATTGATTATTATTTTTTTTGGAGTTTTAAATAACTTTTATATGAAAAACGTTTTTATTGTTTTTGGCACATGTGTGGCTGAAGTTTGGACTAGATTTGTGTGCGTAGGAAATTTTGATATATATATTGTAAGACCCCAACTTATTATAAATAAATTAAATTTTCCTCTATTCATTATTCTAAATTAATAAGGGTTAATTTGATATAATGCTTTGGTTATGGGTGAAATGTGCAAAGTTTACAAAATAAGCAAGTGGTTATAAAATATTCATTATTATCGGGGAATATTCGTTTGGTCGTGGAATATTCTTTTTGTCGGGAATCTCCGTACGACGGCGCAGTAATTTGTGGGCCCCATAACGAAAAATGGTTGGATGAAGGAAAACGACAAAGATTGAGTTTTATAAATAACGCGCATAAATTATTACTGAATTAACACCGTTGGGTTACTAGTGGTTAAAATACGATAATATATGCGTGGTCAGCATAAGAAGCGCACCAGTATTGCACAGTGTTGTTTGAATTATTGATTAAATGCGTAAGAAAGCACTTCTCAATAATTGTTACAAAGAATTATTGCTCATTATTTTATTGATTCAATAATTGCTTTGCGTTGATATTTATATTATTATTGTTTCAATAATTGTCATCGCACAAAGATTTTCCATTATCGGATCAATAATTCATATTATTTGAATAATATTATAAGATAACATTATTGGCAATGTCTAGAAAGTTCGCTCTAAGGAGAGGTTTGGTCACCTAATCATACCAAGGTAAGGAGAAATCCTTATTGAAAGCCCTCTATCCCTGAACTACCGGTTGTCGAGATCAGATTCTCGTAATATTATTTTTGAATAATTAATTATTGATTATTATGATAAAGAAAATATTCATTTTATGTGTATATAGATGGAGAAAATTTTTAATGTGACAATTGTTGAAAATTAATATTTTATCTTTTTCGATAAAAAATTCATTTAAATATATTATTTTAATAATATATTAACTGGTGATATTTTTTACAATGAATGTGGGATATATGAGTATATGAGGAGGAAGAGTATATTTTGTGGCACTAAATGTTTAACACATGTTTTGTGTGTCTGTGACACAATTCTCGACCAAAATTGATTATAAACCGTAAAATCGCCTGCTTATAGAGTTTGGTCAATTTCTGTTTGGAATTTGGAAAAACTTTCTTCTCAGTAAAGTTGTAAGAAATTGAAATTCCTATAAAAAGTCATGAGATTCAATTTTTCTGATAAAAGGGCTATTTATTGTGAATTATTGAAGTTCCGAGTTCAAATAATTGATTTTTGGAAATTTTAATTATTTTATTTAAGAAAAACGTTTTTGTGGTTGTTGGCACATGGGTGGTCGATGTTTTTGACCAAAGAAGGCTGCTAAGGAAGTTAAGAAAGAATATTATTATTTTATTAATTTAGTCTCCTTTGGCGCTCTAACATTTTCCTATAAATAGAAGGCTAAGTTAGAATTGAAAATCACACCGAAATAAAGTTTTCTCTCTTCTCTCTATATATCGAGTGTATTCTTGTGAGTATACTTTGAGTGTTGCTATACTATATGCGAGTTTCACAAGACTATACCGAAAATTAAGTCGTAAGACGGTTATTTTGAGGTAAAGGATGTTATTTCTTTCAAAATGATATTATTTTCTTCAATATCATTATGCCAAAATATTGGTTGAACTTTTTATCAAATTTGGAACTTTTTATGTCGGTTACTATTCATGTTACTATTCATGATTACTATTCATTCGAGTACTATTCACGGTAAGCGTGAAGATATTTTTTTGTGAAATTTCTATCTTTTGTGTGTTCGGGTTACTATTCACGTACTACGACTATTCACAAATCTGATCTTATTCACCCAAAAAATGAAATTTTCTTTTTTCTTCAGATGTCTTTTATATGGTTACTATCTTTGATTGTATCCATGTTTTGATCTTTATTTGTGAATTCTACTTGGCACTTTGTTATTATGGAGTATTATTGAATTTGGATAAACCAAATACGAATCCCTAATATTTGTCCTTCCGTCTTACTACTAGATTCGTTTTCTAAAATATTTTTCATCATCCTCAAATCCTTAATGGTGATATTTGATGAATATCTTTGGCTTTGAAAGTGCAAAGATGAATGATTAAATCGATGAATCTCTTTGGCCCGTAGTCTGAAGATGAGCAGTGTTGAGATGAACATGACCAATCGGTGATATAAAATGAATATCTTTGGCCTGTAGTGCAAAGATGATTAAAGATGAATATTGATTGTTGTTACAGGGATAAAATATTGATGATGGACTTTTAAACCTTAGAAGACAGTAGAATTCTTTCTCTACGTGACTCTTCTAATGGATTGCTGTTTCCGCTGCATTTGTTGATCTAAAACTTGTTGTCTATTATATTTTATCAAACTTTTCCCTGTTGAAGACTAACAATAATTTGTTGTATATTATCTTGGTCATAATATTCTTTACTGGGCTAGTTGAGCTCACCCTTTCCTTTTTGTTCCATTTTCTTCTCGTGAGGTGAGAACATACAGGAGGATCGAGTCTGGGGTATGGAGTGATGGTTCTAGGAAGATGTTTTAGCAGATCCTCACTATTTCTATAAAATAGTGTTTGAATAATAATGAGGACTTATTTATGCGTGTGGATATTGTCTGAAGACAATATTTGTATTTAAACTCACAATGTATTGTAGTATTTCACACGATATTTGTATTATTGAAGTTGTAGTTTGCTTTATGTACAATGTATTTGGCGACTCAGAATGGGTGTTGTATACCTATTTTGGGGGCGTCACATATATTATTATTATATTAAATTTTCTGCTTTAGTGTTCTAAGCAATTTCCTATAAATAGGGTGCTTAGGTTAGAATTGAAAATCACACCAGAAACTAAAGTTTTCTCTCTCTTTCTCTCTATATATATCGAGCTTATTTTTGTGAGTATTTTAGTACTTTGAGTATTACTTATATACTATGCAAGTTCTTTCGGACTATATCCATATTCCAAATCGGTAAGTACTTATTCTTTCTACGAGGTAAGGGATGTTATTTTCTTCAGTAAATGATATTATTTCTTCAATATCATTATATCGAAATATTGGTCTGAATTTTTATCAAATTTAGAACTTTTCATGTCGGGGTTACTATTCATGAGTTACTATTCACGAGTTACTATTCATGAGTTACTATTCACGAGTACTATTCACGAAGCATGATGATTTTTTTTGTGAAATTCTATCTTTTAGTGTCGGAGTTACTATTCACGTATACGGCACTATTCACGAATATAGCACTATTCACAGAAAAATTAAATTTTCATTTTTCGTCCAAATTATCTATTATGGATACTAGCTTTGATTATATCCGTATTTTGATCATTCTTGAATTTTACTCCACTCTGATTACCTATGAAGTATTTTTGAACTGTGATTGTGTAAAGTACGAATCCTTAATATTTATTCTTTTGTTTCACTGGATTCGTTTTCTTTAAAATATTTTTCATCATCCTCGAGTCCTAAATGATGATATTCTTTGAATATCTTTGGCACGTAGTGCAAAGATGAATGATTTTCGATGAATATCTTTGGCGTAGTAGTGCAAAAATAAATGTGTGTTTAGATAAACACGATTAATCGATGAATATCTTTGGCCGTAGTGCAAAGATGAACAGGTGTTGAGATGAACATGACCAACAGATGAATATCTTTGGCCTGTAGTGCAAAGATGACTATTTGATTTATGATGTATATTGATTGATGTTACAGGGATAAAATATCGATGATGGACTTTTAAATTCATAGATGATAGTAGATTTCATTCTCTACTTAACTCTTCTAATGAATTGTTGTTTCTCTAGCTTGATTGTTGATCTAAAACTTGTTGTCTATTATATTCTATCAGATTTTTCCCTGTTGAAGACTAAGGATAATTTGTTGTACATTATCTTAGTCATAATATTCTTTACTGGGCTAGTTGAGCTCACCCTTTTCCTTGTTGTTCCATTTTTCTTCTCAGGAGGCGAGAATGTAACGAGTACTAGTCGGGGTGTGGAATGATGGTTCAAGACAGTTGTTTTAGTAGTCCTCACTATTTTGTAAAATAGTGTATCAATAATTGTAATGAGGACTTATTTGAGTGTGGATATTGTCTAGAAGACAATATTTGTATTTAAACTCACAGTTTATGTGTTGTCGTATTTTGTACGACAATTGTATTAATGAAATTATAGTTTTTTCTGTACCATGTATTTGGCGACTCAGAATGGGTGATGTATACCTATTTTGGGGGCGTCACAATGTGCAAATTGGAAGTTACTTGATTTTGATTTGAGCAGACACAATTAACTTGCATACATAGTCATAGATATCAACTTTGAAAGAAATTAAATCTATAGGCATGGTCAGGCAAATCATAAAATGGTTTATTTATCAACTTCATAATTGAAACCAAAGAAGCCAATAAAAGCATAAAGAGAATAATAAACATACAAATTATAATCCTAATCCCACAATCATTGCAATCACCAGAAATAAAGTGTCAATAATCCTCATGATCCATTAAAAAGAAAAGCTTTAACAAAAATTATTGCATGGGAAGCTTAAAATGAGAGAAAAAGTATCAAACCCACACCAAACACAAAATACTTGAAGAAAATCACCATCGTTTTTTTTGCTAAATAAAAAAACTTGAAGAAAAGTGTCATCCTTTATAGCATACTAATATAATTAACTGAATAGATAAATATGTTAATCAAAGAACAAACATCTTAAAAGTCAGATATAAAGTTACCTTGCAATTCGCGTATATCCTAGGGTGTGAGCTCAAAGCGAGGAAACCGTCTTTATTATTTTTGATTTCTATCTAATTTATGTTTCATTGATAGACAATAAATCTGTGAAAAACACTTATGGTATTCGCAAAATATAAGTGTACCTCAAAAGGAATAGAAGAATTCCATTTGGCCCGTCTTTTCTCCTTTCTCTTTGTCAGGCCTCGGTCTCATATTCATAGTGTTCTGCAACAACACATAACAGTCTATAAGATGTTAAAAATAGAGAAAAACTAAAGTATGTTAAAAATTAATGTACTTTTAAATTTATCTTTCTGGTTCTCCCTTAATTCATCAGGCAACAGAAAACCTCACAAAAATCCAAACATCGCAATAATGAAAGTCAAATTCTGCATAATTACAATTTGAATTGTAATTTTTGTAAAAGCTTCAAATTTGTATTTTAGTCACATGTTGTATATGTTATACCAAGTAAAATCATAATAGCATAATGAAAATGACAATTGGTACCTTGTGCTCGAAATCTTCACATTGAATCAATCAACCTAGCTCTTGCTCGAAATCTTCCCGTCAAAACATTCATAACCAATCTGAAATTGATGAAATTATGGATGAGTTCGAGAAATTAAGGCTTCTTATATAGGAAGATGTAGGGAAAAATAAAGGAGTCTCAGATTCACCACATGGCAGACAAGGAAATACCTTAACATCGTCAAGTCATCTACTAAAAAAATTAGATCAATCCACAAACTCCATATTCTAATCTCTAAATTTGTTCCACCAAAAAGCCCCAATTAGCGTAAATAAGAGATAGAGAATAAGAGAAAAAAAGAAATTTTACTTGATCAAATGAAAAAGAAAGAGTAAAAAATAAAATAATGTCGCTCCAAATTTATTTGAATTGGCTGCGCAGATCAACAAATAGTCAAATAATAGTAGAGGATCAAGAATGTCAAATTTAAATGGCAGCAAAGCAAATGGAAGATATACAGAAGAAATTAGGGACGGAATTAATTTACCCAAGAGCTAATGCACCAACTCAGTCTCTCTTGTTCGCCGATATGGAACGTTACGCCCTTCTCGAATGGCTATTCTTCAAGTCTCTCACGTTAACCCTCTTGTTCTCTCTAATACTCACACTCTCTCTGCAGATCTAAATTCAATTGGATCCGATTTTGATCGTTTTTTACAAGATTTTCTTTAACTAATAGAAGATAAGATGGAATCGTTTATGGATACTCATAGAAGATGAGAAGATGGAAAGAAGGGTAAGGGTAAGGGGAAGGGAAAGAAACTGAAAGTGGAAGAAGAAGAAGAAGAAGAAGAAGAAGAAGAAGAAGAAGAAGAAGAAGAAGAAGAAGAAGAAGAGGAAGAGGAAGAGGAAGAGGAAGAGGAAGAGGTAGAGGAGCCACCGTCGGTTTTGGAAATTAAATTGGTAGGCATATTAATTAATTGAGTCAGTTTAATTAATTGATTTGAAATTGATTGAGTTGGAGAGGCTTAAAATTGATTTGAAATTAATTGAGTTGGAGAGGCTGTGCTGTATTTATATATTAGGATTGATTAAGGTAGTGTTTGATTACATTCTAATACATCTTAACAGTTGCCCTCTTATTCGGTAAGGGGTATGAAGTTGTTTGGTAAACAAAATTTATTTGAATGTTTCTAAATTATTAAGATAGAAAATCAAATCTAAACTATTTAGAGTACCATCTCAACGAAAGTTGTCTTCTTTTTTTTTTTATCGAAATAACCTCTCTAATATTACAAAATCCCTCTTGTATCCCTAATTATAAAAGATTCATTCGAACCCTCTTTGTTACCGAAGACCGCTTTTTTGGATTTTCTTCTCCGGCCAATTTCCCACATAATTATCAAAGGATGATAATATCACTAGTTACTTCTCCCTCGCCGAAAATTTCCAAAGAATGGGGTGATAGGGTATATGTGGTCGTCGTAAAGTCAGTGGATAAAGTTTCTTCTTTGTTCAATTGGACTTTCGAGAGGTTTAAAAATCGTGAAATATGCATCGTTCATGTTCACGAGTCTTCTCTTTTCATTCCCACTCTATGTAAGTCTCTATTTGGTTCGTTTGATCAAATAGAAGATGGAGATTGAAAAGCGAAAGAGGAAAGAGAAAGTTCAAGGTAACGGTAAGGCTGAGAAGATTATCAAGGACCAGTCGGAGACATAATGCCTTTTAAGGAAGAAATAAAGAAGTAATCTAACGCGGTGGACTTAAAGGATAATGGTGATATAAAAAGATAATGAATGAGGTATAATTATTTACGATGATTCAGAAATTAAGGAGTGAGTTTTTAATAAGTTTTTTTTAAATAACTCAAATGGTTAAAATGATAAAATATTGTTATTCAAATATTTTGAAAAAATTAGTTATCAAACAATATTTTTTCATTCAAATACTATTTTAAACAGATGCTTTAAATTATTCAGACGTTAATTCTTAACATTCAATTTTATCAGACACACCCTAATAGTGTATGAATTTTTAATTTTAACATCACTTATATATACATGATAGTCGAAGTTGTTGGTTTATTCCTCCAGTGGAATACAAACAGGGATGATGCTAGCATCGAGCAAGAGTCAAATGACGGAGCTAAGGGTTTCTATCTGTTATTGCGTGAATCAGGGACACCACTGTATGATGGACATTAAAAACACATTGTAGTAGCCACAGTGACTAAGCTTTTACACTTTAAGAACGAGCATAACTACAACGATAGAGGTTTTAATGAATTATTAAACATTGTGAAGGAGTTCTTACTGGCAGAAAATAAGTTACTGGAATCGTACTATGATGTGAATAAAATGGTCAAAGGTTCAATTTAGGGTATAAGAAGATTGATGCTTGTGAGAATGATTGTATGTTGTATTACGGTGATGTCAATAAAGATAACAGGTCATGTGATATCTGTGGTACAAGTAGATACTATGAATAACGCAAGAAAAAAAGGAAAAGACGTGTCGATAAAGATCTTACGTTACTTTTCCATTGCACCGAGGCTTTAGTGGTTGTTCATGTCAACACATATCGCCGAGTATATGAGGTGACACTCAACACGGGACATAGTTTAAGTTCAACTGACGCACCCGACGAATGAAATTTTTTGATAGAAAACACCCCTCGTTTGCTTAAGAGGTTGTCAATGTTAGGCTTGGACTTGCTACGAATGGCTTTAATCCGTTTAATGGGCCCTACACCAAACCCTACTCAACTTGACCAATGATTGTTGTTGTGTATAAACCTCCCACCTTTGATGTGCATGAAATACTCCTACATGCATGTTCATGCCTTTACTGATTCTTTGTTATAAGAGTCTAAGTAAAGACATCAATGTATACCTCACGCCATTAGTTGATGAGTTGAAGATGTTATGGATAAAGGATTTCAAACTTATGGTGTATCTGTTAAACAAAACTTTAACATAAGGGCATCTTTACTTTGGACCATAAATGACTTCCCGTCATTAGGATGATAAGTGGATGGTTGATTCACGGGAGATTGTCATATCCCGTGTACATGGGGACAGTTAAAGCTATGCAGCTCAAACATAGAGGGAAAATTAGTTTCTTGCAACTTCTATTTAGTTTTTGTTGATTGAACATTGTTATCGACATATGAATAGACAATTCAATCGAAAAACAGAGAAACGTCAAGTACCTGACAGTATTTTTGGGATAACAATGTTGAGTTGGATTAGTCACTTGAATTTTCCACCTCCAGGAAAGAATCATAGATTAAAGCGAGTTTATGGTTGTGGTCAGGTTCACAGCTAGACACATGGTTCTATGTTTTTTGAGCTGCCTTATTGGGCTACACTCTGCATTCGTCATTGTTTAGATCCAATGCATACCGAAAAAAATGTATTTGATAACATTTTTTTATACAATATTTGATGTTAGTGGTAGAACAAAAGACAACAACAAATTAAGGCTTGATTCGGTATAAATGAACATTAAGGAACATTTGTAGTTGTATCAAGAGAGTGGTAAGACGGTAACACCTAAAAATGATTAATATACTTTTGCGAGTGAACAATTAATATTAATATATAATTGGATCAGTGGACTGAAGTTCCCAGACGAATATTCTTCAAATATAACAAGGTGTTATTATGACGCCACCAAAATAGGTCCATTCCAACCAATCCATTCTGAGTCGCCAAATACATGGTACAAAAATAACTACAACTTTATTATTACAATATATAAACTGTGAGTTTAAATACAGATATTGCCGTCTAGACAATATCCACAAGCAAATAAATCCCCATCATAATTATTGATACATTATTTTACAAAAATAGTGAGGACTACTAAACAACTCTCTGTAACCTTCATTCCATACCCCTGACTAAGACTTGCCACATTCTCGCCTCCCGAGAAGAAAAATGGAACAAGGAAAAAAGGTGAGCTCAACTAGCCCAAGAAAGAATATTATGACTAAGATAATATACAACAAATTATCGTTAGTTTTCAACAGAAAAAATCTAATAGAATAATACAATAGACAACAAGTTTTAGATCAACAAATGCAATGAAACAAAGAATCCATTAGAAGAGTCACGTAGAGAATGAATTCTACCGTCTTCTAAGATTTAAAAAGTCCATCATCAATATTTCATCCTGTAATAACAATCAATATACATCTTTAATCATCTTTGCTACTACAAAGCAAAGATATTCATTTATATCACCAAATGGTCATGTTCATCTCAACACTGCTCATCTTTTTGCACTACGGCCAAAGAGATTCATCGGTTAATCATTCATCTTTGCACTACAAAGCAAAGATATTCATCAAAATATCACCATTAAGGATGAGGATGATGAAAACATTTTAGAAAACGAATCCAATGAAGCGGAAGGACAAATATTGTGGATTTGTATTTCAATTTATCCAAATTCAATAATACTCCATAATAACCAAATGTGAAGTAGAATTCACAAATAAAGATCAAAACATGGATACAATCAAAATAGTAACCATAAAAGACATCCGGAAGAAAAGAGAAAATTTCATTTTTCTAAAGTGAATAATCACCAGTATTTGTGAATAATTAAAGGTTATCGTGAATAAAGTATAATTATCGTGAATATAGTAACTCCACACAAAAAAAGATAGAAATTTCACAAAAAAACATCTTCACGCTTTCGTGAATAAGAACTCGTGAATAAGAACTCGTGAATAAGAACTCATGAATAAGAACCCCAGACATGAAAAAGTTCCAAATTTGATAAAAAATTCAACCAATATTTTGGCATAATGATATTGAAGAAAATAATATCATTTATGAAAGAAATAACATCCTTTACCTCAAAAAAAACCGTACGATGAATTTGGGATATAAAGTTCGACGTAAACTTGAGCGGAATAAAGAACTCTCAAAGTATCAAAATACTCACTAAAATACGCTTGACAATATAGAGAAAAGAAAACTTGTTTACGGTGTGATTTTCAATTCTAACCTAAGCGCTTTATTTATAGGAAAATCTTTAGAAGCCATGCTTAGACTAAAATAATAAAATATATTATTTTCTTTTACAAATTCCTTTGCCACCTACCATTTTCACAAGTCAAGCATGCCATTCATGAAAAATAATCGCTGACCCACATGCTATTAACACCAACCAAAGTGGGTCCGACCCAATAAATTAATAAAAAATCATTTTATTTTCTGAAACTTCAACAATTCATAGAAAATAGACCATTTATCAAAAAATACGAATTATATGTCCATTCTGCCGCCTAAATCGAATTCTCTACAACTTTGCGAAAGAAAGTTTTCCCTAATTCAAGCGAAAATGACCAAAATCTACATACTGGGATAAATTTTCTAATTTCCTTCTCTTCCTTTCTTTCTTCCTTTTCCATAATTTTTCACTAACTCTCTTCCCCACTTTCTCTCTCTTACCCCACCACTTCTTCCACACACATATATATACGTATATATATATATATATATATATATATATATATATATATATATATATATATATATATATATAAATATTAAATAATTCCAATTCTATCTTCTCTTCCACCTCATCTATTTATAAACCATGAATTTATTGTAAAAATATCACCATTAATATATTATTAAAGAATATATTTAAATAAATTATTTTATCGAAAAAAGATAAAATATTAATTTTAACAATTGTCACATTAAAAATTTTCTCCATCTATATCCTCATAAAATCAATATTTTTCTTATCATATAAATCAATAATTAATTATTCACAAATAATATTATGTAATCACATTACTAACAACCAGCAGCGGTTCCGAAAGCAGGAGGCTTTCCAATAAAATTTTTCTTACTAATAGCGCGATTAGGTGACCAACCAAATCTCTCCTTGAATGTAACTTTCTGACATTGTCAATAATGTTTTCTAATAATATTATTCGAGATAATATGAATTATTGCTTCGATAATGGAAAATATCGTGCGATAATAATTATTGAACAACAATAATATAAAATATCAATGCAACAATTATTGAACCAATAAAATAAAATATTGAGCATAGAATTACTGTAATAATTATTGAGTAGTGCAAGGCCTTCTACGTAAGGATCAATAATTGTAAATCATTGTGCAATACTGAGTGTCTTCTTTATAACAATGCGTATTCATCGTATTTTAACCACCGGTAATCCAACAGTGTTAGCTTGGTAATAATTTACGCCATATTTATTTATAAACTCAATCTTTGTCGCTTTTCATCCATCCATACATTTTTCAGTTATGGGGCCCACAAATGATCGCACCGTGCAGAGTAAATGCGAGATTTTTGAAAAAAAAGAATATTCCACGACTCAAACGAATATTCCCAAACAAAAATGAATATTTTAATAACCACTTGTTTATTTTATAAAATTGCACATTTCACCCATAACCAAAGCATTATATCAAATTACCACCTTATTAATCAAGAATAATAAATAGAGGAAATTTGATTTTATTTATAAAAAGTTGGGGTCTTACAACCTCCCCTCCTTATGAAATTCCGTCCTCGAAATTGACGTACGTACCTGGTATTTCGAAAAGATGAAGATACCTCGCTTTCATTTCCGTTTCCAACTCCCAGGTCATTTCCTCAATATCATGGTTTCTCCACAAAACTTTAACTTGTGGTATAACCTCCTGTACATGGGACATGTTCTTTCCTATCCAAGATCTTGACAGTACCTCACTCGACGTTAAGTCTTGGTTTATGTCGTCCGGGTTCTAACTTCAATGACGTGGTTGGGTCATCCACATATTTACGTAACATCGATACATGAAAAACGTTATGAACACGCGTCGTACATACTTGGCGGTAAAACGAGTCTATAGGCCATAGTTCCTATTCGATCGAGAATTTCAAATGGATTAATAAATCGAAGGTTTGAGCTTTCCTCACCTCACCGATTCTCGCTTTTGAAATAACAACTTCTTGCACCTCCTTCTTCAAATTCATCGACTCGTTGTGTAGCTTGAATAACTTTAACTTTATCGATTAAAGTCGATTATACTCAGATATCATCAATGTGGGTACCTATAGTTTTCATCTCCATCTCTATTATTTGTAAATTATACGAAATTAGTCTTTGACAATATCGTGCTCAAATACGTATATCGATCTTCTACTTAACACGTCAAATGCCACCACGTTATTTTTCTAGGATGGCATGGTCGTAATACATGTCTTTGAAATGAGTTTCCTCTTGAGTTCTTCAAGCTCTTCCCACATTCCTTGCTCCATTCAATTTTGTATCTCTACGAGTCAATTGCGTTAATGGAATAGCGATTCGAGAATATCCTTCAACGAATCTCCGATAATAACCAACTAAGCCTGTAAAAGCTACGTATTTTGATTACCGACTTAGGTTGTTCCCAACCTTGGATAAGACGTTACAATGACACCCTATCGGTTTACTTATCGCATCTAAATATGGTGTCCCTACGGAGAAGCTCCGGTGCATTCCACAAAAGAAGTCACCGGATAAAGGCTCGGTACCAAATTCTATAGTTGAATTTTTAACTCCACGAAGTTTAATAGAGCCATGAGTTTTTAGAAATGGGTTTTTGTCTTAGGGTTCAAAGTCGATACAAAATTCAATATCACACTTTGGGAGTAAGCGAAGAAATTCTTGAGAAATACGTCAGGAAAAACCAATAACAACAGAATATTATTCAAATCGGCGTGTCTTTATTCAAATCCATAATATGGACTAAGAAAACTTGACATCCGTAATAAACGAATGACTTCATGTCTTGATATGAAAATGTTTGACTACAATGGTTTGATTGCTTGAATTGAATAACAAAGTTGCTTAGGAATATAAAACTAACAACCTACTTAAAGTAATCAATTTTACATGATGTATGTGTTAACCTTAAAATCACATCAAAAGCAAATATCTCTATAGAAATAAGGTTAACGGTGTAATGTGATAGTTACCAACTGAATCAAGCAAGATTTTTAAACAACGGATGTAATGAAAGTTTCTCATACTTGAGTCTCCATAAATAGGTCAAAGTCTAATTTCTCCGTAATCAAGTTCAAACGTTGGCCGCAGAAACAAAGAGATAAAAGAATGGGTAGAACCGAAGATCTAATAAGGCCTTATTAACTTCGCAAGAATTTATAATTAACTAACCTGTCTTAACTTCGTTCGGGTTCTCGCATTTTACCGGTCACGACAAACGCTCTTCCAGGAACCGTTGACTTTGACTTTTCGGGACATCCTTTTGAGTCACCATTCCGTGAAATAGGTTTTTGCTACTGCATAACATCTCGGCGATATGTCCTTCCTTTCCACAATTATAGCATACCTTGAACTGTTGTGGGCGGTTTGACCGATATGTTCTCTTTCCGCATTTATAGCAAGATATGACCGGTGGTCGTTTCTCCTCCTTAAACCGATTCTTCATACAAGGCGCCGTCTTCACATGGTCGTTGTTGAATCTCCTTTTTTAAAATCTCCTCCCGACTTCGCTTTTTCTATTTTCATGGCCACGATTACCACCAGTTTACCGCCTTTGTCCGTATTCTTATTTCTTCGCCGGTTATCGTTATTCGATGATTACTTATCTTGGTATGATCCACGGTTATGGTCCCTCGGTTGAACGTCTTCGTTATCTCGCTCTAACAACCGAGCCTGTTGAAAACATCCTAATAGAGAGAAAAATTTATGAGAAATGAGATCTTGGCGTATGTCGGGTTTCAAACCTCTCGAAACATCCGCGTCATCGTTCTCTCATTCTCTACCAAATGAGGTCTGAACCTTGATAACTCCGCGAACTTCGCCTCGTCTTTGGGACAACGTCATGTTATTCTCTCTCCATCTAATAAACTCCACTTCCTTCATATAGCCAGAATACTTTCGAAGTACTTGTCATTGAACCTTTTTGAAACGTCTCCCACGACATCTTGAGTCTGCGGTTTGGATGGGTAAGCTTCATGATTCCCACACCGAAGAATGCCTGCACCGTTCACGAACATAAAAGTAGCGAATAGAACTTTCTGTTCCTCCGTGCATCCCAAGACATCTAATATCTTGGTAATTTGTTTGACTCACGTCTCACCTTAATCGGATCCGGCTTTTTTTCCTGTGCTCGTGGTCCCAACTCTTTGAACTGCTTGCATTTGTGACCACCCAGTGAATTCTTATCATTTCCTCCTCAGATATTTTGAACACGAGTCTCCTCATGCGATTTTGCATGAATCGCAAAAAGCTTCTAAACATCCCTCGTTCATCATCTCGCTTTCGGGTTGGTGTTGTTCACAAGAGGAACATTGTTAGCTTTGTTGCACGTTCTCCTCGTTGGTGAGTCTGAGACGTCTCCACTTGGTCTCATTTTCACTATTAATATTCTCGATTCGACATTCTCAAATCACCGCCATAAAACAAGGGTTAATTAAGAAAATTAATATATCACATAATATCCTATATCTTAACCAACTAACAAATAAGCTTAGGTAGGACACACTTTAGCGAAGGATTTACTCGTCTCTCCCCACCTAGTTTACTATTCCCGATCTCCTATGAGATCATATCCCTAAGCTACGATACCAACCGTGGCGCCCCCAAAATAGGTTCATTCTACCCAACCCATTCTCGAAGTACGCCAAATGTGACGCCCCAAAATAGGTCCATTCCACCCAACCCATTCTCGAATTCGCCAAATACATGTGATGCGAAATAACTACAACTTCATAAATACACATGGTGTGAAATCGACAATAATATCTTTGTGAGTTTAAATACGAGATATTGCCATCTGCAGAAATATCCACACGCAAATAAATCCCCATCATAATTATTGATACATTATTTTACAACAATGGTGAGGACTACTAAACAACTCTTTCTAGAACCTTTATTCCATTACCCAGGCTAAGTACTCTGCTACATTCTCGCCTCACGAGAAGAAAAATGGAACAAAAGGAAAGGGGGTGAGCTCATTAGCCCGATAAAGAATATTATGACTAAGATAATATACAACAAAATTATCGTTAGTCTTCAACGAGGAAAAATATAATAGAATACAATAGACAACAAGTTTTAAATCAATATTATTACATGAAAAATAATAATTCATTAGAAGAGTTAAGTAGAGAATGCAAACTACTATCTTACATGTATGAATTTTAAAGTTCATCATCAATATTTTTATCCTGTAACAACATCAATCAATATATATACGGAATCATATATTCATCCTTGCTTCTGCAGGACATTCACCGAGATTAATATTCATTCAAACACTGTTTAATTCATGTTTATTTAAACACTGGCTTCATCTTTTACGAAATCATTCGGGCCAAAGATATTCATCGAATATTCATTCATCATTCATCTTTGCTACTGGGCCAAAGATATTCATCGAAAATCATTCATCTTTTACTACGAGCCAAAGATATTCCATAATATCATCATTTAAGGCGAGGATGATGAAAATATTTTTTGAAAGCGAATCCGATGAAACAAAATGACAAGGATTAAGGATTAAGGATTAAATACTTTGTTTTATCCACGTCCAAAAATACCTCAAAAATAATCATAGTGGTGTAAAATTCAAGAATGATCAAAACATGGATCTGATCAAAGCTAGTATCCATAATAGATATTTTAGACGAAAAGAAAAAATTTTCATTTTTAGATGAATAGTGTCGTGATAAGTGAATAGTCTGATCATCGTGAATAGTCTTGATCATCGTGAATAGTAATTCAACACCAAAAGATAGAAATTTCACAAAAAAACATCATCATCAACGCTTACGTGAATAGTACTTTAATGAATAGTAACTCGTGAATAGTAACTCATGAATAGTAACTTCGTGAATAATAACTCATGAATAAGTAACCAAACGTGAAAAAAGTTCCAAATTTGATAAAAAGTTCCAACCAATATTTGGCATAATGATATTGAAGAAATAATATCATTTGAGAAGAAAATAACATCCTTACCTCGAAAGATCAGATCTTACAGTTGAAACAGGATATAGGCTATGACTTGAACTTGCATAGTATAGCAATACTCAAAGTATACTCAAAATACTCACAAGAATAAACTCGATAATATAGAGAAAAAACTTGATTTACGGTGTGATTTTCAATTCTAACCTAAGCACTTGTTTATAGAAATTGCTTAGAACACCACAAAAGCGAAAATTTAATATAATAATATATATATATATATATATATATATAAATTCTCTCTCGCCATTCTTGAATCTGAAAATCTAGAATTCAACCCATTCAAATCACATATTAGACCCAAAAAACGTTTTTCTTATTTTAAATATTTTAAACTTCCAAAAATCAATTATTTGAACTTGAACTTCAATAATTCATAATAAATAGCCCTTTTATCAGAAAATTCGAATCTCGCGAGTTTTTATAGGAAATTCAATTCTCTACAACTTTGCGAAGAAAAAGTTTCTCCAAATTCCAAACGAAAAATGGCCAAAAATCCATAAGCGAAGCGATTTTTGAAATTTATAATCAAATTTGATCGATAAATGGGTCCACAGACATGTTTAACATGTTTTAAACATTTATTGCAACAAAAAATACTCTTCCTCCTCGTATACTCATATATCCCACATTCGTTGTAAAAATATCACCATTATTATATTATTAAAATATAATATTATATATATATAAATGAATTATTTTATCGAGAAAAAGATAAAATTTCAATTTTCAACAATTGTCACATTAAAATTTTTCTCCATCTATATCCACATAAAATCAATATTTTCCTCATCATATGAATCAATAATTAATTATTCACAAATAATATTACGAGAATCACAATATTGTGACGAGGCGGTTTCAGGAAGAGGGGCTTTCGATAAAATTTCTCTTTTCTGGTGCATGATTAGGTGACCAAACCTCTCCTTAGACAAAACTTTCTAGACATTGCCAATAATGTTATCTAATAATATTATTAGGATAATATGAATTATTGCTTCGATAATGAAAAATCTTGTGTGTAATGACAATTATTGAAACAATGACAATATAAAATATCAATCGGCAATTATTGAATCAATAAAATAAAATCTTTGAGCGATAATTCTGTAACCATTATTGAGTAGTGCCTTCTTACGTAAGAATCAATAATTGGTGCAATCTGGTGTCTTCTTGTGCGCGATAATGTATTCTTGTGTTTTAACCAATTAGGGTATTCAACGATTATAAGCGGTAAGTAACAACTACTGATTATTTTTAAACAACTTATTTTTGTCGTTTTCTTCCTCGATCGCTTTTTTCAGATTATGGGGCCCACACATGGCATTTGCTTGCATTAAATCGTGCGAATATTCCCAAAGCGATCTGAATATTCCACGACCAAAACGAATATTCTCAAACGATAATGAATATTATATCACCACTTGCTTATTTAAAATATTTAGCATTTTACCCATAACTAACCACATTAATCAAATCCACCCTTACTATTTCAAAATAATAAATAAAGGAAATTCCTTTTTATTTAAAAAATTTGAGGTCTTCTGACCTCCCTCCTTATGAAATTTAGTCCTCGAAATTGGCGTCGTCGATACTGGTGTGTTTGAAAAGATGAAAATACCTCGCTTTCATTTTCGTTTCCAACTCCCGGTTATTTCCTCGATAACATGGTTTCTCCACAAAACTTTAACTTGTGGTATAACCTCGATACATAGGACATATTCTTTCTATCCAAGATCTTGTGAGTTACCTCTCACTCGTCGTTAAGTCTTGATTATCTTGTCGGTTCTAACTTCGATGATGTGGTTCGAATTAGTCCACATATTTACGTAACATCGATCGTGAAAAGCGTTATGAACACGCGTCATACTTGGCGGTAAAAGCGAGTCTATAGGCCCGCGATTCTATTCGATCGAAAATTTCAAATGGATTAATAAATCGAAGGTTTGAGTTTTCCTCACTTCCACCGATTCTCGCTTTTGAAATATAACAACTTCTTGCCCTCCTTCTTCAAATTCATCGACTCCGGTGTGTAGCTTGAAACGACTTTAACTTTATCGATTAAAGTCGATTATACTCGTATATCATCACGTGGGTACTAGAGTTTTCATCTCCATCTCTATTATTTGTAAATTATCTGAAATTAGTTTTTTTTGACAATATCGTACTTTCGTGCTTGTATCGATCTTCTACTCAACACGTCGTTTACCACGTTAAACTTTTCCGAGGATGGCATGGTGAACATGTCTTTGAAATGAGTCTCTCTTGAGTTCTTGAAGCTCTTCCCACATTCTTTGCTCCATTCGAATTTTGTATCTCTCTGAGTCGGTGCGTTAATGGAATAGCGATTCGAGAATATCCTTGACGAATCTCAGATAATAACCAACTAAGCCTGAAAGCTACATATTTAGATTCTGACTTAGGTTGTTCTCAAGTGTGACTCACATCCCAATCTTGGATATGCGTTACAATGACACTGTATCGGTTTCTTATCGCCTTGCGAATATGGTGTCCCTACGGAGATGCGGCTTGGTGCATTCCTGAAAGGAAGTCACCGGATAGAGGCTCGGTATCAACTTCTACAGATTGGGTTTTAACTCACGAAGTTCAATAGGAGCCATTCGATATGAGATTTTAGAAATGGGTTTTGTCTGGGGTTTAAAGTCGATACAAATTCAATATCACGCTTCTGGGGAGTAGGCGAAAATTCTTGAAATCGTCGGGAAAAATCAATAACAACAGAATATTATTCAAATCGGCGTGTCTTTATTCAAATCCATAACATGGACTAAGAAAGCTTGACATTCGTTTTTCAATAAACAAATGGCTTTATAATTTAATATGAAAGAGTTTGACTTCAATGGTTTGGTTGCTTGAATTGAATAACGGGTTGCTTAAGAATATGAAAACTAACAACCTTACGAAAGCAATCAATTTTGGCATGATGAGTAGTTAACCTTAAAATCACATCAAAACAAATATCTCTATAGAAATAAGGTTAACGGTAATGTGATAGTGCCAACTGAATCAAGCAAGATTTCTAAACAACGGATGTAATAAAAGTTTCTCTTAGCTGAGTCTCCACGAGATAGGTCAAAGTCTAATTTCTCCGTAGTCAAATTCAAGCGTTGGTATGAGCAAAGAGATAAAAAGAATGGGTAGAACCAGAATTATCTAGTAAGGTATAAACTTATGAAATTTATAATTAACTAACCCGTGCTAAACTTCGTTCGGGTTCTCGCATTTTATTGAAGTCACGACAAACGCTCTTCAGAGCAGATTGACTTTGACTTTTACGGGACATCCTTTTGAGTCACCATCCATTTGGACTTGGTTTATTCTACAGTACACTCTCGAGCTATATGTCCTTCCTTTCCACATTTATAGCATACACAGGCTGTTGTGGGCGGTTTGGTGATATGTCCCTCTTTCCGCATTTATAGCATATAATGGGTGGTCGTTCTCCTCCACTTGGAACCGATTCTTCTTTGTGGTTGGCGTCTTCACATGGTTATTGTTGAACCTTCTCTTCTTTTGAAATGTCCACTTGAGTCACTCTCTATTATCATGGCCCACGATTATCACCCAGTGGTTCTGGCCTTTGTCAAGTATTCTTTCCTCCCCATTGGTTATCATCGTTTTGATATTAACATCATCGAAATATGACCACAGTTTGTGGTCCCTCGGTTGAACATACTCGTTATCACGCTCTAATAATTGAGCCTGTTTACAACATCTGAATATAAAGAAAATTTATGAGAAATAAGATATTGTCGAATCTAGGGTTTTAGACCCTCGAAACATCTGGCGTCATTCGTTCCTCATTTTCCACCAAATGAGGTCTGAACACAGACAACTCATGAAACTTAGCCTCATCTTGAGACACAAGTCGTATTGTTACTGCTCGGTCTAATAAACTCCACTTCCTTCATATAGCGAACACTTTCGGGAAAGTATTTGTCATTAAATAGTTCTGAAAGCGTCTCCCCGAAGACATCTTGGCCTTGGTTTGGATGGAGTCAACTTCACAGATTCCCACCGATGTCTGCCTTTCATTCTGGAACATAAAAAGTGGCGAATGGAACCTTCATTTCCTCGTGCATCCCAAGACATCGAATATCTTGGTGATTTGCTTGACCCGTGTTTCCGCCATGGCGATCGGATCGAGGCTTTCCCTTAAATTACAGTGGTCCCAACTCTTTGAAGCTAACTTGCATTTGTGACAACCCGTGAATTGCTATCATTTCCTCCTATGTTTTGAACACGAGTCTCCTAAATGCGATTTTGCATGAGCTATAAAAAGCTTCTAAACATCCCAATCGTTTATCGTCTGCTTTCGGTGGTATTGTTTTACGGGAGAGTACATTGCCGACTGTTGCACGTTCTCCTCGTTGGTAAAATCTGAGCATCTCCACGGTCTCATTCACTCCACTTTATTAATATTCTCGATCGACATTCTTAAATCTTGTCATAAAACAAAGGTTAATTAAAAAATCAATATATCACATATCCTATATCTTGACCAACTAACAAATAAGCTTAGGTAGGACACCTTAGCGAAGGATTTACTTTCGTCTCTCCCCTCTAGTTCTATCCCGATCTCATGGGAGATCGTATCTCTAGCTACGATACCAAGCTGTGGCGCCCCCCAAAATAGGTCCATTCCATCGACCCATTCTGAGTTGCCAAATACATGATGCGAAATAACTACAACTTTATAATACATTTGTGGTGTGAAATCTGACGACAATATATCTTTGAGTTTAAATCTGAGATATTGTCATCTAGACAATATCCACACCAAATAAATCCTCATCATAATTATTGATACATTATTTTACAAATGATGGTGAGGACTACTAAACAACTCTCTCTAGAACTTTTATTCCATTACCCAGGCTACGTCTTTGCTATATTCTACCGCCTCACGAGAAGAAAAATGGAACAAAAAAGGAAAAGGGTGAGCTCATTAGCCCGATAAAGAATATTATGACTAAGATAATATACAACAAAATTATCGTTAGTCTTCACGAGGAAAAATATAATAGAATACAATAGACAACAAGTTTTAAATCAATATTACATGGTGAAATAATAATTCATTAGAAGAGTTAAGTAGAGAATGCAAACTCTTATCTTACATGTATGAATTTTAAAGTTCATCATCAATATTTTTATCCTGTAACATCAATCAATATATATACGGAATCATATATTCATCCTTTTTCTGAGGCGAGGACATTCACCGATTAGTCATATTCATACAAACACTGTTCATCTTTGCACTACGGGCCAAGATATTCATGAAATCATTCATCTTTTGCTGATATTCATCGAAGATTCATTCAATCTTTTTTTTTACGGGGCCAAAGATATTCATCGAAAATCATTCATCTCTTTGCCTTTCTGGGCCAAAGATATTCCATAATATCATCATTTAAGGTAGGGATGATGAAAATATTTTTTAAAAAAAGCGAATCCGATGAAACAAAATGACAAGGATTAAGGATTAAGGATTAAATACTTTGTTTTATCCACGTCCAAAATACCTCAAAAATAATCATAGTGGTGTAAAATTCAAGAATGATCAAAACATGGATCTGATCAAAGCTAGTATCCGAATAGATATTTTGGACGAAAAGAAAAATTTCATTTTTAATGAATAGTGTCGTATTAAATGAATAGTCTTGAAGTATCGTGAATAGTCTTAGTATCGTGAATAGTAATTCAAACACCAAAAGATAGAAATTTCACAAAAAACATCATCACGCTTATTGAATAGTACTAAATGAATAGAATAATAGTAACTTCGTGAATAGTAACTTCGTGAATAGTAACTCATGAATAGTAACTCATGAATAAGTAACCCACGACATGAAAAAGTTCTAAATTTGATAAAAAGTTTCAACCATATTTTGGCATAATGATATTGAAGAAATAATATCATTTGAGAAGAAAATAACATCCACTTACCTCGAAAGATCGATCTTACAGTTGAAACAGGATATAGGCTATGACTTGAACTTTCATATATATACAATACTCAAAGTATACTCAAAATACTCACAAGAATAAACTCGATAATATAGAGAGAAAACTTGATTTACGGTGTGATTTTCAATTCTAACTAAAGCACTATTTATAGGAAATTGCTTAGAACACAAAATTTAAATTTAATATAATAATATATATATATATATATATATAAAAATTCTCTCGCCATTCTTGAATCTGAAAATCTAGAATTCAACCCATTCAAATCACATATTAGACCCAAAAAAACGTTTTCTTATTTTAAATATTTTAAACTTCCAAAAATCAATTATTTGAACTTGAACTTCAATAATTCATAATAAATAGCCCTTTTATCAGAAAATTCGAATCTCGCGTGTTTTTATAGGAAATTCAATTCTCTACAACTTTGCGGAAGAAAGTTTCTCCAAATTCCAAGCAGAAAATGGCCGAAATCCATAAGCGAAGCGATTTTTCAATTTATAATCAAATTTGATCGATAAATGGGTCCACAGACATGTTTAACATGTTTTAAACATTTATTGCAACAAAAATACTCTTCCTCCTCGTATACTCATATATCCCACATTACGTTGTAAAAATATCACCATTATTATATTATTAAAATATAATATTATATATATATAAATGAATTATTTTATCGAGAAAAAGATAAAATTTCAATTTTCAACAATTGTCACATTAAAATTTTCTCCATCTATATCCACATAAAATCAATATTTTCCTCATCATATGAATCAATAATTAATTATTCACAAATAATATTACGAGAATCACAATATATTGTGACGAGGCGGTTCAGGGAAGAGAGGGGCTTTCGATAAAATTTCTCTTTCTTGGCGCATGATTAGGTGACCAAACCTCTCCTTGAAAAAACTTTCTAGACATTGCCAATAATGTTATCTAATAATATTATTAGGATAATATGAATTATTGCTTCGATAATGAAAAATCTTGTGTAATGACAATTATTGAAACAACGACAATATAAAATATCAATGCGTGAATTATTGAATCGATAAAATAAAATCTTTGAGCGATAATTCTTTGTAACCATTATTGAGTAGTGCCTTACTACGTAAGAATCAATAATTGGTGCAATCTGGTGTCTTCTTGTGTCGATATAGCGTATTCTTGTGTTTTAACCATAAGGTATTCAACGATTATAAGCGGTAACAACTACTGTCGTTATTTTTAAACAACTTATTTTTGTCGTTTTCTTCCTCCATATCGCTTTCCGTTATGGGGCCCACACATGGTTTTGCGCCCGTAAATACGAATATTCCCAAAGCGATCTGAATATTCCACGACCAACGAATATTCTCAAACAATAATGAATATTATATCACCACTTGCTTTATTTAAAATATTTAGCATTTTACCCATAACTAACCACATTAATCAAATCCACCCTTACTATTTCAAAATAATAAATAAAGGAAATTCCTTTTTATTTAAAAAAAATTTGGGGTCTTACAAAATCTTTACATCTTTAAACATCTTTGCACTCTGAGGCCAAAGATATTCATTTATATCACCGATTGGTCAAGTGTTCATCTCGACACTTTTGTTCATCTTTTGCTTTCTACGGGCCAAAGAGATTCATCGATTTAATCATTCATCTTTTACTACTGAGCCAAAGATATTCATCAATATCACCATTAAGGAATGAGGATGATGAAAAACATTTTAAAAAACGAATCGATAAGGCGAGAAGGACAAATATTAGGGATTAAGTATTTGGTTTATCCAAATTCAATAATACTCCATAATAACCAAGTGTGAAGTAGAATTCACAAATAAAGATCAAAACATGGATCTGATCAAAGATAATAACCATAAAAGACATACTGGAAGAAAAGAAAATTTCATTTTTGAATTGAATAATCTGCGTATTTGTGAATAATGTAAATATCGTGAATAGTAACCCCAGACACAAAAAGATAGAAATTTCACAAAAAAAAACATCTTCACGCTTACGTGAATAGTACTTTAAATGAATAATAACTCATGAATAGTAACTTCGTGAATAGTAACTTCATGAATAACTAACCCGAAGCGTGAAAAAGTTCAAATTTGATAAAAAGTTCAACCAATATTTTGGCATAATGATATTGAAGAAAATATTATCATTTGCGAAAGAAATAACATCCTTTATCTCAAAATAACAAATCTTACATTGAATTTGGGATATAAAAGTAAATGAAAACTTGAGCGGAATAGCAACTCTCAAAGTATCAAAATACTCACTAAAATAAACTTCGACAATATAGAGAGAAAGAAAACTTGTTTACGGTGTGATTTTCAATTCTAACCTAAGCGCTTTATTTATAGGAAAATCTTTAGAAGCATGAAGGAGACTAAAATAATAAAATATATTATTTTCTTTACAAATTCTCTACCTTTACCTACCATTTTACACAAGTCAAGCATGCCATTCATGAAAAATAATCAATGACCCATTACATCTTTATTAACACCAACCAAAGTGGGTCCCACCCAATAAATTAATAAAAATCATTTTATTTTACGAAACTTCAACAATTCATAGAAAATAGACCGTTTATCGAGAAAAATCTGAATTATATGTCCATTCTACCTAAAATCAATTTCTCTGACTTTGCGAAGAAAGTTTTTCCAAATTCGAGCGAAAATGACCAAAAATCTACATACGGATAAATTTTCCAATTTCCTTCTCTTCCTTTCTCTTTCTTCTTTTCCATAATTCTCCACTAACTCTCTCTCTTCCCCTACTTTCTCTTCTTACCCCCTTCCACTTCTTCCACACACACACATATATATATATATATATATATATATATATATATATATATATATATAATTATTAAATAATTCCAATTCTATCTCTTCTCTCTTCCACCTCATCTATTTATAAACCATGAATTTATTGTAAAAATATACGCCATTAATATATTATTAAAAAATATATTTAAATGAATTATTTTATCGAGAAAAAGATAAAATATTAATTTTTAACAATTGTCACATTAAAATTTTTCTCCATCATATCCTCATAAAATCAATATTTTTCTCATCATATAAATCAATAATTAATTATTCACAAATAATATTATAGAATCACATTCTAACAACAGGCGGTTCCGGAAAGAGGGCTTTCGAATAAAAATTTCTCCTTCTTGGCCTTGATTAGGTGACGAAACCTCTCCTTGAGATGAACTTTCTGAGACATTGTCATAATATTTTCTAATAATATTATTCGGATAATATGAATTATTGCTTCAATAATGGAAAATCTTGTGCAGATAATAATTATTGAACAAAAATAATTTAAAATATTAACGATAATTATTGAACCATAAAATAAAATATTGAGCGATAATTCTTTGTAACAATTATTGAGTAGTGTGCCTTTACGTAAGGATCGATAATTGAGAATCTTGTGCGTCTGTCAGGTGTCTTCTTGTCTGCGATAGCGCGTATTCTTGTATTTTAACCACCGGGTAATCCAACAATGTTAACGGTAATAATTTCTGTAGTTATTTATAAAACTCAATCTTTATCGTTTTTCTTTCATCCATCATTTTTTAGTTATGGGGCCCACAAATGATAGCTGCTAGGTAAATGCGGAGATTTCAAAAAAAAGAATATTCCACGACCAAACGAATATTCCCAAACAAAAATGAATATTTTAATAACCACTTGTTTATTTTGTAAAAATTGCACATTTCACCCCCAAAACAAAGCATTATATCAAATTACCACCTTATTAATCAAGAATAATAAATAGAGGAAATTTGATTTTATTTATAAAAAGTTGGGGTCTTCTGACCTCCCTCCTTATGAAATTTAAATCCTCGAAATTGGCGTACGTACTGGTGTTTGAAAAGATGAAGATACCTCGCTTTCATTTCGTTTCCAACTCCCGGTCATTTCACTCGATAACATGGTTTCTCCACAAAACTTTAACTTGTGGTATAACCTCGATACATAGGACATGTTCTTTCTATCCAAGATCTTGGCAGTACCTCCTCGTGCGTTAAGTCTTGGTATCTTGTCCGGTTCTAACTTCAATGACATGGTTCATTCGTCCACATATTTACGTAACATCGATACGTGAAAAGCGTTATGAACCACGCGTCATACTTGGCGGTAAAAGCGAGTCTATAGGCCACGATTCTATTCGATCGAAAATTTCAAATGGATTAATAAATCGAAGGTTTGAGTTTTCCTCACCTCACCGATTCTCGCTTTTGAAATAACAACTTCTTGCGCCTCCTTCTTCAAATTCATCGACTCGGTTGTGTAGGCTTGAACAACTTTAACTTTATCGATTAAAATCGATTATACTAAATATATCATCAATGTGGGTACCTATAGTTTTCATCTCCATCTCTATTATTTGTAAATTATCTGAAATTAGTCTTTGACAATATCGTCTTCAAATACGTGTATCGATCTTACTACTCAACACGTTAGCTACCACGTTCGACTTTTCTAGGATGGCATGGTGAACATGTCTTTGAAATGAGTCTCATCTTGAGTTCTTGAAGCTCTTCCCACATTCCTTGCTCCATTCGAATTTTGTATCTCTCTGAGTCGATTCGTTAATGGAATAGCGATTCGAGAATATCCTTGAACGAATCTCAGATAATAACCAACTAAGCCTAGAAATCTCGTATTTTGATTCTGAGACTTAGGTTGTTCCCAACCTTGGATAAGACGTTACAATGACACCTATCGGTTTACTATCGCGAAATATGGTGTCCCTACGGAGAATCGGCGGTGCGTTCCACAAAGAAGTCACCGGATAAAGGCTCGGTACCAAATTCTATAGTTGAATTTTTAACTCACGAAGTTTAATAGGAGCCATGAGTTTTAGAAATGGGTTTTGTCTGGGGTTCAAAGTCGATACAAAATTCAATATCACACTTTGGGAGTAAGCGAAATTCTTGAGGAAATCGTCGGAAAAATCAATAACAACGAGAATATTATTCAAATCGGCGTGTCTTTATTCAAATCCATAATATGGACTAAGAAAACTTGACATCCGTAATAAGCGAATGACTTCATGTCTTGATATGAAAATGTTTGACTACAATGGTTTGATTGCTTGAATTGAATAACGGAGTTTGCTTAGGAATATGAAAACTATGACGCTTACGAAAAGTAATCAATTTCGGCGTGATGTGTAGTTAACCTTAAAATCACATCAAAAGTAAATATCTCTATAGAAATAAGGTTAACGGTAATGTGATAGTGCTGACTGAATCAAGCAAGATTTTTAAACAACGGATGTAATGAAAGTTTCTCACCCTGTGAGTCTCCATAAATAGGTCAAAGTCTAATTTCTCAGTAATCAAGTTCAAGCGTTGGCGCCAAACAAAAGAGATAAAAGAATAACAGTAGAACCGATTATCTAATAAGGTATTAACTTCACAAGAATTTATAATTAACTAACCGTCTTAACCGTTCGGGTTCTCGCATTTAATGGACCAAGTCCACGACAAACGCTTTCTTCGAGAACAGTTGACTTTGACTTTTACGGGACATCCTTTTGAGTCACCATTCCGCTAAACTAGGTTTCGCTCTGCGTACAATCTTGGCGATATGTCCTTCCTTTCCACAATTATAGCATACCTTGAATGTTGTAGGCGGTTTGGTGATATATCCCTCTTTCGCATTTATAGCATATGGCCGGTGGTCGTTCTCCTCCCTTAAACCGATTCTTTCTTGGCGGCGTCTTCACATAGTCGTTGTTGAATCTCCTCTTTTAAAATCTCTCCTCCGACTTCGCTTCTTATTTTTCATGGCCACGATTACCACCAGTGTTTCTGCCTTTGTCCGTATTCTTATTTCTTCATTTGGTTATCGTTATTACGATGGCTTCTTTATCTTGGTATGATCCTGGTTATGGTCCCTCGGTTGAGCGTACTTTCGTTATCTCGCTCTAACAAGCGAGCCTGTTTGACAACATGTCTGAATAGAGAAAAATTTATGAGAAATGAGATCTTGGCGTATCTGGGGTTTCAAACCTCTCGAAACATCCGCGTCATCGTTCCTCATTCTCCACCAAATGAGGTCTGCAAACACGGGACAACTCCGCGAACTTACGCCTCGTCTTTGGGACACCATCATGTTATTCTCTCTCCAGTTTAATAAACTCCACTTCCTTCCGTATAGCCGAATACTTTCGAGGAAGTACTTGTCATTGAATTATTTAAAACGTCTCCCACTGACATCTTGAGTGCGGTTGGATGGAGTCGCTTTATATAGATCCACCGATAATCTTCCTCGTTCACGGAACATAAAAGTAGCGAATGGAACTTTTTGTTCTCTCCGTGCATCCCAAGACATCGAATATCTTGGTAATTTGTTTGACCCACGTCTCGCTTTAATCGGATCCGGCTTTTCCCAGTGCTGGTGGTCCCAACTCTTTGAAGCTTGCATTTGTGACCACCCGTGAATTCTATCATTTCCTCACTGTATTTTGAACACGAGTCTCCTTATGCGATTTTGCATGAGCTGCAAAAAGCTTCTAAACATCCCTCGTTCATCATCTCTGCTCGATTGGTGTTGTTCACGGGAGGAACATTGTCGACACTGTTGCGTTCTCTCCTCGTTGGTGAGTCTGACGTCTCCACGGTCTCATTTTCACTATTAATATTCTCGGTCGACATTCTCAAATCATCATAAAACAAGGGTTAATTAAGAAAATCAATATATCACATAATATCCTATATATATTAACCAACTAACAAATAAGCTTAGGTAGGACACCTTAGCGAAGGATTTACTCGTCTCTCCCACACTAGTTCTATTCCCCATCTTGCAGGAGATCATATCATTAAGCTACGATACCAATTTGTGGCGCCCCCAAAATAGGTCCATTCCACCCAACCCATTCTAAGTCGCCAAATACATGATGCGAAATAACTACAACTTTATTATTACAACATATAAATCTGTGAGTTTAAATACGAGATATTGTTGGTCTGAGACAATATCCACACACAAATAAATCCCCATCATAATTATTGATACATTATTTTACAAAAATGGTGAGGACTACTAAACAACTCTCTCTAGAACCTTCATTCCATTACCCAACCCAAGTATCTTCTATATATTCTCTGCGCCTCCACGAGAAGAAAAATGGAACGACAAGGAAAAGGGTGAGCTCAACTAGCCCGATAAAGAATATTATGACTAAGATAATATCTGACAAATTATCGTTAGTCTTCAACGAGGAAAAATCTAATAGAATACAATAGACAACAAGTTTTAGATCAACAAATGCGGTGGAAACATCAATCCATTAGAAGAGTCACGTAGAGAATGAATTCTCTTTGTCTTCTAAGATTTAAAAGTCCATCATCAATATTTCATCCTATAATGACAATCGATATACATCTTTAAACATCTTTTTACTACGGGCGAAAGATATTCATTTATATCACCCGATTGGTCATATTCATCTCGACACACTGTTCATCTTTTGCCTTCTACGGGCCAAAGAGATTCATCAGTTTAATCATTCATCTTTTTGCACTACGGGCGAAAGATATTCATCAAATATCACCATTAAGGGTGAGGATGATGAAAACATTTTAAAAAACGAATCCGGTGAAGATGAAGGACAAATATTAGGGATTAAGTATTTCGGTTTATCCAAATTCAATAATACTCCATAATAACCAAGTGTGAAGTAGAATTCACAAATAAAGATCAAAACATGGATCTGATCAAAGATAGTAACCATAAAAGACATCTGGAAGAAAAAGAAAAAATTTCATTTTTCTATTGAATAATCTGATTGTATTTGTGAATAGTCTTGAGTATCGTGAATAGTAACCCCGACACAAAAATATAGAAATTTCACAAAAAAAACATCTTCACGCTTACGTGAATAGTACTTTCGTGAATAATAGTAACTCATGAATAGTAACTCGTGAATAATAACTTTCATGAATAAGTAACCCAAGCGTGAAAAAGTTCCAAATTTGATAAAAGTTCAACCAATATTTTGGCATAATGGTATTGAAGAAAATATTATCATTTCATGAAAAGAAATAACATCCTTTACCTCAAAATAACCGTCTTGTTGAATTTGGGATATAAAAGCCGATGAAACTTGAGCGGAATAGCAACTCTCTCAAAGTATCAAAATACTCACTAAAATACGCTCGACAATATAGAGAAAAAAACTTGTTTACGGTGTGATTTTCAATTCTAACCTAAGCGCTTTATTTATAGGAAAATCTTTAGAAACATGAAAGGAGACTAAAATAATAAAATATATTATTTTCTTTACAAATTCCTACACCGCCTACCATTTTACTTAAGTCAAGCATGTCATTCATGAAAAATAATCAATGACCACACATGCTATTAACACCAACCAAAGTGGGTCCCACCCAATAAATTAATAAAAAATCATTTTATTTTACGAAACTTCAACAATTCATAAAAATAGGCCGTTTATCGGAAAATCTGAATTATATGTCCATTCGCTAAAATTGAATTCTCTACAACTTTGCGGAAGAAAGTTTTTCCAAATTCCGAACGAATTATATTTCCTTCTCTTCCTTCTTTCTCTTTTTCTTTTTCCATAATTCTCCACTAACTCTCTCTTTCCCCCACTTTTTCTCTTACCCCACCCACTTCTTCCACACACACACACATATATATCGTATATATATATATATATATATATATATATATAAATTATTAAATAATTCCAATTCTATATTCTCTTCTTCCACCTCATCTATTTATAAACCATGAATTTATTGTAAAAATATCACCATTAATATATTATTAAAATAATATATTTAAATGAATTATTTTATCGAAAAAAATAAAATATTAATTTTCAACAATTGTCACATTAAAAATTTTCTCCATCTACATCCTCGTAAAATCAATATTTTCCTCATCATATAAATCAATAATTAATTATTCACAAATAATATTATAGAATCACATTCTTAACAACCGAGGCGATTCTAAGAAGAGGGGCTTTCCAATAAAATTTCTCCTTCTTCTTGGCGCGATTAGGTGACGAAACCTCTCCTTGAAATGAGAACTTTTTAGACATTGCCAATAATGTTTTCTAATAATATTTCAGATAATATGAATTATTGCTTCGATAATGGAAAATATTGTGCAGTAATAATTATTGAACAACAATAATATAAAATATCAACGCAACAATTATTGAACTAATAAAATAAAATATTGAGCGATAATTTCTTTGTAACAATTATTGAGTAGTGCCTTTGCTACGTAAGGATCAATAATTTAGAATCTTTGTGCAATCTGGTGTCTTCTTGTGCAACAACAGCGTATTCATCATATTTTAACCACCGGGTAATCCAACAGTGTTAATTGACGGTAATAATTTACGTAGATTATTTATAAAACTCGATCTTTGTCATTTTCTTTCATCCATCACATTTTTTTCGTTATGGGGCCCCTGAATGATTTGCGCCATCGTCGGAGATTCCTGACAAAAAGAATATTTCACGACCAAACGAATATTCCCCGACAAAATGAATATTTTAATAATCACTTGTTTATTTTGTAAAAATTGCATATTTCACCCATAACCAAAGCATTATATCAAATTACCACCTTATTAGTCAAGAATAATAAATAGAGGAAATTCGATTTTATTTATAAAAAGTTGGGGTCTTACAGTTATAAAGTCGAAGATCTGAAGTTTTGGGGTCTAAAAAGTCATTATTGTCATGTATCCATGCATAAGTTGATTCATGTGACATTTATCGACTTGTTGTTGAAACGTGTAGTTGAAGCACTAACAAAGATTTTTAATTTTTTCAGAGATTTATGCTTGATCGAGCTCCAACTCAAAGATATAGATAAAATAGAGAGGCAGATAGTGAAAATAATTTGCAAGTTATAAATGATCTTCCCTCAATTATTTTTTTATTCAATGGAGCATTTACCTATTCACCTGCCATACGAAGCCAAGTTTGGTAGTCCCGTGCAATATAGATGGATGTATTCATTTGAGAGGTAATGACATTAATGTTTTAAATACGCTAAAATGTCCATTCTAATGTATACATGCATATATAACACATGTATATATGCGACGTTTAAAGTAACAGGTGAATAATAGAGTCCGTGTAGAGGGGTCAATTGCTAAAACACAACTACAAAATTATAAAAAGACAATACTTAAAAGATGACGTTTTTATAAAAAAACGTTGTGGTATTTTTTTTTACACATTTTTAAAAAAAACGTTGTAGATACTTATATATTTATAAGAACAATTTTTAGTTTTAAATAGATAACGTTTTGTTTTAAAAAACGTTATCTATGTAAAAAGAGTAATGCTACGCAGACAGGCTTATTGGACCGGTTAATTGGACAGGAGCAATTTTATTTTATTTTATTTTATTTTTTGCTTGTGACATTTAAAAAATGTATAGTATTTATTCTAACATAATTTTTTATAAAATATAGTGTTTTAGGTGTAATTTGGATACATATACAAAAACAGGGTTATACAGACTGTATAACCCTGTTTTTGTATATGTATCCAAATAGTCTGTATAACCCTGTTTTTGTATATGTATCCAAATTACACTTAAAACACTATATTTTATAAAAATTTATGTTAAAATAAATATTATATATTTTTTGAGAATTACAAGCAAAAAAAAAACACTGAAAATATCCAATATTCATGTCCAATAAAAATGTGTGTCCAGACTTATTCATGTAAAAAACACGGATGAAAAAAAAACGCGGAACTTGAAATTTTAAATTAAAACAAGTGTTTAGATCTAGTTTTCTCTCTCTCCTATATCTGTATTTTCTCTCTCAACGATGAAGGTAGCAATTCTCCGTCCAGTCCCTCCACTTCTTCACTTCCCTCCCCCACCGTGACGGCTGCTCTGGCGGTGAATCGGCAGGATTACTACTCGTCGGAAGAGAGTACCTGATCCAAGCGCGAGGCCCAAAACCTCGAAGATGATCTCCAAACCCTCAAACAACTCCGCTCCGATCTGGAACGCGCCGGCCCTGCCGATTCTCTCTCTTCACGCCGCGACCTCCTCCAAAATTACTTTGAAGCCCTCACCGCCGTCGAATCACGCTTCCCGATTTCTCCAGACAAAGACCATTGCTAAGGGGAGTACCCCTGGTGTTTGTGCCAAAATTTCGAGACAGGTGAGTTTTGGATATTAATTCAGTGATTAATTTACAGTTAACCTTTACAGCCATCACAAACTATGATTAGGTAGGAGAATTATTATGAAAAGTTGTAAAATTTAGACCAATTTTGAGATTGTGTATGGGTTTTGGGAAATGCGAGTACTGAATATGGTAATTGCACATCGTCATAGATACAAATTTAGTTAATTTAGCTTAAAGAACTAAAAGCTGAGGTAAATTTGGTCAAAATGCAGTAATTTGTTGATTTATGCTGTGTGGTTTATGTTGAGCTCAAGTAATGCATATGTTGTTCAAAGATTGCTGCCTTGATTTGGTATGAACTAGCATGTGTGAGACTTTAGTATTTTTCTTAACATCTACAGGAGAACTGTCCAGCAGTGATGAGAAAAAATATAAAGCTCTGAAGCGTGCAACAGAGAGAAATTTTGCAGAGTGCTGATGTTATATGCTGCACTTGTGTTGGAGCCAGAGATCCTCGGTTGGCTAATTTTAGATTGCAGGTTACTTGGCGTGAAGCCAATTAGATTGCAGGTTATAATCCTTAATGCTTTTGTATATATATGTATGGCTAAAGCGTATGTACGTCTCGTGCTACTTGGCGTGAAGCCATTTCGTTGTCAATTTATTATGTTACACATCGTCATTAATGAACAGGTTGATGCTGACTACAAGCTGAAAGATGTGAAGAAGATATACAAGGAGTTGGAAATGAAAGGAAAAGGATACAAGAAAAAGCTTGATGATTTGCATAATGATCTCTCAAAGCAAATGGAACAGTAAGCATTAGCTTATGACATATATAGGGTGGTGCACGATTCCTTAAAATTATATTCAACCCTCCTTTTCTTTTATTGTTTTTGGTTGGTTGCAGGATCCAGAAAGATTTAGTGGACTCGGAAAAGCTTCAAGCAACACTGGAGGATGAAAGTCTAGCTGAAGCTTGTGACCTTAGAAAGGGTCTTGAGATGGTGGCACTGATTGAAGCTCAATTGAAAGAGATGAATCCAAATCTTGATTCCATCTCAGAGTATGCATTCTGTTCACACGTGAAGTAAGACACTTATGTTTTTTTAACTGTTTTAGTTTGCTAAGGGTACTCGGTATGGCAGATATGGAACAAAAGTGTCCTTGTACAATGAACGAGTTGCGGATCCTAATTCTGTAACCCAGCAGCGTGATGATGTAAAAAGGCAATATGATGAATGGAGAAAGAAAAGGCAAGGCTTCCCTTTCAGCATACTCTCTGTCATCTTCTCTCATATATTGACACAATTATTTATTGATATTAACCAATTAATTTAGGTTAGATGAGTTCATGGCTGGATTTAACACAATTTCATTAAGAACATGCACGCTGCTTTAATATAATCTAGGCTTAAATATGATTTGCTACCTTAAACTATTGACCATATTCCACTTCGGTGATCTACCTTTCAATTTTGTCAATTAGGTGATTGAACTATCAATTTTTTTCGATTTCATTCAATTGGGCTTGCCACGTTAGAAATTGCTGACGTGACATCCTAATAGGCAGCAAGAGTGCTTATGTGTAAAAATATTATATATTTTTAATGAAATCAAAGGACAAAAAGGTAAAATAACAAATAAAACAACTAAAAATTACACAAATAATATAAATTAGTTGTATAATTATTTATTTATAGTTATATAAATAATATAAATTATTATATAAATAATATAATAATTATTTTTATTAAAAAACTGTGTTTTTTAATTTTTATTAAAAAAATTGTGTTTAATATTAATGATAATAAAAAATAAAAATATTAATGATAATAAAAATAAAATAAAAGTGCAGTTTTTTTAATAAAAAAAAATAATTATTATTTTATTAAAAAAATAAACCAACCAACTCGTTTTTTTTAAAATAAAGCAACTGCGTTTTATTTTTATTATTTTTTAATAATTATTTTATTAAGAATAATAATTATTTTATTAAAAAAAAACAACCAACTGCGTTTTTTTTAAAATAAAGCAACAGCGTTTTTTTTAGTTGCTTAATTATTATTTTTTTATTAAAAAAAACTGCACTTTTATTTTTTTTATCATTAATATTTTTATTTTTATTATCATTAATATTAAACACAATTTTTTTAATAAAAAATTAAAAAACACAGTTTTTTTAATAAAATAATTAATTTTAATAAAAATAATTATTATATTATTTATATAATAATTTATATTATTATATAACTATAAATAAATAATTATACAACTAATTTATATTATTTGTGTAATTTTTAGTTGTTTTATTTCTTATTTTACCTTTTTGTCCTTTGATCTCATTAAAAATATATAATGTTTTTACACATAAGCACTCCTGCTGCCTATTAGGATGCCACGTCAGCAATTTCTGACGTGGCAGACCCAATTGAATGAAATCGAAAAAAATTGATAGTTCAATCACCTAATTGACAAAATTGAAAGGTGGATCACCGAAGTGGAATATGGCCTATAGTTTAGGGTAGTAAATCATATTTAAGCCTATAATCTACTGGATTATTCACATCCTAGTGTATTGAATTCTATCCCACTGCAACATCTTGCAGTCTTTGGTTAATTCACTAGAAAAGAGAATTGATGAAACAGAAAAGAGATTCGAAGAAACAAACAAGCTGAGTGAAGACAGGTTGAAGCAGACTTTGGAGGCAGAGTCGAAGATTATTCAGCTAAAGACTGACATGCAAAGGTTGTTACATTGACAAACCATCTCCTCTCAAGTACTTACTGGATTCAACTTCTATCTTTTTTCTCCATTTGCAGTTGATGGAAGATTCTGGATATTTTATATTTTTCATTATTTGATTCTGGACTTTTGTCTATATGAATCAGACTTGAAGAAAAACTCTCCGACATGGAGACAGCGGACCAAGTTCTGCGACGGCATGCACTTCTGAATTCACCTGCTACAAAATTGTCAGGTCATTTTGCATCCACAACATTCGAGGTTAATATTCCAGTAGTATTAGTTTCTTAGTTTGGGCTGTCAATGGATTTTGTCTTACCTATCCTCTTTCACTTGCAGCCTTTAGAGAATGATCAGAATGCAAGTCCCAAAAGTATAGCCTGCATAGTAGTTTAAATATCTTTTCCAACATTATTGTTTGGATTTCTTTTCCTTGTCTTTTTGTAGCTATACTTTTTCCTTAAAAGTACATAATCACCAGAATCACTTAACTACAGGAATCGCAAAGTGCAACACCTGCAAAGAAGTTTTGCACAGAATCTGATGAGCAGTTGAGGAGATCTAATATCGAAAAGCAGTGTGTATGTTCTTCATGCTAGAACAGACATTTTTTTTTTTATTTGCTGTGCTCATTCTTTAAAAGTGGCCATAATTGGTTGATGACTATAGTTCTTATGATCTGTCGACAGATGATCACGCTTGGAGTAGTGGCATTATTTGTTATTCAGATGTTTACTTGTTGAATTGGATTATTTGTTAAATTTGTTGTTATTGCTTGTGCAGCAGTGACAACAGAGCATTAAGGACAATCCGGGAATTCTTATGATGGCAATATAGTTGAGAGATCTAAAGCCAAAGAAACTCAAAGTTGGTTCCTAATTTATTTATACAGAATGTTTGTTATTTTCTTATGCGTCAACAAAATGCAAAAGCAACATTGCATTTACTCTTTTCATGTTCTGCCAACAAATTGTATAAGGGGTTACTGTAGAGTATAGAAGCTTTCTAACTTGTCATTATATGCAAATACTTAAAATAGAGAGGCTCTATACCTTTCTCCCAATTTATGTATATCTGTTTTTCTGGAATGCTTGTGGAAACTGTAGAATTGTGTGGTTGGATTACTTGGAATCTTTGATAAAAGATTGAAGTTACAACTTTTTTAATCTTTCAGGCTACAATATGCTAATCTTTCAGGCATTAACATATTAGAGGTTCATTGGTAATATAGGTGAAATACAACTTTTTTTTTCTTTTTTTTTAATCTACAACATTTTAAAAATGTTGTGTAAATGTGCCTAATCGTTGTCTGATATATTAAACTACAATATTTTTATCCAGAAAACGTTGTGGAATCATACATTCTACAACGTTTTTAAGCATCTGCTAATTTATGAAAAACAAATTTACAACGTTTTTTTGTTTAAACGTTGTGTAATGTGATTAACTACAACGTTTTAAAAACGTTGTGTAAGGGTGTCAAATAGATGACACCCTTAACCACGACGTTTTTCTGATTGAAACTACAACGTTTTTTTCGCGTTGTCTATTTACTGTTTTGTAGTAGTGAAAGTTATGTTATTGAGGAGCTTGTTAATTTTTGCTCTTTGTACTTTGAGTCGAATGTTCATATCAGGCACAATCGCTTATGTCGGAACGAGGTTGTTGTACACGAGGGAAACAAATAATTAATGTTTTTAGTCATATTGTACAGTCATTCGACGAGAAAAAAAATGATTCTTGACTGATAGTGAATATGCAGCTGCCACATTGTATGCACCTGTAAACATGAATGAAGTGGCGTCATACATTAAGTAAGTAGTCATAACCATATCGTTTGTACTGTTATAAGTTAGTTGCATACACATTAAGTTTATAATTGTACGAATTTGAGAGGTAAATACAAATATTGATGTATGTCTTTATGTATATAATATTATTTGTAATTATATTGCTTATATAAACTGTCAAACATATAGTTATACAACTTATTGTCTTTTATTCGTAATTTGGAACACGTTACAATTTACGATATTCGATTCCGAGATCCGGAGGCAAACCACACAGCTCGTAATTTGCCGAACTTTTATAACTTAAAGAAAACTTAGGGGGTGTTTAATAAAACTAAATGAAATAGTTCTGAATGTCTAAGTAATCTGAATGAAACAAAATTCTTAATACTGAATAAAAAAAGTTATTTGATAATTGATATGTTTAAAACATTTGAATAACAAATTTTTATTATTTTATCTCTCTGAAAAAAAATTTAAAATGCTGTTAATTTATTTAATATTACTTAATATAATAGTTAATATTGTAATAAAAAATTAAATATAAAACACTTCATTCAGCAGTCATTCAGCTCATTGAGCAAAAAAAAATTACACTTGGCCATTCAGCCCAAACATCTGACCGATTCAGCCATTTACACAATTTTTATTTAAAACAAACGCACTGAATAGTTGTCCGATTCAGCTATTCAGCTCTAAACAAACACAACCTTAGAAAAATATGCGAAAAAGAGACAAAAACTCGTCTTGGACGTCGAAACGACACGAAACCATAAACATAACATCTCATAGATATTTGGAACATATTACAACTTATGGAACTCGATTCCGAGTCCCGGAAGTCGAGTTATCAACTCGTTTGCCTAACTTATATAACTTAAAGAAAACTTAGAAAAATATACAAAAAAGACTAAAACCCGCCCCGGTCGTCGAAATGACAAACCCATAGACATAGCACCTCATAGATATTTAGAACACGTTACAACTTATGAGACTCGATTCTGAGATCCGGAGGCCGACTTATAAGCTCGTTTGCCTAACTTACATAACTTAAAGAAAATTTAGAAAAATATAAAAAAGGGCCAAAACCCACCCCGGGCCCGGGAGGTGAAACGATACAAAACCCTAAACATAACACCTCATAAATATTTGGAACACGTTATAACCTACGTGACTCAATTCCGAGATCCAGAGGCCGAGTTATCCGCACATTTTCCTAACTTACAAAACATAAAAAAATATACGAAAAATAGACTAAAACCCACCCCCGACATTGAAACGACACGAAACCATAAACATAGAACCTCATATATATTTGGAACACGTTATAACTTACGGGACTCGATTCCGAGATCTGGAGGCCGAGTTATCAACTCGTTTGTCGAACTTGCATATATTAACGAAGACGATACGAAACCATAGACATAACATCTCATAGATATTTAAAACACGTTACAACTTACGGGACTCGATTCCAAGATCCGGAGGCCGAGTTATTAGATCGTTTGCCTAACTTACATATCTTTAAGAAAATTTAAAAAAATATACGAAAAAATAGACCAAAACCCGCCTTGGACGTTAAAACGACACAAAAGCATAGACATAACACATCATAGATATTTGGAACACGTTACAACTTACGGGACTCGATTCTGAAATCTGGAGGCTGAGTTATCAGTTCATTTGCCTAACTTATATAATTTAAAGAAAACTTAAAAAAATATACAAAAAAGAGACCAAAATCTGCCCCGGACATCAAAACGACACAAAACCATAAACATAGCATCTCATACATATTTGGAACATGTGACGCCCCCAAAATTAGGTATACATCACCCATCTTGGGTCGCCAGAGATACATGATGTAATTCAAATACAACTTCTAATACAATGCGTGTATGCAATACGATAAAACATAAAGCGTGAGTTTGAATACAAATATTGTCTGCTAGAGATTATACAAACTCAAAGGAGTCCTCATTACAATTATTATCACACTATTTCACGAATAGTGAAGACTACTAATCTTATCCTCTGAGACCATTACTCCGTTCCCAGGCTCTAGTCTAGCTATATTCTCATTTCACGAAGAGAACAGTGAAAGAAAGGGTGAGCTCAACTTGCCCAGTAAGAAATATTATGACTAAGATAATGCAGAATAAATTATCATTAGCCTTCAACAATGTTAAATTGATAAAATATAATAAACATCAAGTTTAAGCTGCGGTGGAACCAATGATCCATTAAAAAGAGTCAAGTAGAAAATAAAATCTACTATCTTTTATGATTTAAAAGGTTTTCATCAACTTTGTTATAAATTGAGACTCGAAGCTTAATAAATATTCTACATCATCGAATCACCCCCTGCTTACTGACGAGGATATTCTTTAGTATCACGACCACAATTATCCATGCCTTTCTGGGCGAGAATATTTGTGTATTCATTAATAGTCATGATCATGCCAACAATCGTCCATCAATGCACTACGGACCAATGAGAATTTTTACCACATCATTTGTAACATTACGGTCATGATTATAGCAAATAATCCTGAGTCATAATCATACCAAGTCCATCTATGCCTTCTACAGAGCCACGATGATGACTTTCAACATAATATAAACATGAGGATGATGACAATGATATAAGAATTCAATAAAACAAGCTCAAGAATTAATTTATCCGAGAACCCGATAACATCAAGCTCACAACATGATCTTTGCTTTGTGAGTAAAAATTCAAGAATAATTAGAAGAATATTTCCATGAAAGGATCTTTGGATGAAGCCTTGAAATATCGAGGATATTCTACTAATTTCATGGAATATAGAAGTCAAAGTTTTAACCAACCGAGTATAATTAAGAATGGAATAACAAAAGAAATCACCATGCATGCGATAGACCTTGCAGGCGGGTTATTCCAACGAATAATAAATAACGGAACCCGGTCCCACGTAAAACGCATACCAGGACGGGATATTCAACGGAATAATAAAGAATGGAACCAGTCCGGCGTAAAACACCACAGACGGGATGTTCCAGCGAATAATAATAAAAGAGCGGAACTAGGTCCGGTGTAAAACACATGAAACGGGATGTTCCAACGAGAATAATAGAAGAATGTCACCAAGTATAGGGTAAATAACAAGCGTATCTGAGTTATTCAATGAGAATAATAAGCAATGGAATAACAACGATTCTCTTCGTGAATAAAAAGAATAACACCCTTACTTTTAGTAGGAGATTGAATCTTTGCGAGTAGTGTAGTAGCAGAATACTCTTCTTCTTTCTCTCTTATTCTCTATACTTTCTCTCTCTACATAAGCTTGAATGAATTAAGTGAAAAATAATGAAGCACTAGGCCTCTATTTATAGAAGATTTCTAGCTTAACACTTGCCGTGTGAAAAGCCGAGTGGCTTGACGATAGTGATGTGAAAAGAAAAGTGGTTTGGCCTTTTGTAATGTGAAACGACAATTGGTTCGGCCTTTGTAATGTGAAGCGACAAGTGGTTCGATGCTTAAAGTAATATGAAACGACAAGTGGTTTTGGCGTCTGGTAAAGGTAATTACTATTGGCGAAGGTAATTACTATTAGCGAAGGTAATTACTATTAGCGAAGATAATTACTATTAGCGAAGGTAATTACTATTGTGACTTATTGAAGAGACTCTTAGATGATGACATATGGACCCCCATAAAATAACCAAACTTACCACAAACGTCTCATAATGAGACTCTTTATATACATCGAGGATTGAATAAATATTACCATAAATCATTTTATTTTTAATCAACACATATTTAATCTTTCAACAATTATTAATCATTTATAACTTGTCGTCTCAATTATTGATTTAATAATATAACATATTATCTGAGATAATCTTGTGACAATAATTGAATCAATAATATAAGAGATATGATCGTGATTCTTTGTAGCAATAATTGAGTATAGTGAGTGACTTCTCACGTAAGCATCAATAATCAATCTGAGTGTCTTTCTTATCACGAACCATAGCGTATTCTTGTACTTTTACTACCGGGTAGTTCAACAGTTTTAATGGTAACACCTCTGCCGTTATTTTTATAGAAAGATAATTTTGTCATTTTCTAACTACGACAATACTTCCGTTGTGGGGTCCACCAATGATTGAGTCGTCGTACGAATATTTCCCGACAAAAAGAATATTCCCCGACCAAACGAATATTTTATAACAACTTGCTTACTTTGCAAAATTTATAAATATTACCCACAACTATAACATTATATCAAATTTATTTCATAATATTCAAAAATAATATTTATAGAAAATTCATCTTTATTTATAAAAGTTGGAGTCTTACAGAACACGTTACAATTTATTGGACTTGATTCAAAGATCCGGATGCTGAGTTATTAGCTCATTTGCCAAACTTGGTATTAATGAAGACTTAGCAAACTATAGACCAAAACTCGCCTCGGGCGTCGAAACAACACGAAATCATAGATATAACACCTCATAGATATTTAGAACATGTTACATCTTACGGAACTCGATTTTAAGAACCAGGGGATGAGTTATCAGCTTGTTTGTCGAACTTGCATATATTAATTAAGACTTAGCACACTATAGACCAAAACTAGCCTCGGGCCTCAAAACGACACGAAACCATAAACATAACACCTCATACATATTTAGAACACATTACAACTTACGAGACACGATTTCAAGATCTGGTGGACGAGTTATCCGCTCATTTTCTGAACTTACATAACTTAAAGAACAGTTAGAAGAATTTATTTAAATATGCTCTCTTTTGGACATCGTTATTAATATTTTAATTTTGTAGGGGCTTGTTTGATGAGCCTCGTGAGAGTGGAGGCGGCGGTGCTGGCGATGACCTTGGAGGAACTGACGAGAGCCCCAAAGGAGATAGTGAGGACCGCCGAGCTGATGTTGATGATGCTACAGAGTATGGGACCGGCGATAGGACAGACAGTGGCACGATAGATGGTGATAATGATGTTGGTACTCCTAATCTGGGAATATAGTTAGTTTATGTTTGTATTTTGACTTTTATGTATATACATATACAGTTTTTTGGTTGTACAAACTAGAGTTTTGTCTCTAGTTAGGTTGATGGTTTATGTATTTAACTAAATTGATGAAATTTTTTTGATGATTACATTTTGTATCTACTAACATTTTATACTTTATCTATGTGATTACGTTGTTTACGTATTTGATGATTGATAGCAAAAGATGTGATGATTATTGGTATGCGTTTGTGAATAATTATTTATTTATTTTTAGTTTATAACCGGTACAATTATGTATATGTAAATAAACAGTGAATTTTGCAATTTTCTATTTTTTTGAAAATATCATTAGCGCATGTCATCGCTAATGACTTATAGCGACAGTATTAGCAATGAATCTTTGATCCTTTTAATAATATAATTAAAAACTCATTGTCGACGGACCATCAATCATTAGTGATGGCCGGATCGCGCGATCGCTAATCTGACGGACTCCCCGTCGTCAATTACCCAAGACTGGACGACGGCGGTCAACGGAACTAGGGGAACGAGAGTGGCGACGATCATTACCATCGCCAATAATCTCATTCTTATCAATGGTAGATGGGTCATTGGCGAGGATGTCCTTTTTTTGTAACATGACAATAACAGTCGACAATATCCTTTTTTTTTATAGCGTATGTTTATATATACGTATGTGAGTGTATCAACTTGGATAGATAATAATCAACATATATATATATATATATATATATATTTTTATATTGTAAATTCCCAAACACATAATTATTATTGTAAAATATTATTTATAAATAAAAGTGTTTGACACTATTTTAATTTATAAGTCAAAGATTAAATTAAAATAAAATATAAAAGTATTTGACTAAAATAAGTTATAAATTAAAATAAAATATAAAGACTACTAAAATAAGAGTAAAAGAGTTTTTATATTTAGTTAAATTTATTTATTTTAAAATGCCTTATAAATAATTTTTAAAGAAGTTAGAATTTGTTACGTATATTTATAAGTCCAAAAAATAAGTTGATCCCAAACCAACTTGGTTTGTTCCTAAACACCCTTCAATCCCTCCCTCGCTTCCCGGACTCACCGTCAAGATATCAGAAGTCAGAACTCAGAAGCAACAATCCCGTGCTGCCCTAAAAGCCAAATATCAGAAGCAACAATTCCGTGCTGATGCTGCCTACCAAATAAATTATATTGTTACAGACAATTATTAGTATCTCCAACCAAATCTATTGTTAGACCAAAGTAGTCTGCTGACTGCATTAAAGGTCAAACTTTCTATTCTCCATCTCTGCAGTTGTTGCTTCTACTGCAATGACACCTCCTTCCTCCGCCCTGCTCTGCAAAACCCATTTCCTTCTCGCCTTGCTCGCCGTTTATTGTTCATATTCATATTGGATAGATGCCCTGAAAGTACCCTTTCGACCTCTGGATATACTGCCGCTGTTGCCAAGACAAGTGTCATGGCCTATCCTTAATTCTTTCCATGCCGCTGACGATCTTTTACCCGTTTTCGTAGGCGCTGCCTCTTCTACCAATAACACACTGGGGTGGAAAGGGGCTTGCTTTTACGAGAACAGTGCTTGGATGGAGTTTAACAACGAAACTGGTAGTGAATTTGGGGGAGGCACTCTTCATATTAAGGTATAATATGTATTTGATTAGGGCTGTTAATTATTGATTCCTTTAATGTTCTTGAATTCCTGAAAAGTTGATAAATGGGTTATTATTTTGCTAAATTTGACTAACTATAGTATTTTCTGGGTTTTCTTCAGATTGAGATTTTGAGTTTTGCTGCAACAAAGTTTGGAAATTTCATCTCATTTATTAAGATTTTGTACATGCTTGATTTCTGGGTTTCTCTTTCTTAAAGTGATTTTGTCCACAGTACACGGCATGAATTTGGTTGATTGAAAAGATCGTTTCCTTGTAATTTCCCCCAACTTAGTTGTTTCTCTGGAAATAGAGTATCTAGACATGGCAATTGGTGCTATTGAAGTTTACTGCTCAAATTGGAGGTTATGTGGATTATATTTTTCATAAAATGTTTGATACTTTGTGGTTAAAACAATACATTAGCTGGAATTAATATAAGGATGGGATATTGGTAAGTCTATGTCGGTGCCATTGCATGATTCAGTATCACTATTCCTCTCTTTTGTTTGTCGTTGGTTGATGTTCTATTATGGGAAACTTCCGGGTATGAAGTTAGCTGGAAGTGCCTAATTTCTATTAAATCTTGCTAGCTCTCTTGTGAATCTGGTTGATTATGTTGAATTGTTGGTTGGGAAGTTTTAAAGTACTATAAAAGTCCTTATTACTATTTTAGGTAGTCCAAGTTAAATATGTACTTACCTTAAATAATCTTTTTTTTACAATAATTTTTTATAATACCCTTAATATTAATTGTCATATTTTCTATGCATATTTATGGAGCATCACTAGTCATGTGCAGAAAACTATGCAATTAAATGATAATTTAAATATGGACAATTTTATCATTTTACCCTCTTTCTTAATATGTGCAAAAATTCAACTAAGACTTTTATCCTGAAACGGAGGGAGTATTAATACGAGGAAAACCTTATTCAATATTGGGGGAATTGATTATATGAAAAACTCAATAATTAAATAGTTTTTGCTGAAATTTCCACTGCTTTTGTAGTTCCTAATGATATTGTTTTTGTTAATATCTTGTACTCTAAAATTGCAACTCTTTTCGTCTTTAGGTTAGTAATGCCCATAGTTGGACTTGTATGGATATATATGTCTTTGCAACTCCATATCGCGTGACATGGGATTACTACTTTTTAGCTCGTGAACATACGCTTGAGTTCAAGGAGTGGGAAGGGAAAGCTGAGTACGAATATGTGAGTTTCCTCCATGGCTCCATCAATTGATCAAGACATCTCACTACATGTTTGAGTTTACATAGAATATGCAATTATCTGTTAAGAACATCCCTTTCTTTGAGAACAGGTCAAAAAGAGGGGAGTGTCAATTTTCCTCATGAAAGCAGGAATGCTCGGAACCCTTAAAGCGCTGTGGGATGTGTACCCTTTATTCACTAATACTGGATGGGGTGAAAGTTCTAATATTGAGTTTCTTAAGAAGCATATGGAGGCTACCTTTGAAGAACGTCCTCAACCGTGGTTTACTAATATTAGTGTTGATGACATACACTCAGGAGACTTCCTTGCAATATCAAAAATACGAGGAAGGTGGGGTGGGTTTGAGACTCTAGAGAAGTGGGTATCGGGAGCTTATGCAGGTCATACCGCTGTCTGCTTAAAGGATTCTGAAGGCAAGCTATGGGTTGGGGAATCAGGACATGAAAATGAGGAGGTATTCTCTTAACAAGCAACTCCTTCAACTGATACCGGAATAAATAAGAACTCAAGCTATTTCTTGTCAGCAATACCGTACTAGGAAAACTTTGATTATGTGCTTTCTAATTATGTCTGCATGATGGAATATGATTGACACTTGCCACAAAATTTTTGTTTGACCATTTTTGTTTTAGGGAGAAGATGTTATTGCATTATTACCATGGGATGAATGGTGGAACTTTGAGCTGACTAAAGATGATGCCAATCCACACATAGCTTTACTTCCTTTGCATCCTGATCTGCGCGCCAAGTTTAATGAGACTGCTGCATGGGAGTATGCAAGAAGCATGGAGGGGAAGCCGTATGGTTATCATAATCTGATATTTAGCTGGATAGATACTATTGCTGGAAATTACCCTCCACCCTTGGACGCTCAGTTGGTATTGCATTCCTCTAACCTTGAACATAAGTGGAAGTTGTTCATCTTTTCTTTTATTATTCTGGTTCTAGTGTATGATTTGTTATACTTTGGTTTTATAGAGGAGTTTAAACTTATACTGATTATTCATAAACCCATGGCACCTTACCGACTCCCAGTGTCCTATTGCCACATCAGGCCTCATCAGCAGTTTAGTTAAGGTTCTAGGACACCAAATTAATGTTTCTTGTCTTCTATATTCTCACCGAGGTCTGTGACTTCATCGGATGTCCTATTATTTCTACCTTCAGAACTTGATCGGTATCTTCATCATTTCTTGATTCAGTATTGAAAAGCAAACAATTATGTATCCCTTTTAGTATGAAATCAATACTATGCTTGACAATGTAAGATAAAAACAACACAATCAAGCAAATTTGTACACTTCAAAAAGATCTTGAAACATGCCATGGAAATATGGTTCTGATCTTCATGCCATCACCCAGGTGAGTTTTCTTAATAGAGGATGTTGGGAAGCAGGGACGATGCCATAATTTTTATTTGGGGGGCCCGAGACATAATACTGTAAGGTCATGAATAATTTAGTGAAGTCTGGGGGCATCGTTCTCGGTCCAAATTGTGTAGATAATTTTATACTTATTGGTTGAAATAAGATTTTTTTTTGTATGATGTACATATGCACCTTTTATATAGTACACAAAGTGAACTGAAGAGAAATCATAAATTTTGATACTCGTATAATGATAACCAAAAAAATGAGAAGAACGGTAAATTTTTAAATTTGTCTATAAATCATTAAAAATAACTCTTATATTTAGAATAGATGTACATTTTTAGTATATATATTATATTTTTTTTATATACCTAGGGGGGGACTAAAGTAAAAATATCAAGATTTCATAGGCTTACTTTTTTTTTTGAAATCTAAGGTAGCCCCGGGCCATATACACCTCTCCATCCCTGCTGGGAAGGATAAGCTATATACACCTTTGGAAATACTTGCACGATGTGGCTGACGAAAGATTCAAAATTGTAATGCTCATGGCATGTAGATTGTAGAATCCTCTAATTTTCTAGTAAATGTCACTTATCCTTGATCATCTTGTGAACTAATATACTAAAACTACCAAGTGATAACGTAGCTAGCAAAATTCCAGTTGTTCAAAGCTCCAGCAGTAAGAAGTTAAGAAATAGCAAAAAACAAACCTAGCAATATCATGCTGGTGATTCGCATTGTCTAGTGCTTCTTTCTTCTCTGCGTGTGTTGCATGTCGTGCACATGGTTTTAATTGTTAGCTGGGTCATCATGATACAGGTTGCTTCTGTAATGACTGTTTGGAGTCAAATACAACCTGCATATGCTGCAAACATGTGGAATGAAGCATTGAACAAACGACTTGGAACTCAGGTAGTAAAACCCTCTTTGCCACTATAGTAGTTAAATGTGAATCGTCTAATGGAAGATATTCTCTCATGAAAATGATGACGACTGATGTAGTTTTCAGTTTGTGACCTGATTGATGATATATTAATGAGCCGTCTCTTTTTTGCATAATTAGAAACTTGTAATCCAAGTTTGACCTCACATTTACCTATAGGTCCAATGTAGGAAATAGACAACCTTGAGTCCCTACCAAGCCATCAGATTTATTTGGGAGTAACATACAGCCAGTGCTAAAGCAACTTGTAACATATTAAGTTATTAACCGATGGGGCCTTCAGGAATAACCTCAAGGTGAGGTGGTTGATTCCAAACTTCCAATCCCACACTTGGCCCTTGAGGTCAAACTAACCTATTCCAGAAAAAAACACAATTATATCTGTACATTCAAATTTAGTTCAGGTCATTATTAAAATACAACTATACAAGAAAAATGAATAATGTATCTGGTCTTGTTTTATTCAATTCAATATTGATTTGTGTTCTATCCAGGGACTTGGTCTTTCTGAAATTCTTGTAGAAGTTGAAAAACGAGGGTCATCTTTTGATCAATTGTTGGCGGTTCCTGAACAAGATGATTGGATATACAGTGATGGTAAGTCAACTTCGTGTATTGCATTTGTTCTCGAAATGTACAAGGAAGCAGGACTGTTTGGTACAATCGCAAACTCCATCCAAGTTACTGAGTTCACGGTGAGTTTGTCAAGAATAATTCATACACTTCAGTCTTGAATTTCAGGGCATTGCTTTTGGCTGTTGATCTAATATTGGGCTAGCAGTCAATTATGGTCATAGTTATCTATTGCATTTGTTCCACAAAAAGAGTCCTATTTGTAAAACTTGCAAAGATCAAGGATATGTTTTTGTTGCATGTATACCCCTAAAAATAAAAGGTTAGTTTAGTAGTATGACATGATAATAAAATTCTAACCACAAATTTGAGGACATTGTGCCATTTTATCATAAAAAGTGGGCTCTTTTTGTGGAACACAAAAAATGGTGAATGGTACTTCTTGTGGAACAGGAGTATCAAATTGGATGTTGGGCTTAATAAAATTGTATAGATTATTTTTTCCAAGATAATATCTAATATATAAAGCCCGAGGAGACCGGCTTGGTGTTGGCTAATTTTTTGAAGTCTTTTTGGCTTCCTAAAACGCCCTTTAACTTTTATTGTAATTCCTGTTTTATCCTTCTAACTTTAACTTCCTAAAATACCCTTTCACTTTTATAGTAATTCCTATTTCATCTTTATAGCTTCAACTTTCTAAAATACCCTTTAACTTTTATGGTAATTCCTATTTTATACTTATAAAACTTCAACTTCTTAGTCAACTTTCAAGTTTAAATATTTTTAATCTTCAAGATTTTAACTTTTAAAATTAATAACATAATATAAATTACACACGCAACGCGTATGCCTTAGAGTACTAGTTATTATAATCAGCGTCCCATTGTACTAAGCTCATGCAAGTTTGGTGCAGATTAAAGATGCATACACACTCAAGTTTTTTGAGAACAATTCAGACTGCCTTCCTAAGTGGTGCAATGATGGCGACACTGTCAAACTCCCTTTCTGTCAAATTAAAGGGAAGTATCGGATGGAATTACCAGAATACAATACCATTGATCCATACCCCCATATGAATGAAAAGTGTCCATCTTTGCCCCCACAATACAAAAGGCTTAAAGGTTGCTGAAAGGCTTTCAATTGTACTCCTGTTTGGGAATTGTAATATAAATAGCTGGTTCAATTATAGGCTTATGTGTTCTGGTGTACACATTTGGTCCCACGGAAATGTAAAGATGTACGTATTACCTGTAGGAGGCATTGCCCATTCAGCTGTCTGTAAATGATACGATGTAGGAAAAAACAGAAATGAATTTATTTATTATCTATATTGCAGATTAACTTGTGAATGAAATGTTCATCTATATGGAGAGAGAGAGAGAGAGAGAGAGAGAGATGAATGGATGATTGATGATGAACTGATGATCACAGGGTAAGTTATACTGCTGTACAAAATAATCTTTTAAAACTTGTGTTATAGAATCTTTCAGCCGTGTTAGCCCTCATTTTGTTGTTTGAAGGAGATATTGGATTTTAATATTCAACTCAATTACTCCTTGCTGAAATTAATGTCATTAATTTCAAATTAATCCATTCCATTTAAATCCCAAGTGACTCTACCTGGCTTGGCCTCAAAATCATCCTATGTACACATTTAATTCTGGAAAAAAGAACATTAATGAACCAAAACAATATCAACAGTCCTATGTTTGGTGGTGCTGCGCTGCAGCCATTTTTGGCTACCCGAGTCTACTCAAAAGAGATAGCTCGATGGTTTGCATCCATACATATAATAGTTATAAAGTTTGCATACATTGTTTTGTTTAGTTTAACGAAACATGAACTTTTTTAGCAATGCAGCAAATTTACTAGGCTAAAAACCGGGCTCCTTGTTATTGGGAAACAGGTAACATACAAAACAACATTCTCTTAATTAAGGGAATGCAAAACGATGCAAGTACCAGGTTTGTGATTTTTGATACACAGTATGGAACTAGCAACCGAAGAATCATTCAATCATATCACTCGGTCTTGGGTGGAAAATGGTTTCCGCCAGTGGCAAGCTTGTAGAGATAAAACACAGTCATGACCATACTGCAAATAAAGAAAGTGGCAAACAAATCAGTAGAGGATCCATAAGTTGTCTATATAATTAAAAACGGACTAAATGCTCAGTTACGGTTCCAAGGAAAGTATTGACACATTTTCATGGTAAGATCACACGACTTCCAGGAACTGTTTTGAATCTTGGGTGTCTTCCATTCGGCCTCTTCGGCTTGCAACAACTTAATTTTCCTGGTTACATTCATTCATGAACAAGTGAACTACCATATATTCTTTCACTGCGACAACCAGGGTTCACTGAGAAGTTGTTTCAAATACAGGCATCACCAGACTTATCTTGCACAAAAAAAGGAAAGGCCAAGATCGCCATTATTTCAATTAGTTTTGTCAGGCCTGTCCACTTCAACATCCTCATCACATGCATGCTAGTACTGGTTCTGGTTGCCCAGCATCATGCAATAAAGGACACAGTAGACTGCTTAATAGTGGTCACTGTAAATGACCCAGACAGTGTGACAGGCATTGTCTGTGATTTCTATCATATGGAAGTTCTGCTGACCAGATTCAGCCACAAACTTAAGCTGAAGAAATTCTTCTTTGAGCACTGCAGTTTATGGGCTCATAACCTTCATTGTCAGGCAGAATCCATAATATGATACAGCCAATGTTGGAGCAAAAAAGTGTAGAATCAAAGCCCTTATTAGTATTAATATTCAAGATCTATTCTGCCAATTTTGTTGAGTTGTGCAAAGACTAATACAGAGTAAGAAAATTAGGCACAAGTAGGTCTTTGTAAATGTAGCCGCAAATCTTGTTATTACTCATTCATCAACATTCTGTAAAAAATCCTATACCTTTTTTCCTACTCTACAACTCTTCCAGAAGGGTATTCATCTAAATGTGATGAGATTCTGTACAATCCTACCTAACAACCAAATGACGTGAATAGCCTAACATGTAAATGAATTTCAGATGTGAAATCTAGAAAGATACTTGTAAGCCAATCAAACTGGAAAGCAGAACGGAAAAGGGATAACTATATGCTATCTACACTAGAATTTGGTTAGATAAACTGAACTTATATAGATCAAGTAGAATGTAATTAGGTAATTCTACTATTCTACATCTATGAGGGTTTTTTGCAATTAAAAAGGGGTGGATGATTATAATTCATATACAGAACTTCTTTGTTAACTTCAAGAGATTTTCTATCCTTATAAGTATCAACAAGTTGAGAGTTTTCATCCCATTTTTACTAGCTTTCGATATTGTTGTTTTTGGGCAAATTTTTTATGTTTGTTATGGCCTTTTCGGCTTTTCCTCAATCTTAACCTGAATTAGTAAGATGCTTGTTCATTTGAGATGTTAGTTCATTAGCATTTACTTTGAAAAGAAAAACAAGAGATAAAAGAAAAAAAATGTACTAGCATTCCTCAAACAAAGCGTGGTATGTTCTATTTACATGGACTAAGATTCAATTCACGGTGATAATTAGCATTTTCTGGTCAATTTGATGTAATTATCCATCACCAACAAACACGTACCCCTTCAAACATGCAGATATTTTAAACCACAATAGCAGTTTATGGAAATAGATCTAATGAAGCTTCAGTGTCATTGTCATTATTATTCTCTTGATAAGTAAAATTCCATATTGTTCACCCGCTGAAGGGGAATTAATTGTGTCATCCACAAATAAAAAGAAGAAAAGATATGGTTGTTCTGATACTCAAAATTCCTTACATTACATAACATATCAAATGCAAGATAACACAAAGAACTACTATATATTAATTTAGACTTCTATCTCTATTGCAGAATTTATGGTACAAATGCAATATGCAATACTAGGATGAACTAACCACTATATTTAAAAGGAAACGGAATGTTTTAAGGTACCAATTACCTGATCCCTGCGACGATACCAGCTGGCATTATCTTAGAGGTTTGGCTATACCGCTTCCCCATGACCCATGTGAGTGTGGCAGCACAAGCTGCAGAGGCATATTATCAGTAACAAATACCACGTGTAAATTAAGAAATGATAAACAAAGGACGTTCATATTTCCTTTATTACATTATCTTTTCTACTCATGTCTTATTTCTTTTCCTCTTCCGATAAAATTATAAATGTACAAGGTTATTGTCTTGAATCTGGATCAGTATTGTAACAATACTGAAGTAAAAACAAACACATCTTTAAAAGTTCTTTTCATTTGAAATCTTTCTACAACTAATAGGCTATAATGACTATAGCAGCAAAAAAAACTTATAGAAGACTACTGAGGCAAAGAGTTGGAGTTGAGACCTCTATGAGAAATACCATTTAGTAAAGTATACATACAAACTGCAACCTATTATCAAAGTACCTTATTATAACAGTTCCTGTTGGAGTTATTCAAGCATGAGAAAGTTGATAAGTTGCAATATTTCTGGGATTCATTTATAACCATGCACATAGACATATCAGTGCCCCCACCAACCAACTTCTGTACCCCCAAATAAAAGCCTTCATTTTTATAAAATTAATTAAACTACCAAACTAATTTATGAAGCCTTTTTTATCAAATAGCCTGAAAGCCTAAAACTCAAGTTTTTATACCAGACTCTATCTGTAATTAAATTTGTGAGTTTTTACAGCTCTTTTTTCCCTTGAAAGAAATTTACATTTTCTCACTTGCAGCTTAAACTCACATAATACTGATCTTAAGAAAATGAATTGTACTACTTTTCTAGTACCCAATTTTACTAAATTAGACTAATAAAGGGTGGATCCTATGTAAACACAGACCTACATAAGAGCTTCAGACATTTGAAAGAGTAAGTAATAAGTATCATGTAGATATGTACATATTAAGTTTTTTGTTTTTCCTTTTGAAAGGAAAATAAATTCATTATGTACATTTTATATTCAACTATTTAAAGGTAAATATGTAATCGGAAAGCTTTAGTGCCATGCAGTACAGGCCAGCCATAAATTTTGTAATTACGATCATAAAACAAGAAGTAACATCCAGTCTTTCAAACAATCCAAACAATTATAAACCCAAAAAATCTTCTCCTATCATAAATTCCTATCAGAAGCCTAGAAAATGCGTTAAAGAATTTAATTTCACATTGTCTATCTAAAATATCAGTAACATAAAAGATTTAAAATTCAAGTGATCTCAACAAAAAAAATCAAGCACTACTATGTCTATCACCAAGTACTTGAATCCATATATGTGACAATATTTAACATACATAGAGAGAGACACAAACAGAGACATATATACGGTAATATGTGTTCAAATGAGGCATACCCGTCTCAAGAATCAAGGCGAGATAGGAGTTTTTCCGCTTATGGAATGCATTGAGACTGAGATAACCAGCAAAAATAAGTAAAAATCCAGTGCCTAAACCTCCACCGAGAGAAGCAGTGCTTCCTTTCTTGGCAAACCCAATGATCCCACCACAAACCAAGACCAACCCATATGGGATCGTAAAGCAAAAATCATGCATTTTTTCGAATTGGGTATGTACAAAAAATTGAGATTTTGAAGAATTAAAGCTAGGTTCGGTAGAGATCAAGGGAGAGAGAAAGAAGAAGAAGAAGAAGAAGGTTCGAGAGGATTTAAGTTTTTTTTTTTGTGGCTGAATCTTTCAACTGTGGGAGGGTGGTGGTGGTGGTGGTAGTGACGGCGTTCCGTTGGTCAATTCTTCATTTTTACCAACTCCACCCTTTTCCGATTTTGGTCTATATTGCCCTTCATATGTATGGCCTTCTCCATGGTATTTTAACTATTAAACCGTGTGGCTTGAGGAGGGTAATATTGTAAAGTTAGGCTTCTTGTCTGGCGTCCGGAAGCGCGTGGGAACCACACTTTATTTTTATTTTTATTTTATGCCCAAATGCTTTTGGACATTGTATACGGATATATTATTGCTTTTTATTGATTTACTAATTATGGAGTAGTTCAAAATTAATAAACTTTGAATTTGGCTTTCTTCTTTTTATCTACCATCCATATACCATCTTCTTATTAATTGACAAATTAGTAAATCACCGTTTAATTAATCATGAAGGAGAGGTGTAATTTGGAGTGTCTTAAATTTAATCTCAAATTATATGTAGTTATTATCGACTACGTCAGTTGTATTAATCATGTACATAATAAAATAGTAATATTAAAAATTTAATGACATATATCATTCGAAAATTTATTTAAAATTTTAATAAAAAATAATTTATACGTTGACTTTAAACGATAAACATCGAATAGATTAATGGGTCCTTTTTGAATTTCATCCTATTTTATATGATAAAGATTAAATAAATTAATAGTTTTTTTTTTTTAATTTACTCCTGTTCCATATATTCTCATATTCAATGTCAAGATAATTTTGCTATATTATTATTTAGCAACACTCATGACTCAATTCAAAATTCAGCCCATTTATTTTCCATTATATTAAAAAGAAGAAAAAATAAAAAGGTTAAATTATATTTATGTTTGTTTGTAAGGATTATACTTGGGGTATGACTATTAATTTTAAATTTCTTGTTTGTTTATAAATTTAGACTTGAGACTATTAATTTAGGGATTATAAAATGGTTTAATAGTCTTGAGATTAAGATTATAACTAGATACAAACCCGCGCGTTGCGGCAAGATTATTTAATTTTTTAATAATAAATATGTACGTACAATTAATAAATTAAAATATAATAGAAAGATGAAAATTTATTTTGCGATGATTAAATTTCACACAGAACATCCAAATAATCCAAATTAAAAACTCAAAGATCAACGTACTAATTGTGTTTAGAAGTTTCTAATATTTAAAACAACCAAGACACGCAGTAAAATGAGATAATGAATTAAATTAATTTGAAGCAGTAAAGTGGACATCTTTCTCGATTTTGATCTTCTTTTACATTTTGTTGGTTGACATTTCAACATTAGTTGACTAAGATCCTTGTACATCATCATCGCTGATTGAATGTATAGACCTTTTGCTTATAGGTGTGACACAGTTAACAACATCGAGCATTGACTCATCCTGTATAGATTGTAGTATCAGAATTAAATTGTGTAGGATTCTTATTCATAAGTATAAACAAATTTATTGTAGGATTCAACGTCAACAAAATGAATTACCTGAGGCTCATCACGTATACTTGTGTAGGATTCAATTATTTTTTCATCGTTTGTCATCCTAGCAACTGTGTATGTCGCATAATTTGTAAAATAAATGCAAAGATTGAATAAAATAATTACCATTTGAAATGTCACTTAGATGCATTTTGGTTGTTTTGTTTGCTCTCACAGATGTAGTACTTGTGCTCATTTTGTTGGTGGATTCTAACACAATCAATTTGCATAGGATAGTTTAGCAGATGGAAAAAATATTTTTATACAATTAATTAATGAATAAATAATAAGAAAGTATACGTTGCAGTTTTTTTTCTTGTTTTTTCAGCATAATCATCCTTCTACGCATTCTTGACTGAGTTTTGTCACACTGGTTTACAGTAAATTCTTCATGTTTTTCCTTGTCTTCTGACATGTATGGCTTATGGTTGATTTCCTCAATTTCTGGAGTTTTTATTCGAAATAGGCTTCAATATTGTAAACTACCTGCAGGAATATAGGATTCAAAGGTGTAAAATTACAATTAGTTTAACGGAAAATATACGGATCACAAGAACACAACATTTGCTAAGCACGGGATATAGAAATTCATAGACAAACATTACAACAATCCAAAGAAAATACCCCACAATCTCTAACAACATTAGACATCTAAATGATTAAAGTGAGGTAAGAAAAGAAATATTAAATCAGAGTGAATCTAAGACTTAATTTCACCCTTTTTTAAATTCAACTTAGTTACGTGCAACAATTCTCCGACCATACAATACAATCAAGTGCATTGAAATTTTGTTACAGCATAAAATGCTCAAATTGAAAAATCAAAATGCACCTTAATCAAAATATGTACAGGTATACTATAGTACTGCAGAAGAAACGTGAGATAGAGAACGCAACAAATATGTTAGACTATACAGTAAAAGGGAGTAGAGAATTTTGGAATCCCAATACCAAACATACTGAATATATATATCCCAAAATAATTTAAAAAAACTAAAAACAAACAATATATAATAAGTAACTCTAGAAACATATTTCATGGATATTAACTGTATCCAAGCATATCACTAAAAAACCCAAAATTGAGTTACAATCTTCCAAAGTCCTAGTTAGGGTTATACCGGTTGCAAAATGCAGGTATCTTCCTCTAAAAGCATCCAAATCATGCACCGTTTTTATTTTAGAAATTCAACTTGCATATTTTTCCAACCATATAACATAGTATTATGTTCCTCGGCAAAAATCCGACAAAAATTCAAGGAAAAAATTGCGATCTAGGAAATCCCTCCTTTTGTCGAAGGAAATGAAGGCTAAAAAAGAACATAATATGCTCAATGGTTCGCTCCCTATCCTTTAAGTATGTACAAGTAATTTCCATCCAAAGCACCCATCATAAAAATGTGGAATCAAGGAAATCAATGCTCGATCCTTCCAGAACTGATGCAAAGGCAAATAAGCATCAAATAAACTTGAGATTTAGACACCATGGTCACTGAAAGTTTCAATCTTTTGAATGTGTTGACTACCACATACAACTCAAATGTTGATAATAATTGCATATATTAAGCAAGTTCCATAAAGATTATTCATCAAGGAAATCAATGCTCAATCCTTCCAGAACTGATGCAAATCAGCCACATGTAAAGGCCACACATTCATCCAAAAATAAATTTGGCTTGAAAATTTCTACAAACAATACATTATATAATATATGTAATACCAACCCATGAGAACAACTACTTGATTAGGACAAGAATATGATTTCAATTGTTAGAATACTTGTACAATGTGTGATTACTTGATTTTAAAACAGGCACATTTGCTAGTTTTGTATGGTTTAATGATCCTTCTGTTCATTGTCTATTCTCAAATACAGTGAGTTCCTTTTTTTCGCTTCATTAAACTCTGTCTTTTCTTTAATTCAGCTCTAAATCATTTAAAGATAGTAAGATGCTATGTTATTTTGACTATGTTGTTCCTACTTAATTTGTAGCACTATATGAGGACGGGAGGTGGACTAAATTTCTATGGATACCCACTGCGCCTGGTATGGTATTTGTTCATTTTTGTCTCTCAGATTTCTTTATTTTTAACTTTTTGTATAGAGTTAGCTTGTAATTGTAATTTTTGTGACAGGGTGAAAAATAATGTTCATACTATGTAAAAACAGGGCACTGCAAGTTGCAAATTTCACCATCCATAACCAATTGGTGTCTCAAGGTTTGCTCTTCTTCTAGGTTCATATATGCCAGGGACATATGGTTCAGTACTGGGTTCCCTTGCCTGGTTGGAATCCTTACCTGGTATATCCTATAAAGCTTCCTCTTGTTGTCCATTAATTTATTTAGGTGAGTACCTTTTATATCAATTTGTTAACTGACCCATATGAGAAAGAGGCAAAGAAGCATCAAATAAAACAGTAAAAAAAACAGTAGCAATATACTCCCAAAATCAAATAGAAAGAGTCTCTTCCCCCCATTGAACAAAGATCAGACCAGGATTTATGATTTATGTACTTTTGTTGGCGAACTTGCAGAATCAAAACTAATCTCATACTTCATAAATTACAACATTAGACATCTAAATGATTAAAATGAGGTAAGAAAAGAAAGAATAGAGCCCCTAAATTCATCTACATAAAAGTTTACATTTGCTATTCTTACCATTTTTGCCAGTGTCTTTCTCTGTTCTTTTGTACATGTCTCTTCTTTCAGGAATTTATGAAGCTATGGAACTAAGTGATGGAGGATCAGACTACATTGGAAAAGGTGTTTATAAGATTGGCTATTATCTGGATATTCATACTAACATCATGCGGCCAGATTTAAATGTCATAGGTTTCGGATTCCCTCCTACAGGCTACAGTCACTTGTTATCATATATCCAACCTATTAAAATATCAAGTTTATCTTGATAGACCATTATTTTAATACAACCTGCAATTAATAAACAATGGTGACAACTATATCAAGTTCATGGGTCTGACTTGATCAATTAGTTAATTAGTAGTAAGGGGGCGGAGACCATCCAGGTAGTTTCAATTTTATTCAAAATATTAAAAGAAAAAAAAAATAACAACTCCTCTAATAATTGTATTATTATAAGTATACACTTTATAAATTGTTGGGGATCTTAAAAGAGACATATATTGTGTGGATGCAGTAGGAACTCACAGATCATTTCCCATATATCCTGTCGATCATAGAATGGAGAAAACATAAGCCCCGAAACAAAGAAAGAACAAAGGGGACAAAAGATAAAGATACCACCACCTATAAGTAACCTTGAAACATTTATTTATTTTTTGTCCTTTTTCATAACAATACTACAATAGTATGAAATGTTTAGTGCATTCCAGTGGGAGTCAATTGTGACAATTAAAAAAAATAAAGATCGAGTGAGGAGGGAGATAGAGAGAGAGAGAGGGAGGGATAGAGAGACATAAATAAAATAAATTCAGTAAGAAACAGAATCTTTCGTTTTCATAAAAAAAAATCGAAATTTGACATGAATAGATAAATATAGTGAGGAAAAGACATCCACCAAAAAATAAGGGGAAAACATCAAAGAAAGATGGCTTTCCAGTCCCTTTGCAAAATCAGCTGAAGCCCAGTGATGAATGCAGTTTAACATAAATTTCATTTCCTCAGTACAGTTAAAGGAATAAAATGTTTAACCATAGCTCAGTTCCAATAAGTAGGGGGAGACTTCTGCAAGTAAGCCATGTTTTGGATACTGAAAATCTATGTTGGCACCCCTACAGGCCTATCCAATATTTGTAAATATGTAAAGTGCTAAAAGGACAAAAATAGACCCTTTTTTTTGCGTTGTTTGTATAATAAAGAAGTAAATTACATGGCAAAGTAGCATACCACGAATATAAGAAGACTATATTTTCATATACAATGCCTAAAACTCTACAGCAAGTACTACTAAAACACAGTATAAACATGTCCTTAATAGGAACTTTGTTTGTCTGCATATATCCACTCAAAACAGATATACAAACCAACCAACAACACAAAGCACATATTACCCAGGCAATATACTATTTCAAGATACAAGAATTAACCTTGTAGTTTCCTTCAATATCTTCAGCTTTACAGCTGCTTCAATGTCCAAAATTATTTGTTTTTTATTTATTAAAGAAAATTTAACTCTTCCTCTGTTGGGAATGTTTGTGACCCAACTAACCAGACCGGAAAGTAGAAATTACATAACCTAGCATGTTTTTATATTAAAATTTTGTGTCGTGAGGCTTTCCAAGTATCCAAGAGAGGGGTAAAATGTACAGATATCAATGGGAGGAACAATACTGAAAGAGAAATAGTGACAAAAGGACAATTTTATATCTTTTGCAGATGAATCAAAACTTCAGTATTTTAGTATAAAAGAAATCACCAGCTAAGCCAGATGAAGAATTCAAATTCTACAAATAAAATATAAGAATTTGTTTTATATAAAAAAACACGGTACCACGGTAAAAATGTCTGAAATTAACAGGTCCAAGCCCAAGAACGTGCCTAAGAAAATCACATTGTAGAGTTTGTAAGAATGAGGAATATAAGCATACCATTAGAAACTACATCATTTCTGAGAGGACACAAGTACATACAGTATAACAATTTATATACAACGAACCAGTTAAAAGTACCAGAGATTTAACATGAATTTATTGGTTTTTTACCACAAAGGCCTAGGACTGCTAGAATCCTGTAAAGTTCACATTACCAGTGCATTTTGAGTAAAAGACTGGCTTGAGTCGTGGCAAAGTACGCCTTCGCTTGAGGTCTCTTGATCTAGAAGAAAAGGCATTACAAAAGAAAATTTGTTATTTTTAATTAAACCGAAACATATTATATGGCTCTCAGGTCTTACAAAACTCTGACACTCACCTTAAATGTTGGTGTGAACAGACCATTCTCCAAATTAAAAGGTTCAAGCACCAAAGTCACAGCTTTAGCAAATTCAAAGCCTCTCAGCTGCAGTGTATTATGTCATTTGTTGGGGTAAAACAATGATTTGAAAGCATAATTGCAAAAAAATCTATCAGAGAAATAAGAGTACCTGAGCTTCTCTTCCAACTGCATCCATATCAACCAAGACAGCAACCTTTGCTCTGAGGTCATTGCACAGGTGTTCTAAATTTTCAGATTGCATCCGCAGATCAGACAAAAATCATGTCAAGATGGTTAAAAGAGTCGATATGCTTTAACAACTTTAAATTTGTGAGGTTTAAGCTGAGTTTACCTCAAGGCCTTCAGCAGTAGCCCAAGATTTAAACACATGAAGACTCAACAATAGAAACCCCGGAAGACCTCTCCCCAAAAAATTTCATATATATATATATATATATATATATATATATATATATATATATATATATATATATATATATATATATATCTGCTACGTAAAAACTGAACAACGTATCTACGAATAGCCTCAAAAGAGATTAATAAATACATTAAATAAATTTGTAATAATGTTGTCTAAAACATGATCGAAAACTAAACTTAAAAAAGCTTAGATAGAATTAATGTATAGACTTGCAAGCCTCCATGTTGAACTTTTTCTTCTCAATGCTATACAATTGCTCGAAAAGGCAGGGAACACACATCCCATTCCTTGGACTTTTCCGCTTATGAGCACAATCTTACTATTCCCAATGGGTTGAATGTAAAGCCATTCAATTGATTAGTGAAGAGGGAGGGGTGAATTATGGCTCTCTAATTTGTATGTTTACTATTTAGTTTCCATCATTTAAACTGTTAATTCTTAAATTCTTCAAATGTTATAAGATGCAACAATCCAGAGTAAAGCATGCATATTAAGACGAATAAAGTAGGAAATCAATCTCACAGTCATTAGGAATTCAACCTCACAGGCATTAATATCAAAACAGAAGTAAATATTCAAGAAGCCAGTCAAAGAAATGATGGATCGCATTTGGCTCAGGTCATAACATTGTAACAGTACAGCTGCTTATGCCCCTTTTCTAAATAAATGAAATTGTGGGGTTAAGAACATTGTTATTGAGATAAATATGGTGAAGGAGAACATATATGCATGCTATTGTTAGTAACTGAGTCAAACGTGGCTAGCTTTGTTTTCTTCACATAATTAATACTCCACATAACACGACATGTTTAATGTTTACACATGAAACACAATAATTACCTAAGACATCAGCAGCGAATTCGCGGAAGCGGATATTACGGCGGCCGGCCTTTTCACAGTGGTCCAGCACAAGGGACATTAGATAGTAAGCGTAGAAGGTAACAGCGCCCCATAATCGTCAAAGAGACGAACCCCAGCGCCCAACCATGGACTGATTTAGATACAGGCTTTGTGGATGAAGCATACCTACAATCCAAGACTGAGCAAAAATGGGATAAAACTGAATTACCACACCGAACCTTAATTTTTTACAGCTTCATGACTCATCAAATCAACACAAATCTGAGTATTATCAATTTAAAAATTTTAGGGTACATGATTAGGGGATCTTACCAGAGATTTTAACACAAAGAAGCACAGCGGCGGAGAAAGCCGCGGAAGAACTCGGCGAGCAAGGTCTTCAAACTTTGTAAAAGTGACCAAGATTGATTGTTGACACAACTGGAATCTAGTGGATGTTTATCTGAGTCTTTTTTACACGGATGTTCCACTTTCATATTAAATTATTTTTTTTTTTCCAAAAGTGCCAATGTTAGCAAAATTAGGTCATTCGTACCCCTGCTGTCAACAGACCAGACACATGGACTAACTCTGTTTACATGTGGATTATTTTTTGCTGATTAGGCACATGGGGAGAGAGAGACAGAACAAAAGCCATCGTGATTTTCAAAAGGGGCAAAAAAGCCCTAATTACTTTCACTCCACAGAAGTCTGAATCGGAGAGGAGAAGAAGATCGCGAGAAGCTTAAAGAAGGTGGAGCCCAGTTCGGCGAGAAGAAGAATCAACATGGCTCACTATTCGTCGTCATCTTCATCATCTGCTCGAAGACGTGACATTGATGTCGATTATGAAGTTCATGCACTATATCTTTATTAATGGGTTAAGGGCTCCTTTGTGGACCTCGTGGGTGAAACAAATCTGGCGGGGAGGTTTTTTCATGCTCGAAATTGAGTAAGTTCTTATAATTTACTTTGATTTTGTGTTTAAAACAATTCTTAACAAATTAGTATGCTTCAAAATATTTTACTAACAACAGTTGAATAATGCTTAATATTTTGGATTCAGGAAAGGGGATGTGGGTTCTTTGTATGGCATGACCCACAGATGTGTGAGAGGGCAAAAGTTGTCATAAATGATCTGAAGAGGGAGAACAAAATTTTGCTGAATAAGGAACTGAATAAATTTTCCCAGGTTGAAGGGGCATATGAAGGGGCATCTGAATTATCTGAATTGAAAGAATTGGTTCATGAGTTGAAGAAGTTGAAGTCAAATGGAGATGAATTTTCTGTGAAACATGTTAAAGAAGTAGACTGTTTGAATAGGAAGTGCATTGGTGTGTTATTGTTAGTTATATTCATTTGCATTTCTGTAATGCTACTTAGGTAGATAAATTGTAAGACCCCAACTTATTATAAATAAAATTAAATTTTCCTTTATTCATTATTCTAAATTAATAAGGGTTAATTTGATATAATTCTTTTGTTATGGGTGAAATGTGCAAAGTTTACAAAATAAGCAGTGATTATAAAATATTCATTATTATTCGGGAATATTAGTTTGGTGGTGGAATATTCTTTTTTCGAGGAATCTCAAATGCAATGGCCTAGCGATCATTAGTGGGCCCATAATGGAAAAGCGGTTGGAAAAGCGACAAAGATTGAGTTTTATAAATAACGGCGTAAATTATTCTGAATTAACCTTTGTTGGGTTACACGTGGTTAAAATCTGATGTCTGGCGTGGTTCTTGCGATAAGCGCACGGTGTTACGCAGTATTATTGAATTATTGATCCTTACGTGAAAGGCCTTTTCGATAATTATTACGATGAATTCTTTATTCAATATTATATTTTATTGATTCAATAATTGATGCGTTGATATTTTGTATTCTTTGTTGTTTGATAATTGTCATTACACGGTATTTTCCATTATCAAATCAATAATTCATATTATTTGAATAATATTATCGAGATAACATTATTGGCAATGTCTAGAAAGTTACATCTAAGGAGAGGTTTGGTCACTTAATTGCGGCAGGTAAGGAGAAATCCTTATTGGAAAGCCCTCTTTCACTGAGGAGCGGCACGGTTGTCGATCTTTGCGATTACAGTAATATTATTTTGAATAATTAATTATTGATTATTATGATAAAGAAAATATTTATTTTATGTGGATATAGATGGAGAAATTTTTAATGTGACAATTGTTGAAAATTAATATTTTATCTTTTTACGATAAAATAATTCATTTAAATATATTATTTTAATAATATATTAACGGTGATATTTTATAATGAATGTGGGATATATGAGTATATGAGGAGGTAGAGTATTTTTTGTGGCATTAAATATTTAACATATGTTTTGGGTGTCGGTGGACACAATTCTTGACCAAAAATTGATTATAGATTGTAAAATCACTTTCGTTTGTTGATTTGATCAATTTACATTTGGAATTTGGAAAAGTTTTCTTACGCAAAGTTGTAGAGAATGGAATTTCCCATGAAAAGTCGTGTGTTTTCAATTTTTACGATAAACGGACTATTTTCTATGAATTATTGAAGTTTGAAAAATAAAATGATTTTTATTAAATTATATGGTGGGACCCACTTTTGGTTGGTGTTAATACACATGTGGCTGCCAAAGAATTTCAAATTAATTTGGTCTAGTTTGGCAACTTGGTTGGTGCGTAAGAAGAAGAAAGGAAAATTAATATATTATTTTATTAATTTAGTCTCCTTTTTATGCGTTCTGGCATTTTCACTGTAAATAGAAGCTTAAGTTAGAATTGAAAATCACACGAAAAACTAAGTTTTCTCTCTTTCTCTCTAAATTATCGAGCGTATTCTTGTGAGTATACTTTGAGTGTTCTTTATCTGGTCTTGGGTTTACATCAACCTTATCTGAAATTCGATCGAGAAGTCGATTATTTTGAGGTAAAGGGTATTATTTTCTTCTTAAATGATATTTTTCTTGAATATCATTATCTTGAAGTATTGGTGAACTTTTTATCAAATTTGGAACTTGTTGTGTCGGGGTTCTTATTCACGTATCACGGCCTTTATTCACGATATCTGACCTTTATTCAAGAAAAATAAAAAATTTCTTTTTGTCCAAATATTTATTACGGATACTAGCTTTGATTGTATCCATGTTTTGATCATTCTTGAATTTTACACCAATATGATTATTTTCAAGTATTTTTGGACATGGGTAAAATAAAGTACTGAATCCTTAATTCTTAATCCTTGTCATTTTGTTTCAACTTTGGATTCGTTTCTTTAAAAATGTTTTCATCATCCTCGATCCTAAATGGTGATATAAATGAATATCTTTGGCTTTGTAGTGCAAAGGTGAGCGATTAATCGATGAATATCTTTGGCTGTAGTGCAAAGATGAACAGTGTTGAGATGAACATGACCCACCGGTGATCTGAATGAATATCTTTGGCTGTAGTGCAAAAGATGATTAAAGATGTATATTGATTGTTATTACAGGGATAAAACTATTGATGATGGACTTTTAAACCTTAGAAGACAGTAGAATTCTTTCTCTACGTGACTCTTCTAATGGATTGTTGTTTCCACTGCATTTGTTGATCTAAAACTTGTTGTCTATTGTATTCTATTAAGATTTTTCCATGTTGAAGACTAACGATAATTTGTTGTATATTATCTTAGTCATAATATTCTTTACTGGGCTAGTTGAGCTCACCCTTTTCTTTTTTTTCCATTTTTCTTCCGGGGAGGTGAGAGCATGCAAGAGGATCGAGTCGGGGTATGGAGTGATGGTTCTAGGAAGATGTTTTAATTTGTCCTCACTATTTTACGTAAAATAGTGTATGAATAATTAATGAGGACTTATTTGGGTGTGTATATTATGCAGAAAACAATATTTGTATTTAAACTCATAAGTTGTATTGTCGTATTCTACACGACATATGTATTATCAAAGTTGTAGTTTGCTTTACATACCATGTATTTTGGCGACTTTCGAATGGGTGTTGTATACCTATTTTGGGGGCGTCGCGGTTAATATCGAGCTTAGGGATATGATCTCTGGCGGAGATCGGGGAATAGAACTAGGAGGGAGAGACGAGTAAATCCTTCGCTAAAGTGTCCCTACCTAAGCTTATTTGTTGGTGCGATCATAATATAGGATATTATGTGATATGTTAATTTGTTTAATTAACCCTTGTTTTATGGCGATGTTAAGAATGGGCTCACGAGAACGTTAACAATGGAGTTTATGAGGCGTGGAGACGCCTTGTCTTTCAACGAGCGAGAACGATGCAACAGTGGCAATGTTCCTCCCGTGAACAACGCCAACGAGCAAATGATGAACGACGGGATGTTTAGAAGCTTTTTGCGTTCATGCAAAATCGATTTAGGAGACTCGTGTACAAAATACGGGAGGAGATGATAAGAACGCGTGCGGTTTCATCACGGCCAAACAATTCGAGAGTTGGGACCACCAGATTTCCATGGAAAGTCGGATCCGTCAAAGCGAAGCGTGGGTCAAGCAAATTACCAAGATATTCGATGTCTTGGGGTGCGGAGGAACGAAGGTTCCATTCGCCACCTTTATGTTTAAATGGTGAAGCGATTCTTGGTGGGAATCATGAAGCGTACTGACCGATCACTTAACATGTCTTGGGAAAGATTTCTCAGAATCGTTCAATGACAAGTACTTTCCGAAAGTATTAAATCGTCATATATGAAGGAGGTAGAGTTTATTAGACTCGAATGCGAACAACATGACGGTGTCTCGATGCGAGACAAGGTTCGCAGAATTATCGAGTTTGCGCACCTCATTTGGTGGAGAATGAGGAGCGAATGACGCGTATGTTTACGAGAGGTCTAAAACCGGAGATTCGTCGATACCTTATCTCTCATAAATTTTCTCTGTGTTTAGATGTTGTCAGCGGGGCTCACTTATTAGAAGCAAGATGGTGGTGAGTATACTCAACCGAGGGACCACAATCGTGGTAGTCATCGAACGATGATAACCAACGAGGAGGAAAGAATACGGACAAAGCGGTAACCACTCGGTGGTAATCGTGGACATGATAATAGGAGAGGTGACTCAAGTGGAAATTTGAAAGAGAAGATTCAACAATGACGGGAAGATATCAACGGCAAGACCAAAGACCAACAACAAATGCTGGGGAGGAAAAGACCGCCAGGTTAGATGTTACAAATCTGGGGAAGGAGGACATATCATTAAACTGTCCCACAACAATCCAAGGTATGTTACAACTGTGGAAAGGAAGGCCACATCGCTCGAGATTGTCTTATCGCAAAACCAAGTTCAAAGGAGAGTGGTGATTCCAAGGGTCATCCGGATAAGTCGAAATCGGCCGGTTCTGGAAGAATGTTTGTCGTGGATTTGGACAAAACGTGAGGAACCCAAGCGAGGTGATCACGGGTAAGCTAATCTTGAATTCTCACGAAGTTTATACCTTACTAGAATCTGGGTTCTACCCATTCTTTTATCTCTCCCTAACTTGTGCTCAACGTTTAAACTTGACTCAGAAGAAATTAGATTTTGATTTATATGTTGAAACTCAGTTGGGTGAAACCTTCGTTACATCTACAGGTTTATAAATCTTGCATGATCCAAGTTAGCACTATCACATTACTGTTGATCTTATCTCTTTAAAGATACTTGCTTTTGATGTGATTTTAGGAATTGATTGGTTAACCACTCATCATTGCCAAAATTGATTGTTTTCATAAGGTTGTTAGTTTTCATATTCCTAACCAACTTTGTCATACAATTCAAACCACTAAACCACTAAAATCGGTCACTATCATATCAAGCCACAAAGCTATTCGTTTATTGAAAAAGCGGATGTCGAAGCTTTCTTAGCCCATGTTATGGATTTGAATAAAGACAAGTCGATTTGAATAATATTTACGTGGTTAGAAATTCCTGATGTATTTCTGAAGAACTTCCGGTTCTACCCCGAACGTGATGTTGAATTCTTTATTGACCTTGAGCCGATACAAAGCCCATTTCTAAAACCCCATATCGAATGGCTCTATTGAACTTGAGGTTAAAAGTCCAACTACGGGAGTTATTAGACATCCGGTTTCATTCGTCTGAGACGTCTCCTTGGGGTGCTCTGTTTTATTAAGTAAAGAAGAAAGGCGGGAGTATCGCGACTTTATATTACTATCGAGAATTGAACCATGTCACCATCAAGAATAGGTATCCGCCACCTCGCATTGATGACTGTTCGACCGATTACTGAGGAGCCTTGATTCTTTTCAAAGATCGATCTTAGATTACGGATATCATCAATTTGAAGATTAAAAGCGAGGATATTCAAAGACGCCTTCGAGGACTCGATGCGGGCATTATGAATTCTTAGTCATATCTTTTGGATTGACCAATGCTCCTGCTTTGCTTTCATGGATATGATGAACCGTGTATTTATGGAATATTTGGATCGATTCGTTGTTGTCTTTATTGATGACATCCTCATCTATTCCAAAAGCCGTGAAGATCATGAGCACCATTTGAAAATTTGGTACTACAAAGACTTCGTGAACACAAGACTTTATGCCAAAATCAAGAAATCGCGAGTTCGGCTTGAGGAAGTAGCATTCCTTGGGCACGTGGTGTGTCAAAACAAAGAGTATCTGTTGACGGCCAAGATTGAAGCAATACAAAGTTAGAACAACCGCCAAAGTCCGGTGGCCAAATCTGCTGCAACTTTCGGGCTTAAATTTGGTTATTATCGGAGATTTGTGGAAGGATTTTCTCGAATCGCTACTCAGTTAACTCACCGACTCGGAAGGATGCAAAATTCTTATGGAAGCGAGGAATGCGAGAAGAGCTTCCAAGAGCTCGAGAGGAGACTCATTTCTAAGACTGTTACGACAATACCATCCGGTTCGGATGGATTTTTATCTCTGACGATGCTTACGGCAAGGGTTGGGATGTGTTCTCATGCAACATGGGAAAGTCATAGCTTTATGCCTCACGACAACTCAAAAGAATATGAGAGGAATTATCCTACTCGTGATCCGGGTTAGCGATGATCGTGTTCGCGTTGAAGATATGGAGACACTTACTTGTATGGGGAGAAAGTAGAGATTTATCACGGATCATAAAAGCCTCAAATATTTCTTCACCCAAAAGAACTCAACATGCGGCAACGACGTTGGTGGGAGTCTGTTAAAGATTACGATCACACTATTCAATATCATCCCGGAAAAGCGAGCGTAGTAGGTGACGCATTAAGTGAAGATCATATGCAAGAAATCTGAGTGCGATATTGTCAACGCGTAAAGGCCCATTTGTATGACTTGCAAAGGATGGAGGTAGAATTAAAGACTCAGGGGACCCACATAATGATGGCGAATATACAAGTAGAACAGACTTTAATCGATAAAGTTAAAATTGCTTTCGAGCTACGGACACAGAGGTGATCGTATGAAGAAGAAAGTCAAGAAGGAGCTATTAGGAAGCAAAATTGATGAGGAAGGAATACTTGAGTCAATTCTAGACTTTGCGTTCTAACGATTACGACACGAAGCATAAAATCATGATGGAGGCACACAACACCCCGTTTGCGATCCATCGTGGGAGTACCAAAATGTATCATGATATTGACATACATTTTGGTGGAACAATATGAAGAGAGAGATTGCGGAGTTTATCTCAAGATGTTTAACTTTGTCGGCGTGTAAAGGCGGAGCATCGAGTGCCAAAAGGTCCATTCATTGAACCACTTGAGATTCCGGAATGGAAATGGGAACACATTACTATGGATTTTGTTCTGAGTCTTCCCAAAGTTTCTCAAAGCGTAGATGCAATTTGGGTTATTGTTGATAGATTAACCAAGTCGCCCATTTCTTACCGTCTGTGAGACTTATCCCTTGAACGTCTTGCTCGTATATGCGTGAATGAGATTATGCGATTACATGGCATGCCAAGATCCATAGTTTTGGATCGTGACCGAGATTCACTTCAAGATTTTGGGTTAGCTTGCGAAAAGCTATGGAGCGCATTCGATTGATTCAAAGATACCATCTTAAGCAGACGGACAATCGGAGAGGACTATTCAAACCCTTGAAGATCTATTAAGACTACGTGTCCTAGATTTCAAAGGAAGTTGGGATAAGTACCTACCACTTGGTGGAATTCTCCTACAACAACAGATTATCAAGCAAGTATAGGCATGGCTCCATTTGAGGCGTTGTATGGGCCGAAAATGTCGTTTACTCCAATATCTTTGGGACGAGGTGGGAGAAGCAATATTGTTGGGACCGAGAATTAAATGCGCATGACTGAGAAAAGATCCAAATGATTCGACAACGTATTCAAACTTCACAAGATCGACAAAAGAGTTATCTTGATCTTCATAGAAAGGACGTGGAGTTTAATATTGGAGATCATGTATTGTTACGTATTGCTCCATGGAAAGGAGTTACAAGATTTGGGAAAAGAGGAAAGCTCGATCCAAGGTTTGTTGGTCCATTTGAGATTCTTGATCAGAATAGGAAACGTAGCCTATAGACTCGCGTTACCTCCAGTATGTCTCGTGTTCGCAATGTATTCCACATATCTATGCTTCGTAAATATGTGAAAGACCCGAACCACATTATTGCATTAGAACCGAAGACGAGATAGTTGAAGATTTAACCTACGAGGAGATACACTGTTGAGATTTTGGATAGGAAAGAGCATGTCTTACATACGAAGGTTATACCACAAGTTAAGGTTTTATGGAGAAACCATGCAATTGAGGAAATGACATGGGAGTTGGAATCGGAGATGAAAGCGAGCTACCTCTCACCTTTTCGATATACTGTGCGTCGTCGATTTCGAGGATTTAAATTTCATAAGGAGGGAGGTTGTAAGACTGAACTTATTATAAATAAAATTAAATTTTCCTTTATTCATTATTCTAAATTAATAAGGGTTAATTTGATATAATTCTTTTGTTATGGGTGAAATGTGCAAAGTTTACAAAATAAGCAAAGTGATTATAAAATATTCATTATTGTTAAGGGAATATTCGTTTGGTCGTGGAATATTCTTTTTTAAGGAATCTCAAATGCGATTTACCATGCGATCATTAGTGGGCCCCATAATGGCGGAAAAGCGGTTGGAAAAGCGACAAAGATTGAGTTTTATAAATAACGGCGTAAATTATTACCGTTAACACTTTTGTTGGGTTACACAGTGGTTAAAATCTACGAATGTCGGCATTGGTTGCGCGATGGCACACGGTATTGCAGATTATTGAATTATTGATCCTTACGTGAAGAAGGCCTTACTCAATAATTATTACGATGATTCTTTATTCAATATTATATTTTATTGATTCAATAATTGATCGTTGATATTTTGTATTCTTTGTTGTTTGATAATTGTCATTACACGGATTTTCCATTATCAAATCAATAATTCATATTATTTGAATAATATTATCGAGATAACATTATTGGCAATGTCTAGAAAGTTACATCTAAGGAGAGGTTTGGTCACCTAATTGCGCCAAGAAGGAGAAATCCTTATTGGAAAGCCCTTTCTCTTCTGAGGACTGGCACGGTTGTCGATCTTTGATTACTGTAATATTATTTTGAATAATTAATTATTGATTATTATGATAAAGAAAATATTTATTTTATGTGGATATAGATGGAGAAATTTTTAATGTGACAATTGTTGAAAATTAATATTTTATCTTTTTACGATAAAATAATTCATTTAAATATATTATTTTAATAATATATTAACGGTGATATTTTTATAATGAATGTGGGATATATGAGTATATGAGGAGGTAGAGTATTTTGTGGCATTAAATATTTAACATATGTTTTGGGTGTCTGTGGACACAATTCTTGACGTAGAAAATTGATTATAGGCATTGTAAAATCGCTTTCGTTTGTTGATTTGGTCAATTTACTGCTTTAGATTTGGAAAAATTTTCTTCTACAAAGTTGTAGAGAATGGAATTTCCCATGAAAAGTCGCGAGTTTGAATTTTTCGATAAACGGACTATTTTCTATGAATTATTGAAGTTTCAAAAATAAAATGATTTTTATTAAATTATATGGTGGGACCCACTTTTGGTTGGTGTTAATACACATGTGAAATTTGCCAAAGAATTTCAATTGGCTGGTCTAGTTTGGCAACTTGGTTGGTGCGTAAGAAGAAAGGAAAATTAATATATTATTTTATTAATTTAGTCTCCTTTCATGCGTTCTAAAGATTTTCACGTAAATAGAAGCTTAAGTTAGAATTGAAAATCACACGGAAACTAAGTTTTCTTTTTTCTCTCTCTAAATTATCGAAGCGTATTCATGTGAGTATACTTTGAGTGTTGCTTATCTACGGTCTTGGGTTTACAAGACTATTATCTGAAAATTCGATCGAAGACGATTATTTTGAGGTAAGTGGTATTATTTTCTTCTTAAATGATATTTTTCTTCAATATCATTATCTTGAAGTATTGGTGAACTTTTTATCAAATTTGGAACTTGTTGTGTAGGGTTCTTATTCACGTGTCTAAGACTTATTCACGTATCTGACTTTATTCACTTTAAAAATAAAAAATTTCTTTTTGTCTAAAATATTTATTACGGATACTAGCTTTGATTGTATCCATGTTTTGATCATTCTTGAATTTTACACCAATATGATTATTTTCAAGTATTTTTGGACATGGGTAAAATAAAGTACGAATCCTTAATTCTTAATCCTTGTCATTTTGTTTCAATTTGGATTCGTTTTTTTAAAAATGTTTTTCATCATCCTCATCCTAAATGGTGATATAAATGAATATCTTTGGCACCAGTAGTGCAAAGGTGAGCGATTAATCGATGAATATCTTTGGCTTCAGTGCAAAGATGAACAGAGTGTTGAGATGAACATGACCAACCGGTGATACTGAATGAATATCTTTGGCTTGTAGTGCAGAGATGATTAAAGATGTATATTTATTGTTATTACAGGGATAAAACTATTGATGATGGACTTTTAAACCTTAGAAAGACGGTAGAATTCTTTCTCTACGTGACTCTTCTAATGGATTCTTTGCTTCATTTGCATTTGTTGATCTAAAACTTGTTGTCTATTGTATTCTATTAAGATTTTTCCATGTTGAAGACTAACGATAATTTGTTGTATATTATCTTAGTCATAATATTCTTTATCGGGCTAGTTTGAGCTCACCCTTTTCTTTTTATCCATTTTTCTTCTCGGGAGGTGAGAACATAGCAGGATCGAGTCGGGGTATGGAGTGATGGTTCTAGGAAGATGTTTTAAATGTATCCTCACTATTTACGTAAAATAGTATATGAATAGTTAATGAGGACTTATTTGGGTGTGTATATTGTCTGAAGACAATATTTGTATTTAAACTCACAATTGTATTATTGTATTCTACACGACATCCGTATTATCAAAGTTGTAGTTTGCTTTCTATACCATATATTTTGGCGACTCAGAATGGGTGTTGTATACCTATTTTGGGGGCGTCACATAAATGGTTAGATGAATTGGTAGTATTGTGAATTGTAATGTACTGCAGTTTGAAATATGCAGTTAACTTAATGTAATTGGTGAAAATGGTTAATGAAAGTCAGTGTTTTGTAAGCAGCAGGAAATCCTTATTTTTATTAGTCCTTTAGTGAGTTATGCAAGTTTAATGTGTTTTGTGGATGTTTTGTAATGTTTATTTTACCAGAATGTCAAATAATTGATCCATGAACTTGGTTAATGGAAGTCTTATTTGTGTGTATAATTGTGTGACATATGATCAGTGCCAATGAGTTAAGCACTTGTTACTCAATGTAATTTTAATATAATGAACAAAGCCTAGCTCCAAAAAATAGTGCCAAATTATATTGCCAACATATAGGCTTGAGAAGCATGTTCATTACACAACATTAACTGAGCATAAACACTTTAACATTGTCCAAAATATATTCCCAAAATGAAAAGCTCAGTTCCAAAAACATAACTGGAAGAAGTATAATTACTAAGTAGACTCTAATTACAAAATAAGTGTAATGGTCAATTTCCCAAAAACATGCAACAGTTAGAAGTTCAGTTATGTCCACTACAATTGGGTGGAATTCCTTGTGACTTGCTTGCATTGCTGCTCATACCAATCCTTTCATCCCTATATGCCATAAGGCGTGTGGTAGTGATGCAACTTCTACCCTCCATTCATAGATCCTTGAGGTCCGAGAAGGTCATGTTGGACATGTTTACGTGGTCACCATCACCTCTATGGTTTATTTTTCTATTGCTTGTTTGAAGAGGATGCTTTGTTTTTAGCTTTATGCGCTTCTTGGTTGAGCTTCATTAGGGATTAAAATTTGGTGTTAGAATTCAACCAAAGGTGGTCAGGTTCGACTTCCTTCATTGACAATTGTTGATGATGTGCCACTCTGCGTATACATAACACAACATCATATAACAACCCATCAATCATCTATGCTTTTATAAATTACCTTGAATGTCATTTGAACCGGTTTGTCATCATATAACAACCCAAAACCTACACCATCTGTGGTCCTCGCTTCTAGAATGAGATCTTGCAATGAGATCGAACCGGTAACTTTAGTCGCTTGATCTTGAAGTAGGAGGTGCACTCATGCGGTTTGAACTTGCATTAAGCCCTACAAAATGCAAAAAGTATCAAATATCTGCACCAAGCCAAGACAAACTGCACAACAATATAACTTATCAAATATCTGCACAACAGTATTAGCTGCACCAAGACATTAACCCTTTACATATGAATAGATATTAACCCTCAACATATACTGTATCAATTTCAAACATACAAAACTGTTAACTGTGAAGGTCAAAACTGTGAAGACCATCACCATTCAAAACTGTTCTGTGAAGATCATAACCATACAAGACTGTTAACTGTAAATAATCACATAACATGCCTTCACTGCATTGTGATTGACAGTTGATAATAACTACCTCATGATGTATTAAATGTAGAAACTGCATTGTCGAGTTCAAAATGTTGCATTAATACCTGGTTCAGCTTGACTTGGAGGTGAGATTGAGGGGCCACCTTGTGCTTGAGTTTGCACTGAAGATTCAGTGTGAGATTGAGGTGGGACTAAACTTCCTGTTTGGGATTGAGGTGGGATTGAACTTCCTTGGCTTTGATTCTGATATAGGGCAAAATGTCAAAATGTATATAGTATATTGTAAAACACATGATTAAATAATTGAATTACCTTTGAACAACTGCTTTTGTTGTGTCCTGGTTGCTTACACAGACTGCATATGATAACTTTGCCTTTTCTGGATATCTTTGTGATTTTATTTGTATGTCTGGCCTCAGTTTGCTCTCTTCTTCTCTTAATCTTAAGCCTTCCCCTGTTCTTCTCAACATTTGGTGCCTCAACAGGTTGATATTTGTCCATTTCATAGAATCTCTTCCCTTTCACTGGCATAATTTTGTACTGATAAGCAGCTTGGTATACATCTTTATGATACAACTTTGAAATATGGTTCATTGGGTCCTGTTTGTTGTGAACTAGAGCACATATGGCATGTTGGCAAGGAATTCCAGTGAGATCCCATGCCCTACATGTACAAAAGTTCTTGTCCAAGAACACAGTGTGAGTGTCCTCATCCTCCTTGATTTCATAACCAGTTTCTCCATTAAAGATAACAGTGCACCCAACTGCTATGCTTTTATTTGTCTGAAAAATGCCATTACAGTAAGGACTAAAATAATTTATCCACTTCTCACATGCTGACCCAAGAGTTCCCAACATGTCCATGGTTTTTTGCCTAATGTATTCCATCATAGTCCTAATGGGCTTGTGCCTAGCTTCAAGAATCCAAGAATCGAAGCTTTCCACCATGTTGTTATCTACTACCCATGATTTATTTACGCTTTACTAAAAGTAAGCTCTGCACCATGTATGAGGTGGATAATTCATGAGATCAATTGCTCCCTTTGAACTCATGTCCCCAAGCAACTTCATGTAGTCCTTAAATTCTTCCTCAAAGGTAGACCAGGCTGCATTCCAGAATTTCTTCTTCAACTCTTCACCTCTGTATTTCTTACACAATTTGCATATATATACGGCGGCAGACACCATCTATGTTCAAATCGTGAAGTACATCAATAACAGCTTGTATTAAACCCTACAAGTAAAAGTTGCACAAAGTTACATTCAAAGTTGCACAAATAATTTGACATAAAAAATATTAAATATTAAACTTCAAAAACAGTCATACCTTTTGCATATCAGATATGATGGTGTGCTGTCTGCCATCTCCCAAATCAAGTTGTTCTTGAAACAAAGTCAGAAACCAGGTCCAGTTGACTTAGTTTCACTCTTCACATGCCCAAGCTATGGAAAATTACATTCATCCCCATCTCTTCCTAGTCTTCTGAGCAATTCCCCTCAATCGTGGTCTTCAAAAACACCCATCAAGCCCAATAATTGGCCTACATCCTTCCTTCCAACCTCTCTTTAAAGCATCTAAACAAACAAACATTCTTCTAAATACTCTTCTCCTTCCCTTAATTCATCCATGGACAACTCCACTTGCACTTTAGACCTCGATTACTCCTCACCAGCTTCACATTGCATAAGCCTCTAACTTTCGAAACTTCGGTAGTAAAGCTCCCCTAAAATTCATCCATAACCATCCTCCTGGCTCTCTTACATTTGGAAAATCCAACATTCACTCTCCATTCTTTCTCCACATCTTTTTTGAGGTCTTTGATCTTGTAGTCATGCTGCTCAAGTATTTTTTTGTTTGTAAAGCTTGGCCAAGAACTTTGCTGAAACCCTAGGGTTGCTGAAAATCCTATAACACTTGTACTCTTCATTTAATGTCTTGACAGCCAACCCAGGGTTACAACTGTAATACCCGTAACTTTTACGATTTAATATTTATAATTATAAATAGAGCCGGTGATTATTTATTTTATAAATGCTTACGTGGCATGAGGGGAGTAACTCAATTGTATTAAAAATTGAACTCTTAATGATTACTAGGATGTGGAGAATTATGATAGGTTCATGAAATGTCTTGTGTAAGACAAGGATGGACTTAATGAAGTATGATTAAGTAATTGCATGTTTAAAGTCCAAATAATAAATTGGGAGTCTAGCCTAATAAGTTAATTGATGGACTTTTGAGTTAGCCCAATAAACTTGGGATATTTAGAATCCAATTCGGAATCCAACCAATTAGTTAACTGATAGTACAAGGTGTTGGTGAAATAAAATGTGGTCTGCAGGGCGATTGGGCTTTTATGATCGACAAGCCCTCGTCTATGTAAAGAGATCTGTTCTCTTGTCCCCAAATTAGGGTCACCAAATACAAAAAACAGTAGCCTAAACTCTCTTTACGCAAACTTCAAGCTGCTAATCCTAGGCATGCATGACTAGCTGAGTGGCTGGTATGGAGTGGTTGAACAACTCCTTAAGTAACCATTGTTCATTTCTATTGCACCATGAATCCCAACATTGGGTAAAAAGCAAGTGTCTAGTCCATGTTTTCTCTTCAAATACAAGCCACCGTAGGTACTCTGTTTTAGTGATAAGAGTGTTGGAGAAATCGAGTAAAGAAATTCTTATTTCTAAAGCATTACCAAATCAGTGTGTGAGATATCAAGCTTAAAGCTCGAGAAGGTATAATTTCTACTCCATTCTTAACTTGAGTCTTGTTGATTCTCATTTTTTTTCAGATTAATAGGTCAAGTATGAGGAATTAGCATGATATAGGGTGTTTAGAAAATTTACCTTCGTGCATGAATACGTTAAAAAAATTGTCTGGAATCAAGTTGTGGCTACTCTGCAAAACAGAGCATGTTCACTGCTTCTGAAATCCATGGGGTGCAGCTGCACCGTACTTAGGAACCAACTGATGGGTTCGGTCATGTTAGACCATGTATTAAGAAATTTCCTTAGGTTGTATGCATATAGTAAAGTCTTAATGAAATTAACCCAACGAACTTAAACTTTGTCGAAATAGTGTAGACTGAAGTCTCTGAAGGAGATGTCTTCGGACAAAGCGTGATGTCTTCGGGCGAAGCGTGATGTCTTCAGACAAAGCATGATGTCTTCGGACAAAGCGTGTTGTCTTGAACGAAAGCGTGATGTCTTGGACGAGCGTGATGTCTTGAACAGAGCGTGATGTCTTCTTGGACAAAGCGTGATGTCTTGAACGAAGCATGTTGTCTTGGACAAGTCATAATATCTTCTGGACATGGCGAGATGTCCCGGACTCGGAGACAACATCATAACTTGATATAAGGATGGATTAATAAATACTCCTATACTGTTGTAAACTATTAGTACACGAATAAGTTCTAAGTAGAGAGTTTTACCAACTTTGGGAAAATAAATCTAATGTTTGCAAACATGCATAGAAAAAGGTCGGTGGGATTAATAGACGTTATGGTCTACTTAAAGCAATGAACCTCTTAGAACTTCGAGGAAGAAAGATTATGAATAAACTAGCATGTGGTCAATAGTATGAGCATGTTAGTTATGCAGCCATGAGTTTTGATGGGTACATCGATAGAAAGAAAATGTGTTATGTGTACATGTTGTTGACATATATCAAGTGTGTTTGGCTAATGAATACCCATACTTATATGAATAGAGATGGATATAGTTACGTTGAGGTGATTTTCGCTATTAGTAGTAATCAACGCTAAAGGCAAGTTTCCTATCCTAAAAAACTTGTTACTTATATCATGCAAGTTTTCATCCCTAACTTATTGTTATTATTGGGCAAGTTCCTAACCTCACTCAAATTTACATTGAGCAAAGTATCCTAACACTATTATTATTGTGTTGCAAGTCCTTAATTCACACACTTTATACGTTGAATTGTTGTCATATCAATCATATTTTATCAAGCAAATATCTTCTTCTATTCAAATCACTTGTATACCTTGACATTGTTGTAAAGATTGGACTTATCATTCCTAAATGCATGATGAAAAAGCTATCTAAGCCCTTGATTCGGCTAGACTATTATTATGAGTTAAAGAGCTATCCAAACCGATTGATTTGAGTGCGACTATCGTAAATCTAATTGAGATGAACAACCCTCATAGAAGGAAATTATATATTGTCGGGAACCGACGCGATAAGCATATAAGTATGATTAAATGTTATGCATAACGTAGGGTACTTTAAATTTGATCACTGTTGTACTTTCGTTTGTATTGGATTACAAAGAAATCTTTAATTCTTGTAAGAGTTCTTAGTCCTTAGTATTCGCCAAAGACTCATTTGTGTTGAACCTCGAAATGGATAAATCCTCGAGATTTTGTTGATATTCTTCATCTATAACGACTCTATTGAATACTCTTGATATTCTTGATATCCTTAAACTATCAATTATTATTATACCCTTGAAGGATTCAAATGCTATAACCGCTTGCCTTTCCGCTATATTACTTCACGGGCAAATTTGTTGCTCATTCTTTAACCTAAAACATTACAGCTAAAGCGCAGCAAGCGCGGTACTTGAGAAAGGACAAGGGAAAGGGCAAGCGCACGAATAACTTAATCCTTAAGACTAGAAGTATTATTTTTATTGTTATGATTGTTATGATGTATTCAAGAATGATTAAGCTATGTTAAGCTAATCACAGAATTATTGTAGTAATGGTTACGGTACCTTGGGACGTGAATATTTATATTACATCAATGTAAATTATTCTATTATTTCCGTTGTTAATGATTTTGTAAGATATTCGTAGTAGCACGTGATGCACCAAAAATTCGAGATATGTGTGTCTGAATTATGGGGGCGTCATAGGTTGGTATCAAAGCCATAGTTATAAACCTTAGGAGCGAAAGCCCTTAGATTATAACTTAGGAGAACTCAGAAGATAGAAAGGGATGAAACTCATATAGAGTTTTCATAGAGATGGACTTAGCGTGTTACGGAATATAACTTCATTCTATACAATGAACTTATGATTCTAATGGAGTTGTTGGTTGTTTTGTCTTGTGTCGGTGATTGTAGGATGGTGACATGGGAGGACCTAATGAGTAGTAGTAGAAGAGAGCAGCGTGACATACACGTGGTATATGAGGCACCATTGATAAGCAGAGCCTATATCAACTGTAGTTCCTATCGATGATGATGACGAGGAAGAGGAAATAGAGCCAATACCCGAAGAGTCTGATCCAAAGGACGAGCGTAGATGGTGGATGAGTCCATGGGGGACTCAAGCGAGGCTACTCTTGAGGATAAGATGTTGGGGGAGTATGAGGAGCAGATTTTAGAGTTAGGGTGCGAGTTGAGGAGTTAGAGGTGAGGCCAAAGACAGAGAGTCCAATTCCAAAAGTGAAGGGCGAAGACCACTAGAGAAAGTTAGTGATGCAAGAGATGGAAGTAGAGATTGCTTCACCGTGAGGAGGCGGGAATCGGATGGGGGCTTTGTTTCACAAGCTAAGCGGTGGCTAGGAATGTGGGCTGGCGGGGAGGTTGGAAGAGATAGAAGCGAGAGGAGTTGAGCGAGGGGACAGGGAAGGAAGTTATCCGTACTCGATTAAGAATGGAAGTAATAGATAGGATCCATTTCAAGAAAAGTGGAAAGGGCCAATGATAGGGCTAACGATCTGAAGATGAAGTGAGGTGCAAAAGGAGGAAGATGAATAGGATGAGTTATGCATTGCGCACGCGCCATAGAGGGACCTGATTGATAGGGTAAATCACTACCCCGACAGAAAGCGAGACGACGGACCCGAAGACACCATAAGCCGAGATGTGGTGGTGCACATTACTCGGAGGAGTACCAGAATGACGTAAGCGGCGGAATGATAGATTAAGTCTAGGCGTTAAAAGTTATTAGTTGTAGTTCGTTGTGTAGCGTACATTATCTTATTGTTGTAATCTTTATGTAGAAGGTGAGATGTTGTAAACCCCAAACTTTTGAGTTATGTTAGAGGGTAGTATGTTAATGGTTGTCCCCATCTTTTGTGATATTAGGGGATAAGTTGTGTCATTTATGAAGTATCTTTGGAGATAATCATGTAATGTAACAATTTGGCATATGAATATAAATGATCTTGTTCTGAAATGTATTCCAAAATCTTAATCCTTTTTTTGGAGAATGGTTTAAGTAATATAATTAGATAATAAAAATGGAAGTGTCATGATGTAGGAAAATGCCGCCCAGACGTAGATTAACTGCACCGGAAGAGTCGGTTAATGATAAGAGAGGACAAGTAGATCCCATTCAGAGGCTTGTAGATTTGTTAGGGGAGGCTCTTAAGGGAAGAAATGAACAAGTACCACCCATTCACCAAGTAGCTCCGGTCGCAAACTTCAAGGACTTTAAGAGTGTAGGACCTCCGGAATTCATAGGTACTACTCTGAAATCTATCGTAATGCATAAACGTGGATCAAGAAATGGAGAAAGCCTTCGCCATTGCTCGTGTGGGTGAAGACCAGAAAACCGTGTTCGCTACATATATAATGAGGGGGGAAGCAAACTACTGGTGGGAAGCAAATCAACAAAGAGCGGGAGAAGGGACTATAACCTGGGAAAGGTTTAAGACTTTGTTCTTCGAGAATTACTTCCTGAAGAGCATGAAGAATAGGATAGAGGTAAAGTTCCTAGAACTAAAACAAGGGGAGATGACAGTGGCACAGTATGCGGCCAAGTTCAATGAACTCGCACGATTTATAACACATCAAGTAGACATTGAAGAAAGGAAATCTCGACGCTTCGAACTTGGACTAAAACCTTGGTTGTTCAACAAGGTGTCGGTCCTTCAAATTGACTCGTTCGCTACATTATTGGAGAAGGCGATAATTGCTGAGGAAGGTAGCGAGGCATTGAGCCAATATAACAAGGAGAAGAAGAACAAGAATGCTGGAGGAGAGACTCGTGGAGGGAGTAGCAGTGGTGGAAGTTATTTAGGAAAGAGGAAATGGGATAACCGCAACAACGACAACAACACCAACCACCGAAACATCAACCAGTCAAAAAATATTCAAGGAGGATTTAAGAAAAGAAGTGAAGCTTGCTCGAAATGCGGGAAAAACCATCAAGGGGAATGCTGAAAGGGGCGCAGCGTCTGCTACAACTGCGGCCAAGAAGGGCACATTTCACCCAACTACCCAAAACCGAAAAAGATCAAGGGATGTTTCGCGTGTAGCTCAACTGAGCATCAAATCAAGGATTGCCCAAAGAAAGGGAGCAACGGATGAAGCGGGCCAATGTGGGAGGGGGCATCAAGTCGATGATCGGCGGACCAACGTTGATCCAACCGAATGACCGCCCAACCTTTAACATGACCTGCTCAAGACGCAGTGAATGAAAGGGACGTGGTGTCGGTATTCTCCAATCAATAATATAAATGCCTATGTATTATTTGATTCGGTGCTACCTATTCCTTTATGTAATTCAAGAATTTGCTAATCGACTAAACATACCTCCTGAACATTTAGAAAACTCATTGAACGTAGAGATTGCGAATAAGGAAGTAATTCCCATAGAATTTGTTTACCGAAATTGTTGTGCAAACATTAGAGGTCACGAACTAAACGTAGACTTAATTCCGATTAAACTGTGAGAGTTTGATGTGATATTAGGAATGGATTGGTTATCCAGTCACGCTGCGATAATCGATTGTCAGAAGAAGAGTGTGAACCTTCAGACCTCAAATCGGTCTAAGGTAGTGTTTTACGGTAGCTCATCGCTCAAGCAATCGTGTTGTCGTACGATGATGCAGGCTGAGAAATTGTTAAAGAAAGGATGTATAGGTTATTTAGCCTATATAGTGGACATTCATCAAAAGAGAATAGAAATGAAAGATATATTAGTGGTAAAAGATTTCCAAGACGTGTTTCCAAACGAATCGCCTGACCTTCCATTGAGCAGAGAAATTGAATTCATAATAGACTTAGCACCGAACCGCAACAATTTGAAAGCCCCATATCGTATGGCGCGCAAAGAAATAAAGGAATTGATGATTCAATTGCAAGAGTTACTAGATAAGGGTTACATTCGGCCAAGTGTGTCTCCTCGGGGAGCACGGTGTTGTTTAGAAAGAAAAAGGATGGATCGATGAGGCTCAGATCGATTATCGGGAGTTGAACCGAGTGATGAATTAAGAATAAATATCCATTGCCAAGGATAGGCGACCTTTACAATCAACCGAAGGAAGCGAAGTGTTTTTCCAAGATAGATTCTGAACGGGTTATCATCGGGTTGAAAGTACGAGAGGAGGACATACCAAAGACTAAGCTTTAAACTCGCTACGGACATTACGAATTTCTAGTGATGTCATTTGGGTTAACCAATGCTTGGCGATTCATGGACTTGATGAACCCAGGGTTTTCAAGCCATACTTAGATAAGTTCGTAGTAGTGTTTATCAATGACATTTTGATTTATTCAAAGACGAAGGAAGAAAGACGTAGAACACGTGAAGATAGTATTGGAAGCATTGAGAAGGGAGAAGATGTACGCTAAATTTTCAAAATGTGAATTTTGGATGGAAAGGGGTCCGATTTCTAGGACACGTGATAGATCAAAATGGAATTTCCGTGGATCCTACAAAGGTGGAAGCGAGTAAGAATCGGGAACAGCAGTAAGACGCCAATGTTAGGAGTTTCTTAGGTTTAAGCGTGTACTATCGAAGATTTATCCAAGATTTTTCTAAGATAAAGAACCCCAACACCAATCTAACGAAGAAGACAGAGAAGTTTGTATGGACGGACAAATCGCGAGGAGAGTTTCCAAGAATTGAAGAGGAGGTTGAGTGAAAGCGCTTGATTATCATTACCGGATGATACGAAAAGGATTTGTTGTGTATAGTGATGCATCGCATAGAGGACTTGGTTGTGTCTAATGCAACATGGCAAGGTCATTGCATATGCCTCACGACAGGTTGAAAGATTTCAAAAACGATACCCTACCCATGACTTGGAGTTAATGCGGTAGTCTTTTGCATCAAGATTTGGAGGCACTATTTGTATGGAGAAAAATGTGAGATATATCACGGATCACAAGAGTCTCAAAATATATCTTCACACGTAAGGAGTTGAACATGCGACAAAGAAGATGGTTGGAACTAATCAAGGATTACGACCGAAATTCTTTATCACCCGGGAAAAGCAAACGTTAGTACCGACGCTTTGAGTAGAAAAGGAAGGAGAAGTTATTCAAACCGACAACTCAAGAGGAATTAATAAGAGAAATGGAAAGGTTGGAAGTAGAGGTGGAGGAACCAAGAGAAGCGGAAGGAAGATTTCTCATGATGAGAGCTCACCCGACGTTATTGGATAGAATAAAGGAAGCCAAGAGAAAGATGAAGAATGTGAGAAGATAAAGAAGAGAATAGTAGAAGATAAGGAAGAAAGGTTCAAAGTAGATAAGGATGGTATATTGAGATTCGAGGGTCGAGTATGGGTGCCAATCATAATCGAACCGAGAGAGGAAATCCTACACGAGGCACACAATCTGACGATTCAGACATCCAGGAGGCACAAAATGTACCGGATCTTGACACCATTTTGGTGGCCTAATTTGAAAAGAGAAGTTGCAGTGTGTTAGCAGATGTCTTATTTGTCAAAGAGTCAAAGCGAGAACACCGTAGACCAAGTGGACTACTTCAACCACCGGAAATTCCGTAATGGAAATGGGAGCACATTACGATGGACTTCGTGGTTGGACTTCCGGTTACACAGAAGAGTTACGATGCCATTTGGGTTATTGTGGACCGACTAACAAAGATGGCTCATTTTCTACCCATTAAGATTCGATTCAATTTGAACCAGTTAGCAAAATTGTATGTAAAGGAAATCATATCGTGACATGGAGTGCCGGTATCGATTGTCTCCGATCGAGATCCGCGTTTCACGTCAAAATTCTGGAAAAGTTTGCAGGAACGAATGGGAACTCAATTAAGATTAAGATCGCTTATCACCTCAAACCGACGGCAGAGAGTGAACGAACCATACAAACGTTGGAGGACATGATGAGAGCTTGCGTGATGGACTTCAAGGGGAATTGGGACGACCATTTACCATTAGTAGAATTTGCTTACAATAATAGCTATCATGCGAGTATCGGTATGCCGCCATATGAAGCTCTTTACGGGAGAAAGTGCAGGACGCCATTATGTTGGGATGAAGTCGAGAAGACGACGACTTTTGGGACCAGAATTAGTCCAAAGAACGGTAACGTGGTAGTAGAAACAATAAGAGGCAAATTGGTAGCAGCTCAAGATCGCCAAAAGAAGTACGCCGATTTGCATCGTCAGAACCGAGACTTTGAAGTCGGTAGTTTTGTGTTTTTGAAGGTATCTCCTTGGAAAGGAAAGATCAGATTCGGAAAGAAAGAAAAATTGAGTCCGAGGTTCATAGGGCCATTCGAGATATTGAAGCGAAGGGCTAAGTGGCATACAAAGTTGCATTGCCACCCGAATTGGAACACATCCACAACGTGTTTCACATTTTCGTACTTACTGACCGCATAAAGTCTCCGACTATAAAGCACGTGATTTCCTATGAGCCCATTCAAGTAGAGAAGAATCTGCATATGAAGAAATTACTGTTCAGATAATAGATAAGAAAGAATAAATGCTAAGATACAAAGTTATATCTTCTGTAAAGGTTGTTTGGCGAAACCACGATGTCGAAGAGGCCACGTAGGAATTAGAAGATAGTATGAGGAGAGACTATCCCCATCTTTTCGTATAACCTTGTATCAATTCCGAGGACGGAATTTTTATAAGGGGGAGAGGATGTAATACCCGTAACTTTTACGATTTAATATTTATAATTATAAATAGAGCCGGTGATTATTTATTTTATAAATGCTTACGTGGCATGAGGGAAGTAACTCAATTGTATTAAAAATTGAACTCTTAATGATTGCTAGGATGTGAAGAATTATGATAGGTTCATGAAATATCTTGTGTGAGACAAGGATGGACTTAGTGAAGGATGATTAAGTAATTGCATGTTTAAAGTCCAAAGAATAAATTGGGAGTCTAGCCCAATAAGTTAATTGATGGACTTTTGAGTTAGCCCAATAAACTTGGGATATTTAGAATCCAATTCAGAATCCAACCAATTAGTTAACTGATAGTACAAGGTGTTGGTGAAATAAAATGTGGCGTAAGGCGTTGGGCACCGACCAGCCCCTTGTCTATGTCCGAGATCTCGTTTCTTGTCCCCAAATTAGGGTCACCAAGTACAAAAAATAGTAGCCTAAACTCTCTTTACGCAAACTTCAAGCTGCTAATCCTAGGCATGCATGGCTAGCTGAGTGGCTGGTATGGAGTAGTTGAACAACTCCTTAAATAACCATTGTTCATTTCTATTGCACCATGAATCCCAACATTGGGTAAAGCAAGTGTCTAGTCCATTTTTTCTCTTTAAATACAAGCCACCAGGGCAGTCTGTTTTAGTGATAAGAGTGTTGGAGAAATCTGAGTAAAGAATTCTTAGTTACTAAGCATTACCAAATCAGTGTGTGAGATATCAAGGTTAAAGCTTGAGAAGGTATAATTTCTACTCCGTTCTTAACTTAAGTCTTGTTGATTCTCGTTTTTTTTCAGATTAATAGGTCAAGTATGAGGAATTAGCATGATATAGGGTGTTTAGAAAGTTTACCTTCGTGCATGAATACGTTAAAAAAATTGTCTGGAATCAAGTTGTGGCTACTCTGCAAAACAGAGCATGTTCACTGCTTTTGAAATCCATGGGTGCAAATGCACCGCACGTTTTAGAACCAATCGATGGGTTCGGCCATGTTAGACCATGTATTAAGAAATTTCCTTAGGTTGTATGCATATAGTAAAGTCTTAATGAAATTAACCCGACGAACTTAAACTTTGTCGAAATAGTGTAGACTGAAGTCTCTGAAGGAGATGTCTTCGGACAAAGCGTGATGTCTTCGGGCGAAGCGTGATGTCTTCAGACAAAGCATGATGTCTTCGGATAAAGCGTGATGTCTTCGGACGAAGCGTGATGTCTTCGGACAGAGCGTGATGTCTTCGGACAAAGCGTGATGTCTTCGGACGAAGCATGTTGTCTTCGGACAAGTCATAATATCTTCGGACATGGCGAGATGTCCCGGGACTCGGAGACAACATCATAACTTGATATAAGGATGGATTAATAAATACTCCTATACTGTTGTAAACTATTAGTACACGAATAAGTTCTAAGTAGAGTTTTACCAACTTTGGGAAAATAAATCTAATGTTTGCAAACATGCGTAGAAAAAGGTCGGTGGGATTAATAGACGTTATGGTCTACTTAAAGCAATGAACCTCTTAGAACTTCGAGGAAGAAAGATTATGAATAAACTAGCAGTGGTCAATAGTATGAGCATGTTAGTGTACAGTTATGAGTTTTGATGGGTACAGCAGATAGAAAGAAAATGTGTTATGTGTACATGTTGTTGATATATATCAAGTGTGTTTGGCTAATGAATAGCCATACTTATATGAATAGGACAGACATAGTTCGTTGAGGTGATTTTCGCTATTAGTAGTAATCAACGCTAAAGGCAAGTTTCCTATCCCTAAAAACTTGTTACTTATATCATGCAAGTTTTCTATCCCTAACTTATTGTTATTATTGGGCAAGTTCCCTAACCTCACTCAAATTTACATTGAAAAGTGTCCCAACACTATTATTATTGTGTTGCAAGTTCCTTAATTCACACACTTTATACGTTGAATTGTTGTCATATCAATCATATTTTATCAAGCAAATATCCGCTTTCTATTCAAATCACTTGTATACCTTGACGTTGTTGTAAGCATTAGACTTATCATTCCTAAATGCATGATGAAAAAGCGCTACAAGCTCTTGATTAAGGCTAGACTATTATTATGAGTTAAAGAGCTATCCAAACCGATTGATTTGGTGCGAACTATCGTAAATCTCTCGAGATGAACAACCCTCATGAAGGGAAATTATATATTGTCGGAAACCGACGCGATGCATATGAGTATGATTAAATGTTATGCATAACGTAGGGTACTTTAAGGTGATCACCGTTGTACTTTCGTTTGTATTGGATTACAAAGTGAAATCTTTGTTAATTCTTGTAAAGAGTTCTTAGTCCCAGTGGTATCGTCAAGACTCATTTGTGTTGAACCTCGAAATGGATAAATCCTGAGATTTTTTGTTGATATTCTTCATCTATAATGACTCCTATTGAATACTCTTGATATTCTTGATATCCTTAAACTATCAATTATTATTATACCTTGAAGGATTCAAATGCTATAACGCTTTTGCCCTTCGGCTATATTACTTCTTTGGGCAAATTTGTTGCTCATTCTTGCTTCCTAAAACATTACAGTTAAGGCAGCAGCGCAAGCAGCGGTACTTGAGAAAGGACAAGGGGAAAGGGCAAGCTGACGAATAACTTAATCCTTAAGACTAGAAGTATTATTTTATTGTTATGATTGTTATGATGTATTCAAGAATGATTAAGCTATGTTAAGCTAATCACGTAATTGTTGTAGTAATGGTTACTAAGACTTGGGGATGTGAATATTTATATTACATCAATGTAAATTATTCTATTATTTCCGTTGTTAATGATTTTGTAAAATATTCGTAGTAGCACGCGATGCACCAAAATTCGAGATATGTGTATCAATTATAAGGGCGTCTGACAACAACCGGCCCTCTTTGACACATATAAGACAAAAAGGACACCGCCTCACATTGGACCCTTATTCTATATGGTTCACTTTTCACATATTTCAATGCCAACTCCCTAGATATAGCATACTTTGATATGGATTCCCTAACTTCACCAAGACTAGCAAATGTCATTCCCAAGTTTGAAATAGGGTGTCCGGTCATTTACATTGAAACGAACAAGATGTCTTCTCTCACAGCACCCGACCCTCATCCCCTTCCTCACTATCATTATTTTCATCACTATCAACACCTTCATCACTAACATCATCTTCCTCACTATCATCACCTTCCTCACTCTCCTCATTCTCCTCTTCATATGTAGCATCTTGATTGTCCTCACTACTATCTTCTTCCTCACCAACCTGCTACCACTGTGTTTAATAGCAGACATGTGCTTTCTATTAATGCTATCAAAAGCATTAAGTACTTCATCACTTTCCATGAAAAAGTCATCACAATCGGGGAGGAACATCGGGAGGTGATTCATCATTCAATATTGGTTCATCTACCTCATGTTTTGCAAAGAAATCTAGATACTGTTATTAGAACTTTACTTTACTTAGGAGTCTCCTAATCCCATGGTCACCCTCAAGTATAAAAAGTCCTTCTTCAATACTCAGTCTAGGTTCCAGATAATATATTTTTGATACATTGGCATAATTCAATTCCTCTTTATATGTATTCTTAATGCAAATAACAGAGAGGTAATCAACATCAAAATTCTTACATGTATAAACATCTCCTCCCACATATCTCCAAACAGAATCCTTTATCCATATGCCCCCATGATGTAAATTTACATCACACACCTAACCATTCTGTCAGTAAAAAAAAAAAACCAGACTTCACATAACAATAAAAAATACAGAACAAGACAAATGCAAACTACAAAATATTAAGAATCTATAAAGAATAAGAAAAGGGGACCACATGTCCCCTACCAATCAACACCCAACTGAAACATGGACCACGTGATCTTCCCAACCACATGCACTTTATTAATCAAAAGCCTAGATGAAAGTACCTGAGAGATTTCTTTTCTTCCTCTTAAAAGCTTCCTTATATACTTCGATTAGACTCAAGTTCATTCGACGAACTGATTGCAGAGCCTTCACCTTCTTCTTCTCGCCAACTGATTGTCGATTCTTCTTCTCGCTGAACTGGGTTCCACCTTCTTCTCGCCGAACTTGGCTCCACCTTCTTCTCGTCGAACTGGGCTCTACCTTCTTCTCGACGAACTGGTCTTCAAGCTTCTCGCGTCTTCTTCTCCTCTTCAATTTCGTTTCTATGTGGAGTAAAACAGATTAGGGCTTTTTTGCCCCTTTCAAAAATCACAACTTCTTTTGTGTTGTCTCTCTCTCCCTAAGTGCCTAATCAGCAAAAAATAATCCACGTGTAAACAGAGTTAGTCCATGTGGCTGGTCTGTTGATAGCAGGGGCACAGATGACCTAATTTTGTTAACGTTAAGGGCACTTTTGAAAAAAAAAAATTAGTTTAGGGTGGAAGTGGGACATCCGTGTAAACATTAGGGGTATTTTTGGACCTTTACCCTTTTTGAATATATTATCCCAGATTTAGGGGATTTGAGAAACAAATTTAGGTTTTTTCTGTTTTTTATGTAAATAGGATAGACAGGTGTTGAAATTATAGAAAGACATATGTCAATTTATTGTGTTATGTACTGTGATTTAGTATATATAATAGATTTGAGGATTATAATCCTAATATTAATACTATTGGGATTATAATTTTTGCAAACAAACGAATCCGGTTAGCATGTGGTAGTTAACTTTGTCATACAGTATTGACAGGCAAACAGAACCTTATTGGTCAATTAGTCAACTTAGAGCATTCACAACAGTTTCCTTATCTTTATCCCTACTCTGCAATGTTACTGGATCATTCTGTAGGATATGGATTCAATTTTTTCACTATATACCCAACATGTTCCTTATATTGATTCCTTAAATTTAAAATTTTGAAATTTAAAATTAAAATTAAAAGTTATAATTTGAAAGTTCCAATAAATCAAATCATGTTTTAACGTTGTAACTATTTTTTATTTAAAAGTAATTATTGTTTGAATTTAAAAATTGTAATTATTTTAATTTAAAATAGATATTCTTGCTAGAAATCAAAATGTGCAACGATCATTATATGTTTATGAGAACTTTGTTTTAATTATAAAATAATAAAATTTATAATTATTAGTAATATTTTTACAAAAATGATCAAAATCAAAATTTAATTTGATTTTTAATTTTTTTTTATATTCTCTTTTCTTCTTTAAATCTTTTGTTTTAAAAATAAAATGAGTGAACTTGATAGGCATACCCAAAGAATTAAGTGAGATAAGATCCTTTAACCAACATAAAATTGCAATAAATAGGGTGTGAAATGTCATTTTACATAAATAGACACGCTTTTCTTTTGATTCTCTCATCCCGAGAGTCGAATCATATATAAGGATTAAAATAGAGAATTATATAAGGATAAGAAACTGTTGGATACCGATTTATTGATATATTCTTCAAATGTGGGGATAGAGAGTACATTAGAAACTGTTGCGAAAATCTGTGTTGAATCGCTTCTTATGATAAAGTTAACTTGTCTAATAATAGTAAACTAGTCACTATAAACCTTATCCTTCTATCCTACGTCGTTTTGATGCTTCTTCTTCAGTTTCACTGTTTCAAAGGGTCGATCGAGGACTATAGTTTCCAATTTCCCGATTTCGGGACGGGAAATTGGAATTTGTAACAACATTTGCGGTTAAATGCGGATGCTTTTTCGTTCCTGTAATAATTGTAAACTACAAACCAGAAACAACCCATTCTACTTCATTTACAGTACCTTAAGCAAGCCCAGTACCAACTTCCGTCAAGCTCTAACCCTATCCCTAGAAATGGGGAATGAGTCCACCTCAAAGAGACCCATGTGCCCATCGTGCGCAAAACCTACCCGACTCTGCCTCTGCAATCGAATGACGACTTCGATTCTCGAAAACTCTGTAGCCGTTACTATCCTTCAACACCGTTTGGAGAAAAACCACCCGCTTAATTCCACAAGAATTGCAAAACTAGGGCTCAAGAATCTCAATCTAGAATGGGTTTCAGATGTTAATTTCGAAGCCCAGTTCGATATTCATATGCTTCAACAAAATTGTCAAGTGGGTGCAGCTACTTCTATTGAAAAAAAATGCTGGTTTTTGAGGAATTCAAATCACAAAAGCTCTGATCTTTTGGTGGATTCGAAACGTGGGCAATTTTCAGGGTGCCAAGAAGAGAGAAACACAAGTTGTTTCACTTTTACCATTGAAAAATATGGTGTCATTAGCTCTTTCAACCATCAATTAGCGTCAATAAATGGAAAGCAGAAGGTTAGTTTTGATAATCTTTTGGCTTCTATGGCTCCCCTTGATGATTTCTCGAAAGGCTTTATTGTGAAAAAGTTGCAGAAAAGGCAATCCAATGTGGGCATTGACTGTGAAGAAACTGAAGAATTTGAAATGGAAGTTCCTCCTGGATCAGTTCTTCTTTTCCCAAGTGAAAAATCAGTTAGCGTGGAGGAGATGAATTTTGAGGTGACGAACTTGATTGTATTGGATGGAACATGGGCTAAAGCAAGGAGAATGTACAATGAAAATCCTTGGTTGAAGCTTTTGCCACATTTGAGATTGGATTTAGACAAGCTGAGCTTATATAGTGAAGTAAGGCAACAGCCAAGGGCTGGATATTTGTCCACCATTGAGAGCATTGTATACGCACTCAAGGCTGTAGGGGAAAATTCTGAGGGCTTGGATGGTCTATTGGATGTCTTTGCATCCATGGTCGGGGATCAGAGGAGATGCAAAGATGAAAGATTGAGCAAAGCTGCTAATTTCAAGTGGTAATTTTGTCAGATTCGAGTTGTTCGACTTCTGCAGAGAGCTGTGGCAGCATAAATTACACATGAAGTAGATTTTGATGGTGGATTTCTGTAAATATTTTAGATTTATACGATGCCAGCTGCTTTTTTTGCCATGTTTCTCTCGGTTATCAAAGTTTTATTATCAGGTTCATGGATATATGCTTACCAGGGTCCTGTTATTTTCTCCAGCATTGTTAACCTGATGGAATCATGGAAATGAGTTGTTTTTGTCTCTGAGAAATACTCCATCTTTTTAGCTGATCACTTGTGATGTTCATGTTCTCGTGACTATTTTTTCATCATTAACAATTTCATATAACTGGTTGGTTTCTGCCAAATCTATTGCCCTGTAAAGTGTTCTCCCACCCCTCCCCTCCCTCCCTCCCCTCCCCTGCACATGCACTCACTCACGCGTACAATACCAACAAAAGTCCCAACATAAAACATTCAACAGAGTATATGCATTTTTATCCCATTTGAGGTGAGAGATAATGAAAGGAAAGTGTTGAAATTATTATTTAAAGGGTTGGAACTGATGTTAACATCGACTGTTATGAGACCCTGTTTTAGCAATGTCGTTGCTACACCAATGTGAAATACTAATAATTAAATAAATCTAGAGAAACCCCAGTTGGTATATCAAATGACTAATTTAATTAAGCATTCATAATAGCGAAGGGTATATATAATAGCAATTACAAATACAGACAACATACAAACACTATATAAACAAGACAAGGGCAGCTTAACACCAAGAAAGCAGGCTGCAGTTCCTCTATCAATTGTTAAGTGCTAACACATAATAACCATCTCCTCAAATATTTACATAGAACTTGGCATGTAATCGAGATGCCTGGACTCGGGCATTTACCGGTATTACAGTTCAAGGTGCCATGAGAATTTTTCTTAGTTTGCGGTTCTTCTCAGTAATACAACCTGAACTGACCAAAGAGGTTATCCAGACCTGATCAGACCTCACTGGTTCATCATCATCATTCCTGTGCCAACTCCAAAAAGCATGAGTTGAATTCACCATCTTGAGCTCCCCATGACCAAAGCTCGCCTCACGGAAGACAGACCACTCTGGCTCAGGGGTTTTATACCTGTCGTTAAGCGGAACGAAATTATATTAGCTGCTGTGATATTTAGTTACACTGCAAAGAACTTGAGGAAAATACATGAAAGTTTTAGTACAATATACAAAAATAATATCTATAAAATTGGCTTGCAGAGTTGCAGTCTTGTTACAGGTTTATCTAAAGTGAGATACTTACTAGTGAAATGTAGCACAACTGATTACAGACCTAAAACCAGAGACCTTAGGTCTGCATTTCATAAAGGATGCTTCTCTGAGATGGATAAACCATCTTACACTGTGTGTGTGAGTTTGGGAAGAAAAAAATTAAGGCATATAAGCTATCCCCTAGTCATAGCATGCTACTTGATCTAATAATGGGAAAATAAAGGGTAACAACACAATATCTTGATCCTTTTTACAAATCAGAAGGCAAGGCTTTTTTTTAATCACATTTACAATAGGATATATAGTGTACGTAAATAGGCAAAGTGACATACTTGTGTGCTAAACCTTCTTGGTTTCCTCCATCGCCAATTGTTATGTGGACAGCACCGCAAGGATCCGATTTACCTTTGTAAACACGTTTCTGATGATCCGAATGGAATATCTAAGTCACGTCTCATTAATTAAAAAATATGAAAATTATACAAGCTAGTATAGCCATTACCGAACGTTCATAAGCATGGACATGGCCAGCCAATACTATATCCGCACCAGCAGCATAAATTAATGGCTCCATGGCAGCCATCATCCTGTCCCCTTCACGTTGATGAGCAGTATTGCTATTATACCATGGGACATGAAACAGTACAAGTAGCCAAGGTGTCCTTTCCCGGTTCACTTTTAACAGATCAGCCTATATAGTCCAAGATCACAAGGCAATAACAACAGTTTCATAAACCAAGAGGATAAGTGTTCTTTGTACATAAAAATTAAAATGGAAATTGATCAGAGAAAATATGACGAATAAAATGAGGGACATTTTCTTTTCATGTTATACAAGAAAATATACTAACCTTAAGCCAGCTGTATTGATCAGAATATTCATCATAATCTGCATATGAACCAAGCATGATTGCATGAACTCCTGCAACTTCAAAAGAATAATAGAGATTTGAACTTGATCCACTCTCCTCAAATGGCATTTTCCATCTAGCATTATAAGATTCAAACGCATCCTTTAGAAACGGTATTTTCTCTTCTTCGTGGTTCCCTTCCGTAACCATCCATGGCCTTGCACTAGCAAGTGGCTGCACCAGCTCGCCAAATGTGTCCCATCGGTGTTGTAAGTAATAAGCATATGAAAGGTCACCAGGGAGCATATGCACATCATAACTGCACTGCTCTATGTGATCCAGTGTTGACTTAGTCCAGCCAGTTTGACCCATATCACCGGCAACAGCAAAAGTAACTGGAAATTGTGATGGCGGGGTTTTGAGCTGGAACTCAGGACCTTGTCCTCCGCATCGGTAGAAGTAAACACTGTTAGGTTCTAGCGGCCCAATGACACTATGGTGTATCTTTCCCGACCTGTAAAACAGATAACTATAAGATGTACTCTCCCCTTTAGCTATAGAAGTGTATTTCCCTGGTGATTTTCCAAATTCGACAATTGAAGGAGATGATCCATCACTGGTAATCCATGTGACTCGCATGTGCTTATCTCCAGCCAAAGAGATGTGCACCTGCAATAGCCAATATATGAGGCCAAATCTCACAAACCTCTCCCCAACTCAAAATCCACAACCCATATAGAATTGCAACCAAATGATCTCAAAAAATTAAATTTGATAACATATTTGACAGTTGGGAGACTAAGTATTTTAAATCAAAGCTATAGGAATAAATAAATTTGTTTGATTCATAAAATAGAAGAAACTACAGCATTATAGTTTACAAAAATGCAATATTCGGATAGGGGCAATTCATGACTAGTATGCACAAAATTCACCAAACTCAGATCCATCAAACATAATCCATACTCTCTTTTTAATGATCAAATAAATCATTATTCCCTGTTACAGTATAGGCTAAAATCATTAACATTTGGAAGCAAGATAAATGAAAAGAGAGAAATCTTTAATGAAATTTTTATTATTACTTTCTTTTGGGTTGTCGAGCTAACTGAAATTAGTGATAGTACGAGGTGAATTGTAGTTTCTCCAAGGAAACTTGAGAAATTTCTCGGAAACAAAACACCCCAAATAACATAACAGAAAAAGAAATACTTACTAGTGTAGAAATCTGAAAGGGATGGTGAGAATAGAGGAGTTTATTACCTGTTGGGGAAGAGAGGAAGATTTAAGATCTGAATGAGGAAAATGAAGGGTTTTACGAGGCGGAGGTCGGACGTAATTTGCTGTGATCACCGCCGTTGAGGTGAGATTAATCGTTAATAACAAGAGGCAGCATGCTGCTACTGGTTTCATGCTTCTTGGAGGGAGTGGAGAGAGTATTTCTTTCTTTTCTCCCCAATTCCTGCCTTACTGAATGATTAATGTCTTGAGCAACTCGAACAAAAAACCATACCGACACTTCGCACTCCAAAAATATACTAATATCAATTCTTTTTGAAGTTAAAGTGTTGGTATATTTTTAAATTAAAAATTAATATTTTCATATGTTAAAATAATATTAATATCAATTCTCTTTTAAATTATGTAAATTATTTTCTTTTGGTTTTAGAAAATATTATTATAAAAATTATAACTGTAAGAATTTTTACGAATTTCGTTATGCATTGTTTTTGTAATTAATATAAAATATATTAAATTTTAATTTAATAATATCTCATATAAATTTAAATATTTAAGAATAAAAAGAATACCATAAATATTAATGAAGGAGTTCGGTTAGATATAGCAATAAATTTATGCGGAATTACAATTGTGAAACTTATCGATACATGATATTGGTAAAAATTATAGGAGTACTTAGTAATCAAAAAATCGACATAAACATATATATATATATATATTATCGTTTTTTGTGCTTGGTGTTCTTGACAATTAAAAAGTTAACATAAAAATCCGTAATATATATTATTACCGTTAATCTTTTTTCTTCTTGTGCTTGGTGTTCTTGCTCTGCAGAGTTGCAAATGCCGTGCGAATTCTGGTATTCGATCTTTTGATCGACTAATCATACCGTTAATTTAATTAGACAAGGCATTGATTATTCCCGATAAGTTTCATAAAAAAATTCGGAAAACTCCGTTTGAAGGATCCGGTAGTAAGTTTTATAACTTTTCATCGTATGAATTATAAAAAATGTTTATTTTATAATTTTTTATTACATTAATTAATTAATTATTTTTTATAACTCATGCAATAAAAATAGAGATAATAAATGACCTCAAAGTTTACCCTATTCACCACTTCACCCATTTATTATTCTTCTTGTTTTGGTAAACGTAAACGATTCTAAGAAACTTGAGTTATTTAGTTTATATCCAAATCCGCTCAGAACAAAATAATAAATCTAATAATCCCTCCAATCCAAAATATTAGGAATATAAGATAAATATAAAAAATGTTAATTATCTTATTTCACAAATACTCATTTATATTACTCGGTACTTTTGAAACATAAAACTCATTTTGATATTACTTTAGAGAATTGTTAAATCCATTAACATAAAATATTATTTCATACTTTGAATAGATCCTATAAATATCATTTACAAATAATACTTTTATTGATATTACATTTATATTTATTATGGAAAAGGAAAGCACTATGGAATTGAATATAATGAACTCCATACAACCATACAAGATAATAGAAATTCTAATATATAATATTTGTGTTTATACTCGCCTGAATCCACACCAGACTGAACCATCAGTGACAAAACTTAAAAACATTCAACAATTAAAAGAGATAATACAAATCAAAACCACCACAGAAATTATTTGTGTCTATCAACTCCCTCCCCAACCAAGCGTGCAACATTTATACTACAGCCAGTTTCTAAAAACTGTAAACAGTAATGTAGTTGAGTAAAAACTCAGTGGAATGCACTCCCATCAGCTGTCAAGCTTAGCCCAAGGTCAGCAACAGATCACTGCAAAAAGATAAAACAAAAGAAAGCCGAACCACCCATTACTAAAGTTATATCCAGAGAAAATCCTAAAATTTGCACTCATAATAAACTGAACAAGATGCCCAAGTTCGATAAATCACAATTTAGAACAAACTACACCTAAGCTCTTTCTAACCTTGCTCATATTAGACAACCATCTGTTAATTAGCGGCAGCCTTGCCACAAAACAGAAGACATTCAACTCTACTTGTCCTAAAAAAAGAAACTAGAAAGTAGCATATACTTAATATTACCTGCCGCGGCTGTTGGTAATTTCCATATCCAGGATAGCCTCCATAGTACATGTTTGGGTCTTGAGGAGGTGGGGCATACCCATATGCCTCGTATCCTTGTGCATATCCATAATATGCACCATTCCACTGGGACTGATCTGGCTGAGCCTATAAATTCCATTAATAAGATATATTGCTACACAGAAGCATGAATCAAAGCAAGGAATGTAGGATAAATGAAAATAAATTAAAACCTGTTTGCTTGACGGACTACGTCCCCATGAAAGCCGGACACTTTGTCCTCCTAATTGAGTACCATTTAGCATTGATAAAGCTTGCTCAGCACAAGTCCTACTCAATGCACGTGCAAGCAACAAACATTTTAGAAAATCTCAAACACAGCACAAAAAGAAAAGAGGCAACTCAATTCATATACAGCAACTTAGTAGGGTTAAATGCTTTTTTCATAACTCAACTCTAGGTCAACTTACAATCAACTAACTCAACTTTTTTTCTTACCGTCAACTCATTAAACTTTAATTTACTAACAAAAATCTTAAATTTTGTCTTCAACGTTAATTTTTTTAACAGAAAATCGACATGGCACATGACATGGTTTAATATGTTCCAATTTAAGGTTAAAAAAAGTAATTCAACTATAAATCAATTTGTTTTATAATATTAAAACAATTTAAGGGTAAAAAAGTAATTCAACTAATTAGCAAACAAAACTCTGAAAATTATTCTCTCAAAAACTCAGAAACTCAGAAAATTAATTTAACTTGTAGGACTTATTACAAGATGGACCCCGCTCGTGGTTTTCAACCCATTTCCTCTCACCGTCCCAATATACAGTCCTTCTCTTACCGTTGGAATTTTCACACTAACTTTCAGTAATCGTGGCAGCGAAGAAGAAGTCGATGAAGCGTGGTTGCATTTGGGTAAGATCGGACCCATTTCGTTATCTTCAAATTCTGAATAAGCACACGCTGCATTCTAGCGGCGGAATAGAGGAAGGTGGGGAGTGATTTGAGGACGAAAGGGGCGAGGCCCTTGGGAGTGGCGGAGGGATTAGTGGTCCACAGTCGTCAATAGCTTAACCTAAGAAGAGAAATTCTTCAAGGAGTTTTACAGAAGGGAAAGAAAGATGCGAAAAAGATGCATTCATTTCGGTAGAGCCAATGCTTTGTTAACATTTGTAGTGACGATTCTGGCCATTATGTGCGCCATCGCTTCTTTCTCCGATAATCTCAATTCTCCCACTCCAACCGCCCAAGTCCAGGTAGATCATCATCGATCTCGCTCAAAGCCCTACTTCATTTTTCAATTTATGTACTTTATTGTTTGATTTGATGGTTTGATTGATTTTATTGTGTGGGTTTAGGTTTTGAATATCTATCGCTTTCAGAGGAAACCAGATGGAGATGATGAGGTAAAGTTCTTCATTTCTTTATGCTTTTAGCTTTTATGTAGTCAGAATTAAGCTTCTCTTTGGGCTGAGATTTTTGTATTTTATTTCCAATTAGAGATTAATCCTTTGTTCAATAATTAGGGCATTCTGATTGGAAAAAATTGGGCCAAATTTGTGGCAAACAGTGGTGGCATAGGCTGCGGGAGCGGCGTATGAACATGTGTTGTACTTTTAATTAGAAATTTTAATAGAGATTTGTGGATTGAAGCATTAGGAGCAATCTGTTCTTTTATTGATTAATTTTATGTGGTTTTGATTGGAAAATGAGATTATTCTTGCTTATTTTTTTTTTGGGATAATTTGATTTATTTCTAGAGAGAATATAGAAAAGTTTTTTTGTGAGAGGAATTATACAATTAATATAATTCCTTAACTATACAAAATTTCCCCCTCCAAATCCACATATTGAAGGCCACGTGGGAATTGCCGCATCAACTTTTTTTTACAACTCACCTTGTGTCCATTTCCGTTTAAAGTCAAAGGATTTAACGGTTTTTGTAACGGTTTATAAGAAAAGTAAAGTATAGTTGGTTGAATGTAAGAAAAAAAGTTGAGTTAGTTGACCGTAAGTTGACCTAAAGTAGAGTGATGAAAAAAACATTTATCCCTAACTTAGTATGTACTATGATAATGATGTTTTTTACCTGTTGGCAAATTGAACAAACCCACAGCGCTTACCCACTGGTATTTTGACATGAACAAGTTCACCAAACTGACCAAACACTTGTCTTAAATTATCATCCGAAACATTGGGGTCCAAACCACCAACAAATATCTGCACTTGCAACCGTTAAGAGTCACTAATGTATAGGTTACAAAATGAATAAATATCAAGAAAAACTACCCACTGTTGTATTATTTGGGTCACTCTACCTTGACTTCCTTGAGAATTCTGGTAAGTAGCTGCAAATGACAGGTAAATGTGAAGATCTATAACATGTAGTAAACAGTCATCAAGATACACATTCTGCTTACATGTTATGCAACATGGAATCTCATGAGAAAGGGCAAAAGTAAAATGGGCCATGTAAAGCACCAGAAGTTAAAAATGGCAGAGCAGATTATATCTCAGGTCTAACCACCAAAAATCAGAACTCCGCTATCAAAGTGGATCAGGAACTCAACACATAATATGGGGAAAGAAAAATCTACCATCAATAAGAATCAATTAACTCAAAAAACTAAAGCCTAGTTTTAACTAACTTCCAACACATAGCTTACATATCATTTGGAGAATCCTAACTAGCTTAGTTCATAATATGCCCTTGGCCTGACAAAAATAATCACCTTCTAAACCCTTAAGTTCTAACTAGGGAAAAATGATTAAAACTTAATTATTAGATTCTGCATTCAAGACGGTCTCTTATTCTAAAAAGTACAACAAGCGCTCTCAAGAACACTCCGGTTTCAAACACAACATATCATGAGTATAGCCATTCTACATTGTATCATTCTTGGGAGTTTTAACATGAACAGTTCAAAATACACCCACATTGTGCCAAACACGCACACTACAAAATAACTTTTAATAAACTACATAGAAAATGGTCAGTCTAGCAAAAATTGTTCGAAAAGGAATTACTTACCCGTCAACCAGAAGAACAAGCTCACTGAAATATTATTCATTTCTGTATTTAAATCCAACACTTTTCAACAATTGAATTGGATTTGTTGACAGCTTTCATTACATATAAAAATCAGAGAAGGAATTAATGACCACAACAATCCTGAGTCCAACAAACATGACTAAAGTGACCTCACCATTCCAACATTCCCTTTATCCTCCTTGTATTTTCGCCTGATCGTTAAATCATTCATTCCAGAGAAGTTCTCGCAAGCAGAGCCACTTTATAAAATAATAATAACAAAATGTGATATCACTTGGTAAACTTCAACAATAAATTCAATCATAGCTACCTTAAAGATCTTCAGCATGATCAACTAACAGCAGACCATACCATTTCTAGTAAACGACAATGTCCAAACTCTAGGCGATCCAATATTTCCAAAAAGAAAAAGAAAAAGAAAAAGATAGATTCATTAACGTTCTTTTGATCAATTTCCAAATAAGCTTTCCTTTGATGAAGGGAATTAACTTTATCATAAGCTTCTACTTCCACCCGGGAACAATAAGAAACACAAAATAAAAAACAAATTTAAAAATGTAGTTAGAACGTCTACGCAACTACCCAAAGAAGAGGTAAAATAAACTTCCATGATCACATGCAACAATAGAAGTACTGGTGCACTTTCTTGTTTCCTAGTGTGATTTAGGCTAACTTCATAACTCAGTAAATAAACTTAGAAGGAAAAAGACCGACATTGCGAGGAAGAAAACTGAAAATTTTGAAATATAACTGTGGCAGAGAAAAAAACCACCAATGATTGTAAATCACAAAGGCTGCTAAATGAGGAAATAAAACAAGGATTGTTGCTGTTTTACGATAACTGAAAAATCTATGGAAAGAAATAGCTGTTGAAAAATTTAATAATTTACTCGACTGGTAAATTAAAGTATAAGGAATTGAAACTAAGTGAAAGTAGCATCATCAATGCCACGAGAAATTGAAGTAAGGAAAAAGCTTATGACGTAAACAAAATAACTGACCTAAAGGAGACCACCCACTAAAGTGGAATCATTTCAGCTGATGAAATCAGTTGCAGGCCCCCGAAAATGAGAGCCTCTCTGTGTCCTGCTTTGAGACAATATGAGTTTTATAAGTTTTTGCATGTTTTAATAAAATTAAATGTGTCCAAGTTTACAAAGTTAAGTACTGGAAGGAAATGACTTTTAAATTCCACGGATCTTCAAGTCATAACTGAAAGAGCATTCAAATCTTAATACTCTGTAAACAATAACAAAATCAAATAAATCAACATGACAAACTATTCAACCACAGGTAACTAACCACTTAAATCTTACTCTGTAGACAATTAACAAAATCAAATAAATCAACATGACAAACTATTCAACCACAGGTAACTAACTACTGATTGTAAGAACATAGAGAACTATCATGAAAAAGCATATAACTTTAACATCAAGATGAATTTGTTAAGAAACTAATTTCTAAGAACACCAGCAAAGAATAGTATCATCAGAACAACTGCTACTCGTACCTTTTTGGAATTGTTGACCACCCCCCACAGGTTTCTTTGTAGCAGCAGGGCCTATGCGCATGGCCCTGGTTGAACAGAGCGCACCATTCATTTCACTCATAGCACGAATTTGCTCACTCTCATCCCCAAACCTAACAAACCCATAACCTTTCGAACGTGCAGTCGTCCTATCCGTGACTACTTTTGCACCCTTGACTGATGGGTAAACAGATTTGAATGTCTCTTGCAGCACATAGTCTGAAACATCAGTGGCCAAATCTCCAACAAATATTGTGTAGTCAGGAGAGTCATCCGCACGCCTCTCACCAGCACCAAGAGTAGCCCAATTGAGTCGATAATTCTGTTCAGCATTAGGCATTGGTATGCCATTATATGACTGTAAAATCTTTTCTGCAGCAGCATTACTCCTAAATTCAAGAAAACCATAACCCTCAGGCTGCCCAGTTTGCTTGTTCCTAATAATTTTCACTGACACAAGCTGAAAGCACACAAATATTATGATACCTATTAGAAATTAGATCATCAAAGCTAATAGCTTTTCCTGAAAGAGGCGCACGAGGGGGGCTTAGGAAGTATGGAAATTAATCAGGACGATATCGGGCATGTACATAACATCTTATTCAGATTCAATCAAACTGAACACATCTAACAGCATGAAAACTGAAAGCTTTAATAAATCTTATGAGACAGCAGTGACTGAGTTGTTGAAATTTCAAAGGTGGGGACCCTACAAATTTTATAGCTGATCCTTTTTAAATTCTTCTGAAGGGTGGGAAACTTGTTTAGAACATTTACAAATTTGAGGTGCTTATTTAGTCTTAGATATGTTTATAAATTATTATTTTTTAAAATTGGGGTACCATATTAAAATTTTACAAGGAAAGTAGGATTTGAAACAATTGGAGGAACAAGGTTCCCCCCACTATTACATGTAGCTCCACCCTGTGCGTACAGGAATGACTTCAAAAGTATCCTCTAATATTTTGTCTTCTACAATGTTGTGCAGTACAATTCATGCATAATTCATTCAAGATTCAAGCTAAACTGTTTCTAAAATTGGCCATCAATGCTCTAAACACATACTTTGAACCTTAATGGTGAGAGTGCAACTTTAATGAGTCATCCTTTTTGGCTTTTGTCTTGAGAGATTAGCTTCAGTACCAATACATATACATATATATATATATATATATATATCACTAAAATTTCTTGAATTAATAAATAAGGAAGTACAAGGTTTTGCAATTAAGAGCTTTTGTTTCTCCAGGAAGTTCAAGGTTTCACCATTAAGAGCTTTTGTTTCTCCAGGAAGTAATTAAGAGCTTTTATTTCTCCAGGAAGTACAAGGTTTTGCCATTAAGAGCTTTTGTTTCTCTATTACCCACCATTACCCTCGTGATTTAGAGAAAAACAGATCTTTCATGTGTTAAATGATAGTAATAAATTAAAATCTAGCATCTTAGCCAAAAAACAACACATACAGTTTGATGTAGAAAATTTTACACAAAAAAAATAATAGTTAGTATATACAAATAAGGGATGTTTACCTCTCCAGTATGATAAAAACAGTCATTTATATAAGCATCGTCCATCCAGTACTGCAAGTCCCCGATCCAAAGAGACCGAATCTCGTCGGAGCCAGCAGCCGGACCCGCCGCGTACTGCTGTTGTTGAGGCTGCGGAGGAGGCACCGCTGCCTGAGGAGGCTGCTGCGCCCAAAGCGGGGGAGGCTGAGGCTGAATCGGCTGCTGCAGTGGAGGTTGTTGCTGTTGAGGCGGTATCATCATCCACTGGTGAGGATGTGGCGGCTGCTGGTGGTACTGTTGCTGTTGTTGGTCCAGTGACATCGTAGCCATCTGAGGTGGTACCACTCCTGGTTGCATCATCTTCGAATATAAACTCTAACTTTAAAATATATAGACAAAATTATGATATTAGGGCACAAACCCTAGGCAACTTTAGGATATAGACTGATCTGTATAACTGTAGATAAGGGAATGATAGTTGCGAACCCTAATCCCGATAGGGTTATGAGGGGGGAGGGGGAGAGAGAAATAAGCCGATAGAGAGAAGGGATAATTTTTGGGATGCATGGGCTTATATAGGACTTGGGAAGGAATAGTAGACTACGATTATAGGATTAGTCGGTGCTGTTTAGGACTGACGTGAACTGGACTGGATTGGGCCGGACTAGGATTTTTTTTTAGTCTATTATCCCAATTCCAAATATATAGTGTTTTCATTATACAATATATATTGTTTTCATTTGTGTTAAATTATAACTGCAAAATATACCAATAAGTGGGATGGATAGAAGTTTTATTCATTTCATGTATTACTAATATGTAATATGTTAGAGACAAACTATTCTACAAATATTTTATAAATAGTTGATAGAGCATATTTTACCTCAACATATTGATCAACAAATTATTTCAATGCAGTCTCTGGTCCCGCACAATATGCTAAGGTGGAGTATGTCACATCAACAATTTATAAAATATTTAAATAGTTTGTTATACAGAACATTATTTTTGCTAATTAATCGTTGAGATGAATAAAAGTTCTATCACGGGATGAATCTACAAATATTTTACAAATAGTTGATAGAAAGTATATTCCACCTCAAAGATATTGATCAACAAATTATTTCATTCTCCTATTCCATTTAATATGCTAAGGTGGAGTATGTCACATCAACAATTTATAAAATATTTATAAAATAGTTTGTATGCAGAGCATTATTTTTGCTAATTAATACGTGAGATGAATAAAAGTTCTATCACGGGATGAATCTACAAATATTTTACAAATAGTTGATAGAGCATATTTCACCTCAGCATATTGATCAACAAATTATTTCAATACAGTCTCCGGTCCCGCACAATATGCTAAGGTGGAGTATGTCACATCAACAATTTATAAAATATTTATAAAATAGTTTGTGTCTGTAGCATTATTTTTGCTAATTAATACGTGAGATGAATAAAAGTTCTATCACGGGATGAATCTACAAATATTTTACAAATAGTTGATAGAGCATATTCCACCTCAGCATATTGATCAACAAATTATTTCAATGCAGCCTCTATTCCGCATATCTTTAAGGTGGAGTATGTCACATCAACAATTTATAAAATAGTTTGTGTTTGTAGCATTATTTTTGCTAATTAATACGTGAGATGAATAAAAGTTCTATCACGGGATGAATATTTATGACATATTTATCGATTAACATTCTCAATCCCTAAAATTAGGTGCGAGCATGGTGCGATTTGAATTTTAAATCGCACACGAAACCGTTTAGGTGCAGTTTGACAAATCTAAAATCGCACATGAAACCATTTGTGATTGGTACGGTTTGGTTTCATTTTGTGCGATTTCGGTTCCAAAACCAATTAAAATAACAAAATCGTAAAATATTTATCAAAATCATCAACGCAAACGTATTATGCAGTGAACACAATCATGGAACTAATTTAGCAAAATAGTTTCAGGCATCAACAATTATATGTTTAATTAATACTATGTTATCACATTTGATTTAGGAAATATCAAGCTACTCTTGATTTGCAAACATAATTGATACTGCTGATTCTTCATTCAACCCTGCAATATATATTTTTTAAAATAAAACGAGGAGAATATGTTATAGTAGAGAAATTATACATACTTGTAGCAAATTTGAGAAAACATGATGATTATTTGGTGCGGTTTAGGTTTTATGCGTGCGATTTTGGCTAATAATCGAACCGAAACCATAAATTTGATTTTTCAACCCACCTAAAATCACTTACATACATGCCAAAGCGCTGATACGATTTATGCGATTTTTGATACAGTTTCGGTTCTAATTTAATTATTTGTTCAACCCTACTTAAAATATAGTAAACTTAAAAATAATTTAAATTAACATGTAGTATAAGTTACAGTTAATCTTATATTTTAAAATTGAGTAATTACTAAATAAAAATTTGAAAGTTGAACTTTTTCTTTTTCTTTTTCAGTCATCATATGGCCTGATTCATAGCCAATCCACTAAACACAACAAATGACCCTATTACTAATATTTAAAACTCATTAAGAAAAATGGATAATAATTTTATTATCCATTTAAGTTATGGGTTGATGGACACGTTAATGAATATGGATAATACTTTGTTGGGCGAAGCTACATATAAAGTTGTAGGGTCATCACTGAAAAAAATAATTTTTTTATAATATAAGGTAAATTTTAAAAAATTTAAACATTATATATAAATTGAGGCCATTAAAAATTTATAAAATTTATATTATACGGGATCAAATTGAAAATTTAAAAATTTGTCAATCAAATTTTAATCACATATACTTCATATCCTCTTAATATATGTAAAGTAATTAATGGGTTATTTATTTATGAAGAGTTATGATTAAAAAGTCTATTATGACTTCAATATGGTGTATATATATGCGCTTCCCAAAATAGGTATACATCACCCATTCGAGTTGTCAATACATGATCTGAAACAACTACAACTTTATTATTACAACAATAAAACTTCGTGAGTTTGAATACAAATATTATCTTCTGCAGACAATATCTATACTCAAATAAATCCTCATCATATTTATTGATACATTTTTATAAAAAATGGTGAGGACTACTAAACAACTCTCTCTGTAAACCTTCATTCCACACCCCTAACTCATGACTATATATTCTCGCCTCCGAGAAAAAAAAAATGGAACAAAAAAAAAAGGGGTGAGCTCAACTAGCCCAAGAAAGAATATTATGACTAAGATAATATACAACAAATTATCATTAGTCTTCAACAGGAAAAAATCTAATAGAATACAATAGACAACAAGTTTTAAATCAATATTCAGCAATGAAATAATAATTCATTAGAAGAGTTAAGTAGAGAATGTAAACTACTATCTTCTATGTATGAATTTAAAAGTTCATCGTCTATCTTTTATCCTCAGTAACATCAATCAATATATATCTGGAATCAAATATTCATCTTTGCACTACATGTGCCAAAGATATTCATCACCGGTCATGTTTCATCTAAACACATGTTCATCTTTTGCACTACAGGTGCCAAAGATATATTCATTAGAAATCATTTATCTTTTGCACTACAAAAGCTAAAGATATTCAATAATGTCATCATTTAAGACTGAGAATGATGAAAAATATTTTTAAAGAAACGAATCCAATGAAACAAAATGACAAGGATTAAGGATTAAGAATTCGTACTTTGTTTTATCTATGTCCAAAAATACCTCAAAAATAATCATAGTGGTGTAAAATTCAAGAATGATCAAAATATGGATACAATCATAGCTAGTATCCATAATAGATATTTTGGACGAAAAGGAAAAATTTTATTTTTCGATGAATAATGTCGTATTCGTGAATAAGGTCAGATACATGAATAAAGGCCGTATACGTGAATAAGAACTCACACCAAAAGTTCCAAATTTGATAAAATTTCAGATCAATATTTCAAAGATAATGATATTGAAGAAATAATATCATTACGAAAAAAATAATATCCCTTACCTCGAAAGATTAAGATTTCTAAATTTGGAATATTTGGGTATAGTCTTTGAAGGAAACTTGTACCGTATAATAATACTCAAAGTATAAAAATCCTCACAAGAATACGCTCAATATATAGAGAGAGAAATAGAGAGAAAACTTCAGTTTCTGGTGTAATTTTTAATTCTAACCTAAGCACCCTATTTATAGAAAAATGCTTAGAACATCAAAGCAGAAAATTTATAAAATAATTTTATTTAATAAATATTCAAGCCCACTTCCCAAGAATCTGAATTCAACTCATTTACCACACATGTGGGTTTGCAAAAAACGTTTTTCATGAATAAAACAATTAAAACCTCCAAAATCAATTATTTCAGAACTTCGAAACTTCAATAATTCATAATAAATAGCCCTTTTGTCAGAAAAATTCAAAACTCGCGAGTTTTCATAGGAAATTCCATTATCTACAACTTTGTAGAAGGAAGTTTTTCCAAATTTCAAACAGAAATTGACTGAAATCTATAAACGGACAATTTTACAGGCTATAATCAAATTTCAGTCAATAAATGGGGTCCACCGACATGTTTAACATGTTTTAAATATTTATTACAACAAAAATACTCTTTCTCCTCGTATACTTATATATCCCACATTCGTTGTAAAAATATCACCATTATTATATTATTAAAATATAATAATATATTTAAATGAATTATTTTATCAAAAAAAGATAAAATTTCAATTTTCAACAATTGTCACATTAAAAATTTTCTCCATCTATATCCACATAAAATCAATATTTTCCTCATCATATGAATCAATAATTAATTACTCACAAATAATATTACAGAATCACAATATTGACAACCAGACAGTTCCCAGGAAAGAGGGGGCTTTCCAATAAGAATTTCTCCTCATCTACGCCGCAATTTAGGTGACCAAACCTCTCCTTAGATGTAACTTTCTAGACATTGCCAATAATGTTATCTAATAATATTATTCAGATAATATGAATTATTGTTTCGATAATAAAAAATATTGTGTAATGACAATTATCAAAACAACAACAATATAAAATATCAACGCATTATTATTAAATCAATAAAATAAAATAACGAATAAGAATTATCAGTAACCATTATTGAGTAGTGCCTTTTACGTAAGAATCAATAATTGGTGCAATACTGCAATATTATTGTGTTTTAACCATCGAGTATTTTAACAAAAGATAATTGTAAATAACTACGCCAATTATTTTTAAACAACTTATATTTGTCGTTTTTTCATCCAATCGCTTTCAGTTATGGGGTCCACGCATGGTCATACTTGGCCGCGTTTAATATTCTCCAACAAAGATTTAATATTCCACGACCAAACGAATATTCCCCAACTACAATGAATATTTTATAACCACTTGTTTATTTTGAAATATTTGCATATTTTACCCATAACTATCCACATTAATCAAATCAACCCTTACTATTTCAAAATAATAAATAGAGAAAATTAAATTTCATTAATAATAAGTTGGGGTCTTACAATATATATCATATTTTATTACTTATTGTCATTGTAATATAGTGTATATATATATGTGTGTGTGTGTCTGACCAAAAAGTACAAAAGTATGAAAAAAAATTAGCTCGGGAGCACTGCACGTCTGCACCCGAACTCACTCCAAATTATTTATAGCTTAGTAATAATTTTGACTCCACTGAAAAATATTTATGACTTTGCCACTCACTAGCTCTAAATAGAATTATAAAATAACTCACTTATTACACATATCATTAATGTTTATCCACATAATTAACAATTAAAAAATCTATCACTAATATTTATATACCAAAAGGGTTACTACCAATACTTAAAACATAAATATTCGCAATATATATATAGAGAGCGAGCGAATCAGCTATAGTGACGGTTCAATCCGTCGCTATAGCATAAAAAGCCGTCGCTATAACTCAAAAAATTATTTTTTTGTGATTTAGCGACGGACGAACCGTCGATATAGCCGGTTCATCTTTGACTCGTTTTTTTCGATTCACTGAAGAATTTTTTTGTATATATACTAGAAACAGTCTCGTGCCTCTGGCACTATGGACGGTGAGATTTATTCAAAACTTTGGATGACCCAAATAAGTTATTAGGATGAACAAAAAATTTAAAATCATTTATATTTTGTTATATAAATATATATTAAATATATTTTTTCAATTTGCATATTTTATCCCGGGTATGTACCTACGTAACATGGATAGCGTATGACAAATAGAATTTAAGCAAACTTTAAAAGAATTCAAATACTACCTCCGTCCCAGGATAAAAGTCCTGGTGGATTTTTTACGCATATTAAGAAGATGAATAAAATAACAAAATTGTCTATAATAATGTCATTAAATATGGAGAGAGAATTAGAATAAGAAAAGTATGAGATATTTAATGCTACGAGTATAATAAAAAAATGTGTAAAAATTTTGTTATTAAAAAAAATGAATATTTAACATGTAACTACCCAAAATAGTAAAAAGAACTTTTATCATAGGACGGAGGGAGTATAATTTAGTAAAATTTACTCCGATGTTAAAACAAACATTTTCTTTTGCTAAATTTTGATAGCATCATTAATGGTCTTAGTCAATTATTATTATTATTATTATTATTATTATTATTTCTAACTTAAACAGTTTGGTTGAATTTTAATCGTGACACAATCATCATCCTTCGATCATGCATAAACTTTTGTAAAAAGGAAACTCATTTTGTTAACTTTCTGAAGAAAAAAAAAGGAAAAAAGAAAAATTTAGAAAGCTGATGCATAAAATTGTCTGAGCGATGGAACCTGAAAACGGAGCAATAGTTTCACCGAACAAGATTGGTAAAGTCAATTTACACATAACAAACTGAAAGCTCAAAAGCATATATATATATATATATATATATATATATATATATATATATATATATATATATATATATATATATTTATTTATCGAGTATAAAAGCCATCAATACTAATACACTTTGAAGTGACGGTAAACAAAAGATTATTATACATATCTGCCAGCAAACCACCACACTACACTCTTTACCAAAATTAAAAAACACGTTGATAATATCAAAATTTGGCCATAGCTGAGAACACATTACTTGTTCATGGAACTCAACAACTTCAGAGCAAGTTCCTCCTGCTCAGCCAGAGATATGGAGTCTGCACCCAAACCCATTTTATCCTTTTCTCTTTTTTTCTCACCCTCATCACTGTCGCTATCAAAGTATATCTTTGACTTCTTACTAGCTTTCTGCCCCCCAGCTTCTCCATCTGATCCAGAAAGATCATCTCCCTCCTCTTCATCCCTTCCCCTCTTTAATTTAAGCTTCTCCTTCATTCGTTTTTCTCTGCGACGTTCACGTTCCAGGAGCTTGTCTTCTTTGTCTTGCAGCTTCATCTCTTCCCTCAGCTCTGCGTATCTTTTATTTACTGCAACACAAGCAGTGATAAGATAAAATGGGGGAAAGGGAAATTATTAGATATTGTCATACCCTCTAAATAAACAAGAGCAGCATTGCATTGTGCATAATCAGGATTTTGGTCGCTCATAAATCATATAGTGACAAAAGATGGATAAATCCTAACCCTTATAAAATGCCTCCAGGAAGATGATTTCATTATTTTATTTTATGGACCAGTAACAGAAATTGATACAGATATAGATACCATTTCTTTGTCATGTTCCTATTTAGTATCACAGTTTCCTCTCCTTCGAGCTACAACATTTTATTCAACCCCCTTAACTTCACTTCCCATTTCTCAACCCTATAGGTATTTGGAATTGTTGGTTTGTACTTTTTATGATTTTAATAATGACAATATATTTGGGATTGTGTAAATGGAATTGTTTCATTGGGCTGTTTTAAAATGTTATTAGTTGATTTCTTGGTTGGCCCAAGTTGGATTAATAGTTCATTATAATACTCCTACTGAATCTTGGAATCACTTCTAGACATGTTCTCATTGGAAGTGTTTATTTATTCATCTTGTCTAGAATAATTATATTACAAATTTCAAACTGAAAAGGAGTCGTATAAGGATCTGTTTTATAGAGTTGGTATAAAAACAAATCTTATCAAATAACTTCTTCTTCTCCTTGAATTAAGGTGTTGACTGGGCTGATCATATTTATTCTTTCCCTGAGATTAAGTTATTTAGTTTGCTTTCAAATCTATATGGCTATTGTGAAGATTGTTTTATATCCGTTAGTCTTTAAATTCAAGCTGCTGAAATTGTGACCCTTTCAAAACAGGAATGAGAATTTTTAGCTAACACTTTAATAGCTGGTATATTATATTCGTTGGACTTCTTTGTGGATAAAATATTGTGATATACCATATATTTATTGAATCTCTTATTTCCGTTGGGGAAAACAAATTGCTTGAATCAAGTGATGTTTCATCTGGACTAATTTATTTTTTAGCGGTTAGTCTATTTCCTATATATATTCTTCTTATCGGCTATAACAGGTACAGAGACTTGAAGCATACATCAGTTCAGTGAAATCAAAGCTAGTATCTTATACAAAATATTTCCATAGAGAGCTATCAAAGTTTATTTCTAGCAAGTCTTGTTCTAGTATTAATTCTTTTTTAGCTGGAAATAAGAATTCTTTATAATCATATAATTCTTTGTAACAAATTCTGAGTTCAAGCAATGTTTAGCTTGGTCAATCCATTAGTGAATAGTTTTTGTTCAAAGGAAGCTTTTAAGATTGCAGATGTGCAAATGTCTCAGTGGTGAAAAAGGGTGCAGAGGTGCAAAAGGAGGCAAAGATGTCAGTGGGAAACTTTATTTGAACATGGGATTCTTTTTATTGTATTTATTGAGTCTAAAAATTAATAAAAAGAGTCTCCAATACCGGTTGGTATTGGACGTGAATTAAGCTATTAAAGGTAAGGACAAAACCACATAAAAATCTTTGTGTCTGTGATTTGTTAATTCTTGTGGTTTCATATTCACATAATAGTATACTGCTGATATATAAAATATATTAATCCAGACACTGTCACTTGTTTGTTTTAGTTCTGAAACAGAAAAACAAAAATTAGTCATTGTTAGTCACGTTTTTGTTTGGACACCTATTCACCCCTTTCTATGTGTCCATATATAGAGAATTACGGGAATATGTAACAAAGAAGCATTTACCTTTCTCTTTGTCGATCACAGGAGAGCCACTACCACTCATGTCAGCTATTGTTGCAAGTGGGGGCAAAGTGTTGCCTTCCTCATCAAATACAACTCTAGTCCCAGCTGGCCTATGAATATTAATTTTAAGCTTCTTTTTCTTTGCAATTCTAGTAACCGGCCTACAAAAGCAATATGAGAGAACCAACTTTAATTCTGAATAATAAAACAACGCTGATGAAAACTAAAAACACTGTCACAAGACTTCCAACAATTGAACACATGCATCAATGTTTTTCATCTACCGTGTGTGTGTGTGTGTGTGTGTGTGTGTTGGAGGGAGACGTAAGGGGAAGGAGTTAACTGTTTCCTTTTGAAGACATGGTGGTAACCAGCATAAATGATGACCAGTTTTACATTTTAATATCACACTAAAACTCCAGAATTTTGAAACAGAAAATGGAATAGAATAAAAAGGTAACTTACCGAACATCTCCAGTGTCAGTTTCTTTTTTATCTTCTTCACGTGGGGTCTTTTTTTTAATAAGAAAACTGTTTTCCACTCCATCATCCTCATCATCAGCGTCATCCTCATCATCCTCTAATTCATCTATACTTCCAGTTGGAATCTCTAACAAGTTTTCTCCAATAGGATCTTCTAATTGAAGATTAGGTTCTTCATGAACCTTGTTCCCCTTAATTTTCTGGTTCAAAAACCGGATTTTTGGTGTCATAGGCAGACCCATTGATGCTGAGAATTCGTCAATTGGCAGTTTCGTCACATCAAAAACCTCCTTATCCCGCTGTTTATGGATAGACCTCAGATATGTTATGAAGGCCCTTTGAGCAAGGGATTGTAGATCTTTATATTTGACTAATAAGGCTGCCAACAACCCGGAAACAGGCTGCAATCTTTTAGTGTTTGCCTGTAAAAAGCAGCAGTTGCAAAGACATGGTTAGCATGGTTATGCGAACATAGAGCAGTGTAAATGTATTTTCAAACTGTTGTTAATTGTCCCTTGGGTGAATAAGAACTAGCTAGCACTACCATAAAAACAGAAGTAGATCAAAGCCACATACAAGGAAAAGTTAATTTTTTTGTAAATACAACTGATGTTATGGATACAAAAGACTACCTTGATAAATTGTATGGGTATTTTCTTCTCTTGTAACTTTTCGAGCATTTTCATCTCCGTGGGCATCAGGAATAAAACAGACCTCCCAGCAGAAAGATATCGAGCCGTGCGGCCAACTCTATGTATGTAAGCTGCAACATCTTCAGGACAATCCACCTAAAGAAATAAGGGAATAGATATATGAACCCCAACCTACAAATCATGCTTCTTTGGATAAAATAAAAAGCATTAGTTCACCTGAACAACCCAGTCAACTGCTTTGTTGAAATCAAGGCCTCTTGAGGCTACATCTGTTGAGAAGAGAATTGAACGTTTCTCACAGAACTGAGAATATATACCCATCCGTCTCTCCTGCTTCATCCTTCCATGCAGGCACTTCAAGGGAATTCCTGGCCGGAGTTTCTTAAATGCTTCAAACACAAATTTTACCTATCCCACGAATAAATCGAGAAATGAGATTGAATATAAATTTAGCGTACAGGGATAGAAATCAAATCATGTTTTGAAACCCTAGTTTATGGAATTTGCAGTATACTGTCGTATGACTCATATTGTGAGTAACTATGTTGTGTGGCTATTGAAATAAGTGAAGAACTCAAAAATTGGAAAAAAATCTAATAAGTTGAGTCAGTATTCTTCATTAAAATAGTTAGGCACGTAAATGGAAAATTTAATTGGATATCCTGAGTTAAGTCAGTCTTCTTCATTAAAATAATAATAATATTTTAAGGTTTCAAACAAGTTATTGCCGAATGGATTTACTTCCGGGGGGGACCCATAAAAAGTAGCAAACTACATACACCACCAGATGGACATAATAATTAGTTCCAGTTGGCTGAGACCACCATTTTTAATCACAACATAGATAATGACAATTACCTGCTTGCAGCTTGACAGAAAAACAAGTATCCTTGAATTCAGATGTGCCTTGACAAAGCTCCACAACATGTCTAACTTTTGATCAAGAGGAACAATCATTGCTGTTTGATGCAAGCGACTGGGAGTTGCAGTTACAGCCTCCTCATGCACACTAATGTATTCTGGATCCTTCAGACTAAGCCTTGCAAGATCCTGAACTGACTTTGTTTGGGTTGCAGAGAAAAGCAAGGTTTGTCTATGTTTAGGTAGCTGAGAAACTATTGCATTTATTGCCTTCTTAAATCCCACATCAAGAATTCTATCTGCCTCATCGAGGACTAAAACCTGATCATTGGCCAGAGAATACACCCAATCAGCAGCTATTTAAAATCGCGTTTGAAAAGTGGGCATCTTAGTTAAGTAGGATTTTCTATAAGAAAATAAATATGCCCCATATTAGTCAGACAAAGATAAGCCACCAATGCATATTTTTGTACCTCAAAGATCACAAATGTGATCAATACTAAGGAAGAACATCTAGAAACATTCTAATGTGCAACAAATGAAAAGCATTAGGGTAAATGACGCTAACAACCAACGAACTTACACTAATTTTCTGTTTTAAACAACCAAATTCAATTTTTTTCCAATTAAACATTAAAGTCAAGAGAGAGAATTTATTTTCAACTTTTTTTAACGGACGTCAGTTGACCAAGTCTAACGGTTTGTTTTATCTAAGCTGACTTTTAAAATTATTTTTAAAACCAAAAATATGGCGTGGATAATGTGACATGGCTTTTGATATAGATTTTTTATATTATCTCTCCTTCCCATCTTCTCTCTCCTCTTTATCTTCTTCCCCAAACTCCATTGATTCATCATTCTTAATCAGTATGTCATAAACTAAAGATAAATTCAAAATATTAACAATTAATAAGAAAGAAATTCATTTGATAATGGCACTGTAGACTGTAGTTGCAGCAAACTCCGCCAAAATCCTCTATAGCCAGATCTAGATCTATGACCTTCATCACCTAAAATCTGACACTCAAAATCGCTATCAAGTAGAAAGAGAACGGATAAAAGATAGATTATCAGCATCTACAAAACAAGGGTCATCGTCCCAAACACCTTTGTCGTTGCCAAACATCAACACCATTTCGTGACCTTTCTTCTTCACCCAAGGCAAAGCCATTAATCTCCATAATAAGCACATAAAGATGAAATTCTTAACAAATTTTCCTAAAATCAGCCAACAAAATCTTGTATGCTTGGAATATATTCATAGAACATGTTCAGGCACAAATCGGAAAAGTTAAAAACAAAGTTGTCCCATTCTAGATCCAAAAAAATGAAAAGAAAAGGAGGAAAAATATTACTGCCTGGTGTTGTCCTAGTGATGACGAACATATGTTACCTCAATTGCTCCATTTTGATTCTTGTTGTGATTGAAACCCATTAACAGTGATGATTGTGATAAGGATTGTGAGAAGATGTGTTTCGGAAGACAACTAACTTGTGCTTTACAATAATAATTATCTTTAATTAATTTTAATTTACTTAAATTAATTAAAGATAATATCCACCTCAATCAATATTTGTTGCTTAAAAATTAATTTTAAAAGCCAGTTCAGATAAAACAAACGGTCATACTTGGTCAACTGACGTCTGTTAAAAAAAGGTGAAAATAAATTTTCTCTCTTGGCTTTGATGTTTAATTAGAAATTTTTGAACTTGATTGTTTAGAATGGAAAATAAATGCAAGTTCCTTAGTTTTTAATGTCATTTACCCAAAGCCTTAAATATCCATAAAAAAGGCCTAAAAAATAAGTAAATGGAAATAAGTTATGTCCACAAGGATATATGAAAGAACTTGCAATTATTTGAGACAACTTATCATTAACTGAACTGATAGATATAACAAGACTTGTCCCCAAAAAAATAAAAAATAAATAAACTACATATAACAAGTTCAATAAAAAAAATTAACCTGTCAACTCCAAATAACAGGTGTAAGCCACCATAGCAATGAAGAAGAATTAACACATGGTGTCGATTCAGTTTCTTCTGACCTTTAGCCAAAAAAATATAAAAATTATGGCGGTCATTTCCCCATCTGAATTTACCCCAACTTGCAAAAAGTAGCGAGAGGGGACTACAAAATGTAGTTTTTGAATACAACACTGCATGTATAATGACGTTCTGGGTGAAGAAAATAATGCCCGAGTCTAGGGGTGCTCAAAAAATTCGGTACCGGTTAAAACCGGTACCGGCTTTTTTCGGTTTCGGTTTTTCCGGTACCGGTTTTTTCGGTTTTTTCTTACTTTTCGGTACCGGTAGTGGTAATAAAAATTTTGAATTCGATAAATACCGAAAAACCGAAATATACATAAACCGAAATTTTGATATTCTTTCTTATCTAGCTTTTGGAGATAACTCCCCTGGACCCTTATTATTGTTAAGCTTATACTTAATTTAGACGTGTGATCATAAGTTTAATTAGTTATTGCTGTATAGAATGAGTACTGTACAATTTCTTTTGATGACACAATATCCATAGACCATAAGTTTATCATTATAATATCATTAATTAATTATTATATTATATATCATCATTATTAAACTAAACTAAATTAATTTAATATATAGCAGACCTATTAAGAAATTCTTAAAATTATAAATTTTGCACATAATAATCGATATAAATATGAATCATCACCATTGAACGTCCCTAGAGCCAATCAATCAGATGAAACAACAATTAAATTATAAATGTACATACATTCAATAACTGGAAAAAAGAGAAGGTAACAAATTAACAATCATCAAAAGAATTAACCAAAAATTTCAAACTACAATTACTATTTACTACAACTATGATAGTTAAATACTCTTAGACTAACAATTGTAATTAGTATTTGTAAGAATGTTATTTACTAGTCTCATTTCTTAGTTTAAAAAAAATTGTTAATATAAAAAAATAATAATTAATTATTGTGGTATAACCGAAAACCGAACCGAGAAAACCGATTATTCGGTACCAGTACCGATTCTTGATTTTTTGGGTTTTCCGGTTCGGTTTTTTACCGATGAGCACCCCTACCCGAGTCAACAACGTTTAACAGAGATTCAAAGAGGAAAGATAATATTTGACCTGCAGCTGAGAACAATCAAAATTCGGAGTCTCATCCATGTGCTGAAGAAGCCGACCTGGAGTACAAACCAAGATGTTCAGCTCATTAACATGCTCCTTCTCCATATCAACATCTTTACGGCCACCAATTAGGAGTCCGGCACTAAAACCATGGTGCTTCCCAACAGATTTCAATACTTCAAAAAGCTGACTCGCTAACTCCCTTGTCGGAGATATTATAATGCTGCCTACTCCATCCTCTGGACCCCATCTTAGTCTATATAACATTTCTAGAACCTGAAGGATGGATTAAATTTCATAATTGTCATTGTTCTTTTACTTTAAAATCAGCAAAGACACTTACAAGAGCCAGGAATCAAGATGTACATATCTGTAAATATGTAGTATATTGTGTTTAAAATAGAAAACTGATTACTTGATGCATGAGTTTCTGTTTCCCAATTAAAAATGAGAAGTTCTACTAATATCTACCACAAGATATATAGTTGTTCCCAGGCACAGGCACATTTGCATAATTTTTTTACAAGTCTAGTTAAAAAATAGTGTTGAGTTTTGAAATCTATAATTTTATTTTTATTATAATACTGCAGAGCGGTTAAACAACAGATAATGACCGACCAAAGAATAATCTTTGGCTAAACTAAAGGACACTCAGTGACCCAGATTGCCACATCAAATGCGGCATGCATTACTGTATTATAAATGCTCATAACGTTTTTTTTTAAATGCTTATAAAGTTATACCATTCTATGGCATCAAAATTATTGTTCTAGATAATAACATTTCCCCTACAAAAACCTAACCTCCTCCATACTAATTACTTGTTCTTGGGTTTCTCTTACTCATGAAAGAAGCACTACTGAAATCTCAACCCACAAACCAAAGATTTAACATGGGTAAATTTTCTAAGATAACTAAGTAGAATAATTGAAAAATCCTCTAAACTCGTGCCATGCCAGACTCCAAAGTAGTAAATGTTACAAGTGTATTGCACAAACTATACAGCACTAATCATTTCTTTGTTTCTAAAACTGAAAACCTCAATACTATTCAAAAAAAAAAAATCCTTTGCGATTTTCTAGCCAACTAACGACTCGAAGCCGAACTATTGCAAAACAAACCCAAAATTTAAACAGTAATAGAACTCACGGGTATAATAAAAGCCAGAGTCTTTCCGGACCCAGTTTTTGCAGCACCAAGAATGTCACGGCCGGAGAGAGAATGGGGCAAAGAAGCCCTCTGAATGTCAGTCATTTTCGTATACTTTGAATGACTCAAACCATCTTTTGTTTTCTGAGACAGAGGCAGCTGATGGAATTTCCTGCAACCTGCGTACTGGGAGAATGTATTTTCATCAATTCGACCGACTGGAGCATCGGACGGTGGCGGGAGGAGGGATAATGGATTCGAACCCGAGCCGGGTTTGCCGAATTCGATCCATGATTCCAGTAATTTGATCTCTTCAACCTCTGACTGTCGTTTCTGCGAACGGAACTGTTTGGACTTGGGTTTTCTCATTTTGGGAAGTTAATGGAGTTTTCTAGGGTTTCTGAGTGGTTGTGAGTTCAGACTTTCGACTGATAATTAGCTCCGGTATTTGTGTACTGTCTGATGAAAGAGACAGTACGGGTGAGGTTTTAGCCGTTTATTAAGGTTTTTGAGAACCGAGGTTAAATTTCACCCATCTACGGATGGACAAAAAGAGTAAAATTAAAAATTAAAAAAATCTAAATTTATTTTTATAGCCCCGCAAAATTATAAAAACTGATAAACAAATTTATTTTTTTATATTAGGGAACTATACAAAATAATATTTTTACCAATTATTTTATGTACTTTAATTTATTCTTGTGTGAACAACAAAATTTATACTTTTAATTACTCTTTTTAAGGACGGGGATAATATTTTTATTTTTTCAAAATTGAGAATTTATGATTTGGCTAAACATGTTAGCTATAATGTAATACCTTGATTTTTCAATAAAGAGAATAAAATTTTATTGTAATTATTATTTTTAACAGTAATGTATTAAATTGATAAAATGACAAGTTAAGAGTCATATATGAAATTATAAAAAGTATGTCCAGAAATATTCGTTCTGTCTTTTGTTGGAGAATATTTTTTCTGTCGGAAAATATTCGTTAAAGTACGACGGCGTCAAAATAACCAATCATTGATGGGTCCCACAACAAAATATTGTCGGATACATAAAACGACATAAATAACCTTTTTAATAATAAAAATAGTTAGCGGTACTATCACTTTTAACTGTTTAAATATTTGGCAATAAAAGTATTACGCGGTTTTGCACAGTATTTGTGACGCCCCCAAAATTAGGTATACATCACCCATCTTGGATTACCAGATACATGGTACAGAATTCAAATACAACTTACTAATACAACTGTATACAATACAATACGACAAAACATAAATCGTGAGTTTGAATACAAATATTGTCTACTAGAGATTATACAAACTCAAAAGGAGTCCTCATTACAATTATTATCACACTATTTCACGTAATAGTGAGGACTACTAATGCTATCCTCCTCGACCATTACTCCGCTCCCCGACTGCGTCTCGGCTTATATTCTCATTTCACGAAGAGAACGAAAGAAAAGAAAGGGTGAGCTCAACTTGCCAAAGAAGAAATATTATGACTAAGATAATGCGAATAAATTATCATTAGCCTTGAATAGTGTTAAACCGATAAAATATAATAAACATCAAGTTTAACTCGCAATGGAACCAACAATCCATTAAAAGAGTCAAGTAGAAAATAAAATTTACTATCTTTTATGATTTAAAAGTTTTTCATCATCATTATAAATTTGAGACTCAAACAATAAATATTCTACATCATCGAATCACCCCTTTGACTACTACGCCAAGATATTCTTTAAGTATCACGACCACAATTATCCATGCACTACGGGCCAAATATTTGTGTATTCATTAATGGTCATGATCATGTCAACAATCGTCCATCAATGACTTCTGCCGATGAGGATTTTACCACATCATTTGTAACATTACTGGTTAAGTGATTACAATCAATAATCCTCGTCATAATCATACCAAGTCCATCTATGCACTACTGGGCCACGAGATGACTTTCAACATAATATAAACATGAGGATGATGACAATGATATAAGAATTCCATAAAACAAGTTCAAGAATTAATTTATCCAGAACCAATAACATCCAAACCGTCGACATGATCTCGCTTTGTAAAAGTAAAATTCAAGAATACTTAGAAAAATATTTCCATGAAAGGATATTAGATGAAGTCAAATATCAAGGATATTCCACTAATTTCATGGAGTATAAATCAAAGTTTTAACCATCCGAGTATAATAAATAATGGAATAACATAAGAAATCACCATGCATGCGATAGGCATCGCATACGCAGTTTATTCCAATAATAATAAATAACGGAACCGTGTCTAGCGTAAAACGCATGCATGTGATATTCCAACAGAATAATAAAGAATGGAACCAGGTCCGACGAAAACACATGCATACGATGTTCCAATGTATATAATAATAAAGATTTTAACCGTGTCCTGTAAAATAATACATGAGCATGGATGTTCAGCCAGAATAATAGAAGAATGTCACCAAGTATAGGTAAATTAGCCGCGTATCAAAGTTATTCCAATGTAATAATAAGCAATGGAATAACAACGGTTCTCTTGAATAAAAATAATAACACCCACTTACTTTAGTAGGAGATTGAATACTGCATGAGTGTAGTAACAGAATACTTTATTCTTTTCTCTCTTATTCTCTCTATACTTTTTCTCTCTATAGCTCGAATGAATTAAGTGAAAATAATGAAGCACTAGGCCTCTATTTATAGAAGATTTCTAAACTTAGCACTCATCATGTGAAAAGGCAAGTGGCTTTGACATTGATGATGTGAAAAGAAAAGTGGTTTGGCCTTTGTAATGTGAAACCATGAGTGGTTTGACGTCTGGTAAAGGTAATTACTATCGACGAAGGTAATTACTATTGATTTAAGGTAATTACTATTGACGAATGTAATTACTATCGATGAAGGTAATTACTATTAATGAAGAGACTCTTAGATGATGACATATATTTCCCCCATAAAATAACCAAACTTACCACAAACGTCTCATATAATGCACTCTTTATATACATCAAGAGATTGAATAAATATTACCATAAATCATTTTATTTTAATCAACACATATTTAATTTTTCAACAATTATTAATCATTTATAACTTGTCGTCTCAATTATTGATTTAATAATATAACATATTATCTGAGATGATCTTTGTGATAATTGAATCAATAATATAAGAGATATAATCACAGTGATTCTTGAAAGTAATAATTGAGTATAAATGAGTGACTTCTCACGTAAAGATCAATAATCAATCACCGTGTCTTCTTATCAACCACGCGTATTCATCAGCTTTTTACTACCGGGTAGATCAGCAGTTTTAACGGTAACACCTCTCGCCATTATTTTTATAGAAAGATAATTTTGTCGTTTTCTAACTACGACAATACTTCCGTTAATGGGGTCCACCAATGATTGAGTAGCCATACGAATATTTCGAAAAAAAAGAATATTCCCAGATGAACGAATATTTTATAACAACTTGCTTACTTTTGCAAAATTTATAAATATTACCCACAACTATAACATTATATCAAATTTATTCCATAATATTCAAAAATAATATTTATAGAAAATTCATCTTTATTTATAAAAGTTGGGGTCTTACAGTATTTCATACTATTGATTCAATAATGGTTAAAGTAACAACTGTGAGGCCCCCAAAATAGGTCTACACAACCCATTATAAGTCGCCAAATACATGGTACATAATTTAAATACAAACTTTCTATATACAACTATTAAAATATTAGATGACACTGAATGATTCTTAATACTTCTTATTCAGTCAGTTCAATTTTCTAAATGATAACTACCCTTCATAATTTAAAATACTACATTTGTATCATTTATTCTAAAATCAGACTTCACTCCCTCTCTATACTTCAATCCAATCAAATCCAATTTTTCTTCTTATTCGTTCCTCTTCAGCTACTCTGCTCCATCTATTTTTGTCTTTCTGCTTCATGATCTAAATGGAAAGTAATAAATTATTCAAAGTATGATGTGATTCTATGGTTTGTTGTTCTTGATTGATTTGTTGAAAAGAGTACTCATGTGATTCTATGAATATGAAATTATAGAGATTGACTACTTATGTCCCGTGCCTCCGGCACTATATGGACGGTGAAATTTATCTCAAACTTTAGATAGCCCAAATGATTTATTAGAGTGAACGAGAAATTCAAAATTATTTGTATTTTGTTAGATATATGAGTTTGAGGCATTGAAGAACAAAAGGTGATTTAGCAAACTTGGGGTGTTGTGGTTGATTGATGCCCATATAGAAGGATTTGATGCAGACTCCTCAAATATTGTGGTTTAATTTTAGAAAGAGGAAATGAGAGTAATGATTTTGCTATTTGTAGAGGTAGGTGGGTGGGTGGGTGGGTGGGTGGGGGGAAGAGAGATGTTGGGCCTTTTTTCTGCATGGGTTTTTTATGGGCAAATATTTTTTTATTTTAAGTAATTTTATAAGCACAAATGTAAACAGATAATTGTGCATAAATTTATAAGCACAGATGTATATTGTAGGTGAAGGAACTAACTATTAAACTTCCAAAATGAGAAAATAACGTTAAAGGGGTAAAATAGTAAAAGATTGTTATTAAGATGTTTTAGACATGTCAATTATCAAATAACTTTTTTCATTCAGATTTAAATTTAGTTTCAGCTCATTCAAATTTAAATTTAGTTTCAGCTCATTCAGATTTTATCAAACAACCCCTAAATTTTTATATTATTTTTTAATGTTAATTTGTGACCCAAAGACAATTATCAAAACCTGAAGGTTTTATTAAAAGAAATATTTGTATATATGGTTTTAGTTTATGGGGAGATAATTATTTTATACCATTAATTGGTAAAAATAAATCTATATAATAAAATACAAATAATTTTGAATTTTTCGCTCATCCTAATAAATTATTTGGGTCGTCCAAAGTTTAGGATAAATCTCACATTCATAAAGTCTTTATATTACCTTGGAATTGTGGCTAGTACCAAATATAGAACGATATATTCTGCTATAATTAAAATGATATGTTTGTATATATAAATTATAAAGGTACCATTTTTATGATTAATCAGTCAAAATGTTTCCAGATTCAATACGATATTTTCATCTTTAGTTATATATGTTCCTATAATTTTAACGTGAGTAATTATTTTGTTTTCTGAACACATGTTTTTTAATAATGAAAAACACATAATTAAATATACCTTTAAATATTCATTTACCATTAATAGTTTATGTTGTACCCTTAATAATATATAAATGAATTCTGAGTTAATTTGAAATTCATCAAAACAATTAATCATAATATCCTTTTCAAATCAATAAAGATAACACAATTTTACATCCATCGTATTGATTCTTTTTAAACTTATAAAACATCTACACGTATTAATACTATCTACATACAATATGAAATTATATAAAAAAATTAATTTTAAACTATTTCCTATGTACTATTTATTTAAAATTATATAAATAAAAAGTTACCTGTCAAGTCATTTGTGATAAGTTGTAATGGATGGCAGTTATTTGTATTTTTATTTGAAAAATAATATACATATGATAAATATCTAACGAAATTAGATTACGATTAATATAAAATAAAATTAATCAAGATATTAATATAAATAAAATAAATATATCGCAATGTCAAAAAGTATAGCAAGTCTTTTTACTTGGGTTGATTAAAAACAAGATTACAAATACTACAAGAAATCAAATAAATAAAATAGGAATGGTTTTGAGCCTACAAAACAATATAGGAATATTACTAGATACAAATCCGCCGCAACAGGATTATTCAAAATTTTAATAATATTAGGCTTTTCACCATTATTTATTTCGTTCAAGCAAAATTCATAATTTATCATCGCCTTATCAATTAGTATATCAGAATTCCATCAAAGGAGTTAATTTCACAAATAAACACGCGCACATGAATACCGATGCAACTCAGGCATGCTTCAGTCATAATTTCGGTTACGCAAGGCAATAAACATTTGTGGACTCAAAAAACATTGTAGAGTCGAAGCGCCAAAAAAAATAATCAAAACAAACAGCTTTCATATATATATATATATATATATATATATATATATGAGTATATACAAATAATTTCCATCTCTTTTTCATGTTTGTCTATAGAAGCTGCTGCTCTTCTTTCTCCATCAATCTTGTGAAGCATTCATTCCAGTCCAAAACCTTATCTTCACCATTGACCACCTATTGTCGGAGAAAGTGAAAAAAGTTGGTGAGTAAACTGGCACAATATACTTAAGAAGGATTTTTACTTTAATGTTGAGAAATGAAAATAATTCCTCCAAATTCATGGACATTATAACACCCCCATACATAACACAATGGAGGGCAAAGTCAAAGACACAAATACACCAAATTTTCTTTTAATTTAACAATGATAATAGATAGATTTCTTTACAAATTAGTGTCCAGTCCTAAATATTATAGATACCATAACAGGGATGATATTGGAACACCAAAAAACATGAAAATTACAAAATAATGATAATATACTAAATGGAGAACTAAAACGATATGCATACAGTATACAGAAAAATTGACAGTCCGCATTCAAAAACACGCACACACATTAGACAATGAAAACACTATGAGGTACTGCATATTTTTCACTAATCAATCAATTTTGTTAATGAAATTTAATTTATGCAAGTAAATATCTTAATCAACCTCAAATATCAGTCCTTTTCTCGGGACAAGATATCAAGAGCTTCCACACATATGAAGGCGGCGTCCTCCTTGCTCGAGACTTCACTCACTGCTGCTACCTGTCATAATAATGTAAAACCAATATGAAATATATATGTTTACAAAGCATATAATCAAGTTTATGTATACATTCTTGCACATTCTTGCAACAGTGACATCTGAATCCTGCAAAATTTATCTAATATTAAGGGCAAACAGATGAAAAAGTATATAATTTTAGAAGTAATAAGAGAAAGAATGGTGTTTAGATGCCTTGTTTTGTACTTTAATATTGAATGGAGCTTATTTATAATAGAAGGTACGAGTATTAGGAGAATAGTTGTATTGGATTCTTCCCAGCAACTTCAGAATACCAAGATTTCCATGCTTCCATATAATGACCAAATAGGCCTTTCAAAGCTAAAACATCACAAGAAAACCAGTTTAATATTACTATAATTTGCTAGGACTCAGGACACAGGTATTAATGCACAAGTCACAACTGTGACTCCATGTGAATGACATATAAATAAACTTCTTTGCCAAGACCAACAGTATGCACAACTATTCAGTTTTATACAGATACTTGGTACTGTTAAACAAAAATATTGCGCTACCAGTTTTCTATTACTATAATTTGCTGGCTGGGATTCAGGACACAGATATTAATGCACAAGTCACAACTGTCAGTCCATGTGAATGACATATAAATAAACTCCTTTGCCAAAACCAACAGTATGCAAAAGTATTCAGTTTTATATAGATACTTGACACTGTTAAACAAAAATATTGTGCTACTAAAATCTTATCTTATGGCTATGAAATGATTGTGCACCGTGAACAATCAAGCAAGTGATTGTTGTGAATATCACAACATAGATATCATTTGAAAGCTTAATAAAAGATAATAGCTATCTAAAACTTTTTGAAGTAAATTCATTTGTGACTAAAAAATCATTCTTTGAGAAAAACAAATTATGAATTTTTTTTGTGGGGAAACTTTAGCAATTACATATTAGTATAAGACAACTAAAACATATGAAAGACATCATTCCTTTTTGGGAATATCACCTGCTTATTGCAACAAAGTTTTCCAACATACCTGATACCAGATAACTTCTACTTACATTTCTGTTTATTGCCTCTGTCATTTTCTAAGTCAAATTAAATTTTAATAGCAACATTTTCTAAGTAATTAACATCAATGTTATTTAAAAAAAAGTATACTTACTTTGAAATTACATGAATAGCTTGTACACGAAAAACACTTTCCTCCAGTGAAACCGCCGTTTTTGCACCAATTGATCCAGATGTCGTAAGACCCATATGAGCAAAAAATATATGTTCTGTAAAAACTGAACAACGTATCTACGAATAACCTCAAAAGAGAAAAAATTCCAAAAAATATGCATACAAGAAAGACAACAATTCCTTTATTCTCCATCTGTGTTTGACGACGTGGAACCTTTTCAACCTCTGATCTGCATTGAAATAGACAAAAGTAAGCATTATATCCACATTATTTGTAAACTGGATTAAAACATGCTCATTTTTGTCAAATATATATATCAGCTCTCATTCTCATGCATGCAATACAATCTCAAGAAACCATCGTTAGAGAGAAAAGAATAGCCTATTTGACCTTCAGAAATCACTTTGGAGTTGATGTTGCCAAGTTAATCATGACTCAGCAGTTTTGCTCCTTATAGCATGATTAAAATTGTCCAACTCTTTTGATTGAGAACCATAAACAGCTTTGATTGTATCTATACAACAACTGCAAGCATGAGCAAGGACGACCCAACTTATTACATTAAATTAAGCACATCTTAGTATTTCGCAAGGCACAAAATTATAGGCATATAATTGAAAAGGAGTTGAATTTTCAAAGCTTAAACTTTTTATCAATCTATGAGATTAATAAATACATTAAATTATGGAAGCTGGTTAAGTCCCAAAATACAGTAAGTATCGTAGTCACAACTTATTATGCTACAGCAATGACTAATTCAAATTTAATTAATTAAATAATAAAAATAAAAATCTAACCAAAACTTATGGCTTGTTGCTGGATGGATATATGATTTCCAGCATTATAATTTTGATAGAATTGGTGGTGTTTTTTTTTCCAGGGAGGATTTTGAATATCTTGCACACATTTGTTTCAAATACTTTGGGAATAGGGTGAAGTACTGGGTCACCTTCAATGAGCCAAATGTCTTAATGTTTTGTACTTACCATTCTGGTTTGTACCCACCATGTCGTTGCTCAAATCCATTTGGGAACTGCACCAATGGAGATTCAAAGTCAGAGCCTCTCGTAGCAGCTCACAATATCATCCTAGCCCATGCAGCTGCTGTTAACTTGTACAGAACTAACTACCAGGTACAAGCACCAGCTGCAATTATCTACTCCTAAAGCAAGCCAAGAAATCTATACTTCGTTGAAGAAACAATATGCAATCTATTTATGAAAATGCAAACATTATACTGCTAAGAATGATTTCACGTAGATTTCTGCAATTTGTCAATCAACTCCATTCTTGTAACTGTCACGTAAACTTTGCCAGGAATTAATGTCTTTGTATGTTAGGGCAATTTCTATTCATAACATATGTATACCATTGTGATAATGACCAGAACGAACAAGGAGGTAGCATTGGAATTACATTGCATGCTCTATGGTATAGACCTGCAAGCCTCCATGTTGAACATTTTCTTCTCAATGCTATACAATTGCTCGAAAATATCTGGTTCCACTCGACAAAAATAAGGACAATCTAAAACAGACAATAAAAAGGATATAGATAGAGTTGGAAGTTCAAAAAATAGATTTCCAATAGAGATTTATTAAATGACAGAGGAAATGCTCACCAGAATAAATTGAGCAGGTTCTTGTACTTTTCTCAAAACCTTCCGGACCTATCAAGCTTCTATATAGCTGAAGGTTATAACTTTGAATCAATTAATACTCCCGTTTCACTTGAATCATATTATACAACTACATAAATCCACAAAAATTGAAATCATTTCATTTTAGGTCAGTTAATACTCCCATTTCACTTGAATCATATTATACAACTACATAAATTTAAATTGCAGGAATACCCGAACAAATCGTTTTCCTGTGAGTCCTCCAACATCAGCTGCAACCACTATGAATATGTTTCCGGTGGCAGACAAATCGGTTCAGTGTATGGGTGCTCCGACCCGAATCCCCAACTCCGTGAACATCTTTGGTTCCAACGTTTCCAACAACGAATTCTCGTTCAGGCCGCAGCCCCCGTCGTTTCTCACTTCAGCAAAACAAAACAAAACCGAAGAAACATGAAATCAGCAAACAAAGCCCTAGATCACGATCTCGATAACGCACTCAATTTCAAAAGGAAAACTTACTTGAAAATCGGTACTCAATCCGAACAACAACTCTTCAACTAATAAAATCTCTAGAGGTTTGCTGTTTCGTCACAAATCGATACTTTTTGCTCGCCGTGGTATGCTTCTTCGGATTCATCATTTGGGGCTAATTATTCTTCGTCGTTTGAACGAATTTGAACGCCAAAGTTGAACACAGGATTCCGGTTGTTATTTGAACGCCAAAATTGAAGATAGGATAAGATTCTAGTTGTTATTTTGAACGCCAAATTTAAAGATAGGATAGGACAACTATTGTGAAGGGTATTTTGGTAAAGGAAATGTAGGACCATTAATTAGGATGAACAGGTGTTGAGTTTTTAGAATGACAGATGTCAAAATAATGTGTCATAGATGTGTTTTAGTATATATAGATTATCTATTTTATTTTATTAAAAGGGGAGTATGTATTAGGGAAGTGATTAGTCTAGATTTTATTTTTGGACAAGTTTTGTATTAGACTAGACAATCCCGCACAGGCGGCCCCGGCACAGCATATACAGAGTTGTTTTGTGTAGTACTACAGTACTACTACTTTTATTTATTTATTTAATCATCTTTTGATTAAATTAAAATCCTCCCGTATCGTCTTCATCAAAGGACTACTACTCCTCCTTCAGATCCCTGCGACCTACGATTCGCTAGCCGATCTTCAAGAACACTGACGGGTGGCATAGTTTTATTGTATCTCTCTATATATAGGTGGTAGAGATTGAAAAGAGAAGGAGAGAAATAGAGGGTAAACTCCGCCGAGAAGAAGAATGGTTAGCAGAAACAGAGGGTTCTCGGAAAATGAAAGCGCTATTTCGGCTTCACTTAGCGACGTTTTACTTTTTACAACTATGTGTATTATTGGCCACCCTGTCGACGTTTATGTTAAAGACGGTTCTATATATTCTGGAACTTTCCACACTGCCTGTGTAGATAAAGAATACGGTATCTTTCTTCATACCTGTTCTTGTGTATTACTATAATTTTTGTTGATTTGCAATTTTCTTATCCTGGTCTTTGTTATTAACATGACATTGATGGGTCCTGATTTTCTTGATGAATTTTGGTGATTTTGTTCATATTGGATTGGATCAGTTTGGGATTTGATAGTTTTCGTCCATGGTGTTCCACAATAATGTTAGTTTCTGTTGATTCGGAGGAGTTCAGTTGTTAATATAACAGGAAAAGAAATAAATTTGAAACCTTGAATCCCACAATAAATTGTTTTTTGGGACACATACTCAACCGAGGGTCAAATTTAGGGATCAGGACTATATCTATTACCTTAGTACTGATTAATTTGAGTTTGGTGTAGCTATTGTTTTAAAGAGAGCAAGGATGATTAAGAAGGGAAATCGTGGTGCAAATGTGGCAAATAAGGGCATGATAGAAACACTTATAGTCCAATCGGAAGATCTTGTCCAAGTGGTTTCAAAGGCAAGTGAATTTGCTATCCTGTTTCTGAATTGCAAAGAATTTTGTGTTTGTTATTAATTTTGTGTTCAGTGTTTAGGGAGTTCTGCATTCAGAAGACGGTTTTACTGGAAATGTATCTAGGGATGATGTTGTGGCTACTAGCATTGTTCCTTCTACCGAATACGTGGAAAGGGAGACGCAGGCAATAAATAATGGCAAGTGCAATGTGGATAGGAAGCGCATCAATCAAACTAGGTTGTCTTTCTTAAAACTAATTCATGGTTTAATTTCTTATTATTGGTCACTTTAAAGATAATCATGATTCAGTATATTCTTTAAGAGAATTGGTATTGATTACTATCATGAAGGACGCTTAAAAGAGATCTCAACATTATAATAAGAGAGCATGGTAACTTTAAAAGATAATGATTGGAGATCACCGGTTCAATCCTCTTAGATTAGGGCAAGTGGAAGATTGCAGTTCCATATTATCAAATTTATTTCCTTAGACCTTTATAATGTGCTTCTTCAACTATGAAGGCTGATAATTCTCCACACCTCGTTCATCCTCCCGTAAAATTCGTGCCTTCATTTTTAACAAGATCTATGTGCCATAAAGGCAAAGATCCATTATCTTCTGCCTAGACCATTGAACTGTTAGTTGATTGTTGCATCATTTGGTTTGCAGCCCTTAAAAAGTAGATGGTTTATATTGTTAATCTAAGTTTTGTTCTGACATATGTTCAATATTACTTTCATCTCCGAAGGCTAATATTTCTTCTCACCTGGTTTATAAACTTCTGCCTTTTAGCATTACTGGAGCTATGTGACTACGTGCCATAAAGGCAAAGCTTCATTCTCATTTGACTCGACCATTGGAAACTGTTCATAGATTGTTGCATCATTTGGTTTGCAGCCCTTAAAAAGTTGAGAATTTAGATTATCAAACTAAATTTGGTTATGACATATTTTCAATATTATTTACCACTGTGAAGGCTGATAATTCTCTATACCTCCCCCCTGTTGATCGATTTCACAATCAATATATGTGTGCAAGTATACACAATCAACAAGTAATAAAGTGAAAGTAGAGTAACGTTCCCACGATGAATTATTAATAACAATTACCAAGTACTAATTCTTAACCAAACTAATTTTATTTAAACAATCAATTTTAAGTTTGAAATTAAATTATTTAATGAAACTAATACTAATTACCACTAGTTAGAAATCAGATTATGGAGATTTAAGATTATAATTTTACTTATTGCTTCACTTAGATTAATACACTTCTTATCAATTATGTTCACTATTCTGAATTGTAAATCAAGAATACAAAAATAAATATGACCATCTCTCAATGCATCATACTCAAATCATCTTAAATTCACATATGATAGAATTAAGAAGAACACCCTAATTAACTAATTTACTATATCTCTATGTGAATTACAATTAAAGAGGGTTGAAACACAAGTTTTCTATCAGATTACATGCGATGTATTGGTATATCTTTATCCAAGACATGAATCATGAATTCCAACGCCATGCAAAAATCACAATCACATGCTATTATGATCAGATTTAAATCTATAATCCGTTTCTCAATTTAATATAGATTATCACAATAATTGTTAGCTAGGCAATTAAGCAATAAGCACAAACCCATAATAGACAATTCAAGAATAATCAACAATAATTAACAGGGAAACATACTAAGGTAAGCTACGCAATAAGATCCGTTGCAATCTTAAACAAGAGCATTAGTTCATGATTATTGAATTAAAATCTAGAATCCATAACTGAATAAACATTAAAAGACAAAAACAGAAGTAGAGGAAAGAATAAAATCTGCTTGTCACGCAAAATCGATGCTCCCCTCTTTCTCTCACTTTCTCGATCTTCAATGATCTCCAAATTGCTTCAATCACTAAATCTAATCTAATCTAGGATTCTAATCTAATGAAATCTAATCTAATGGAATGAGCTCTCTTAATCTTTGTGAATTCTCCTTTTATATCCCTCTTCATGGTGTTTATCCCTTCTTAAAGTCCTTGAACCAATCAACCAAACAAATCTTTACGAAACATAGCAAATCAGCCTTTTCTCTTCTTGACAACCTCAGGCTTACTTTTTTTTACTTGGCTCAAGTGGCTTTTTACACTAGGGAAACACAATTGCAGAAATTACAGAAATCCCACTAAAAATACTTAAAGTTAACAAAGAATTAAGCCTAAATGGTGTCCAAATTGTAGGTATAAAACCCAATCATCAAATACACACACACTCACAATCACACTCACACTCACACAAATTAAAATTCCTGCCTTCAGCATTACTGGATCTATGTGCCATAAAGGCAAAGCTTCATTTTCTTTTGCCTAGGCCAACTGTTCTTAGATTGTTGCATCATTTGGTTTACAGCCCTTAAAATGATTTATATTATCAGTCTAAGTTTTGTTATGACATATATCTTCAATATTACTTTTGATGGAATTGGTTATCACTTTTCACTTCTCCCAATGCAGAGGTTCATCAAGAAGTGGGAACAGTTTTGTACACAGTTCTACACCTAATATTACAAGTCGGATTCACAATGTACAAGACACTGAAAATGGGAAGACCAATAGCATAGATTTACCAAAGGTAAAGTCTCTGATATATGAATATTTAGTCCCCTTGAAAGCCTAAATTCATGCTCCTGCCAAGTGTGCCTTTGAGCATGTCTTCCTGCTCATTCCAAAATAAATATTTTTTTATATGAATTGTGATATCATACTTGTATCCTGTCCTACTGATGATTCCCCTTTTCTTATTCTTATCTACCCTGATGTAGAAGGATGATGCTTCTAATGTAGCCAATGTCAGGTAGATGTTACTTTCATTTTTTGTTCTTGTCTTTTACTTTATAGATCTTCTCCATGTTACAATACACACATATTGGATACTTTTAAATTCTAATGGTTGTCCTGACATTGATTTACATCAGATATATGCTACATTATTATATCAAACTCCTAGTTTTCTCCTGTGGTTTTTAACGGAAAAAACCCGTCTCATTTTGGCATTTAGTGAATGTCTATCTAATGCTAATAGTGCACTTTGGCGCTGTAGTGGTCATTTCAACACTTTGTACTTCCATCTGATACTACCGCTTAGTATCCAGGGTTTCATAGGCCAAAATCCCAAAACCTTTTCTCTCTCTCTGGAAATTTCTAGTGTCTTTGTTGAACTTTGTCTTTCCATCTTATGCTATTACATTTAGCAAGTGACAAATTTGATATTTGTTTCTTCCCATGATTTTTTAAAATCAGTAAGAATACAGTCAACTTCTCATCTTCACATTCATGTTTATTGTTTTTGGCAGACTTGTGGGAGATGGTGGGCCTCAGTTGAAACAAGGGTACCATGATGAGAAGTCTGAGTATCAAAAGGAACAAAATGTACGTCAAATGGACTCAATATGAATTTACTGATTTATATTTACAGTATTTGTCCAAATGGGTGGTTCTGCTGATTTCAAGTCTTCTATTGTTTCTGCAGATACTTGAAGTTCAAGGCTCAAGTCCAAGAAGTGAGTTTGATTTTCTATATGACCTTTCAAGGGGTTGTAATGATTAATTAACCTGTAACACAAACACCGTGCCTGTCTGTTGTACTGGGTGCTTTGTAATTTCAGTGCATAGTACAATGTCCTTTGGACTCTTAGTTAGTGCTTAACTACCCTGCAAAATGTATATTAAGGTGTCCGTTTTTTTTATGTGCCATAACTTTTTTTGGGAATCACCTTTTTATGTGCCATTTGAACGATTTATTGATATTCAAAACCATTTGTATTTTAACTGATGTATAAAAAAAAAAATAGTTTACCTGACCTCCTCTTACCTGCATGATGAGTGCAATCTATAGCATCACAGAAATGAACAAAAATTTGTGAATATTTTCCAGTTGAGTGGGTTTTTTCTTAAATGGGATGTTTCTGGGCAGTGGTATGTTTTCAGGTGGTAAATTATACCTGATTGCTGTTAGGAGATTATTCTTACTTTCTTTGTATAATTTAAACATTTTCCCCTTGCAATACCCTTTGTTTCTTGTAAATTAGACTATTTTTTGTCCTCTTTATCCAATAGATGCCATGCCTACCTACTAAATCCTGTTACTAGATTCAACGTTGTTTGATTTTCTGAATGCCTTTATCACTTTACTGAATGAGTTATTTGTAGTTAATTTCCAAATCTTTTCATGCAGTTGATGCTTGTGACAACCAATTAAATTTTGTTACTTAATAATCATAAAAGATTACATTGAAGGCGTTGCCAAATAGTGAGCATGATAGTCCTGCACGTTCCGTTGTCAAATTTGATGCTGTTGAAGACACCCCTTGTTCAGAGGCTTTTTCTTCTGGTGCTTCAGCTGGCGTTGCTGCAATACCGGACGTAACCTCAGAATCATACCTCAGGTCATCATCAACACTAACTGAAATGGTCCCTCCAAAAAGCACAAGTTCTAACAGAACTGCCAAGGTAAGTGGCTGATATGGATATCTTGTAAGTTGTAGTTTGAAATGTTATTCTGACCAAGTGATTCTCTTTTCTTCTTTAATTGCTGATAAATTTCCGAAATTAAAATGTGCCATAAAAGTGTTTTACCCACCTTGAATGTCTGTCAACACCTGTATGAGGTAGTGTGGCAGAGGCTTTGAACAGTGCAGTGCCTTGTCAAATTGTTCGCAGCATCTGCCATTATATGATGTTTTGTATGCTAGTGTTTTCAGAGTTTGAAAGTTGAAACACTACCCTTGTAAAAACTTGTGCTCATCATTCAAACATTATTTACATTTTCTGTGAAGTTGATAACCTTTTTTTGTTGAAAACGTATTTTCATTAGGAATTCAAGCTCAACCCTGGAGCAAAGATATTTTCTCCGTCATTTGCTCATCAGAGATCAGTGACTCCTCCAGTAGTGCCAACAGCTACTTGCATACCAGACAACTCCTCGGAGGTATCAATTTCTACAGCACAGCCAGAAGTTGAAATCAGTCCTTTTGCTCCTCGCTCATTGCCTATGAAATTTATTCCATATGGCAGCTTGGCATCTGGCAATGGCGGCAGTGACATACAATATCCTCAACCTGTAAGTATTGATGTATATTAAATGATGTTTTCTTTTGGGGTAAGGTATTTTTCAACTGACTGATTCTACATTCATTTTCTTTTATTTGGAAAAATTGTAACTCTGTTCTAATAAAAGAATTTTATTCTCCTGTTTTGTAAAACTGATACTATATTAACTTGAATGTAACACCTCCAAAGTAAAGACAGACACCTAATTTATGGGGTTACTGCTGTTGTGCAAGCAAGGTTACCCAACGTTGGTCTTGATTGTCTCAGATAACCGTAACAGAGTTACGCTTGAGCTGGGGTCATTATTAAGAAATACGCCTCAGACAAGCTGTTCTCAAACAAATAGGATGCCGTTAATTTTCTGAAACCACCTCCTTCTCTCCCCTGTTCCCTCCTGCAGAAGGTTGCATGATGACCTGGATGCTGCACAAATGGAGAGATAATACAGAAGATAGATGCATTATTCAAGAAGATAGATTAATGTTACCTGATTTAGTTTGATATTTCAATCCATGTTAAGGTTTCTCTTATAATTTGCGTAATCATGTGTACAAGATCAATTATTATCTTCCACTTCCTTTGGTACATACACAAATATGATATGTATACTGTTAAATATGGGTACTGATTTTTATATGTAACTTAATTGCATTACTACTTCACACATTCATATTTATTAAAACTCTTTTCAGTTCATCATTATTGAATAAAAAAAGAAAAGGAAAGATAAGTATTTATTAAAATTATCAGCATAGGGGAGAGAGCAAAGACAGAAACTAAGCACAGGCTTCTCTGTGGAAATGCCCTATAACATAAATCCCTTAAGACATACGCTAAGGGGTGACACATTTTGCTAGTTTTGTCCATTGCCAACAATCTGCGCATAGTGTGAAGTACTATCTCTTCTCTGAATGTTATACTATTGATGCTAATATTTCTTACTGGATTTCCTTTTATGGTGTAGATTGTTGGACATCTGGGAAGCAGGACACAGCCAATTAGGTATGCTGGTCAGTATCATCCTGGGACCACCTATGTTCATCCAACTTCTCAAAATGTATGTAATGGACTGATTTTATGCCATCTAGCTGCAACTTATTTCTTGTTGTTGCTCTTAGTTCTATGGCAAGACAGGAGATGTTTCAGCTAACTGCTTATAAGCTGCTACTGATATTCTCAGGTAATGGTTGGACGATTAGGGCCTCTTGTCTATGTGCATCCAGTTTCTCATGTAAGATCTACTCCCTGCAACATGATTATATTGCTTTGTCAACTATCATACTAGTTTGCTATCTATAATTTTTTAAATTGGAGAAGTTGAATGAAAATGATGGTGTTAGGCGTGACCTTTTTTTTAAGATTTTTCTTTGTGAAATGTGCGCAAGATCCTAGGTCGGAAATTCTTTATTGTCTTAATTGATGTTACTAGTCTGTGGTCAAATTGGCGAGGAACTGGTAACCTGGTAATGTGCGTAATCAACATTTGGCCCCCCCAAAAAATATTTACTAAGACCTACTTGTGTTCATCGAAACAACTATCTTGTAGCATGTCAACAAATTGTCCTAGAGAAGGGTCTCGGTTCAATGGCGACTTAAATTAGATTTCAATGTTCTAAAAAGAGGCGGGGAGGGGGTTGGTAATATAGGCGGGATTTTGTTTTTTAAGCCAATTTTAATATTTTATCTTACATTTATCCAAACAAAACAATAATATAAAGCAAAAAACAATCTATAATAAAGATAATAAAGGCTTTTGCTTAAAGTTCAAAAACATATCTTTAACGTATTAGTTTTATTCATAAATAAGATTGCTATTAAATAATAAAATTTAAAATTTCAAAATTCAATTCAATATTAAAACTTAAGAAACTAAAACATAAATAAATTTAAGAATTATATTGATTTAAACTAAATATTACAAATGTATCATCATTTATATAATTTGAAGTTGATACAAGTTCAAAAATTACAACTATAATAAAATTATCCATTTTGACTTGATATTGTTCACTTTTCTTGTTGTGATTTGATATGCTACAACATGCATTATGAATATGGTAAATCATTAGAAAAAAAAATATATCAAGATCTGGTTTGGGTAGTTATTAAAAAATAAAATTTCCACTTAGCCGCCTAATCCCGTCTAATTTTTCTGGAGGAATTTTTTGGCCTAAGCGCGGCGAGCATAGGGACCTTAGCGGCCTTTTTTTTCTTTGTAAAATTTACTTCCTTGCGTTGGACTTTGGTTGCTCAGGCTAACTCAAGGCAATGAGTCATTTCCAGATTTCATGCTTGCCCTGACACTGTTACTTTGAAGAAATTAGAGTACTCAAAGCACGCCTACGCTCTGGATACATTAGCATGGGATAAAGCATTGCGATGGTCCCTGCCGCCTGCGGATGCTAACACAATGTGATTTTTGCCCAATGCTCTGAATGTCAAAGTGAGAAATTCAACCAAGCGCGGTAAACGTAAGGAAAATTAGAGAGCTAGTTCATGTAAGAATTGCCTAAACTTCAACAGCTTGATCCCAAAAGAAGGGAGAGGCAAATAGCTGCTGTAGCAGTTACAATTTCATCAAAATTTGTCGCATACAACATGTAACAACCCTTTCATAACCCATAGGCTGCTAATCTAGAAAAGATTGAATCCCAACCCTTTAATACAAGGCTAAAATTCTACCAAGTAGAATAAATAATCTAAATGACTAATAAACCTTTAATGAGTTGCATGACTAAAGAATCTAAATGACTTGAAATTTTCTGGGCTGCATCCCATGGCTAAAACAATTGAACGTTGGGAGGAGCATAGAAAATAGCAAATTTAATAGCATTTATTACTGAAGCTAAGTATATTGACTCTGGTATACAAGGAACCACATAAACTTAAGTTTTACGCCAACTCATGGTTCATACAACTTACCACATTTAGTTGTCTTCTATTGTGTAAGATTCTGAAGTCCTGCAGCAAGTAAAATGGTACTTTGAGGGAAGCATTGAGGCATACTGGTGCCCTGATATATGAAATTCGTAATAATATGACTGAAGCTTATCTGAATTGCTGTTTGAACTGCCCTCGTTTTATGTTGTGCAGGATGTAGTTCAAGGTGCAGCAGCTTTTTCTCAAGTATCTACATTTCCTCTGCTTACTCCGCATCAGGTCCATTTTCCCAAGCACCAAGGTATAAACAGACACTTCACAGTGAATGTTAAAAGACTTATGATTTGTAGCATTTAAACATGCTAATGCTAATGCTAATTCTGTTATTAGCTTCCAGTTCTGCAAGTCACGTCATTGTAACAGTGCATGGTGTGACATGCGCCTGGTTAATGGACGTATTATAAACTTTAGGGTTTTTGAGCAGAAATGTGGGAATATGTTTTAAGAAAAAAAATCTTTATGGAAAGTTGAAAGAAAGAAAGGGATGATCCATTACTTTACACTAGTTTTTGAAGGCATGACCATGATCAAATCAATTGGGAAGTTTAAGTTAGCTATGTGTCATTTTGAAGGTGTGACAATTCCCGAGCAACCCAATGTCCCAGGTTCAAATCGTGCTCTCAAATTAGGTTTTGCTTATCACAAGAAATATAAAATGGAAACAATCTCCTGGGCAGATGGTTCTTTACGATTGTCACACAACTTACTTTCTGAGATCATATAACATAAAACTAGTAAAAGCCTATTTGTTGGGAATGAAGTCTGCAAAAACCAAACAATAAAATAAAAGAGTTAAAACAATACAATATTTAACGTTGCTTGGTGCTCAACGACCCAATCCACAAACCAACATCAATATATTAATCTCTACAATATACCTTTTTGCACGGAATAAAAACTAGAAAAACAAAGACCCTTTCTCACACTAATCCAAAAGACCCAATTACACCCTCTTTTAACTCACCATGATGTTTACTAACTCTTGGTTGTATTCCCTCTATTTCTCACTAAACACAAGACTCTATTTATATAGTATTCACAATTCTCCTTTTTCTAATCTAATTAGGACACTCTCATATATAGTAAATATACCTACTAGAAATAGGACTACTTCTAAAATAATATTCCTATAAAAAATATTCTTTTTAGAATAAGATTCGAGGAGCATCCCAACATTATTGGTGTTATGCATTCTGATTTATACTTTGGGCAGACTCACCTATCAAAAATTAATATTCTCAGTTTTGTTTTATTTTGTCAAATACAAGAGTTAAATACAATAGCTTGTGATTTTATTTCTAGAAATACGGATATTTTCTATTAGGAAACTTTGTGGGAAAATAACAATAAAAATATATTATTCCTACAAAAAAAAAATCCTTTTAGAATAGGATTCGAGGATCCCAACATTATTTTGGTGTTATGCATTTTGATTTATACTTGGGGCCAAACTTACCTATCAAAAATCAATATTCTTAGTTTTGTTTTATTTTGTCAAGGTTAAATACAAGACCTTGTGATTTGAACTCTGAAATGGATATTTCGTGAGGAAGCTTGTGGAAAAAATAATAATGAAAGATCACCGAATTACATGAGATAACAAAAAGAGTCGCTTAATGTCATCTGTTTCTTTGCAAGAGATTGCTCAACAAACTTTTTACCCCATTGTTTATTTTTGTATCTTGTAAATATTGAAATCTTGTTTGTTAGGCATTCTTACTGGATCAATTTTTATTTTTATTCTCAGGTAATAGCACAACAGCCCAAGCACTGCAGTTGTGTTCTACTCCCCCCTTTGTAGCTGCTGGACAGCAGCCATTCACAGTACCAAGCCACATCCCCATTTCACAACCGCATTTTCCTGTTATCCTCCCCATGCCATTCTCAGGATCTAATGGCTTTTTAGGCCCCAAATTTTCGTGAATATATAAATTATCATTCGTTTTTTCTTTCTTGTTCTGCAAACCCTAAAATTTTGGCCTTATAATTTATACAGAAAATCATCACCAAGTTCTGGTTCAATCTTGTTCAACTACATTGTGAGTGTAATTTTGCGAATAGGGACTGTTTAAAAAAAAGTATTAGCCAGGATAGAGAGAATTCATATTCTTTTTTCCTTAATTATTTTTTTAACGGAAACATTTATCTGTAGAACGGCATTGTATGTTCATTTCAGCTAAATGATTCTTTCAGAAATAAAGTTGGTGTATTCTTCCGAGTTTGAAGGGCCTTGGTTACTTTTGTTAGTAGGTACTGCGTGAAAATTTGGCCATTTTGTATAAAGAGGAGAGACTATCCAAATTTCGAACCTGCGAATTTTTTTTTATTACAATCGAATAACTGTACTATTAAATATTATAAAATGGCATTAATTTTAATTTCCATCCAAAAATCAGACGGAAAATTTATATTATTATTTAAAAATTATTAATATCTTTATTATTATTATTTAAAAATTATTATTATTATTATTATTAAAACACATGGCAAAGCATATATGTACTCATCAACATTTCAAAATCACGTGTATGACAACTCTCGCACTTCTGTCGTTTAGAAAATCGTAAGGAATAACCATTTTGTAATTTTTGAGAATCTGATATTCGATTGTAATAAAAAAAGTTTTAGGTAATCATCAATGAAAATCGAAAAATAATTTATCCCTGCTATAAACTAAATACAAAGACAAAAAAATATCAATTAGAAAACGGTGTCATTTATCCTATGTGAAGGGAAGTAATGTAATAAAAATGACGTTTTATCACTCAAAGACTGTAGCCACAAAAATCTCAATTTCCCAGGTTGCTCTGTTTAATGATGTATGTCATTTTCTAACAACCCCTTACTATCTTCCTTGGATATACTCTCTGTAAAATTAAAGTACAAATAGATTAAAATCATTCTGGTCGATTATAAATCCTCATGCTAGTGATCCAACAATAACACAAAATAATTGAACAATAGTGGCATGTAGTAATTGACCTTGATATTACTAAAACTGCCATATTAAACAAATATCTAAAAGCGCCACCAGGTATTCACCCTAATATACAAACCTTCCACAGGCATTTAGAACTATCTAATATGGCACAAAGTATGTTTTTTATGAGATTGTAATAAAAATGTGAAGACGGGTTATCCTAAGACTAGTAGTTCTGGTGCTTGCCACTTTATAACAAGTACCACCTCCCTTTCTCCAGACTTCACAGGTCCAAAACCTTAAACAATGTCTGACAAAGTAAAAACACAACCTAGCAGGTAGAGAGGCAACAGGGTCATGCACTCGAATCAGACACTTGGGGACAGAAATTGTTTGACACTGAACAATTTCTTAATCACCTAAATTAGTTTCTGGGATCCTCTGTTCATGTAATTCAACTTTAGAACATGCAGCCAGGTGTTCGGCGCGAAGCTGGGTATCCTTCAGATTTTCGTGGACAGCCTACACAGAATAATTTCAGCATTTACAATCTAAAAGTAAGCAGATAACACTACTTATAGTAAGTTTTTTCAAGTTACCTGCAAAAGCTCAGTCATTCTGCCAACACTGTTATGCCCGACAAGTTTGGGAACATATGGAGACTGGTTATGAAGATTGGTATGTACAGTTCGCAGGGGCTCAATGTAGAGAGGTTCATTCATGTCACTATTTTCTTGTTCTAGGACAGCTCTAGAATCTTCTGCTGGCAACTTGCTAGCTGCCTTGATGCTACTACCGTTATGTGTTTCTGATGACTGTGAAGCACCTTGAAACTCTTCATCAACTTCACCTGGCAAACACGAGTCCTTTGAGTTCATTGACTTGCCTTCATCCCCATGTCGAAGCTCCACGGAACGTTGATCAAAAGCACCACCTTCATTATTCACACCTTTTGGTGCCACATGGGAGCTGGTTTGGGAATGTGAGGTGAGCAAGCCACTTGTGTCTGCCAGGATCTGGTGGGCAGGTGTTGATCCATTTGGGTCATAGACGGCTAGGGGCGTAACTGTCTGCACATGTTTGCCTTTTAATGCTGTCATATGAGCAGCTTGTGAGGCAGCTGATGACATTTGGTAAGTAGGTGGTTGTCCAATTGGTATATTGACTGGTTCGAGAACAACAGGAACCACAGTGCCTCTAGCTCCCACTGGAGGGACAGAGGGGGCTGCCACAATAGCTGTACACTTGCCCTTCAAGGATAACAGATTAGCTGTCATAGGTGCTAGTCTGTGCAACTCATTTGATGGTGATCCATTTCCCACATAACCAACACGCTGCTCATGCCTCTCTCTAGATCGTGAACGACGAACGCGAGTTTGATTTTGAGTTGGTAGATGAATCTCATTTCTTCTGATCATTTGAACACGTGGAGCCACATCATTTTCTGCTGTCACAGGAACATAATGTCCTGGCTTGAAAACAACACCCCTCAGGCTTGTATTGGAATTGCCAATTTTAACAGCAAGCAAATAACCAGCATCAAATACTGCCTCTACAACCCCTGTGACTGCCTGGCCAACCAAGCCATCACTTGCATCCTCAATTGAATCGACATGATAGGGATGGTTTCCATTCACCCCATGAAATCCAGGTGGCACACTAGCATTTTCCGCACTATGTAAGTTCTGACCCTTTCGTAGGTGAACATTTTGTACCACGATTTAGGCTTTTATCCTTTCGAGGGCGACCTCGTTTTAAACTTTACAGGGATAGCTGGTGAGGCATCATAGTTGTTCCTTGGATAGCTTCATTCATTTTCTTGACTTAAATTCAAAAAAACATTAATAGTCCCTCTTCCTCTGCAGACAGAATGTCACTCTTGTGGAGTTGAGAAAAAAAAACTAAAAAAGAACAAAGCTAAAGCTAAATACAATGCAGTTCAACCGATATTTCATGCTTCTGCTGATATATAATTTACAAGTATGCCACCCACTATACCTCAGTATATGATGTGGGCAGCCTTTACCAACTCATGCTAAAGGAGAAAGGAATAAATGTATCATATTCTCAGCAGTATATTAATTTTTTCACTAGGTCCCTTTCCCTGTTGGTATATAAATGCCTTGACCAATTTTAAGATCAATAATTAAACAAGTGTATTAGAAGTTTTGAAATCAAATAAGCTGACTTTGATAGTATATTCGTGTACTTTCTTATGATAATTTCTATATCTAATAAATATAAGTACTTTTTATTCTAAATATATCAATTTGACCATAAAAAGTTAAATAAGACAAATAAAACTGGACGAGGAATACTTTTTGCTGGTGACCAAAGAACACTTAGATTTCCTTTGCACTGTGTTTATGAGTTAAGGAAGAAAAGAAACAAAGAGAATTAAACTTTACGGGATAAAGTAAAATATCTTTCGTTCTGTCCTTGTGTTTGTGAGTTTAGGAGAGAAAAAGGATAGAATGGTCATAAATTTTTGCTATTTGTTGTGTTCAGGGCAATATCAGAATTAACAAAAAAGTTAGGCCTATTTTAAGTACTTCCCACATCTTCTCCTTGCGGGAAGAAATTATGCAGAAAAGTTGGGTTTAAATTCTATCCTTTTCCTTTCTTCTCTCTCATGGAAAAACTCACAAACAAGGAAAAATAAATTTCTCCAACAAATTTCTCTCATTCTCTTTTCTTTTCTTCCCTTTTAAAACTCACAAACACAATGTGAGTTTAGCTTCTTCCTCTATGCTAATTTTTAGACTTGAAAACTATAGTTTCCTAAAAACTAGACAGCCAAGCATGTAGTTTTCACATGAATTGACATCAAGCAGTAAAATCAAAGACACAAAAGTAGTCTCAGTATACTCATTTAGCTAATTTTGTGATAATAACATAGAGTGGATACAAACATATCTATAGACACTATACAAGCTAGCAAATAATAATCATAATAAATACTCCTTCATCCCAAGTAAGGGTGTAAATGAACAAAGTCGAGCCGAGTATTGAGTTGCTCAAATTTGGTTCACAAAATTTATCGAGTATAAATTAAGGTTTGATTGAGGCTCATTTAGCTATCGAGTCGAGCACGATCTTGTTTAAAGTTTTCAAAAGAATATGATCCGAGTATCAATAGAAAATTGCAATTTGAGGAGGTTCTAATAATTTATCAAAGTTTAAAATTTGCTCATATTTGACTCATTTATATTTAGTCGAACTCGAATTTAACTTTTGGAGTCGAACTCGATTGAACTTTGCTCATTTTAGTATGATCCCAAGAAGAAAGTCCAGTACTATAAAATCATGCATTTAAGATAAGTTGCCTACTTTCATTTTAACCTACTAACTTAATTTAATTTTTAACATCACTGTACACGTGTACAGTTCATTTTTTTAGAAAGTATATTATCTTTTTGGGGAAGATATAAAAATAGAAAGATGGAATCTCGTTTTGGGGCTGAGAGTTGAGACAGTACGATTTATATCCAGTTCTGTATATAAATTACAGAAACTAAATTCATGTACAACAAAATAAACATATGCACGCGACAATAAACACAAAATTACCCTTAAATCAGCTTGCCAAAATCACATCCCATCGTCGTACCATATGGTTTTTAACTAAAAATATGCATAACAGAGAATCAATAAAACTGAAAAAATACACGACGACCCAAAACAAATGAAGTAATCATAAGACCAAAACAATTTTGTATAAATTTTGAGAAGAAAAAATAAAAATTAAAACAAGTAGCTTTTAATACTAAAAAAGATAATAAACTGAAGCAGCCCAACGGGTCATTTAATCAATTATGATGCTAGGAGTGTAGAAAATCGTACCCTTGGGGAGTTGTTATGGAGCAATCACAGAGATGGATGTGAAGATGAGATTTGAAAGAATTTTGAAACCCTAGAAATGGGTCTTTCACTTATAAGGTGGGAAAGAAAATTACGGCGTTGAATGGAAATAGTTGGGAAGCGAAGAAAACTGTTGGGCTGGGATGGGGTAATTTATCCCGGGTTGGGTTGGGTTCTTACTTTCTTACTTCTTACTCCATTAAGGACCTGGTCCAGGTGGCGAGAGACCCATGCCACGTACGCCTAGTTAGAGTCATTGTGTGGTGGGTCCTGTTTGACCCTTAAAAAATTAAAAATAGAAAAAGAAATCTCAAATTTTAAAAAAAAATTATTTCATAAAAACTTCTTCTTATATTAATAAATGTATAAGTAGATACAATGTCTTCATAATCAAATTTAATAACAAATCACTATTAAAATTATTATTAACTTTTCAAAAGTATTTGAAATATTTTTAAATTTAAAATTGACATAATTTATTTAAGTTTTCAAAATAATAAAATTTTATAATTAATAATACTTTTTAGGTAGTTTATGATATTTATAATTGTATTTACATAAATTAAATAAATTAATCTGAATTTTAAAAATATTTAAAATTAATTTTTAAAAATCAATATTGATCAAATTATTTAAAACAGAGGGTGAGAGTATTATTTTTCAAATGTTTATTTTAAAATCCTTTTGTAAGAAGAATATAATAATAATAATAACTTCTATTACATCTTTTAAAATGGATAGTATTTTATCGTAAATTTAAATAAATGCCACTATTACGAGTACAACTAAATTTACTGTGGTAAAACGAAATTTTTTACCATATAGTATTTTTTATGAATAGCTTTTATTTTTATTGTTCATTAATTGATTCCTATTGCTTTGAGTGTAATAGATGGAATTAATATAGTGTAGTCAATTTTAAGAGAATTGATAATGTGAAACGTAGAATTCATAATCAAGTAAATAAATTAATGTGTCATTAAAATTATATATATATATATATATATAGATCAACTTCACAAAATTACATGAAAATTGAACGACCCTCAGACTTTTCATGTTCAAACTATCTCTATACATATGTCCTAAGTTTGTTGTTATAATAATAACAACAACAAATTTCATAGATATAAAATATTATTAGTAATAAATGTTTTGTTACATTTATTATCAGAAATAACAAAACTCTATACTCCACATTATTGTTCCAAGGTATGAAAGCCCTTTTGACGATGATTATTTAATTCCCTATGGGCTTGAAAGTTATAACACCCAATTCACATTCAAAGTTATAAAACAAATTATCTATATATAAATAATTAAATTTATAGTTAGATGACCTAAAAAATATTATTAAGAATAAATTTATTGAACTTGAATTTGATCCGAGATTTGTAATAAAGCAAATAACTATTTTATAAATATTTTATAAGCTATTGATATATAATCTCGCTCAACATATTAATTTATAAATTATTTCAATGTAATCTTTTGCAATAACCTTGGCGGAGTATAAAATAATTTGTCACAATTCAATCACAAATACCTTCTTCACTTATAGTTGCTGATCAAGTTGGCACCAATTTCAATCTCTACTCGTATCATTGTCACACCAAGATTCAAAAATGGACGATTGGTTTTTTTTATTATTCAATTTTATGTGTAACGACCATACAACCCACTGGGGTACAAGAATTACACGTAAATACAATCTCCTGTACAACATCATCTCAACAGGTAGGAATTCTGCCGTGCAGCTCTCTACCATCTCATTTCTTCTTGCTGCCACTTTTCTTTCGGGACCTTTTACTTTTAAACCCTCCTCCACTCTCCTGTCACCACAAAATGAATAATTTACCAACACCAGACATAAATTTACCTTCTTTTTTTTTTTCTGATCATTTCTTTATATTCTGTGATGTTAAACATGAATTCTATTTTTTGTAGTACTGGCTTTTCTAAAACTAAATATGAAAACACTAGAAACACAAGTATTGGGAGAGACAAAAATACTAAATAGAGTAAAATAATGTCATCCTAGAAATATGGCTCTGGTAAATCTCTATTTTATTTTATTTTTACAAGAAAAGGTAACTCCATTCTAGAACGGAATTATGCTTCAAAACGAAATACTCAATTCACATAAGGATGCTTGCTGATTGACTAGACCTTCGTGCAACAAATAAAAAAACAATTATCAATCATATAAAATTTTATGTGAATGATGCAATTTTCAATCCTGCAAGTTAATATGTTGAATGATGCAATATAACAATTACAAATGTTCAACCACGACAATAAGAAGCTTCGTCATGAGGTGTAAGGCATCAAAGAGAATCAAATAACTAGTGTGGAGTCTAATCTACCAAAATTAAGGAGCTGCATAAACAAACAACAGAAGCTATGAAAAACATCACGAAGAAAGTACCTTTGTGTAACATCTGTAAGCAACTTGACCGGTCAACTCTTGCCCAGTTTTACTGACGTAAACCTGAAGAAAAAATAAATTGCATCATAAGTAGTAACAGGAGACCTGCATAGAACTAACTAAAATAAAATTGTCAGCCCAAGGCAGAGCACGACAATGGCCAAAAAAAATTAGTTTAGCAATATATACATGTATAAGCAAAGTAAACAAACTATTGAAAGCGGCATTCCACGTTCACTACACCTAACTTCACATGGATCTATACACAATAGAAATAAAGGTAAGCAATTTGAAGCTCATAGGAGCAGTTACCTATAACGGGCTATAACAAAACAAGACAGTATCACTATCAAAAATCCAATGCAAAAAGGAAAACCAAAAATGATTTCTTTCTAGAAACCTTTCCTTCTCTCAACTCTTCCTGCTGACATTGACAGCCACAAAAAGGCTTAAACAGACCAAAAACTGTTATAATGACTATTTCAGTTCAGCTAATAGCAAATCAACTTACATACCTTTCTAATGGCTTCTAAACACTCAAAAAGGATATCAAAGACATCAAACTGAACAAATTGTAATTGAAATGGGAATGAACAAGTTTAGACATTTGGATAATTGAATTGGACTTCTACTTACCTTCTTCCCATTTGAGCCCATGTACCAATGACCAGCAGTTTGAATACCTGCCTGAACCCTTCTTTTACCAGCGTCTTTTGGGATCCCTTTGGTACATTTGGGATTCACCCAGCTTCCAGAACCTTGTGACACTTCTTCAGCACCTGTTTTTTTTGAATTTTTTCTGCTCCTTGTTGATCTTATCTCAACATTCTTTTTCCCAGCTGCTTGGTTAGAACTTTGTCCATGGCTAAACTGACCCCTACAATCACAAAATTACATGCCATCGCAAAAGTATGTTATAAGAAGTATATAATATCATACAAACAAGATACCCAAATGCATGTAAAGACATTACATGTAATCAATGACTGATGCGCTGGGCTGCTCACATCTTCTGCTGTTCCCAGCACCCAGCGGGAAAAAGTTGGGCAAGCGATTACAAACTAGATTTTGGATCCGTATATCATGATGGAAAAAGTAATAGTGAGCAGGAGGAAGATGGTTTAATTGTTGGGTATTATTTTTGCTAGTCTTGCTGCCTTCATAACAACCTTTGGTATTATTCAGATCTTCATTCTTATCTTTCATTGATCTGAAATATTCGTCACAGACCTCATCAAAAGCAGGTGTTGGAATGTGGAAACTCTTCTCGGAACAGAAAGAATTCCATAGATCCTCTGTCTGTGACATGCTCCCTGATGCTTTTGTCTTAACATGCTGGCCAGAATTAAAGTCTCTTTCCTTTGAAGATGAACCTGCTATATTAGCATCTAAGTTTGCAGGGGGGTCATTGCCAGAGGGATCATCAGAATCAGAATCAATCAATTGGAACCTTCTAAGAGGACTAACAGTCTTTGGGAACATCAATGTGTTGCTGTTTGAATCCACATCCGCAGAAGGTGGGGCATTTGAAACATTTTTCCCTTTCCTCTCTGATTGAGTGGTCAAAACCCCATGTGCAGGCAATGACAACTTGGAACTGCTATGCAAAGATCGGTATTGTTTTGATGGAGGTTCATCTGCTACTAAAGTAAAAATAACAATTATGAATATTAAATAAACCAATTCTTTAAAAGGAGCCATTCATGTTCGAAATAGTACTGCAATAACCTATTTTTCACAACAAAAAAAAGAGGTTAAAGTTTGTGTACGCATGTTTAAGAGAGATTCTCTCTTTTTTTGGTTGGAGGGAAAATTAGAGAAAAGGGAAGCACAGCAATCAAGGGCACACGCCAAAAATGTAAGGTTGATAAAACAAGCTCAAACAGGCCCAAGTCAGGCAGGTAACTGTTACACCTGTTACTACTCATCCAGTCATCCAAATATTATAGCAGTCCAAGTAATACACTAAGATTATGCAATACTGTTTTTAATTACACTGAGACTATGCATATATGTGTAAAATTAACCTTTTTTTTTGTCAAAGGACTCGAAACTAATATAACGTAGAGAGTCCTTGTTTATTGCATGTGAGTACAGTTGAAATCACAAATGTAAAGCAGTCTTAAGTGTTTTCAGAAATAATTGACAAAGTTTTAGAAAATGAATCATGAGGGTGAACAAATAAAATTTTAATGCAACTCTTTTACAAAGATGGTTTATAATACAGAAAGTCTTTAAATGAAAGGCAAAATAGTGCTTTACCCAACCAAACGAAACAATGGGTGGATGGGTGATGCAGGAAAGAAGTAATAAAGATGATAAAAAGAATAATCCCTTAAGCCCACAATGGTATAAACCAATCTAATAATCAATCAATATTTCAAACCTAAATTCCATGGATAATTACATCAACTTAGAAAGGACAACCAGAAACCCTAATTCTTGGAGATCAAGAGAAATAGTAATACTACTTAAAAGGGAAATAAATCGATAATTATTATCTACAGATAGTTGAAAACTCTAGGATAATCAACCTAATACTCCCTCCGTTCCATATTAAATGTCTTAATTTCTTTTTTGGATGTTCCAAAATAAATGTCCTATTTCTATATTAGTAACTATATTTATACTAGTCTTCCTCATATACCCTCATAATCAATTTAATATACTTATTGGAAATATAAGAGTTACCAAAAAAATGTATCTAGATAATTAAATGACATAAGAAAGTAATTATTAGGGTTATAGAAAAGTGAAAAAACAATTATTAAGGTCATAGAAAAGTGAAAAAAGTAATTATTGGGGTCACAGAAAAGTGAAAAAATACTTCAATTAATAAGTAATCAAAAAGGGAAATTTAGGTTTAAAAAAATATTAATCAGCATGTCGAAATTAATTAGGACATTTATTTTGGAACAGAGGAAGTATAATCTATATAATAAAATACAAATAATTTTGAATTTCCCGCTCATCCTAATAAATCATCTCGGGACCGACATTTATTTTATAGTGGAGCGGAGATATATAATATAGAGATAATTATTGATTACAATGAATTAATGTCTAAAAAATAATATAAATATTTAATAGTGATAATAATAATAATAAATCTATTGGCTTGATCCACATCAATGGGTGGGAGCATTGTTGCCTAAACACGGTACGTTTCGATACGTGGTACGAATACGGGTATGCAAAACGCTAAAATGCGATACACTAGACTATCTTTATATAAGTTCTTGTAGTTAGGAATTTTCTTATAATCTAAATTTAATAAATCTAAGTTCTATAGAAGATTTTTAGTTGAATCACTGTTTTATAAATATTTTAGCACAAATGTAATGTTTGAACATCCAATACTAAGTTATAATATTTATATTTGTGCAATTATAATTAAGCTAAATTTAGAGTATTGATACATAAGAGCATTCACAACAGATTCCCCAATAGACTCTATATCCCCATATTTGAAGAATATATCAATAAATCAATATCCAGCAGTTTCTTTATCCTTATATAATTCTCTATTTTAATCCCTATATATGATTTGACTCCTCAGGGTGAGGGAATCAAAAGAGTGTTCCCTATTTATGTAAAATGACATTTCACACCCTATTTATTGCGATTTTATGTTGGTTAAAGGATCTTATCTCACTTAATTGCTGATTTGGATATGCCTATCAAATTCACTCATTTTTATTTTTTAAACAGAGGATTTAGAGAAGAAAGAGAACTATAAAAAAAATTAAAAATCAGTCAAATTTTGATTTTGATCATTTTTGTAAATAATATTACTACTAATTATAAAATTTATTATTTTATAATTAAAATAATGTTGTTTTAGTTCTCATAAACACATAATGATCGTTGCACATTTTGATTTCTAGCAATATTTATTTTTAAATTAAAATAATTGCAATTTTTAAATTCAAATGACAATTACTTTTAAATAAAAAATAGTTACAACGTTCAAAACTTGATTTGACTGTTGGAACTTTCAAATTTCAAAATTTAACATTTAAGGAATCAATATAAGGAACATGTTGGGTATATAGTGAAAAAATTGAATCCCTATCCTACATAATGACCCAATAGCACTGCAGAGTAGGGATAGAGATAAGAAAACTGTTGTAAATGCTCTAAGAGTGCCCTATTTGGTTATGCAAGTACCAATACGTAGTTTGTTAGGTCTATGAGAGTATCTAGTAACTCTGGGTGGAAGCATAAACCTAAGATGAATGGGGTTATCACCAAACCTAAAGCGAAAAGCCCAAAATGTAAAAAGAGTTGGGAGCACCGTTGTCCACAAAATGTCAAAAGAGTTGGGAGCACCATGGCCCCTGCCTCCCTCTGCTCCTAATCAATTCAAGGAACCAAATATATAAACCAAGTTATCACACTTGACACAATTCACACAAAATGGCAATAGCTTCAAGCCTTCAACCAATCAGGCTCTCATAATTATGACTAATTGCATCTTTCGTTTGTGAATGCCAAATCATGCAAAAATATTCGAACCTCTTATTAAGTGCATGGGCATAAGATTGGAGCATTCAAATTTCTGTTCCTTAGTAGCTATAGCTAATACAGAGAAAAACAAAGCTATTGTTGCCTTTACTTTTGTCAAGAAGTTCTACAGAACAAAGAAGCACCTAGCAGATCTCTCTAAGAAGTCAAGAAGGCAGAGATTGGGACAGTTAGGTCAGAAGTGCTTGCTCTCTCTCTCAACAGTCTTGAAAAACAAAGTAGTTACTTGCATTAGAATGGTATAATTGTTTTTGAAATTAGGATTTTTTTTCTAGTCTCGGAATGGGAATAAGTAGATAGGTTTTTTTATTAAACTAAATTGCATCTAAGGAACTACCTCTTGCCGCTAAGAGAACAAATCATCAATCACAACATTTGATCTCAATGCCAATAAAAGTGGTAAAATGATAATATAAATGGAACTACTTATATTTACATTTTTCCTAACTCACCCCCCCCCCCCCCAAAAAAAAAAAAAAACACAAATAGAACACAAAAAAAAATATCATTTTTACAGTGTATAAGTATTACAAATAACTTCAAATTTTGATTACCCTCATTTATCTTCCCCCCCCATTCCCATTTTTTTGTCTTTAGCTTTCGAGTAATCAAACAAACACATTTTTTGTTTTTAGCTTTTGAATAATCAAACAAGCACCATTCTTGATTTTTATTCCAAGTAATATAAGACCATAATCTCATGAGGGACTGGGGAAAATAAAACTCATGATATAAGACTGGAATTGTTTCATTTAACACCAAAAACAATTCTCTTGGAGTAGGGTAAAGCTAAGCAATAAAGCTAAGCAATGTCCTAGCTATATTCATGAAATATTCAAGATTTTCCGAGACAAATTTAAAAACAAAAACTTTTAACTTCTATTAAAAATCTCCTCCCAAAAAAATTATCAGCAACCAAACAAACAACAAGACCAAATTTAGAGCACAAAAACAAAACAATAACAAGTTCCCACTAAAAGTTACCTCTACACTTATCCTCCTGAGAAGAGAACTCTTCAATCTCATCATCTACCTTACACCAAGACACCACTGGCTCTGGCTTCTGGGCAACCGGTGTGGGGCCCCGGCGAAGGCGCTTGAGTGTCCGAGGTGGGTCCGAAACTTCTGGACCCGGACCCACCTTGGGTGATTCAAAATCATCGTCGCCGAATTCGTCGACTGTAGGGGGGCAGATTTGCGGAGGTTAAAGGTTGTCGAGCTGGTTTAGGTGACGAATCTTTTCTGACAGTGATTTGGGGTTCCGAATCTAGGTCAAAATCGAGCCCTAAACAGAACGACGGAGCTGTAAAATCCGCCATGAAAATGAAGGGGGAGAGAATGATTTTGAATCTGGAAAACTGGAGGGATTTGTGAAACAGGATGGATTTATTTGTGCATTATATATTTATAAATATGGTGGGGTGAATTTTGATTTTTGTGAATTGCGCCAAAAATATGATTAAATGGCGCTTTGCATATTATTTTGGTTGGGCTTCCTTTATACGCCAGAAGACAGACTCTGATGGGGATTTGGACCTCAAACCCCTTGCTCTTTTTATAATCAAATTATAATTTAAATGATATTCAAATTATTTTTACTCGAATAACTGAAATAAACTTATTTTTCATAAAATTCTAAGAGTTGTACTTTTCAAGTAATTGGTAAATTTGTTATGGAACATTGCAACTTTGCAAGTGATGGTAATAACAATTTTTTTGAATTGTGACTTTGCAATGTAGTTCAAATTTTGAATAAATATTGTTATTATTTGCGTCAGGGGATGATTGATATTTTTTTTTGTAGTAATGTCGGATTTTTCAAAGTCTCAAATTAAATTTATTTTTTATATTCAAATAAAATTATGAATTAATTTCAAAACTTCATTCTAAATTTGCATTAAAGAGATTTTTAACAATTACATTATATACGTCCTAATATCTTAAAAGATAATATGGCTTTAAATATTGAAAAAGAGAAAGAAAAATAAAATCAATATTTACTACTCAAACACAATGAACAAACACCTAACAATCTATACATACCTCATTAAAAGAATTGAAGGATACATGTCAATAGCAGTTCAATTACATAGATTGTTACCGCAAATACAAACTACTACTATTTGCTAAAATACATGTCAACGGAAGAACTGAAGGAAAATAAACGATTTGGATCCCTCAAGGTATATAATAAATTAACTCCTAATATTGAAAGACAATTACAAAACAAATTTTAGGTGTTGAAACAAAATGCAATGATAAATTACCTCCTAAAGACATATCGACTAACCCTTGACTGCTTTCTTAAACGACTTAAATTTAGCATTTGTAGAATAAATACTAAAATTAAGCAACAAAATCCCCCCTTTCAAATCAACGATGAAACCCCTTCTTGGTTACTTGGTTAGTGTAACATGCTGCAATAAAAATATAAAATCAGTTATTAATAAAAGTTAAAAGAAAACTGAAGAAAATGGAATCTGAAGAAAATAAAATTATATAAACAAGAAGTAAACCAAAATTGAGTCCTATAAGTTGGAGTGGTAAAAATTTGAAATCCTAAATTATTTAAAAAATCACATAAAATAAAATAACCCCAAAACAAATAATTCAAGATCCAAAATACTCATAAATTTCAAATTTGGGAACTGAAAAAATTAACTTTATTACATAAACGTTTTATTTGATTAATGTGTTGATCCATGACCAAATACATCAAATAAATTGAATTGGGCTTAACCCCAAGTCCCCAACTAACAACAAATTCAAACAAGTTACAAATTTTAAATTATCAAACAAAAAAAAAGTCCTAATTTAGTTACCTTTTAAAAGTCAAAAGGTAGTGCCATAGTCCATAAACATGATGTACAAGAAGTACTTGGCCTTGTGGGGGAACCACGGAAATGTAGAAGAATTAGTGGAGGAGTTGTACTTGTATAATTATATTTAGAATATAAATGAAATTTATATTTTATCACCTTTAAATTTAATTCTTTCATTAACTTGTCCCCTTTAAATTTATTAAATTATATATTTGTCACTACTCCAATACCTATTAAAAAACAGCATAGGTCCGCCCCTGAATTGGGTAATACTTGGGATTTCAATTTTTTTGTTTCAAATGAATTTCAAAAAATACGTTATTAAATATTTTAATAATAATTTATAGAATAATCAATTACATAAGATCTGTCAAAGTAATATTATGATGACTCATATTTAACATATTTTTTGAGACTGGAAATTTGTAAGTTACTTCAAAATAAAACATGAATTTAAAAAAGAAGTGTTATTTTTGGACAAAATAACAATAAAAGATATATTATTATAGTTTTAAGGCCCTTTAAAGGTGGTATTTAATTATTGGGAATTGATATTTTCATATAATTCTCTATCACATGAGCATACAGTGAGTCTTACCCTCCTGTGAGAATAAACCATATGAAAATATTAAAAACACGTGTGAAAATAGTGTTGCACTTAATTATTTCATTCAATGTAAATCTGGATCGATCCAGCGGTCGAACCGAGAAAAACCAGAATCGATCCGCCTTTCGATTCAGTTTGGACCAACGATCGGGTTGCCCCGTTGACCACCGTCCAACCGATAAATCCGGTTAATTGACTTGATTTTTAATTTTTTTATCCAAAAAAACTAATATTAAAATTAACCACTTTTATTAATATTATAACTCATCTTTATTATATTTTATTCCATAAAAAATGAAAATTTTAAATTTTTTATTAATTACTAATAATATATATTTTTATATATTAATGATGTTATTGTGTCAATAACCCATCTTCTGGATATCTTTTCCGATTCGACGAATTGTTCGGTTATGAGAACCTTGATTTCATTTCCTTATGACTACTCACGAGGCTGAATTCCTCGCATTGTTTTTTCTTTTTGTAGGCGTGTCTCATCTGGTGTCCCAACAAAGAGATTGCTTTATGTGGCAATTTTAATATAATTTTTACATACTAAATAAAAGATTCAACAAAAATAATAATAGAAAAAGGAAACTTGTATATATTTTTTCTTTTCACCCAATTACTCTTTCCCTAATAAAAGTCTTTTTTTCTTCCAAATTCAATTCCTATTCAATCTCGGTTAGAAGGAAAAAAATTATTTATTTTATCTACTCTCATCTCCTCTCTCCGTTGGAAGAACAGAAGAAAAAATCTTAATCTCCAAGCTCTCTTTTGGAAGTTGATATATAGAATCAAAAGCATTTGGCAAAAGATAATTTATATAATAACCAATATGGATCTTATTCTCTAATAATTTTTAGTGAAAATGGATCTTTTTTAGACAAGGGGATACTAATTCATAGTGATAAAACAGATATAAGTTGAATTACACAAAGTAAATATCATGTAAACCTCTGTAGTATGTGTTGGATATATATATAAAAATGAATGAAATAAAATTAATAGGTGTGACCTTTGGTTCATACCATTTTAAAGAGATGCATTTTTTTAAAGGAATGTACCTTTTTAAAGAGATGTATCTTTTCAAATGGATATAACCTTTCAAAAGGGTGTAACCTTTCAAAAGGATGTAACCTTTTGAAAGGATGTATATCTTTAAAGGGGTATTTGGAAACCTATAAATAGGTTCTCAATCTACCCAAAACAATAACTTCATCTTCACCATTAATCCTTCTCAAGTTCTTAAAAATTAATTCATTCTTCATTCTTCATTCTTCATTCATTATGTAAGACTCCGAATTTTATGAAATAAAAGTATTCAATTTTTCTTATAATTACAATTCAGTAAATGGTTAAATTGATAAAAAGTTAAAGTTAAGGGTGATATATGAAATTTTTTCAAAATAAGCAAGTGGTTATAAAATACTCATTGTTGTCGGAAAATATTCGTTTGGTCGTGAAATATTCTTCCTGTCGGGGAATATTCATACCACGGCGCAGCCTTTTGTGGGCCCCATAACAGAATAACTGTCGGATGAAGAAACAACAAATTAAAATTTTTATAAATAACGGCTTAATCGTTACCGTTAACACTGTTGAAATACCCGGTGGGTAAAGTAAAATGTCTGCGTTGTTCCACGCGATTAAGACGGTATTACGCATATTTTTTTTTAATTATTAATTCTTACGTGAAGAAGCGCACTTTTATCAAATGTTACGAATTATTGTTCAATATTTTATTTTTGATTCAATAATTACTGCGTTGATATTTTATATTATTGTTGTTTTAATAATTGTCACAGTATAGTATTTTCCATTATCAAATCAATAATTCATATTATTTGAATAATATTATTAGATAGCATTATTGGCAATGTCTAGAAAGTTCTGTCTAAGGAGAGGTTTGGTCACCTAATTGCACTTGATGAGAGAAATTCTTATTGGAAAGCCCCTGCTTTCACGGGAGCTACCGTTGTCATTGTTGTGATTCTGTAATATTATTTGTGAATAATTAATTATTAATTTATATGATGAGGAAAATAATGATTTTATGTGGATATAGATGGAAAAAAAATTTAATGTGACAATTGTTGAAAATTAATATTTTATCTTTTTTGTGAAGCCCCCAAAATAGGTATACAACACCCATTCTGAGTCGCCAGATACATGGTACATAAAACAAACTACAACTTCAATAATACAAATGTCGTGTGAAATACGACAATACAAACTGTGAGTTTAAATACAAATATTGCCTTCTAGACAATATTCACACGCAAATAAGTCCTCAATACAATTATTCAAGCACTAATTTATAGCAATAGTGAGGATCGCTAAAACATCTTTCTAGAACCATCACTCCACTTTTGGACTTCGATCCTGCTTTATTTTCACCTCACGAGAAGAAAAATAGAACAAAAAGGAAAGGGTGAGCTCAACTAGCCCAAGAAAAGAATATTATGACTAAGATAATATACAACAAATTATCGTTAGTCTTCAATGAGAAAAACTACGATAGAATAAAATAGACAACAAGTTTTAGATCAACAAATACAATGAAACAACAATCCATTAGAAGAGTCACGAAGAGGATGAATTCTACTATCTTCTAATATTTAAGAGTCCATCATCAATATTTTATCCCTGTAACAACAATCAATATACATCTTTAATCATCTTTGCACTACAAGCCAAAGATATTCATTTATATCACCAGTTGGTCATGTTCATCTCAACACCTGTTCATCTTTGCACTACGGGCCAAAGATATTCATCAATAATCATTTATCTTTGCACTACAGGCCAAAGATATTCAATAATATCATCATTAAGGACTGAGGATGAGGAAAAATCAAAACATGGATTAAACTTTAAGCATAAGGGTCACAACAGATAATTTGGAAGAATTTTTTTTTTTTTTTGTGAGCAAGACCCGTAGCGATTACCAGTGAAGCGATGCCATGAACGCAGTGCAAGTGAACACTACCAGTAATGACAAGTTCCAAATTTGATAAAAAGTTTAGACCAATATTCCTATGAAATGATATTAGATGAAACGAAATTTCTAATCATTTCAGGAATTATAGAAGCAATACTTACCATAGTAAGTTCAGATTTAGAAATACGAGATGAAATAATATCGCTTACATAATATGGAGTATGAAAGGAGATAATATTTCTCATGAGTATTAAAAAAAAAAAAAACCTTTACCTTGGTAGAAACTAGATTTAACTGAAATATCGGATATAATTCTGAGAAAATCTTGCAGAAAAACTACGCTCAAAGTATTCTTATACTCAAGAAAAATACTCACAATACTTTAGAATAAGAATTTTCTGATAATAAAAATGGTGTGATGAGGAATGATGGTTATCCCTCTATTTATAGTGCAGCTACGGAGGAAAGAACAGACTGCTGCCAAACTTTTCATGCCTAACTCCTTAATTTTTCAATGTTGGCGGCCCACTCTTTGAAAATTAACTTGCAGGAAATCCAATTCACCAACCCACTACCACCAACCAATGGCCTAACAACTTATTTTCCCATTTGAGGGCCCACAATAATTACACAATTTCCTTTCCAAACAACTTCTCACCAACCATTCTCAGCAACCTTTCCTAGAAAATAAAATCAAGCATTCCAAATTTATTTTGATTACCTCCGTCCTTTAACCACATGTTTATATATATATATAATTATAAAAATAGATAAAATACCAATTTTCACATACTAACAAAATTCCTCCGTTTAAATCCATAATGAACAAATATTTTCTATCATATAAATCAATAATTAATTATTCACAAATAATATTACAGAATCATAATTATGATGATCGGTAGTTCTGGAAAGAGGGGCTTTCAGATAAGGATTTCTCCTTCTTAGCAGCCTTGATTAAATGACCTAACCTCTCCTTGACAGAACTTTCTAGACATTGTCAATAATGCAATCTAATAATATTATTCAAATAATATGAATTATTGATCGAATAATGGGAACTACTGTGCTGTGACAATTATTGAAATAACAATAATATAAAATATCAACGCAGCAATTATTGGACCAATAAAATAAAATATTGAACAGTAATTACTGTAACAATTATTGAGTAGTGCCTTCTTACGTAAGAATCAATAATTCATCAATCTTTATGTAATCTGGTTTTTCTTTGTACAACCATGCCAGACATTCTTATATTTTAACCACCAAGTAATCCAACAGTGTTAACGGTAAAAATTATGCCGTTATTTATAAAAACCCAAATTTGTCGTTTTCTTCATCCGACCGTTATTCTGTTATGGGGCCCACAATTGATTTGCTATGGTATATTTAATATTCCCGACAAAAAGAATATTCCACGACAAGCGAATATTCCCGTAGAACAATGATTATTTTATAACCACTTGTTTATTTTGCAAAATTTGCACATTTCACCCATAACCAAAGTATTATATCAAATTAATACCTTATTAATTCAAAATAGAGGAAATTCAATTTTATTTATAAAAAGTTGGGGTCTTACATTTTTCTGATAAAATAATTCATTTTGATATATTATTATTTTTTAATAATATAATAATGATGATATTTTTACTATGAATGTGAGATATATGAGTATATGAGAAGGAAGAGTATTTTTATTGCAAAAGATATTTAAAACATGTTAAACATGTCGGTAGACCCCATTTTTTAACTGAAATTTGATTATAGTCTGTAAAATCGCCCGTTTACGGATTTCGGTCAATTTTTATTTGGAATTTGGAAAAACTTTCTTCTGCAAAGTTGTAGAGAATTGAATTTCCTATAAAAAATTGCGAGATTCAAATTTTCTTATAAAAGGACCATTTATTATGAATTATTGAAGTTCTGAATTAATTGATTATCATTTTTTGGAAGTTTTAAATATTTTTTGTTAGAAAAACGTTTTTATTTTTGGCCCGTGTGTTGTTAAATGCTGAAATTCAGAAGTCAAGTGTGTGTAGGAATTTAATATATATATATATTAATATTTTATTAAATTTTCTGCTTTGGTGTTCTAAGTATTTTCCTATAAATAGGGTCTTTCGGGTTAAATTGAAAATCACACTTTGAAATTACAGATTTCTCTCTTTTCTCTATATAATATCGGCGTATTTTTTGAGTATTTTAGTATTTCGAGTATTGCTATCGGTGCAAGTTCTTTTTAGTACCACTATATCCAGTATTCCAAATCGAAGATCTTATTCTTTTTGATGTAAGGGAGGTTATTTTCTTCTAAATGATATTATTTCTTCAATATCATTATGTCGAGAATGTTGGTTGGAAATTTTTATCAAATTTAGAACTTTTTCATGTATGGGTTACTTATTCATGAGTTCTTATTCACGAGTCTATTCATGAAAGCGTGATGATGTTTTTTGTGAAATTTCATCTTTTGGTGTCGAGATTCTTATTCACGTATCTGGCACTATTCACGAATCGACACTATTCAATCAAAAAAATAAAATTTCTTCTTTTTGTCCAAAATATCTATTCGGATACTATCTTTGATTGGATCTATGTTTTGGTCTTCATTCTTGAATTTTACTCCACTCACGGTTATTTATGAAGTATTTTGAGCGGGGAATTGTTTAAAGTACGAATCCTTAATATTTGTTCTTTTGTTTCACTTTGGATTCGTTTTCTTTAAAATATTTTTCATCATCCTCGATCCTAAATGATGATATAACCGAATATCTTTGGCTGTGGTGCAAAGATGAGTGATTTCGATGAATATCTTTGGCCGATGAGTGCGAAGATGAGCAGGTGTTTAGATGAACATGACCAATTGATGAATATCTTTGGCTTTTGTAGTGCAAAGATGACATGTTGTTGAATATCTTTGGCCCGATGGTGCAAAGATGAATCTGTTGATGAATATCTTTGGCCCGTGGTCTGCAAAGATGAATTTATCGATATGATTATGAGCGAGGCGTGATTTGGTATAACCATGATCTTTGATGTTTTAGGTGATGACAAGTGATGAAAATTATCTTCGTCCTGAATGAGAAAAGGAATTTAGAACAACAATTACGATTATGAGTTATGCATGTGATTGTGGGCGAGGAATTGTTGATTGATGTTACGGGATAAAACATTGTTGGTGGACTTTTAACATGGAAGATAATAGACTTTATAGTCTATTCGACTCTTCTAATGGATTGCTCGTTCATTGCAACTATGGTTGAAATTTTTTATCATCTACCATATGTTCTAAATCTCTGATTTATTATTGATGAAGGCTATTGATAATTTAATTATCTTTAGTCATGATATTTTTCTTGAAATAGTTGTGCTCACCCTTTTTTCTTCACAATTCCTTTCGGTAATAAAAGTGTAATTTGGGTTGGTAGGGAATAACGGGAGAATAGAGCGGTGAATATAGATGTTGAGGGTGAGGTGAATTCAACTTTGGAAGGGAGTTTTGTCACTATTATACAAGATGTTTAATGACATACAACCTCGAGTCATCATAAGACATGATTGTGCTCATCCACTTGCTGAGTATATCTACCAGCACTACCTATATAATCTTGGTGTTTGTTTGGAGTATAATACTCAATTAAAGATAGTAGAGATAATGATATGTCAAGAGAAAACTCACCATTGGAAAGAATATGATAGTAATCTTCTCGTTTTTCTTTGGGGTCTATTGGGTCAACCAAGGATAATTCTGTGGCCATATGATATCTACCATAACCTGGACGCATGGCCTCCCTCATCTGAAGGTTTCTTTGAGCACTTCCCAAAGATTCTAATTTTTAAAGCAGTTTTCGATTATATACCTTTATGTAAGGTGTCATTGTGACGTCTTCTGATTGGTATATATTTGTATCCAAACTCACAACATATGTGTTGTTGTATTTTGCATGACAATTATTGTAATAAAGTTGTAGTTATTTTCTGTACCATGTATTTGGCGACTCAGAATGGGTTGGATGGAATGGACCTATTTTGGGGTCGTTACACATTAAGAGTCATAGAGAGTATACAATATTTTGTTGGTTCGTGGAACTCTTCCATTGAAGTGCTTCTTGTGAGAGTTGAAGACCATTTTATCCTCGGAAGTAGGCGTCCACTTGCTTCCATCCATAAAGCAAAGATGGCGGGGAGAAAATCTGCTTTGGAGAGGCATCAACAATTGACTTGGTTTTAAAAGTTTGTCAATTGCATCTTGTAAGTCATTAATATAAAATTGTTTATCTTCTAATTCTGTTTATATATTTAATTAGTATATAATAATAATACTTAAGGGATAACAGTATGTACTATGTAAACCAATTTGAACACCTAATCTGAGCCACTTTAATCACAAATTATACGACTAAAATTCAATTTAGACCCCAAATATTTCCCAAAAATCGATTTGAACCTTATTTCCCCAGATTAAATGCATCCTAAACTTAGTCTCTAATTCCAGACAATTAAATACACACCCCACTCGTTTTTCTGGCCAAATCTTAATTGGAAAGATCAATAAGAGGGTATTTAGGTTAAATTCCACCCTTTCTGCCATTAAAACAGATATGCATTTTATATAAAGCATTAAAAATTGATCTGCCCCAAATTGAAGAGTTTGGTTCGATCTTTTACCAAATTGAAGGGTTGTAATCGATATTCAAACAAACTAAAGGGTTGTAATCGAAAAGAAAACCCACAATGCAGGGAGAAGATTCTTTGGTTGTGTTGATTGGAGAGTATTCTTCTAAAATTTTGTCTTTAATGGTAACTATGTTTTTGTAATTGACACTGAAATCATTTTGTAGGAAGAATATATGTTAGGAGTGGATGGTATCTATTCTTTACTCTACGATTGGTTGAAAGAAGAAATAGGTGAAAGACATTATAAATCGTATTGTATGAAGAAATAAGTGAAAGAAGGTGTAAATCGTTGATGGGAGGGTATATGCTCTTTACTCTACGATAGTAGATGTCCACTTTATTATCGTAGAGTAAAGAGCATAAATCACTCTACTATCCTAAAGTAAAAAGCAGAGTGACTTCAACTTTTACTCAACGATCTTAGAGTTTTCTTTGCGCACTTCACTTTTTTACTTTACAATAGTAGAGTAAATTAAATTGAGTTCTTGGGTTTCTTTAACCCAACTCTGAGCTTTTCAACCTCAGCCCTCTCTATGCGCAATTATTCATCTTTTGTCTCTAATCTCCCACTCAATACTAGAATAACCGCTCTTGTACAGTCACATAATTGAAAATTGATCCATTCGAAGAACTTTGCATTCATTCCTAACACCTTTTTTTTTTCATACAAAACAATTTACAGTTGCAAAACATAATAACCATTAAAGATAAAATGTTAGGAGAATATACCCTCTAATCAACGCAACTAAAGAATTTTTCTTTGCATTATGGGTTTTTCAAGTATATTTCATCACCAACGACTTCTTACAATAGGAGAATCGATCCATGCACTTTTCCTTTCGATCACAACCCACTTGTTTGAAGACTGATTATGTAAGACCCCGAATTTTTTATAAATAAAATGGAATTTTCTTTATTTATTATTTTGAAATAGTAAGGGTTGATTTGATTAATGTGGTTAGTTATGGGTAAAATGCGCAAATTTTATAAAATAAGCAAGTGGTTATAAAATATTCATTGTTGTCGGGGAATATTCGTTTGGTCGTGGAATATTCGTATTGTCGGGGAATATTCGTACGAAATGCGGCCAGTAAGATGACCATGTGTGGGCCCCATAACGGAAAGCGATTGGAGGAAGAAAACGATAAATATAAGTTATTTAAAAATAACTAGCGTAGTTATTCTTTATTTACCTTTGTTGGAATACGGTTGTTAAAACACGATGTCTGGCGTTGTTGCCGACAAAGATGATTTACAGTATTGCACCAATTATTGACTCTTATGTAAGAAGGCACTACTCAATAATGGTTCTGATAATTCTTATTCGATATTTTATTAATTCTTTGCGTTGATATTTTATATTGTTGTTGTTTGATAATTGTCATTACACAATTTTTTTTTCATTATCGAAGCAATAATTCATATTATCTGAATAATATTATTAGATAACATTATTGGCAATGTCTAGAAAATTACATCTAAGGAGAGGTTTGGTCACCTAATTGTGCGTTAGTAAGGAGAAATTCTTATTGGAAAGCCCTCTTTCACTGAGAAGCGCTGCAGTTGTCGATATTGTGATTATGTAATATTATTTGTGAATAATTAATTATTGATTCATATGATGAGGAAAATATTGATTTTATGTGGATATAGATGGAGAAATTTTTAATGTGACAATTGTTGAAAATTAAAATTTTATCTTTTTACGATAAAATAATTCATTTAAATATATTATTATATTTTAATAATATAATAATGATGATATTTTTACGATGAATGTGGGATATATGAGTATATGTGGAGGAGGATTATTTTTATTACCAAAAATATTTAAAACATGTTTTTTCATGTTTGTGGACCCCATTTCTTGGTGAAATTTGATTATAATCAGTAAAATCGTCATTTGTGAATTTCGGTCAATTTTTGTTTGAAATTTGGAAAAACTTCCTTCTGCAAAGTTTTAGAGAATTGAATTTCCTATAAAAACTCGCAAGATTTGAATTTTCTGACAAAATGGCTATTTATTATGAATTATTGAAGTTCCGAAGCTCCGAAATAATTGATTTTTGGAAGTTTAAAATAATTTAAATAAGAAAAACGTTTTTGGCATTAATGGTGGGTCTTGCATGTGATGTTAATGACTGATTTCAGTTCTTCAAATGTTGGCGTAGAAATATTAATTAATATATTATTAATTTATTAAATTTTCTGCTTTGGTGTTCTAAGTAATTTCCTATAAATAGGGTGCTTATGTTAGAATTGAAAATCACACTAGCTGAAGTTTTCTCTCTATATATTGTCGAAGCGTATTCTTGTGAGTATTTTGAGTATACTTTGAGTATTCTTTATACTGGTGAAAGTTCGAGTTATAACTTTATATCCGATATTTCGAGTTAAAATCTTGTCTTTACGAGGTAGGGATATTATTTTTTTCGTAATGATATTATTTCTTCAATATCATTATCTTTGAAATATTGATCTGAAGGTTTTATCAAATTTGGAACTTTTGGTGTCGAGATACTTATTTACGTGTCTGGCCTTTATTCACGATATCTGATCTTATTCACGAATCGACCTTATTCATCGAAAAATAAAAAATTTTCTTTTCGTCCAAAATATCTATTCTAGATACTAGCTTTGATTGTATTCATGTTTTGATCATTCTTGAATTTTACACCACTATGATTATTTTTGAGGTATTTTTTTTGGACATGGATAAAACAAAGTACGAATCCTTAATCCTTTATCCTTGTCATTTTGTTTCACTGGATTCGTTTCCTTTAAAAATATTTTTCATCATCCTCAGTCTTAAATGATGATATTATTGAATATCTTTGGCCTGTAGTGCAAAGATGAATGATTTCGATGAATATCTTTGGCCCGTGAATGCAAAAGATGAGCAGTGTTTAGATGAACATGACCAATGATGAATATCCTTGGCAAATAGTGCAAAGATGAATATATGATTCAAGAGGTGCATTGATTGATGTTACTGAGGATAAAAATATTGATGATGGATTTGTTAAATTCATAGATATTAGTAGATTTCATCTTCTACGTAACTCTTCTACGAATTAATATTTTCCGCTGCGAGTATTGATTTAAAACTTGTTGTCTATTGTATTCTATTAGATTTTTTCCTGTTGAAGACTAACGATAATTTGTTCTGTATTATCTTAGTCATAATATTCTTTACTGGGCTAGTTGAGTTCATCCTTTTCCTTTTTGTTCCATTTTTCTTCTCAAGATGCGAGAATGTAGCGAGTACGAGTCGGGGTATGGAATGATGGTTTTAGAGAGTTGTTTAGTAGTCCTCACCATTTTTATAAAATAATATATCAATAATTATGATGAGGATTTATTTGTATGTGGATATTGTCTAGATGACAATATCTGTATTTAAACTCACAGTTTATATGTTGTAACAATAAAGTTGTAGTTATTTACATACCATGTTATTGGCGACTCGGAATGGGTGATGTATATCTATTTTGGGCGCCACGGTTGGTATCGAGCTTAGGGATATGATCTCTGGCGGAGATCGGGAATAGAACTAGGAGGGAGAGACAGGTAAATCCTTGTTAGTGTGTCCTACCTAAGCTTATTTGTTAGTCGGTCATAATATAGGGATAATATGTTATATGTTAATTTATTTGATTAACCCTTGTTTTGTGGCGAAGATTTAAAATGGCATCCAAAAATGTTGAGATAAGCAATGGAGCACGAGGAGACCGTTGAGTCTCCACGGATCAATAATCGAGGATAATATGCAACTGAGAGGACAATAATCCTCATGAAAATAATAACACCAATAAAATGGTGAATGATGGGATGGTCGAGGCTTTTATGCAATTCATGCAACAACAACGGTGACGAAGGCGCATCCAAAATCTGAGTAGAAACATTGATAACTCTTGACCAGTCACGCATTAGCGGTTTAAGGAGCAATTCATGCAACAATGGCGAAGCGCGCCTCCATCCATAATACGGTGGAAATTGTAAGACCGAATTTTATGAAATAAAAGTATTCAATTTTTCTTATAATTACAATTCAAGTAAATGGTTAAATTGATAAAAAGTTAAAGTTAAGGGTGATATATGAAATTTTTTTTTCAAAATACATGATGGTTATAAAATATTCATTGTTGTTTAAAATATTCGTTTGGTCGTGGAATATTAAATGCATTGGGGAATATTAAATGCACTGGCAGCGATCTTTATGTGGGCCCCATAACTTGAAGCGATTGGAGGAAGAAAACGCATGAAGAATAAGTTGTTTATAAATAATTGGCGTAGTTGTTATCGTCAATCTTGTTGGATTACGGTTGGGTAAAATAAAAATGTCTGCGTTGTTGCACGGATGGGACCGCAGTGATTGCACCAATTATTGATTCTTACGTGAAGGCCTTTACTCAATAATTGTTACGGTAATTCTTATTCAATATTTTATTTTTGATTCAATAATTGTTGCGTTGATATTTTATAATTGTCATTTACACAAGATTTTTTCATTAATTATCGGATCAATAATTTATATTATTTGAATAATATTATTAGATAGCATTATTGGCAAGTCTAGAAAGTTACGTCTAAAAGAGGTTTGGTCACCTAATTGCTACATGAAGTAAGAAATTCTTATTGGAAAGCCCCGCTTTCCTCAAGGCTGCACTGGTTGTCAATAATGTTTTCTATAATATTATTTGTGAATAATTAATTATTGATTTTTATGATGAGAAAAATATTCATTTTATGTGGATATAGATGGAGAAAATTTTAATGTGAAAATTATTGAAAATTGAAATTTTATCTTTTTACGATAAAATAATTCATTTAAATATATTATTATATTTTAATAATATAATAATGGTGATATTTTTACAACGAATGTGGGATATATGAGTATCGAGAAGGAAGGGTATTTTTGCAATAAATGTTTAAAACATGTTAAACATGCTCTGGGACCCATTTCTTGGTGAAATTTGATTATAAATTGTAAAATCGTGCATTTGTGGATTTCGGTCAATTTTGTTTGGAATTTGGAAAAACTTTCTTACGCAAAGTTGTAGAGAATTGAATTTCCTATAAAAATTCGCGAGATTCGAATTTTCTGATAAAAGGGCTATTTATTATGAATTATTGAAGTTCCGAAACTCTTGAAATAATTGATTTTTGGAAGTTTAAAATATTTTTATTTACAAAAACGTTTTTTTCATTTGGTTCCCTCATTTAGCATGTGCAAGATGGCTGAGTTCAGATTTTAGAATGTGTGCGTAGAAATTTATATAATATATTAATATTATATTAAATTTTCTGCTTTGGTGTTCTAAGCATTTTCCTATAAATAGGGTGCTTAGGTTATAATTGAAAATCACACCAGAAATTGAAGTTTTCTCTCTCTATATTATCGAGCGTATTCTTGTGAGTATTTTGAGTATACTTTGAGTATTGTTATACGGTGCAAGTTCGTTCAGCGTTATTCCAGTCAGAAGTACTGCTCTTTTGAGGTAAGGGATAATAAGGGATTTTAAAGGGTTATTATTTAGAAATTCTTCTGAACCTTCAAAAATTCTGAAAAAATTTGAAATGATAATTTGATGAGTTTTGTTGATTGTGTCCAAAAATGGCGATTTTTGGATGTATAGATTAAGAGTTTTGAATTTTATGAGGAAAGACTATTTTTAAAAGAAAATCCTTATAACTCCTTGTGGTTAACTCCAAAATTGATGAAATTTTTATTGGGAGTACATATATATAATATCAGTATACCCTATGAATTTCAAAATTTTTGGATAAAATTACAATTTATGATAAATATCCCGAATATTCTAAATTGGTTTTGGCCATATGAAAAATAGTAAATGAATTTTAAAAATTTTGAGAAAAATATATATTCAATATGGGACTATATTATTCTAAATCTCAGTTTTTAAAACTGATTTGATATTTTTCATGAAAATGTTCTAGTTATGAGTAAATGAATTAAATATGTTTTGTGAAGTAAGAAAATTAGAAAATAGGATTTTATGGCTTGAGAATCATATATGAGGTATATGCAGATTTTTGATAAGGGTTTTGGTTATTGATGATGAGATCTTTTGAGTTTGGCATTTTAAGATGATTAAATGCATTTATTAGTAAAGTGTAAACAATTAAAATAAATTGTTTATAAGTTTAAGAAATGACTAAAATATTGTGGTAGTATTAATAATATTAGATTATGAGATTATTAGGTGATTTATAACATTTTTATTAAGTTGTTATGAAATCATTGATTTATGAATCTTACTCTTGAGATTAAATCTATATGTTGATTATATTATTTTTATATAACATTTTTATAACCCTAATGATGATATTTCTCTTTGACTTGAGTGTAAAGATGGATAGATTATTGGTATGATCGTGACTATAGGTTCTCTTTGGCCAGTAGTGCAAAGTTGAATTGTTGATTGAGGTATGATCATGACCATTGAATTTATAATTGAATATCTTTAAGCTTAAGTGCAAAGGTGAATTGATCAACATATATGGTTATAATTATGGTTTATATAAATTCGAAATGATTATGTATTTCTTTGAGATATGAATATCTTTGGTCCGTAGTGCAAAAATGACTTGTTGATGAATATCTTTGGCACAGTAGTGCAAAGATGAATTGTTGATGAATATCTTTGGGTCGTAGTCTGAAGATGACACAGTAGTTGAATATCTTTGGCTTTGTAGTGCAAAGATGAATGTTGATGAATATCTTTGGCCCATAGTGCAAAAGATGAATGTTGATGAATATCTTTGGCCGTAGTGCAGAAGATGAATTTATTAGTATGATTATGAGCGAGAACTGTGATTTGGTATAACCATGATCTTTGATATTTTCGTAAAGACAAGTGATGAAAATTATCTTCGTTCCGAATGAGAAAAGGAATTTAGAACAACAATTACGATTATGAAGTTATACATGTGATTGTGGGCGAGAAATTGTTGATTGATGTTACGAGGATAAAACATTGTTGGTGGACTTTTAACATGGAGAAGATAATAGACTTTATGGTCTATTCGACTCTTCTAATGGAGTGCTCGTTCATTAACTATGGTTGAAATTTTTATCATCTACCGTATGTTCTAAATCTCCGATTTATTATTGATGAAGGCTATTGATAATTTAATTATCTTTAGTCATGATATTTTTTTATCGAAGTTAGTTGTGCTTCACCCTTTTTCTTCACAATTCTTTTCGGGTAATAAAAGTGTAAATTTGGGTCGAAATGGGGAATAACAAGGAATAGAATCGGTGGTTTATAGATGTTGAGGGTGAGGTGAATTTAACTTGGAAGGGTGTTTTGTCACTATCATACAAGATGTCTAATGACATAGAACCTCGTGTCATCATAAGACAGGGTTGTGCTCATCCACTTGCTGAGTATATCTACCAGCACTACCTATATGATCTTGGAGTCTATTTGAAATTAATGCTCAATTAGAGACAGTAGAGATAATGATATGCCAAGAGAAAACTCACCATTGGGAAGAATATGATAGCAATCTTCTCGTTTTTCTTTGGGGTCTATTGGGTCAACCAAGGATAATTATGTGGCCATATGATATCTATCATAACCTATACGCATGGCCTCCCATGTACGAAGGTTTCTTTGAGCACTTCCCAAAGATTCTAATTTTTAAAAAGCAGTTTTCACTATACCTTTATGTAAGGTGCATTATGAAATTTCTTTGTCACAGGTTGGGACATGAGTCATGATTGATATATATTTGTATCCAAACTCACAACATATGTGTTGTTGTATTTTCTACAAGGCAATTGTTGTAATAAAGTTGTAGTTGTTTTACTTTGACATATATTTGGCGACTCAAAATGGGTTGGATGGAATGGACCTATTTTGGGGTCGTTCTGAAAATGATAAAGAACGCATCATCCATCACGATCAAGCGATTCAAGGAGTTGGGACCACCAGATTTCCATGGAAAACCGGATCCAATCAAAAGCGCGTAAACGTGGGTCAAGCAAATTACCAAGATATTCGATGTCTTGGGATGCGGAGAACAAAGGTTCCATTCGCCACCTTTATGTTTAAATGGCGAGCGCGATTCTTGGTGGGAATCATGAGGCGTACCATCCATTTGTCTTTCGGCGTGTCTTGGGAGACGCGTTTGAAACTATTTAATGACAAATACTTTCCCGAAAGTGTTCGTTATATATGAAGGAAGTGGAGTTTATTAGATCGGAAGCGAAACAACATAATCGTGTCTCAAAGATGCGGCGAAGTTCATGGAGTTGTCGGTTTGCACCTCATTTGGTGGAAAATGAGGAACGAATGACGCAGATATGTTTCGAGGGGTCTAAAACCCGAGATTTGACAATATCTTATCTCTCATAAATTTTCTTTATATTCAGATGTTGTAAAATGTGGCTCAATTATTAGAGCGTGATAACGAGTATGTTCAACCGAGGGACCACAACCAAGGTTATATCGATGGATGGTGATCGTCGAGCGATGATAACCAAGCGGGGAAGAAAGAATACGGACAAAGGCGGTAACCACTCTCGGGTGGTAATCGTGGCCATGATAATAGGAGAGGTGACTCAAGTGGACATTTCAAGAAGAAGGTTCAACAACGACCATGTGAAAACGTTAAGCGCCAAAGAAGAATCGGGTTCGAGGAGGGAACGACCACCGGTCGTATCTTACAATCACGGGAAAGAAGGACATATCGGTCAAACCGCCTACAACAGCTTCAAGGTATCTTATAATTATGGAAAGGAAGGACATATCGCTTTCATGATTATGCAGTAACAAAACATAGTTCAATGAGGGACGGTGACTCAAAAGGATGTCCCAGGACAAGCCAAAGCCGGTAGTTTAAGAGAGAGCATTTTTTTTTGTGACGAGGAACTGAATAAAATTATCACGGGTAAGTTAATCATAAGTTCTTGCGAAGTCTATACTGAGTGTTGAATCTGGGGTTCTACTCACTCTTTTATTTCACCTAGTTGTGTTCAACGTTTAAATTTGACTCCGGAGAAGTTAAACTTTGACTTATTGGTTGAAACTTCGTTAGTAGGAGCCTTCATTACTTCTACTATTTATAAATCTTGTTTGATTCAAATCAACACTTTCACGTTACCTGTCGATCTTATCTCTTTGAAAATATTTGCATGGATGTGTTTTTTGGAATCGATTGGTTAACTACTCATCATGCTTTTTGTAAGGTTTTTAGCTTTCATACTCCTAACCAACCTATTATGCGAATTCAAAATAACCAAACCACTAAAGTCAATCATTATCATATCAAGCCATAAGTAAAGAGCCCCAAGCCTTTCGTTGTTGACTTCCTTGTGTGGAATGCACAGAAGCCAGACTTTTCGTAGGAGACGTTGTGAATGACGATGGCAAGTTGTTAGTATCAATGTGACGTGTTATCCAAGTTTTGGATGAGAGTCACGAGCTTTTGAATGACATTTCTATCGTTAATAAATTTTCTAACGTAATCCTGATGACTTCCTAGCCTACCCTAGAGCGAGAAATCGAATTTTGTATTGACCAATACAAAAACCTATTTCCTAAACCCTCGATATTTCTTTAACTAAATGAACGTATCATGCGCCAAAGACGTTGGCTCGAGATATTGAAGATTATGATCGTACCATTCAATATTATCGTAGAAGAAGCGACGTGGTAAATGTATGGCGGGTTGAGTAGAAGATCGTTATGCGTTTACAAGTGCGATGTTGATAACACAAAGACTCATTTCAGTATAACTTAAAAATGATGAAGATAGAGTTAAAGACTCTAGGAACTCACGTGATGATATCTGAGTAGAATCGACTTTAATCGATAATGTTAAAAGCCGCTCAAGCTACTGACTGAAGGTGATGAATATAAAGAAGAAAGTGCAAGAAGGCGTTATTCTAGAAGTAAGAGTCAATGAAGAAGAAAGCTCAAACCTTCGATTTATTAATTCATACTCGATCGAGTAGAAATCGTGGCCTATAGACTCGCTTTACTACCAAGTATGTGGCGTGTTTATAACATTTTTTTACGTCATCGATGTTACGTAAATATGTGGACGACGAATAACATCATTGAGTTAAAACTAGACGAGATAAATTGAAGACTTAACGTCTGAAGAGGTACTGTCAAGATCTTGGATATGAAGGAGTATGTCCCCACGTAAAAAAGTCATACCACATGTTAAAGTTTTGTGGAGAAACCATGTTATAGAGGAAATGACCGAGAGTTGGAAACGGAAAAAAGCGAGGTATCTTCATCTTTTTGAAACACTGTGTACGTCACGCCAATTTCGAGGACGAAATTTCATAAGGAGGGAGGTTGTAAGACCTCGAATTTTTTATAAATAAAATGGAATTTCCTTTATTTATTATTTTGAAATAGTAAGGGTTGATTTGATTAATGTGGTTAGTTATGGGTAAAATCATAAATTTTACAAAATAAGCAAAGTGGTTATAAAATATTCATTGTTGTCGGGAATATTCGTTTGGTGAAATGTGGAATATTCAATCTCTGTCGGGGAATATTAAATGATTGGCAGTATGCGACCATGTGTAGCCCCATAACTTGGAAGATTGGAGGAAGAAAATGACAAATATAAGTTGTTTAAAAATAATGGCGTAGTTATTACAGATTTACTGTTCGTTGGAATACCCGGTGGTTAAAACATGTCTGGCGTTGTTGCACGATGGCATACTCAGATTGCACCAATTATTGACTCTTACGTAAGAAGGCACTACTCAATAATGGTTACTGATAATTATTTATTCAAAGATTTTATTAATTGTTGCGTTGATATTTTATATTCTTTGTTGTTTGATAATTGTCATTCTGCGATATTTTTCATTATCGAAGCGATAATTCATATTATCTGAATAATATTATTAGATAACATTATTGGCAATGTCTAGAAAGTTACTGTCAAGGAGAGGTTTGGTCACCTAATTGCGCTTGCCAAGATGGGAGAAATTCTTATTGAAAAGCCCCCTCTTTCCCAGGAACCTGCATGTCATCGATATTGTGATTCTGTAATATTATTTGTGAATAATTAATTATTGATTCATATGATGAGAAAAATATTGATTTTATGTGGATATAGATGGAGAAATTTTTAATGTGACAATTGTTGAAAATTGAAATTTTATCTTTTTCGATAAAATAATTCATTTAAATATATTATTATATTTTAATAATATTATAATGATGATATTTTTACGATGAATGTGGGATATATGAGTATATGTGGAGGAGGAGTATTTTTGTTACCAAAATATTTAAAACATGTTTTTCATGTCTGGTGGACCCCATTTCTTGATTTGAAATTTGATTATAATCACATAAAATCGTCTGCATTTGTGAATTTCGGTCAATTTACATTTGGAATTTGGAAAACTTCCTTCTGCAAAGTTGTAGAGAATTGAATTTCTTATAAAAACTTGCGTGATTTGAATTTTCTGACAAAAGGGCTATTTATTATGAATTATTGAAGTTCCGAAGCTCCGAAATAATTGATTTTTGGAAGTTTAAAATAATTTAAATAAGAAAAATGTTTTTGGCATTAATGGTGGGTCTTGCATGTGATGTTAATGACTGATTTCAGTTCTTCAAATGTTGGCGTAGGAATATTAATTAATATATTATTAATTTATTAAATTTTCTGCTTTGGTGTTCTAAGTAATTTCCTATAAATAGGGTGCTTAGGTTAGAATTGAAAATCACACCAAAAACTGAAGTTTTCTCTCTCTATATTGTCGAGCGTATTCTTGTGAGTATTTTGAGTATACTTTGAGTATTGCTATACGGTGAAAGTTCAAGTTATAAACTTATATCCAAAGTATTCCGCTTGTTAAGTATTGTCTTTTCCGAGGTAAGGGATATTATTTTTTTCATAATGATATTATTTCTTCAATATCATTATCTTTGAAATATTGATCTGAAGTTTTTATCAAATTTAAAACTTTTGGTGTTTGAGATTCTTATTTACGTATCTGACTATTCACGATATCTGATCTTATTCACGAATCGACCTTATTCATCGAAAAATAAAAAAATTTCTTTTCGTCCAAAATATCTATTCTAAATACTAGCTTTGATTGTATTCATGTTTTGATCATTCTTGAATTTTACACCACTATGATTATTTTTTAGGTATTTTTTTTGGACATGGATAAAACAAAGTACGAATCCTTAATCCTTGTCATTTTGTTTCACTGGATTCGTTTCCTTTAAAAATATTTTTCATCATCCTCAGTCTTAAATGATGATATTATTGAATATCTTTGGCCTGTAGTGCAAAGTTGAATGATTTCGATGAATATCTTTGGCCCGTGGTGCAAAAGATGAGCAGTGTTTAGATGAACATGACCCGGTCGATGAATATCCTTGGCTCAGAGGTGCGAGGATGAATATATGATTCAAGAGGTGCATTGATTGATGTTACAGGGATAAAAATATTGATGATGGACTGTTAAATTCATAGATATTAGTAGATTTCATCTTCTACGTAACTCTTCTATGAATTAATATTTTCCGCTGCGAGTATTGATTTAAAACTTGTTGTCTATTGTATTCTATTAGATTTTTCCCTGTTGAAGACTAACGATAATTTGTTCTGTATTATCTTAGTCATAATATTCTTTACTGGGCTAGTTGAGCTCACCCTTTTCCTTTTTGTTCCATTTTTCTTTTCGGGAGGCGAGAATGTAATGAAGTACGAGTCGGGGTATGGAATGATGGTTTTAGAGAGTTGTTTAGTAGTCCTCACCATTTTTATAAAATAATGTATCAATAATTATGATGAAGATTTATTTGTATGTGGATATTGTCTAGATGACAATATCTGTATTTAAACTCACAGTTTATATGTTGTAACAATAAAGTTGTAGTTATTTCTGTACCATGTTATTGGCGACTCAGAATGGGTGATGTATACCTATTTTGGGGGCGTCATAGATTACATTCCTTCAATTTGGTAAAAGATTGAACCAAGCTCTTTAATTTGGGGGCATGTTTATTTTTAGGGCTTCCTACAAGATTCAAATCTATTTTAATGGCGGGAATGATGGTATTTTACTTAAATATCTTCTTACCTCACATGCTTTAAGTTTTCCGGTGAAGATTTAACCGAAAAAATGAGTGGAATATGTATTTAATGGAAAAAAAAATTAAGGTGCAACTCGATTTTTGGGAAAAAAGTTTTGGGGTGCAAATTATAATTTAGACAAAATTATACTGTATTTTAAAAATATTTATGTTAAAAGCCAAAGGTTTGAATTATTTATTTTGCCAAAGGCTTTTGATTCAATGATGTTCCAACAGAGAGCTAGGAGAGGATATAAAGAAATGAATTCTTCTTTTGTTCTACCAAAACGGAGAGGCGATGAGATATAGTTTGGAACAGGTAACCTGAACTCGTTTTTGAGAGGTTACGATTGTAAGACCCCAAATTATTAATAAATGAAATTTTATTTCCTCTATTTATCATTTTGAAATAGTAAGGGTTGATTTGATTAATGTTGTTAGTTATGGGTAAAATGCGCAAATATTTTAAATAAGCAAGTGGTTACTGTCGGGGAATATTCGTTTGGTCGTGGAATATTCTTACTTGTCGGGAATATTAAATGCGATGGCACGACCTTGTGTGGGCCCATAACTGAAAAGCGATTGGATGAAGAAAGCGACAAAGATAAGTTGTTTATAAATAACGAGCGTGAAGTTATTCACAGAATTATCTTGTTGGAATACCCGGTGGTTAAAATACGATGTCTGGCGTTGTTGCACAAGATAGCACCGGTATTGCACCAATTATTGATTCTTACGTGAAGAATAAGCACTTTTCAATAATTATTACGAAGAATTCTTGTTTCGAAGATTTTATTTTATTGATTCAATAATTCTTGCGTTGATATTTTATATTACTGTTGTTTGAATAATTGTCACTACACAAGATTTTCTATTATCGAAGAATAATTCATATTATCTGAATAATATTATTAAAAACTTTATTGGCAATGTCTAGAAAGTTACATGTCTAAGGAGAGGTTGGTCACCTAATCATGCTGCATGAAGAAGGAGAAATTCTTATTGAAAGCCCCTCTTTCCTGGAGCGGCTACAGTTGCGATCTTGTGATTTTGTAATATTATTTGTGAATAATTAATTATTGATTTATATTATGAGAAAAATATTGATTTTATGTGGATATAGATGGAGAAAGTTTTAAAGTGATAATTGTTAAAAATTGATATTTTATCTTTTACGATAAAATAATATTTTATTATATTATTATAATATAATAATGGGGATATTTTACAATGAATGTGGGATATATGAGTATATGAGGAGGAAGAAGTATTTTTGTTGTAAAGTTGTTTAAAACATGTTAAACATGTTGGTGGACCCATTCTTGATCGAAATTTGATTATAAATTTATAAAATCGTACATTTATGGATTTCGGTCAATTTCTTTTGGAATTTGGAAAACTTTCTTCGCAAAGTTTTAGAGAATTGAATTTCCTATAAAAATTAGCGAGATTCAAATTTTCTGATAAAAGGGCTATTTATTATGAATTATTGAAGTTCCGAGGTTCCAGAATAATTGATTTTTAGAAGTTTTATTTATTTTTATTAATAAAAACGTTTTTTATATGTTGTGGGCATCTTTAACATGTGCATGGTAGCTGAATTCAGATTCAAGATACGGGCATATGAATTTTGTTTATATATAATATTATTTTATTAAATTTTCTGCTTTGGTATTCTAAGCAATTTCCTATAAATAGGGTGCTTAGGTTAGAATTAAAAATCACACCAGAAACTGAAGTTTTCTCTCTATTTCTCTCTCTATATTATCGAGTATATTCTTGTAAGTATTTTAGTACTTTGAGTATTGCTATACGGTGCAAGTTCTTTTAGCACTATATCCAGTATTCCAATCAGAAGTACTATTCTTTCTGAGGTAAGGGATGTTATTTTCTTCTCAAATGATATTATTTCTTCAATATCATTATGCTGAAATATTGGTTGGAACTTTTTATCAAATTTGGAACTTTTTCATGTGTGGGTTCTTATTCACGAGTTCTTATTCATAAGTTACTATTCATGAGTACTTATTCACTTAAACATGATGATCTTTTTTGTGAAATTTCTATCTTTTAGTGTCGAATTCTTATTCACGTATATAGCACTTATTCACAAATCTGACACTATTTACCGAAAAAATAAAATTTTCTTCTTTTTGTCAAAATATCTATTACGGATACTAGCTTTGATTGTATCCATGTTTTGATCATTCTTGAATTTTACTCCACTCGGTTATTTATGAAGTATTTTTGAACTTGGATTGTTTAAAGTACTGAATCCTTAATATTTATTCTTTTGTTTCACTTGAGATTTGTTTTTTATAAAATATTTTAACCATCCCCAGTCTAAAATGATGATATAATTAAATATCTTTGGCTTGTGGTGCAAAGATGAATGATTTCTGATGAATATCTTTGGTCCGTAGTGCAAAGATGAACAAGTGTTTAGATGAACATGACCAACTGATGAATATCTTTGGCCCGTAGTGCAAAGATTACTATTTAATTTAAGATGTATATTGATTGATGTTACAGGGATAAAATATCGATGATGGACTTTTAAATTCATAGATGATAGTAGATTTCATTCTCTCTAACTTAACTCTACTAATGAATTTTTTGTTTCATTGCAGTTGTTGATCTAAAACTTGTTGTCTGTTGTATTCTATCGATTTTTCTGTTGAAGACTAAGGATAATTTGTTGTACATTATCTTAGTCATAATATTCTTTCTTTGAAATAGTTGAGCTCACCTTTTTCCTTTTTATTCTATTTTTCTTCTCGGGAGGCGAGAATATAAGCGGGAACTAGTTGGGGTGTGGAGTGATGGTTCAAGGCAGTTGTTTTAGTAGTCCTCACCATTTTGTAATATAGTGTATCAATAATTGTAATGAGGACTTATTTGAGTGTGGATATTATACAGAAGACAATATTTGTATTTAAACTCAAAGTTTATGTGTTGTAAGTATTTTACAATTGACAATTGTATTAATGAAGTTGTAGTTGTTTCGCATCATGTATTTGGCACTTTCGAAATGGGTTGGATGGAATGGACCTATTTTGGGGGCGTCACAACGTTGTTCTTTCTTTATTTAAAATTATTCCTTCGATTCTTAAAAATAATTTTAGATTCGGATTCGTTATCGAACTAAAAAAGTTACTGGATAGATGAATATGATTATATCATTAAATATAATAAATTTTAAATATTAGTATTTAACATTTATTAAATATGCATAATAGATCAATACTAACTCTATTTGTACTTGGTTAACACTTCACAATTCAACTAAATACATAAATAAATGAATAATATTATAATATAAACATTAACATTTAGTTCATAAGAATAAAACATACTCGCTAAACTCAATATTTTTCAACACCAATCATTCAAGTATTAAATTAAGGGAAACACTATTTTTTATATGAATTTTTTATATTTCTATATGGCCCTTCTCACATGAAGGTGAGACCCACTTTTTCTCATGTGAGAGAAGATTAGTGAAAATATCAATTTCTTTAAATGAAATATGAAGAAAATATTCCAATAAAAACTAAAATTATGAACTAATTCGAATTAGAAGATAGTTAACAAATGTGTAAAAATAAATTTCAATACAAATCTTTTTATAGAACGCGTTGAGAGAGTATTAATTATTAAATAAATGAATAATATTATTTTAATTATTTTATAATATATATTACATTATGAATATTCTTATATACCCACAATTTAATTGAAAAGATTAAAATTTTAAAATCAGGACAACATATGTGTATATGAATTATATTATATTCAAATAAAAGGTCTTCAATATTAATTAATTATAGTAGTGGAATACGACTTTGACAAATAAGGCCTCTAAATGGAACAAGAAAGCTGAAAGCCCAAGTACTTTTTCTCCCTTCTGTCAGTTTATAGCAAGCAAAGGGAACCGCCCAAACCCGTGACCCGCCTACTGATTAACTGGTTGAACGGTTGACCCTCCGGTTCGTCGAGGTTGGGCGGGTTTTAGCCTAAAACGATTTTATAGTACAATTCGGACCGGACTATCAATTGGTTCCGGTTCTAACTGATCCAACTGGCGGTTCAGGTCTGATTTTTACAACATTGCGTCAAAAAGATGCGTACAATTTTTTTTATCCTTAAAATGATGGCAATAAGTACTAGCTAAAGTACATAAATTAAATGACATGCATATCACTGTAGTATAAAAAAATAAAAATAAAAACAATTATTTTATGTAATCCTGCGAGGTTACTGAGGATAGATTTAAAATTTTATTTACACTATTCTTTTATTTTATCTTTATATTTCTTAATTTGTGTAAAAATGTACTTAATCTATTATTTTGAAATAGAGAGTATAAATTATTATCAACTTTTAAAACTCAAAAATTAATAAGATTCATTAAAAATTTAAAATAATTAATATTATAATTAATTAGTAGTACTTAATTTTTAAATAATTTACAAGATTAAGATTAAATGGACTTATGTAAATTTTAAATTTAATTAAAAAAACTAATAATGATAGTGCGTAGTATTATATATGTAGGTAGGTAGGTGACTAATACATAGCAATAAAATAAAATAAAAAGTAAAAAGCTCATAAATAAAGTAGTCATGTATTCAGTATTTGGTGTGTGTAACTGTGTAAATTAAACGAATCGAGTTGAGTTGAGTATTGACCTGTTCAGATTTGGTTTATAAAATTTATCGAGTATAAAATAAAGTTTGATTGAGGTTTATTTAAATTTATCGAAATTGAAGACGATTAAAATTGGTAGAACAATTTGAACGAATATGATCCGAGTATTAATAGAAAATTATAATTTAAAGAAGTTCAAATAATTTATCGAACTTTAAAATTTGCTCATATTTGACTTATTTATATTTTGAATCGAACTCGAATCGAATCTGAACGGTTGCTCATTTTACGGTTTTAGATGTGTGCATGTGGAATCATATTGATACGGACCAGACGGTAGAGAGAGGGTTCGGAACGTGTAAACTTTACAATGGAGTGGGTGTTGGCTGTTTTCTATGTTTGTACATACGTAACATATATGGCCTGGCCTCAATATCTATCTTTACAAAAGAATAAAATATATACATATCCTATAAATCAAATTAATAAAGAAGCCTCTTAGTTCCTCTACATCGATCTTAATTAATTCATACGGTACAACTATATATAAATAGTTGAGGGGAAATTAACGTAATTAATTAATTTAACCTAAGAGCTCATCAGACCTCAGTTATAGTAGGTAAGGCGGGCCTCCATGAGCGTTGATGAGAGTCAAATTCACGGCTAACGTTGATCAAATGAGCCACCACCTCCTGTACCGATAACCCTTGGCCAGCTTGGACATGATTTATATTACTCCTACCCAATACTTCCTCCAATTGCTTTCTTGTGATCTTTATCTTCACCTGATCTAATTTCGTCGTCCTCGTCGTATGTGCTTTGTTAATTATAAGATCATTATGTGATGACAATAATGATCCCAGATTTTCTTCGATCTTGTCGTCGGAGTTATTATTCAAATTTTTCTTGCGGCTGCCGGAATGGAGATTATGATGATCTGAGGTGGTCGGAAAGTCGGCTCCCCAGTCATCACCACCCCATTGCATGGAGGATTCCTTTATAATGCAGTTTCCCATATCTTCTCTTCTTTCTTTCTTTCTTTTTATGTTGAAATTTATGATCGATCGATCGATGAATGTGAGAGAGAGTAAATGATTTAGGAGGTGAAGATATATATATACACAGAGAGAGATTGAGAGAGAAAAGTAGAAATGGTGGGGAAATTAAGCGTAATTGATCGTTGGCATGAGAGAGATATGGATAAACATTATTTATAATTTATAATGGTAGTACATAAAGAAGTTGATCGTTGGCATGAGACAGAAAGAGGTATGGATAAATATTATTTATAATTTACTCCATAATGGTAGTACTGACTATTGTTATAACATAACATGGATGTGTGTTGTGTGGGTTTGACCTTTTCTTTCTTTCTCTGTTTTAATTTGGTTTGGATTGGAGGGACGTTTTGGTGGTAGGGACGCGTCTTAGCTAATTCTTCCCACTGCGCTCCCTCCATTCTTTACTTTCTGACTAATTCTTCTGGAATTAGAAATATTCATATTTGATTCAAAATGATACTAAAATGTAAATCATGTTCAAATACATTTTCCCTACTAATAGTAGACTATAAGCGTTATATCCTTATCTACTCTATATTCATAAAGTGAATTCAAGTTATGTTTACTTTTGTTTCAAATTCTCTAGTAATAATTGTTATATTTTAAAAATATTACTGTTTGTCTACTAACTGTTGTTCTGATTTTTTTTTTATTATTATTATTTGTTTTTCTGTTTGAAATGATTATCTTTTAATTTTTTATATTATAATATTTTCATTATTTGTAAGAGTTTACACTGCTAATATATTTTAATCGATTTATTTGAATGTTTGATAATAAAATAAAAAATTTCCTATCACAAAATATAAATGAATACAATTATAATTAATTTGTAATACTCATACTTATTTTGAGCGTACTTATTTTAAGATTTAGATTAAATTATGGGGTTATAAAAAAAAGAAGAAGATAATTTTGAAACGTGAATTAGTGCTTAACCCGTATGTTAATTTGGTGGCACTATTATTAATAATGAGTAATTCACGTACCAAAGTCCAAAAGCATAGACAACCTTAAAAAAATAATTAGAGTCAACGTGAAAAGTGGATAGGTATTATTGACCGTCGATGGGCTTGGCCAATTAAACCAGCTACTGACTATTGAGCCGTGAATTATTCAGCGACGCACCGCGCCAAATACGAGCCGGCTAACGGACAAATGAATCGACGCTCCTAATTTGTCGGTCTCTGTCAATTAAGGTGTGAAAGCGGTTCGGGGTGGAATCTCTGCAAATTGGAGAAGTGTATAAAGTTGGTGCTCAGTGTGAACGCGGATGGGACAATGGAATCAATCAGTTGGTATTAGCTACTCTAATTAATTTGCCCGGTCAGGTGTGAGTCGTTGTATTTATCTTTTAACTTTAATCAAATCTATCTATTGTTTCATCTCTTCCCATTTTACATGTCATTTTGTGTTCTCCACTTAAAATTTTGACATTTAATTTTTTATTTAATTTTAAAATTTATTAATGTTAAGTATAAGAGGTCAAATATCAAAAATTTAAATAAAAAACACAAGGAAGACATATAAAATGGGGACTAATAATTTGCTCTTTGTCTCATGTCTTATTATTTACTCACCTTCACTTCACCTCCCTCCGTCCAATGTTTTTAGAACCGTTCATACTAATTTATATTATATTTAATATTATACAATCTTTCTCTTAATTATTGCGCTTTTTAATTATTATGTATTTTAAATTGTGCAGTGCGATTTCAATTGATACAATTTCGATTTCAAAATCATTTGAAACAAATAAACAATCATTTGGAACATGTCCTAAAAAATATCATCCACTTATCATACAAACCACAACAAAGACTAAAAGAGGGGTATAATGTAATAGATAAGAATGCTTTTCTGGGTCTATATTAATATGGGTCTCATGGCTGCCTTTGTCACATGGCTAGAGTCTAGATTCCAAACCAAATCAAGCCATTTACTGATCTTGTGAACAGTTTTCTGTTGCCATTTACTGATGTTGTCGGCTCAGGCGATCCCTGAAAGCTTGCACTTGAACTGTAATGGCTGCAACCAAGTCTCAATAGCAAAAGCCTGGAGACAAATTTTTTATACTTTATTTGCCGTCAAAATTATTTCTACAACTATAGAAGTGAAATATGCACTTGCGGAAATCCTAAAATGTAATTATATATACATACAAACTATAACAATTCTTAATTCTCTCTGCTGAGATTTTTGTTTTTGGCAGCTGGATTACTTAACCTTCTTAATTAGATGTTACTAACACTCTTCAGCATATGTTTGGTGCAGTTTCGGTTTTATGCGTGCGATTTTGGTCAATAACTAAATTGAAATTGTAAATTTGGTTTTCAACCTACTTAAAACCGTCACATACACCGGAACAATTGGTGCGCTTTTAATTAGTACATTTTGTGCGGTTTTTGGTGCGATTTCGATTTCAATTTAGTTCTTTGCTCAACCCTAATGGGAATGAAGTGGAGGTAAGATCTGACATTTCGATAAAATTTAATAATTATCACTATTTTCACGAGTAATTTATATCAATACAGAATTAATATTTTGTCAAGTTTTTAAATAAAAAATTAATTTTAATTATATTTATAATAATACATACATAAAAATTAATCATATTTAGTGCATACATGATAAAATTAAAAAATTTAAATAATATATATATATATATATATATATATATATATATATATATATATATATATATAGTTATATACTAATCTCCATTACTTTCTTTCTTTAATTTGTCCTCAATTCATTAGATACTGATTCTACACGTTGGGTGTAGTTGCTCTTTCCTCCTGTTGGGTCGTGATATTTCTTCTATTTGGGCCGAGTAAATTGGGCTCATTTATCAAATTAATCTATTGGGCTTTTATAATTAAGTCATGGAGTTCGTTTTGGGTCCAAATTCTTCGAGTTATCTTTATTTAATCCTATAGACCAAAGATTGCTTCATTGGATTAACCCATCGGGTCACTTAATATCTATTACTTTGACTTGTAATGATGATATAGCATGATAGTTGACCAAGATATCTGCCATGCATTAATGTGGATGGGATTATAGTGGTACGGTGGTGTGAATAAGTGGCCAAAAGATAAGATAAGTTTCATACGATCAAGAAACCCATCAGATCAAGGGGATATGTCAGATGGTAGTGGGTGGCACAGTAATCCAAGCAAAGATATTATTTCTTGGTGAGTAAGTCTTCACAAGGAGGTACGTTTTTGATATATATACATTCACACAACTGATAATAGGGAATCTATCTCATCACACTAGATTTTATCATTCTCCTCAACGAACAGACACATCTTACTCTTACGCTGAAGCTATCCCCATGGTCCGTACCGTCAAAGCTTGTGGTGTTTGTCGTGTTTCTTGTCTGCGGATTAGGACGTCTTTCGTGATTGGGGCGTGGAGAAAGATCCCGGCGTTAACATTGGCGCCAGAAGGAGGGCTCTCGTTACAGTGTTTTGAGTACTTTTCAATCACGTATTGTGTTTTATTCTATTCATTTTCATGGGAAAGAGTAGAACACTTACACTCAAGGGATGGAGTAATGGTGTCGTTGAATCGATCATCATGAGTATCTGTCGAAAGATCGTTTGGGACCAACCATAAGTGTTCAATGCTAAGACAAACGTCAAATCACACCAAGATTCTTGGCCAGAAGGTGGGAGACAAAGCGAAGCATAAGCTAGTATTCTAACGGAGAAAAGATCTCGGTTATGGTCGGAACGGGTAGAAGGCACTTCGCCTAGAACTCGATAATGAGATGACCAGGATGTAAAGGCTTCCCTATTTGGCTAAGATGGCGTATGAAGCGGATAGAAACCATGGAAGTCTTGGTGAAGCGGCGTCGAGGATATAAATTTGAAGCGGATGGCTCGGATGACGAAATTGAGAGATGAAGAGCTCGGTATGTTCAATCCAAGAAGCAAGGGCATCGGAGTGGGAAGGAGCCCGCTCTTTCGTTCGTAGGAAAAATATCTGGTAAATAAGGAAAAAGAAGGTCCCAAGCCCTACTCCTCGGAGATTAAAAGGACTTATCACCTGCCCAATTCCGTAAGGTGGAAGCGAAAGAAGAGGTCGATCGAGGATCGCACTCCGAACATGCAAAGAAAGTCCTTGTCGTTGCACATTCTCGCCATAGTGCCTTGGGTTCAAAGGCGAAGTATATCTAGAGGACATCTCCCAGAGAGTCTCTTGAGGGCACCCCTACTGTAGACACTGCCTCTTGAAAAGCCCTCTAAAGTTGAAGGTTACATTGAAAGAATCCGGGATTGCAACTTTATAGGAAGAAGGGTCACGGAGAGAGAGGCATCATCACAACCGTAAGCGTGGAGTATCTCGTTAAAGAATTGAAGGAGCTTGGGCGAACCACAAAGTCCGGAAAACCAAAAGACGCTTCGGAAAGAAAGCGTCCTTTTTTCCGCAGAGATTCTTAGAAAAAAGTGATCCTACCAAGTTGCCCCATATCGAGAGTTATGATGGATCGGGAGACCACTTATGACCATAGTCAGTGGTTTGGACCTTGCTCATGGATTATTATGACTTGACGATCTTGTCGCTAAATGCCATACTTTTGTCACAACTCTTAAAAGGATGCCCGATAAAGGATGGGGACCTTACCCTCCGGATTCAATCTCGTCACGGGAGGACATGTGCAGAAGTTTCATGCTCATTTGGGAGCAACAGAAGAAAAGGAAAACCAACTGGTTCATTGGCTCAAGTTCGCAATCTTCAATGAATCTTTGGGCCGATGTATGAAAAGCGGTTCAGAAAGCGATCGGCCAAGTGGCAGACTTGAATGATCTACAAGCTGTGGGACTGTTTCAAAACGGGCTAGATCTGGTTAAATCAGAAAAGTTGGTGAAAAAACTTATGTTTAACCACCCGAAGAGTCTCGCCGAAGCCTTTGACAAAGCTAAAGGCTATATCGTGGTGGAAGAAGCCATGAGCAGCCTCAAACGTCCTTCAGATCGGCTTAAGGAGACAGATCGGGACAAAACCGATGGGGATCAGAAGAAGAATGAAGGAAATAAAACCGCCAATCGTGATGGGTCAATTCAAGAGATACAACAATTGGAAGCGAGGGTGGAGGACGTTCGTCCGCTTCCAACCCGTAGAGTAAATAGGACGACACTTTCACTCAACGCAGATGAGTACATTATCTTAGATCAGATCAAAAATCAACCTATCTTCGAGCCACCATGAGATAATATTAAGCCCGAAAAGGGAATCCTCGCAAGTATTGCGATTACCATCAAGCTTCGGGTTAATAAACGAACGATTGTGCGCTTTAAAAGAATTCATTGAAAGAAAGGTACAAAAGTGGGGCTTTAGTTCAATATGTAGGTCGCCAGAACTAATCAACAAAGCGGAGGATCGAGGACTGTCTCGGCAACTCAACCGCTTCAAATAAGCATTCTTAGCTCGGACAACTCACGCGAGGCATGTGATAGATGTCATCATCTGGGGTACTTCTGGCAAGCTCATTGGAAAGAAGCGCTTTATTATTTGGATTCGGTCATGTATCGGTGGCGGTACCTTCCCTCAAGACCGACAGACCTATCCGAAAACGGTAATCTCCTTTATTGATGAGGATTACCTTGTAAGTCATCGAACCGCATGAGGATCATTGGTCTTATTTGCAAGTGGGTTCGATGGATATGAAGCGGATGATGGTAGATAATGGGTCTTCAGAGACATCCCGCACGCCCACGCTTATCGAAAGGATGAATCGGACAGACGGAAGATGGAAATAGGCAAGAGGCTCCTCTTTATGGTTTCAAAGAATGATCCAATTAAGGTGGCTGGGACCATTGAACTACCAGTCATATTTTTGAACGGCCCCTCAACAGGTGGAAATTATTTGCAAATTTTATGTTGTGCATGTAGATTCTGCTTATAATGCTATTTTGGGGAGGCCCACTTTAATTGCTTTAGTAAGTCAGTAACATCAATACCTTATTTCAAAATCAAATTTCCTACGTCTCATGGGGTTGGGGAGGTGAAAGGAGATTTGGATCTAGCCAGGAGGTGTTATCAAATGTCATATTACTTGAGAGTGGGGTGTCAAGCAAAAAGGCGTAACATGGCGATAGAGATCGAACCCTTTACCGAGAGTAGTTCCGAACCGTTGGTCCTACCAGCTGGAGAAACAGAGGAGATAGAGCTTATCCCGGGCAAGGGGGACAAAACGGTGAAAATAGGTTCGGGCTTGCCGGAACCTCTCCGGACGAACCTCGTAGAGCTCCTGAGGAGTTATGTTGACATCTTCGTATGGGAACCTCAGGATATGTCGGGAGTAAGCAAGGATATTGCTGAGCATCGATTGGAAGTAGACCCGTAAAAGAAGCCAGGTGCAGCGAAGAAAGGATCTTTTGCACCTGGCGCTTAACGGATCATAGATGAAGAGATTGCAAAACCGCTGGCAAATCGACTTCATCTTTGAGATCGATTACCACGCTGTGGATGGCTAATGTGGTACTGGTCCAGAAACAGAATGGCAAATGGCGAGTCTGCATCGATTATACTGATCTAAACAAGGCTTGTCTGAAGGATTTCTACCCGCTGCCCCACATCGATCAACTCATTGATGCCACTTCGGGGTATGCTTTGTTAAGTTTTATGGATGCATTCTCTGGGTATCATCATATCTCCATGTGTAAAGAGGATATCTTTGAGGCGGCGTTCATTACGCATCGTTCGGTATATGCCTATAAGAAAATGACTTTCTACTTCATCAATGCTTAGAGCCACGCATCTGCAGGATGATGAACCATATCTTCATATATCAACTGGGCATGAACATTGACGTGTATGTGGATGACATGATTGTCAAAAGCATGTTGGTGCATAAGCATTTGGATGATTTAGAGGAATACTTTCAGACCATTCGTCATCACAATTTAAGACTGAATCCCACTAAGTGCACTTTTCGATGCCGAAATTTGGAAAATTTCGGGTTATCTTGTCGACGAAAGAGGAATTGAAGCCAATCCAGAGAAGATTCAAGCGATCCTGAACATGAAGACTCCTCGATCATTTAAAGATGTTCAACGTCCCCGACCGGAAGGATTGCGTACTTTCTGCGAGGTTCATTTCAAGTCGTGAGAAAGATGTTTACTGCTTTTTGACACATTGAAAGAAGTAGAAGAATGCAAAGACGTTTCAATGGACTTCGAAGTGTGAAGACGCCTTTCAGAGTATCAAGTCCTACTTATCTTCGGCGCCTTTGTTAGTGAAGCCCGTTCCTGCCGAGCCTCTATTTTTGTACCTAGCAGCTAGTTCGTTGGCGATAGGAGCGGTTTTGGTGTGTGAAGTTGGGGGTAAGAAGCACCCGGTTTATTATATAAGCCATGTCCTTCGGGATGCTGAAACAAGGTACCCAAATGTTGAAAAGTTTGCTTTTGCTTTAATAACTGCTAGTCGAAAGCTTAGGCAATACTTTCAGGGTAGATTGGTAATAGTATACACAGATCAGCCTTTGAAGAAGATTATGGGCAAACCAGAGGTATCGGGGAGACTAGCTGCATGGACGATGGAGTTGTCCCAATTCTTTATTGAATATCATCCCGAACCGCCATGCCATCAAAGGCAAGCCTTGGCTGATTTTGTGGTTGAATGTTCGTTTTGAAGGTGATGAAGTCGCGGTCGAGGTCAAGGATCCGACAAAGCGATTCTTGGTTTCTTCAAAGAAAAAGAGAGTTCATGGACACTTTGTATGCATGAGATGAGTGCTTCTACTTTACACATCGCTGGAGCGAGGATTATCTTGACCAACCGAGGGATTCAAAGTCTGACGAGTAGCCATCGATTTCAATTCAAGGCGACGAACAATGAAGGCTGAGTATGAAGCGATCTTGCGCAGGGTTCTGATTAGCAAAAGTCTTGAAGTTCGTAGAATAGTCATCTTCATGATTCTCGCTTAGTCGTTAAACATTTTTCCGGGGAATACGAAGGTTTCGAGGTCCGAGAATGATCAAGTATTTAGCGAAATTGAAGGAATGGCTTCAGATTTCCAATCCTACGAGTTTCAGAAATCGAGCGTAACAATAATTCCATTCTTGATGCACTTGCCCACTACTAGCCACTGCGGATGTTAATGTTTTGAAGGATCTCGTGTACTTGGAAATTTTGCAACATCCTAGTGTTCATCATGAAGTGGTAATGTGCATTGGCCAAACCAACTATTTGAAGTTAACTCCTACACCGAATATTTGGCTGATGACGTCTTACCTTCGGATCAGATGCTCGCCAAGAAAATTAAGTACAAAAGTGCCAATTTTGTTCTAATTGATGGGGATCTTTTCCGGCGGCCTTCTCGCTCCATTATTAAAATGTTTAACTCATCCGTTTTTGAATATGCTTCCCGAGAAGTTGCATGAAGGCATTTATGGCGCGACCATATGGTCGCTAAGTCATTAGCCTATAAAGTGCTTCGTCGAGTATACTTCTTGGCCTCTTATCTTCGAGAAGCAATTGAGTATGTCAAGAAGTGCGAGAAGTGCCAACTCAATGTTGATACTTCATCACCACCGAAAGAGCTATACTCGATCTTATCTCCTATACCCTTCATTTATCTGGGGGTTGATATATATCGGGTCCACTACCAAAAGCAAAAGGTCGGTCGGTTTTGTTATAATTAGCTATAGACTATATGACCAAATGGGTAGAAGCAAATCCACTTAGGTCAATAACGGAACAGGGGTGTTTAAAATTCGTGAAATAATCAGTGGTATTCCGTTTTGGAATTCCTAAGGTGGTGGTATCGGATAATGGACGTCAGTTTGTGGGGTCGAATTTTGAAGCATTTTTGGCAGAATTGGGGATCCAAAGAAAGACTTCAGTGGCTCATCCTCAGTCAAACGGACAGGTTGAAGTAACCAACAAAACGGCTGGCGAATGGGATCGGCGTAGGTTGGACAAAGCTAAAAGCGAGATGGCCGGAGGAGTCTAAGTGTGATATGGGCTTATCGAACTACTCCCAGGACTACAATGGGGATTCACCTTTCGGACTGGCTTATGGTACTGATGCCTTAGTCCCAGTTGAAATTGGATCTCCAAGTCTTCGAGTTAGTCATTTCCAAGAGATCTACAATGAAGAAGGGTTGAAGACCAATCTTGATTTGCTGGAAGAAGTCAGAGAGATAGCCTTAATCAAATTGGCGACTTTATCGTGAAGAAGTGGCTAAGCATTATAATAAGGGGGTAAAACTTGTGATTTGAAGTAGAGATTTTGTCCTCGGAGAAGTCGAAGCATCTACGCCTCAAAATCTGGGAAAGTTGATGCTAAATTAGGAAGGACCATATGAAATCACCGTTCAAGCGGGGACTTATCGGTTGAAGGCATTAGATGGTTCGAAGAATCAAAAACACTTAGCACTATTTGGCGCAGCTTAAAAGTACTTTCATAGATTCAATGTCAAGACATCGAAAGTCAGAATATTTACATCATCCTCAATAAAAGTTTTTCTTTTCTCTCAAACAAATTTTATCTCTCATTGTCTTTTCGGTTCATTGATGTTAGGAGGTTGGGAGGACTTGCTTGCGACCATTCGATGGTAACCTCTTCTTGGAGTGGTCCTTATGAGTTTGTCGGCCCTTCGTGGTAAGCAAACGTCATTGGTGTTAGGAGGTTCGGGAGGACTTCACGACCATTCGATGGTAACCTCTTGGCGGTGGTCCTTATGAGTTTGTCGGCCCTTCGTGGTAGGCAAAAGTCATTGGTGTTAGGAGGTTCGGGAGGACTTGCTGACCATTCAATGGTAGCCTCTTCGGCAGGTGGTCCTTATGAGTTTGTCAGGCCCTTCGTGGTAGACAAACGTCATTGGTGTTAGGAGGTTCGGAAGGACTTGCTGACCATTCGATGGTAGCCTCTTCGGCAGGTGGTCCTTAAGGCATTGTCAGGCCTTTGGGGTAGGCAATTATCGCCACTATTGACATTGTCGGGCCCTTCTGGTAGGTAATTGTCGCCACTTAGACCTTGTCGAATATCCCTTCGTGGTAAGCAGTGTCATCTTCAAGACATATCGAATGAGCCCTTCGTGGTAGGCATTAGTGCGACACTTAAACTTCGTCGAAGCCCTTCGTGGTAAAGTAATGTTATCTTTCGATGTTATTAGCCTTTTTGGGTAAACAAACTCACGATAAAGCAGATCCGTCTCACACTTGATGGCCCGAATGAGTATCTCCATATTTTATTACACGAATTTTTTTTAAGTGTTGAGTTCGTAATGCCTCGTTCTTTAAATTCACTTTATCTGTTATATGACATGCTTAATTGTTAATTAGCAATTTGAGTGAAATCCTTGAAGGGGTTTTTTGTATATTTGTCCCTATAAATTCATATTGAAGTATTGGCAGGAAGTAAAAATATACTGAAGTCATAAGGAAGAAGGTCACTTTTTATTAATACTTAATTTATTTACAAAAAGGGGAAAATAACAGAAAATCTTTACAAATATTTTTTAATAAAACCGAAGAGAAACAAAGGAAGCACCCTCATCATCTGAAGAGTCGAGCAAGTATGGATCTAAGTTGGCTTTGATCGATTTTTCTTTACTTACGACTTGGTACCGAGCTCAGCTTTCCTATGAATCCTCATTATTTCTCCATTAATTTCATCCGAGTTCCGTCTACTTTTCGTATATCTCTTTAGAAGAGCATCACTCAAAGGAGGCCCAAGGTCCCGAAGAGCCTTGAGTTCTCGAGTTCTTGTTCGATTGCTCGAAATGCCGCCGATATTCATCTGACGGGTTTCTTCCGCCTCCGAATTTATGGATCGTCTTGGTCAAGATCTTAGCGTCGACCTTGACTCCTTGATCTTGTTCATCCTTAGTTCACTCCTCCGAACCAAGTCGACGCTCATATTAACGATTTCAAAGATTTCGTGCTTTAGTCGACTTCACCTTCTTCCTGGAGGCCTTCACATCTTCCTTGGCTTGGGCCAACTCTTTACAAGTCCTTCATTGGTATGAAGGATGCCTTCACGCTTGGGTCCTTTCCCGGCCAAGGCGGACTTCGGATGGAATTCTCCTTCTTGGCCCTCTTCTTGGATTCACCTCGAGAGATCTTGGACGTAGACGCCCGAATCGACATTTGCTGTATGTTCGATTTACTTAATCAATTTTCGATATATGAATCTGAAGATAAGTATGGAAAGCGAGAGGGAGGGAGAGCCATTTACCTTACCAAGTAGCTCATGCCTTATTAAGCAAGTCCCCATTCGTCTTATTCCCGAATCGGTGGTCATCGGTCTCATGAACGAAGGCCTCAAACAGATTGAAAGGGAAAGTTTGGCGTTGAATCGGGGCCACATAGTTAGCGAGCCTATGGCATCTTCTTGAAATTCGGTGGTCGTGTGTGTCTGGAGGAGAAGGCCGTGGTTGACTACTGAACCCATGAGGATCCGTATATCGCTTTGGGAAAGGAGATCGAAGCGGTATAGGCTCGAAAGTTGAAGAAGAAGGGGGAGGTTGAACTTTGTTGTTGTCACGTCCGAAGGTTGTTTTTTTTGATAAAGAGGGTCACTTCACCAACTCGGCTGATCGTGTTTGGGTTTCGGTTGGGGGGAAAATTGTTGAAGTTGGAGGGACGCGGAGTTCTTCGGCGGTGAGGGGACTTATTTTTTATCTTAATTTTTTGGCACGAAGGACTTTCGCCCGATCGTGTAGAGGTATGTCAAGTAGACTCCTCTTTATTGGGGCTGGTTTAGAAGGTGTGGTAATAGGGTCATTTGGAGGAGTTGATTGTGGGTTTGCTTCGGGAAGAACCTCCTCGTCGCTTTCAGGATCTATCTCGCGAGGATAGTTACGGCCTTTAGCGACTTTCTTCCTTCTACGAGTCGGAGGGCTTCTTGAGGAATGAAAGGCTCGTCGCTTGGCTTCGGGCTCATCATTTCGAAGGGGGGTAGTTGCTGGGTCGGAGGCAGGAGGATCAGTTCGGGAATGCTCTTCGGTAGGAAGTTCTTCATTAGCTTCTGAAGTCCTCCCCGCCAGAAAATCTCCCAAATCTTTCACTTAAAGCGAAGTTGGTTTGATCGAGATCTGCGCAAATAATCACATATTAAAATCCTTGCCACATAAATACCTCCAAAATTATATTGCGAGAGATATTCAAAACTTACATTTATGATCATACGGCCCAGAGCTTGTTTGGTCGTGAGGTAAAACTCCATTCTTGTGGAGGGATCTTCTTGAGAAAATCTCCCATTTCCTCACACGCCTTTGAGAATGTCACTAAAGTCGTGAGATCCAGATCTAGGGTGGTCCAATCTGGAAGAGAAGAGATCTACGGTCGAGTGATGAAGAACCATTTCTCGTGCGGCGACCTTTGTTGCTCGAAGGGTGTCTCATCGAGGCCTCTTCTCGAATTTAGAGTTTGGGCTTGGAGATTGTTTGCTCAAAGATCTTAAACCCTCGCTCTCGAGATCTACCGTGAGAGAAAGGGTGAAGAAAAGGTCGATGATGGAGTAACCCCTAGCTTCGTGTGTAAAGGCAATGAATGCCAAGATGTGGATATAGGAATTGGGCACCAAATTGAAGCAAAGCCCACTCCTATGAACCCTAGGAGGGTGACGACAAAGGCGTGAAGGGGTAGTGCTGAATCCCTTTTCCGGAAAAGTGGCGATACGTGGCGACACCAAATTGCACTGTCATTTGGTACATTCGCTCTCCGGAGCAGAGAGCCCTATGGGCGTGGTTATGCGGAATTTGGTATCGAATCCGGAGGGCCCGTATTTCAGATTCTGTGACAATGGATGCAATGTTCGCATGAGGAAATTGTTCCCCATCCTTGAAGAAATCAGTAGGAAATGGTGGATTTGAACTCGAACCCTCTTGGTTAAGGTTTGAGTGGGAGGAAACTGGAGAGGTCTGGTTTGGATTCACCATTGTTAAGGTTTCGAAAGCTAAAGAGAGAATTTTTGAGAAGGAGAAGAAAGCTCAAAGGTTCGAATTTTAAATTAGCAGGTAAAACCGTCAGAATTGGTAAAGCTCCCCTTTTATACTAATTCTGCTACACAAGGAACGTAGGCGCATTAAATGTCGATAATGATGAGAATTGAATGGGGCGTGTTTGGGGATTTACCTTTGGATATCTTATCGATTGGGCCTCACATTTGGGTTTCTAATTATTGGTCCATCCTATTCAATTTCAATCCTTTATTGATTGGGCCTATTACTCTGGGCGTTCAGCCATTCCATGTCCCATTTCTTGCATTAAAGTGGGTATGCCTCAATTATTTCCTATTTTAGGCCTCTATTAAATCCTGATATCATGGACCGTTTATAGTTTTCCATTAAACATCTTGTTTAACAAAAAACTAGGGGGTAACGTTGGGTCGTGATATTTCTTCTATTTGGGCCGAGTAGATTGGGCTCATTTATCAAATTAATCTATTGGGCTTTTATAATTAAGTCATAGAGTTCGTTGGGCCCAGCTACTGAGTTATCTTTATTTAATCCTATAGGACCGGGTCGGTTCATTGGATTAACCCATCGGGTCACTTAATATCTATTACTTTGACTTGTAATGATGATATAGCATGACAGTTGACCAAGATATCTGCCATGCATTAATGTGGATGAGATTATAGTCGGCCGGCGGTGTGAACAGTGGCCAAAAGCAGTAAGATAAGTTTCATACAGTCGGCAAAACCCATCAGATCAGGGGGACATGTCAAATGGTAGTGGGTGGCACAGTAATCCAAGCAAAGATATTATTTCTTGGTGAGTAAGTCTTCACAAGGAGGTACATTTTTGATATATATACATTCGCACAACTGATAATAGGGAATCTATCTCATCACACTAGATTTTATCATCCTCTTGAGTTAACCTTGTGAACAGACATACTTACTCTTACACCTGAGCTATCCCTCGGCGGTCCGGCCGTCAAGCTTGTGGTGTTTATCGTGTTTATCGTGCAGGATCAGGACGTCTTTTGTGATTGGGACGTGGAGAAAGATTCCGACGTTAACACCTCCTATTGCATTGGCCCCGACCCCTCTCATGGTATTTGAATAAAAAACAAATAGGATTGATGTAAAATGGTTGCCTTTGCCCAGAGGGGAAAGTTTTCAATTAAATCTCATCTCATCTGGACAAGGACAAGGTTATATTTTTCATCTGGATTAATTGTTTTGACACAAACAAATATAAAAATTATAAATTAATATTATTATATTTGTTAATTTTGAATTTAAAATTTTATAAATTAACTCTAAAAAATCAAAATGTACTTGCATTGCATGCCATGGGAATGATTATCACGCTTCCTATAACTAATTATTTAATTAACTCAAAAATGTTTTGGCTGCTTTCTTTATTTGAAGGTGGCTGCCCAGTCTAAGTACCAATAATACTACTTTTTAATTGTATTTAAAATAATAATAATAACTGGTGAATTTTTTTATTTATTAAAATTAAACAACAAATCTGGGGTATAATTTATAAAGGAGCTACAAAATAGATGAGTAATATAGGCCAGGAGTGCAACCCATACAAAAGCTGAACTTGTCTGAGTATTAACTCGTGATAAAATTTACGGGTTTGGACGGACAATAATTAAAAGTATAATAAATTTAATTCGTCAAAAAAATTAATCAAAATTACACCCAGTATTATATAGACTTTTGACTGTTATTCTTTTTTGGCCGTCTCTCTGTTTGATTGTAGTCACCCGAGACGATTTCACAATTTCTTCTGCCGACTCAATCACAGGCATATCAATACATTTTATTGAATGAAATAATTAATTTTTAAGTTATATTAGTAGTATCTCACATATCAATACATTTTTTCATATATAATAATAGTCCTTTGCGTCAATTAAAAAATATAAATAAATAAATATTGTTGGAATGGAGGTGTATTTATTAATTAATGGTTATGGTTATAAAACTAAGATTAGATCTAACTCTAGAGACTAGAGCTGAGCTGAGCTGAGCTGAATCCATCATTTTTGTCTCGCCGCTAAAGCTTTCACTTTTAATTTGTATAGCAATACTAAAAAATTTCACCCGACTACTTCTACAGGGATCGGATTATTGGATGATTATTAGATATTTTTAATTTTATTTTAATTGAAATTTTAAGAGAATACAATATTTTAGCTGTAATTTGGATACATATACAAGAACAAGATTGTTCAGATTATACAACCCTATTTTGTATATATACGTAAAAACAATGTTTGGGAAGTCCAAAAAAAAATTAAATAATAATAAAAAAAGAACCGGTCCATTGAACCTATCTGCCAAGACTTGTTCTTTTCACCCATCAAAGTCTATACAATAACCACCGCCATGCTGGTGCACCTGGGCTTAATGCGTACCATTCATAAGATGCCACGTGTTACGTCGACGGTGCAGCCACTTGGTGTATCCCTCGGATACCCTTTTATTTCTTTTTTTTTTTTTTTTGTTACATTAACAAACACCACACTCACACTTGGACCAAATAAATTACTTCATCTTCTAATACTTATATAAATCTCAAATCAACTTTTAATGCATAATATTTTAAGTAATTGCAGTTGTATGTAAATTTTGTTTACTTTCCAAGAGTAAAGAGTAAAAGTTAATTGTGTACTTACTCCAATTTTTTTAACATTTTTCGATAAAGATTATAAATTTATTCTATATTTTTCACCAATTCTTCTTTCATAACACATATTTTACAAGCTACTTTAACTAAAAAATCATCCCATTTGCAAATATAGTACCAATTTAAAATTTCTAAAGTTGAAAAAATAAGTGGAGTAAAAAAATTAAACCAAAATATGCACTGGATAACAAGAAACAAAAAAAAATCATTTTAAGCTACAACTTGAAAAACAAATTCATAGTTAAGAAAAAAAATGACATTCAAACAAATAATAATAATTCAAAGTTAAGAAAGCATTTATAATAATCATTAATATATATATATATATATATATATATATATATATATATATATATGGGTAATTGACCATATATAGCTGTGTATGTCTTATTTGTGCACAGTCTGCCAAAACTACGTTGTTTTGACAGATTTGGTTTTAAAAAAAACAGCTTCTCTTTTCACAAATCAGAAATCAAAAATAAATATACCAAAACTGTAAGACCCCAACTTATTATAAATAAAATCGAATTTCCTCTAATTATATTTGTGAATAATAAGGTATTAATTTGATATAATTCTCCTACGGTTATGGGTGAAATGTGCAAATTTTGCAATATATCTGAGTGGTTATAAAATAATCATTGTTTGGGGGAATATTCGATTGGTGGTGGAATATTCTTGTTGTTTCGAATATTCGAACGCACAGCGGCAGATCATTTATGGGCCCATAATGAGAATAAACTGTCGGATGAAGAAAACGACAAGTTTGAGTTTTTATAAAGTTGTCGATACATTTTATTGATTCAATAATTCTGCGAAACAACTTCTGACTTTATTATTACAATAGTAAAGCGTGAGTTTAAATCTGATATTGCCATCTGAAGACAATATCCACATACAAATAAATCCTCATCATAATTATTGATACATTATTTTACAACAATGGTGAGGACTACTAAACAACTCTCCTAGAACCTTCATTCCATTTTACCCAGGCTACGTCTTCATTTATATTCTACCTCACGAGAAGAAAAAATGGAACAAAAAGGAAAAGGGTGAGCTCATTAGCCCGATAAAAGAATATTATGACTAAGATAATATCTGACAAAATTATCGTTAGTCTTGACGAGGAAAAAATATAATAGAATACAATAGACAACAAGTTTTAAATCAATATTAGCGGCGAAATAATAATTCATTAGAAGAGTTAAGTAGAGAATGCAAACTCTTATCTTACATGTATGAATTTTAAAGTTCATCGTCTATTTTTTTTATCCTGTAACATCAATCGATATATATACGGGATCAAATATTCATCCTTTTACCTTCTGAGGCGAGGACATTCACCGATTAATTCATATTCATCTAAACACTGTTCATCTTTTTGCTACTTTCATCTTTGCTACTGGCGAAGATATTCATCGAAAATCATTCATCTTTGCCTTTCTGGGCCAAAGATATTCATCATAAATCATTCATCTTTTGCCTTTCTACGGGCCAAAGATATTCAATAATATCATCATTTAAGGCGAGGATGATGAAAAATATTTTTAAAAAAGCGAATCGATTGAAACAAAATGACGAGGATTAAGGATTAAGGATTAAATACTTTGTTTTATCCGTCGAAAAATACCTCAAAAATAATCATAGTGGTGTAAAATTCAAGAATGATCAAAACATGGATCTGATCAAAATTAGTATCCTGATAGATATTTTAGACGAAAAGAAAAATTTTTATTTTTCGATGAATAGTCTTAAATATTAAATGAATAATCTAAAGTATCGTGAATAGTCTTAGTATCGTGAATAGTAACTCAGAACACCAAAAGTTCCAAATTTGATAAAAACTTGAGATCGATATTTGACATAATGATATTGAAGAAATAATATCATTCTGAAAAAAAAATATCCACTTACCTCGAAAGATCGATCTTAAGCTGGAATCTTTGGATATAGGCTATAACTTGAACTTTCATTGTATAGCAATACTCAAAGTATACTCAAAATACTCACAAGAATAAACTCGATAATATAGAGAGAAAACTTGATTTACGGTGTGATTTTCAATTCTAACTAAGCACCTATTTATAGGAAAATCTTTAGAACACCAAAGCGAAAAATTTAATATAATATTAATATATATTAAAATTTTTCTCATACTTTTACTTCTGATTCAGATTTCATTTAACACGTGTTTCATGAGAAACTACCAATGTAAAAAAAAAAACGTTTTTTTTTAATATAAATATTTAAAACTTCCAAAATCAATTATTTGAACTTGAACTTGATAATTCATAATAAATAGCCCTTTTATCGGAAAATTCAAATCTCGCGAGTTTTTATAGGAAATTCAATTCTCTACAACTTTGCGAGAAGAAAGTTTTCCAAATTCCAAGCAAAAATTGGCCAAAATCCATAAGCGGGTGATTTTAGAAATTTATAATCAAATTTGATCGATAAATGGGGTCCACAGAGCATGTTTAACATGTTTTAAACATTTATTACAACAAAAATACTCTTCCTCCTCGTATACTCATATATATCCACATTAGTTTGTAAAAATATCACCATTATTATATTATTAAAATATAATAATATATATTTTAAATGAATTATTTTATCGAGAAAAAGATAAAATTTTAATTTTCAACAATTGTCACATTAAAAATTTTCTCCATCTATATCCACATAAAATCAATATTTTCCTCATCATATGAATCAATAATTAATTATTCACAAATAATATTACGAAATCCAATATTGTGACGAGGGGTTCAGGAAGAGGGGCTCGATAAAATTTCTCTCTTCTTGGCGCATGATTAGGTGACCAAACCTCTCCTTGAGGCGAACTTTCTAGACATTGCCAATAATGTTATCTAATAATATTATTGAGATAATATGAATTATTGCTTCGATAATGAAAAATCTTGTGTAATGACAATTATTGAAACAACGACGATATAAAAATATCAATATGACAATTATTGAACGATAAAATAAAATCTTTGAGCGATAATTCTTTGTAACCATTATTGAGTAGTGCCTTCTTACGTAAAAATCGATAATTGGTGCGATCTGGTGTCTTCTTGTCTGACAATGGCGCGTTTCTTGTGTTTTTAACCACAGGTATTATTCAACGATGTAAGCGGTAACAACTTCTGTAGTTATTTTTAAACAACTTATATTTGTCGTTTTCTTCCTCGATCGCTTTTTTTCGTTATGGGGCCCACACATGGCATTTACTTGTAATCGTCTGAATATTCCCAAACGATCTGAATATTCCACGACGAACGAATATTCCCAAATGACAATGATGATATTTTATAACCAACTTTGCTTATTTTGAAATATTTGCGTATTTTACCCATAACTATCCACATTAATCACATCAACCCTTACTATTTCAAAATAATAATTAGAGGAAATTAAATTTCATTTATTAATTATTTGGGGTCTTCTGACCTCCCTCTCTTATGAAATTTAGTCCTCGAAATTGACATACGTACTGGTGTTTGAAAAGGTGAGGATACCTCGCTTTCATTTCCGTTTCCAACTCCCGGTCATTTCTTACATATAGCATGGTTCCTCCACAAGACTTTAACTTGTGGTATGACCTTCGTCGTGGGACATCTCCTTCTATCGAAGATCTTGTGGTACTCCTCATCGTTAAGTCTTGACTATCTCGTCCGTTTCTAACTTCGATAACGTGGTTGGGTCTTTCACGTATTCTGAAATGCGGATATGTGAAACACATTATGAACACGAGACATACTTGGAGGTAGCTTGCGAGTCTATAGGCTACATTTCTACTTTCGGTCGAGAATTTGAAATGGACCCGATAAATGCGTGGATTGAGCTTTCCTCTCTTTCCCGAATCTTGTAACTCCGCTTCCGTGGGGCAACTTCATGACAATCATGATCCCCCCCATACTAAATTCCCGTCCTTTCGATGAAGATCCATATAACTCTTTTTTTTCGATCTTGTCTTGGTTTGTATCGTTGTCGAATCATTTGGATCTTTTAGGTGATCATACGTCTTAACTTCGGGTCCCAACAATGTTCTTCACCCACCTTCGTCCCAACATATTGGAAGCGACACTTTCGTCCATATAATGCTTGAATGGAGCCACACTATACTTGCACGATAAGCTTTGTTGTTGTAGGAGAATTCCACGATGGTAAATACTTATCCCAACTGCCCTTGAAATCTAGGACCACGAGTCTTAATAAATCTTGAAGAGTTTGAATAGTCCTCTCGATTGTCCGTCCGTTTGAGGATGGTATCTTGCGGCCAGAATCGTAAATCCGTACCCATAGCTTTTTTGCAAGCTAACCCAAAATCTTGAAGTGAATCTTGGGTCGCGATCAAAAAACTATGGATCTTGGCATGCCATACTGACCTCTCACAATCTCATTTACATACATTTGAGCAGCGGCGTTCGAGAGAATAAGTCTCCGTGTATCGGCGAAAATGTGCGGACTTGGTTAATCTATCAACAATAACCCAAATAGCATTTATGCCTTGAGAAGCGAGTGGGAAGACCGTAACGAAATCCATGGTAATGTGTTCCCACTTCCATTTGAAATCTCAGTGGTTCTGATGGTCCCTTAGGCACTTGATGCTCGCGCTTTACTGCGTTGACAAGTTAAACATGTTGAGATAAACTTTGCAATCTCTCTCTTCGTATTGTTCCACCAAAATGTATGTAGAAGATCACGATACATTTTAGTACTTCGAGATGGATTGCAAATGGTGTATTGTGTGCCTCCATCATGATCTTGTACTTCAAATCGAGAATCGTTAGGAACCTGAAAGTGCAGAGTGGACTCGAAGTATTCCTTCTTCATCGATTCTAAACTTAGGAATAGCACCTTCTTGTACTTTCTTCTTCGTATGCATCGACTCAAGGGTTGGGTGGGCTTGAGCGACCTTAACTTTTTACTATTAAAGTTGGCTCTGTCGTATATCTTGACATCATCGCTTTTCGTTCCTGCATATGATCTTACTACTCAGCGCGTCATTACCGTTAAACTTTCGGGATGGTATTGAATAGTGTGGTGCGTAGTCTTTCGATAGCTCGAGCCAGCGTCATTGCCGCGTGTTAAGTTCTTTTGGTGAAGAAATATTTAAAGCTTTTATGGTGCGAATATATCTCCACTTTCTCCCCGTATAGATAGTGCCTCCGGATCTTTAAGCGCAAAAGCATTTGCTTGACTCTAGATCATGAGTAGGATAATTCCTCTCATATTCTTTAAGTTGTCGCGAGGCGTAAATATGACTTTCCCGTTTGCATGAGAACACATCCTAACCCTTTGCTGAGAAGCATCATTTGTAGATAACAAATCCATCCAAGAACGGATGGTATTGTTAGAAACAGTCTTAGAAATAAGTCTCTCTTAAGCTCTTGGAAACTCTTCTCGCGTTCTTCACTCGAAGCGAATTTTGTATCCTTAGGAGTTAAGCGAGTTAGCGATGGCGATTAGAAAACCCTTCCACGAATCTCAGATAATAACCGGTAAGTAAGCCAAAAGCTCGTCTTGATCGCGAAACTTGGTTGCTCCCGACTTTGTATTGCTTGATCTTGGCCGGATCAGCGGATACTCCATGTTTTGACACCACGTGCCCGAGGAATGCTACTTCCTCGAGCGAACTTCGCATTTCTTTAACTTGGCATAAAGCTTGTTTTCACGAAGCCTTTGGAGTACCGACTTGAAATGGTGCTCATGATCTTCCGACTTTTGGAATATATGAGGATGTCATCAATAAAAACAACAACGAATTGATCGAAATATTCTTTGAATACTCGATTCATCGTATCCATGAAAGCCGCGGGGAGCATTAGTCGATCAAAAGACATGACTAAGAATTCATAATGCCGTCTGGGGAGTTACAAAAGCGGTCTTTGGAATATCCTCGATTCTAATCTTGGTGATGATATCGAGCGAAGATCGATTTTTGAAAAGAATTGTGCTCCTTTACATTTGGTCGAACAAGTCATCAATCTGAGGTGAGGATACTATTCTTGATGGTGACATGGTTCGATTCCGATAGTCGATACAAAATCGCATCTCCGTCTCTTTCTTCTTTCTGAATAAAGCAGGAGCACCCCGAGGAGATGTCTTGGGGCAGAATGAAACCAGATGTCCAACAATTCACATAGTTGGACCTTTAACTCTGAAGTTCAATAGGAGCCATTCGATATGGGGTTTTAGAAATGGGCTTTGTGCGGGTTCAAGGTCGATAAAGAATTCAACTTCACGTTACGGGGTAGGCCAGGAAGTTCTTGAAAATCGTCGGGAAAATCGATAACAACGGGAATATTATTCAAATTTGGCGTGTCTTTATTCAAATCCATAACATGGGCTAAGAAAACTTGACATCCAGTTTTTTAATAAGCGAATAGCTTTATGATTAGATATAGCGGTGATTGATTTTAATGGTTTAGTTGCTTGAATTGAACAACGGGTTGTTTAGGAATATGAAAACTATGACACTTACGAAAACAATCAATTTTGGCATGATGAGTAGTTAACGATCAATCCTAAAATCACATCAAAAGCAAGTATCTTTAAAGAGATAAAATTTCGACGGGTAAGATAATGGTGCCAACTTGGATTAAACAAGATTTATAAGCGATGGATGTGATGAAAGTTTCTCTAACGGAGTTTCCACGAGATAGGTCAAAATCTAATTTTTCGGTCGAGTTTAAGCGTTGAGCACTGAGCGGGAGAGATAAATGAATGGGTATACCGGGTATCTAGTAAAGTATAAACTTCACAAGAATTTATAAATAAACTTACCGTGATCACCTCGTTTGGGTTCCTCGCATTTTGACCGATCCTGACAAAGCGCTCTTCCGAGGCAGATTGACTTTGACTTTTACGGGACGATCTTTTGAGTCAAAATCCCCATTGAACTAGGTTTATTCTGCGTGCGATCTCGGCGATATGTCCTTCCTTTCCACAATTATAGCATACACAGGCTGTTGTGGGCGGTTTGGTGATATGTCCCTCTTTCCGCATTTATAGCATATAATGGGTGGTGGTTCTCCTCCTTGGAACCGATTCTTCTTTGTACTTTATCTTCTTCACATGGTGGTTGTTGAATCTCCTCTTTTTAAAATCTCCTCTGACTTCGCTTCTTATTTTTCATGGCCATGATTACCACCGGAGTGGTTACCATTTTTGTCCGTCTTTTTCTTTCTCCATTTGGTTTTGTGTTGTTTTGTTGGCTTCTTATCTCTCGGTATGATCCACGATTGTGGTACCTCGGTTGGCCGTACTCGTTATCTCGCTCTCTAACAATTGAGCCTATTAACAACATCTGAATAGAGAAAAATTTATGAGAGATGAGATCTTGGCGTATCTCTGGGTTTGAAACCTCTCGAAACATCCGCGTCATCGTTCCTCATTCTCCACCAATGAGGTCTGAACACAGATAACTCTGCAAACTTAGCCTCGTCTTTGAGACAAATCGTGTTGTTACTCTCGGTCTAATAAACTCCACTTCCTTCGTATAGCGAACACTTTCGGGAAAGTATTTGTCATTAAATAGTTCTGAAAGCGTCTCCCAAGACATCTTTGTCTTGCGGTTGGATGGAGTGCAACTTCACAGATTCCCACGATGATGCTGCCTGCCACGGAACATAAAGGTGGCGAATGGAACCTTACATTCTCTGTGCATCCCAGACATCGAATATCTTGGTAATTTGCTTGACCCGTGTTTACTTGCCATGATCGGATCGGGCTTTCCCTTAAATTACAGTGGTCCCGACTCTTTGAGCTTGCTTGCATTTGTGACAACAAGTGAATTCTTATCATTTCCTCTATGTTTTGAACACGAGTCTCCTAAATGCGATTTTGCATGAGCTATGAAAAAGCTTACAAATATCCTCGTTCATCATCTACGCTCGGTGGTGTTGTTCACGGGAGGAACATTACCGACTGTTGCGTTCTCTCTCGTTGGTGAGTCTGAGCGTCTCCACGGTCTCATTTCCATTGTTAATATTCTCGATCGACATTCTCGAATCTTTGTCGTAAAACAAGGGTTAATTAAGAAATCAATATATCACATAATATCCTATATCTTGACCCATTATCAAATAAGCTTAGGTAGGACACCTTTAGCGAAGGATTTACTCGTCTCTCCCTCTGGTTACATTCCCAGATCTCATGGAGATCGTATCCTAAGCTACGATACCAAGCTGTGACACCCCAAAATAGGTATACATCACCCATTACGAGTTGTCGATACAGAGTGCGAAACAACTACAACTTTATTATTACAATAGTAAAGCTGTGAGTTTAAATCTGAGATATTGCCATCTGAGGCAATATCCACATACAAATAAATCCTCATCATAATTATTGATACATTATTTTACAACAATGGTGAGGACTACTAAACAACTCTCCTAGAACTTTCATTCCATACCCAGAGCTAAATCTTTCATTTATATTCTACGCCTCACGAGAAGAAAAATGGAACAAAAAGGAAAAGGGTGAGCTCATTAGCCCGATAAAGAATATTATGACTAAGATAATATCTGACAAAATTATCGTTAGTCTTGACGGGAAAAAATATAATAGAATACAATAGACAACAAGTTTTAAATCAATATTACATGGAAAAATAATAATTCATTAGAAGAGTTAAGTAGAGAATGCAAACTCTTATCTTACATGTATGAATTTTAAAGTTCATCGTCTATTATTTTTTTATCCTGTAACATCAATCGATATATATACGGGATCAAATATTCATCCTTGCCTTTCTGAGCCGAGGGCATTCACGATTAATTCATGTTCATCTAAACACACTGTTCATCTTTGCCTGGGCGAAGATATTCATCGAGAATCATTCATCTTTTTGCTTTACGGGCGAAGATATTCATCGAAAATCATTCATCTTTGCCTTTCTGAGCCAAAGATATTCATCATAAATCATTCATCTTTTTGCTTCTGGGCCAAAGATATTCATAATATCATCATTTAAAGGCGAGGATGATGAAAAATATTTTTTTAAAAAAGCGAATCGGTGAAACAAAATGCGAGGATTAAGGATTAAGGATTAGTACTTTGTTTTATCCGCGTCCAAAAATACCTCAAAAATAATCATAGTGGTGTAAAATTCAAGAATGATCAAAACATGGATCTGATCAAAGCTAGTATCCGAATAGATATTTTGACGAAAAAAGAAAAATTTTCATTTTTAGATGAATAGTCTTAGTATTAAATGAATAATCTTGTATCGTGAATAGTCTTGCATATCGTGAATAGTAACTCAGACACCAAAAGTTCCAAATTTGATAAAAACTTGGATCGATATTTGACATAATGATATTGAAGAAATAATATCATTCTGAAAAAAAAAATATCCACTTACCTCGAAAGATCGATCTTACAAGCTGGAATCTTTGGATATAAATTATAACTTGAACTTTCATAGTATAGCAATACTCAAAGTATACTCAAAATACTCACAAGAATAAACTCGATAATATAGAGAGAAAACTTGATTTACGGTGTGATTTTCAATTCTAACTAAGCACCTATTTATAGGAAAATCTTTAGAACACCAAAGCGAAAAATTTTATATAATATTAATATATATTAAATTTTCTCATCATACTTTGACTTCTGATCTCGATTTCATTAAACATGTGTTTATTCATGAGGCTTACAAAAAAAAAAAAACGTTTTTTATAATATAAAATATTTAAAACTTCAAAAATCAATTATTTGAACTTGAACTTCATAATTCATAATAAATAGCCCTTTTATCGGAAAAATTCAATCTCGCGAGTTTTTATAGGAAATTCAATTCTCTACAACTTTGAAGAAAGAAAGTTTTTCCAAATTCCAAACGAAAATTGGCCAAAATCCATAAGCGGGTGATTTTAGGTATATAATCAAATTTGATCGATAAATGGGGTCCATGAGCATGTTTAACATGTTTTAAACATTTATTGCAACAAAAATACTCTTCCTCCTCGTATACTCATATATCCCACATTAGTTGTAAAAATATCACCATTATTATATTATTAAAATATAATATATATATTTTAAATGAATTATTTTATCGAGAAAAAGATAAAATATTAATTTTCAACAATTGTCACATTAAAATTTTCTCCATCTATATCCACATAAAATCAATATTTTCCTCATCATATGAATCGATAATTAATTATTCACAAATAATATTACGAAATCCTGATATTATTGACGAGGCGGTTCAGGAAAGAGGGGCTTTCGATAAAAATTTCTCACTTCTTGGCCCTTGATTAGGTGACCAAACCTCTCCTTAAGCGAACTTTCTAGACATTGCCAATAATGTTATCTAATAATATTATTAGGATAATATGAATTATTAGCGATAATGAAAAATCTTGTGTAATGACAATTATTGAAACAACGATGATATAAAATATCAATATGACAATTATTGAACCAATAAAATAAAATCTTTGAGCGATAATTCTTTGTAACCATTATTGAGTAGTGCCTTCTTACGTAAAATCGATAATTGGTGCGAATCTGGGTAGTGTCTTCTTGTCTGACAATGCAGCGTATTCTGTGTTTTAACCACCAAATTATTCAAACGATTAATAAGCGGTAACAACTTCTGTAGTTTATTTTAAACAACTTATATTTGTCGTTTTCTTCCTCGATCGCTTTTCGTTATGGGGCCCACATGGGGCCCACATGGCATTTTAGCGTGTCAGTATTCCACGAATATTCCCAAATGAAATATTCCCATCTGAATATTCCACGACCAATCACGAATATTCTTTCAAAATAATGATGAAATATTTTATAACCATTAATTATTTGGGGTCTTTTTTTTGATATTTGCGTATTTTACCCATAATAGTATCCACATTAATCACATCGACCCTTACTTATTTCAAAATAATAATTAGAAATTAAATTTCATTTATTAATTATTTGGGGTCTTTTCCAAACAAAAATTGACGAAAATCCACAAACGGGTGATTTTACGGTTATAATCAAATTTCGGTCAATAAATGGGGTCCACCGAGCATGTTTAACATGTTTTAAACATTTATTGCAACAAAAATACTCTTCCTCCTCGTATACTCATATATCCTACATTCATCGTAAAAATATCATCATTAATATATTATTAAAATAATATATTTAATTTAATTATTTTATCGAGAAAAGATAAAATATTAATTTTCAACAATTGTCACATTAAAAATTTTCTCCATCTATATTCTCATAAAATCAATATTTTCCTCATCGTATGAATCAATAATTAATTATTCACAAATAATATTACGAGAATCACAATATTGATGATCGAGCGATTCTACAGGAAGGGGGCTTTCCAATAAGAATTCTCTCTTCTTGGTAGCCATGATTAGGTGACCAAACCTCTCCTTGAAGCGAACTTTCTAGACATTGCCAATAATGTTATCTTATAATATTATTCAAATAATATGAATTATTGATCCGATAATGGAAAATATTTATGCGATGACAATTATAAAATATCAACGCAAAGATGTCATTGAATCAAAATAAAATATTGAATAGTAATTCACGTAACAATTCTTTTTGAGTAGTGCCTTCTTACGTAAGAATCAATAATTGGTGCAATCTGGTATCTCTTGTGCGACAATGGCAACAACGCCAGACATTTACTTTACCCAATTTATTCCAATGATGTTAATCTGTAACCACTTACGCTGTAGTTATTTATAAAAACTTTAATTTGTCTTTTTCTTCATCCGACGCTTATTACATTATGGGGCCCACAAATGGTCTGCTTTGGCCATATACGAATATTCCCAATGAAAAGAATATTCCACGAACCAACGAATATTCTCCCAATAATGATAATATTTTATAACCACTTTGCGTATTTTGAAAATAATTTCATATATCACCCTTAACTTTAACTTTTATCAATTTAACCATTTCTTGAATTGTAATTATAAGAAAAATTGAATACTTTTATTTCATAAAATTCGGGGTCTTACAGATAGCATTATTGGCAATGTCTAGAAAGTTCTGTCAAGGAGAGGTTTGGTCGCCAATAAGGAGAAATTCTTATTAGAAAGCCCCCTCTTTCATGGGAACGACCTGGTTGTCATAAATGTGATTCTGTAATATTATTTGGGAATAATTAATTATTGATTCATATGATAAGGAAATATTTATTTTATGTGGATATAAATGTTGGATATTTTATTGTGGATAAAAATGAAAGAGTTAATGTTGAGGTGTTTTATCAGTATTTTTGTCGGAATGAATGTATTAAAAATTAAACCAGTGTTTTTGAGATATATTGTGTGAGTTATAATTTTTAACTTAAATAGTTAGATCGTTGTAATTTTTGTATATGTTATACATATATAAGTTGAGTATATGTCCACAAATTTTGAACCGTTAAAATGAGCGTATGATTTGTTATGAATTTTAAGAGGTGGTGATTCGAAATTAGGTTTATAAATGATTTTAGTGAAAAATTCTAGAATTGAGTGGGCCCCACTTGTGGTTGGAGAAGAAATATGCTGAATTTATTTCAAATATGGTGGGTGGGAATAGTAGTAGGTAAAGCCATCAGGTTGCAGGTCAAGTCTACTAACATTTTCCTATAAATAAAGGGCTAAGTTAGAATTAAAAATTACACCAGAAATAAGTTTTCTCTCTTTCTCTCTCTAGATTATTGAGTGTATTTTGTGAGTATTTAGATACTTTGTGAGTTTACTATTCATCGATTACGTTTCCTTGACCTTATCTGGAGATATTCCGATCGAAATCTTGATATTTTGAGGTAAGAGATGCTATTTTCTTCATATATGATATTATTTCTTCAATATCATTATCTTAGAAGTATTGATCTGAATTTTTATCAAATTTGGAACTTTTTGTGTCGGGAGTTCTTATTCACGTGTCGACCTTTTATTCACATATCTGACCTTTATTCACGAATAATGACTATTCATTAAAAAAATAACATTTTCTTCTTTTTGTCCAAGATGTCTATTATGGTTACTTATCTTTGATTGTATCCATGTTTTGATCTTTATTTTTGAATTCTACTTCAAAATTGGTATTTATAGTATTATTGATCTTGGATAAACTGTTATAAGAATCCTCTACTATTTGTCCTTCCGTTTCCTTTGGATTCGTTTTTTTAAAATATTTTTCATCATCCTCGGTCCTAAATGATGATATTACTAAATATCTTGACCAGAAGTAGGTGCAAGATAAATGATTAATCGATGAATATCTTTGGCCCGTAGTCACGAAGATGAGCAGTGTTGAGATGAACATGACCAACCTGGTGATACAAATGAATATCTTTGGCTGTCATTGCAAAAATGAATATTTGATTAAAGATGTATATTGATTGTTGTTACGAGAATAAAATATTGATGATGGACTTTTAAATCTTAGAAGATAGTAGAACTCATTCTCTAACTTGACTCTTACAATGGATTCTTTGTTTCATTGCGATTGTTGATCTAAAACTTGTTGGCTATTATATTTTATCGATTTTTTCCTGTTGAAGACTAACGATAATTTGTTGTATATTATCTTAGTCATAATATTCTTCTTTGGGCTAGTTGAGCTCACCTTTTCCTTTTGTTCCATTTTCTCGGGAGGTGAGATACATAGCGAGGCCAGTGTCGAGTGCGGAGTGATGGTTCTACAGAAAGATGTTTTAGCGATCCTCACTTATTTACGTAAAATAGTATTTGAATAATTATAACGAGGACTTATTTGAGTGTGGATATTATCTGAAGACAATATTTGTATTTAAACTTACAGTATGTGTTATCGTATTTTGCACGATAATTGTATTATTGAAGTTGTAGTCTGCTTTCTGTACCATGTATTTGGCGACTCAGAATGGGTGTTGTATACCTATTTTGGGGGCGTCACAAAAATGACGTAATTTTGACAGATTGTGCACAAATAAAACACATAATTGGGTATGACCATTATTCCCTAATTAGCTAATTCTTAAAAAAATTATCAAACAAAAAATACCCTTGAGACGACCCCAAAATAGGTCCATTCCATTCAACCCATTCTAAGTCGCCAAATACATGATACAGAAAACAACTACAACTTTATTACAATAATTGTTGTGCATATTACAACAACACATATACTGTGAGTTTGGATACAAATATATACCAAATGTGACACATGTCCCAACCATGGACAACACCTCACAGTGACACCTTACATAAAGGTATAGTCAAAAACTGTTTTAGAAACTAAAATCTTTGGGAAGTGCTTTCGAGAAAACCTTCCGTACATGGGAGACCATGCTTACAGGTTATGATAGATATCATATAGCCACACAGAATTATCCTTGGTTGACCAATAGACCCCAAAGAAAAAACGAGAAGATTACTATCATATTCTTCCCAATGGTGAGTCTTCTCTTGATTTATCATTATCTCCACTGTCTCAAATTGAGAATTATACTTCAAACAAACACCAAAATTTTATAGGTAGTTCTCGTAAATATACTCAGCAAGTGGATGAACACAACCCTGTCTTATGAAGACACGAGGTTGTATGTCATTAGACATCTTGTATGATAGTGGCAAAACACCCTTCCAACGCCTCTCCCTATATGATTCACCAAATATAACTACTAAAAGATGTATACAACATATTTGTCTATCTTTGTTTAGGAGAACTCCACAATTTAGAGACCATAGTTCTATTCCTTGTTACCCCTCATTTCGACCCAAATACACTTTTATTACACGAAAGGAATTGTGAAGCAAAAGGGTGAGCACAACTATCTCAGTAAAAAATATCATGACTAAAGATAATTAAATTATCAATAGTCTTCATCAATAACAAATCAAAGATTTAGAACATATGGTAGATGATAAAATTTCAACCATAGTTGCGGTGAATCTAACAATCCATTAGAAGAGTCGAATAGACAATACGATGTCTATTATCTTCTCCGTGTTAAAAGTCCACCAACAATATTTTATCCTGTAACATCAATCAACAGTTCTTTTCCACAATTATATGAATATCTCATAATCATAATTGTAATTCTAAATTCTCTTATCCATCCGGGACAAAGATAATTTTATTACACAAAACATCAAAGATCATGGTTATACCAAATCACGATTCTTGTTCATAATCATACTAATAAATTCATCTTTGCACTACTGACCAAAGATATTCATACGGATTCATCTTCGCACTAATCGCCAAAGATATTCAACAACGAGTCATCTTTGCACTACGGGCCAAAGATATTCATTAATACTTCATCTTTGCACTACGAGCCAAAGATATTCCTCAATAGTTCATATTTACACTACGGGCCAAATATATTAATATCTCAAAGAAATATTTAATCATTCCGAATTTATATAAACAATAATTATAACCATGTTGATCGATTCACCTTTTGCACTTAAGCTAAAGATATTCAATTATAAATTCAATGGTCATGATCATACCAGGTCCACAATTCAACTTTTCACTCATCGCCAAAGAGAACCTGAAAATGATCATACCAATAATCTACCCATCTTTATACTCAGTGAAAGAGAATTTCAACATCAGGGTTATAAAAATGTTATATATGATAATAAAATCAATATAATCAATATATAGTTTTAATCTCCAGAGTAATATTCATAAATCAACTATAATTTGGTTAGAAAAAGAAACCAATTTTGTAGTGAATAGTACCTGTGAATAGTAACTCGTGAATAGTAACTCATGAATAGTAACTCATGAATAGTAACCCTGACACAAAAAGGTAGAAATTCCATAATAAAATCCATACCAATATTTCGGTATAATGATATTGAAAGAATAACATTTCTTAAACTTATAAACAATTTATTTTAATTGTTTACACTTTACTACATAATGCATTTAATCATCATAAAATGCCAAACTTATAAGATTTCATCACCAATAATCAAAACCCTCATCAAAAATCTGCATATACCACATATATGATTCTCAAGCCATAAAATCATATTTTCCAATTTTCTTCCTTCACATAACATATTTAACTCATTTATTCATAACTAGTCTATTTTCATGAAAAATACCAAATCAATTCCAAAAATATTTCTTTTCTAGGATTTAGCAGAATATAGTCCAATATTGAACATATATTTTTCTTAGAATTTTTAAAATTCATTTACTATTTTTCATATGGCCAAAACCGCCGAATATTTAGACATTTATCATAAATTGTACTTTTATCCAAAAATTCTGAAATTCACAGAGTACACTGATATTATATAGATGTACTCCCATTAAAAATTTCATCAATTTTGGAGTTAGCCACAAGGAATTATAAGCGGTTACTTTTAAAATAGTATTTTCTCATAAAATTCATAACTCTTAATCTATACATCCAAAAATCACCATTTTTGGACACAATCAATAAAACTCATCAACATATCTTTTCAAACTTTCTAGAATTTTTTGAAGGTCAGAAGAAGTACGAACTGAAAAACATAATAACCCTTAAAATTCCTTACTATCCCTTACTATCCCTTACCTCAAAAGAGCAACACTTCTGACTGGATATCAGATATGACGCTGAAGGAAACTTGCATTGATGAATATCAACTCACCAAGTATCTAAATACTCACAAAATACACTCAATAATCTAGAGAGAAAGAGAGAAAGCTTATGTTTACGGTGTGATTTTCAATTCTAACTTAGCCTCTATTTATAGGAAAATTTTAGCGAGACTTGACTGCAACTTTGATGGCTTTACTCGCTACTATTCCCACCCACCACATTTGAAATAAAATTCAAGACATTTCTTCACCAACCACAAGTGGGGCCCACTCAATTCTAGAATTTTTCACCAAAATCATTTATAAACCTAATTTACGAATGGTCACCTCTTAAAATTTATAACAAATCATACGTTCATTTTAACGGTTCAAAATTTGTGGACATATACTCAATTTATATATGTATAACATATTCAAAAATTACAACGATCCAAATATTAATTAATAATTATAACTCACACAATATATCTCAAAACACAACGGTTTAATTTTTAATACATTCATTCCGATAAAATACTTGATAAAACACCTCAACATTAACTCCTTCATTTTTAACCACAATAAATATATCCAACATTTATATCCACATAAAATAAATATTTCCTTATCATATGAATCAATAATTAATTATTCACAAATAATATTACGAATCACATTTATAACAACGGTAGTTCCTCGGAAAGAGGGGCTTTCCAATAAGAATTTCTCCTTATTGGCGCGCAATTATTAGGTGACCAATCCTCTTTGTGGAACTTTCTAGACATTGCCAATAATGCTATCTAATAATATTATTCAAATAATATGAATTATTGATCCGATAATGGGAAATCTTGTCAAGTTGACAATTATTGAAACAACAATAATATAAAATATCAACGCAGCAATTATTGAATCAATAAAATAAAATATTGAGCGATAACTCATGTAACAATTATTGAGTAGTGCCTTTTACGTAAGGATCAATAATTCATCAATACCGCAAGATCCACGCGACATCATGTATTTTAACCACCGGGGTATTCCAATAATGTTAATTCGGAATAACTACGTTGTTATTTATAAAAACTCAAACTTGTCGTTTTCTTCATTCGACGATTATTCTCATTATGGGACCCATGAATGATCGCTACTTGGTCAATACGAATATTCCACGACCAAACGAATATTCCCCGACAACAATGATTATTTTATAACCACTTGCATATATTGCAAAATTTGCACATTTCACCCATAACCAGAGAATTATATCTATCAAATTAATACCTTATTATTCACAAATATAATTAGAGAAAATTCGATTTTATTTATAATAAGTTGGGGTCTTACAACCCTAATTAGCTAACTCTCAAGTCCAATACAATAAATAAATCAAATAAATTGAATTGAGTTTAACCCTAAGTCCCCAACCAACAACAAATTCAAACAAATTACAATTTTAAAATATCAAATAAAAAAATCCTAAATTTGTTACATTCTAAATCTCATATGCGCAAGGGGCGAGGGCCAAGAGCCGAGAGATAGATACTACAATAGAATGAGAAGAGGAGACGAGATCGCAACTAAGAAAAGGAGAAATTGTTTACTCGCGGACCGGTATTTTAATTGGCAAGAAGAAAAGTTTTTTTTTTTGTAATTTGAAGTTTGAGCTCTCTCCCCTCTTATCTAACTCTATGTACATATTTGAAAAATTATTAGATTGTAATGGATATTTTTTTTACCCCACCAGGCACCAAGTTTAATATTTTTTATTAATCTATCTTATTAAATTTATTAACTTATAAATTATGCCATTTAAATTTAAGTATAACATCCACCTCTGATTATAAAAAAATAAATAGAAGATGGATCTGAGAAGCAGGTGAAGAGTTTTTCGGGTGAAGGCGCATCTGACGTGATTCCCGTAAGTCTTATACTCGTTCAAATCCATTTATTATTTATATTTCATTTTAAACACATGGATCTTTTTGTATAATTTGTGTTTTAAAACTAAACTCTTTCTTAAGAGATTTTTTATTTTTCATGTTAAGTATTGACAGGCATGGATGAAATCCTTTTTATGAATAATACTCCATATACTTATATTTGCACAATTATTATTATTATTAAAGTAAGTAGCAGTAGTAGTAGTAGTATGAACAAAATTGGAATTTTGAAGGTGTTTGAGTTTCACGCGCTGTCAGGTGCCTGAGTTTTATTTATTTATTTATTTATTATTATTACTGTATTAGCATTATTGTTGTAAGGTCCCGGCCGGGTCAGGTTGCGGTAACTTGTAGTCGCTACCACCATCCACTTCCACTACCCACTCGCTCCAATTTATTTGTTACTTGTGCTGCCTGTCCAAAAATTATCAATATTTAATCCTACCTACGGCCTTCTACGACACCGTATCTGTTTAGATGCTTAAAACGACGCCGTCTGATTCCTGTTAACCACTGAATACGTAGATATAACCAATTTTGAGTCGTTTGTCTGTATAAAAATACGTATACGGGGTTTCCCGTACAAATGATACATCTGTATCCCGTCGTTTTCTCGAGGAAATCCCATGTTGAGAGAGAGTCATATAGCTAGATCATCCCTGTCTGTGGTAATAGACATACAGTACTAAATACTAGTAAATATTCCCCATACAAATTACAAAGCTTTCATACATTACCTATTCCTTGATTAAGGGGTTCTGTGATGGCTGAATCTCATCAGAAAAGATGAAGATCACCAGCAATATTGACCTCCCAGCTATTCTTTCTTCTAAAGCCCTAAACCCCCATTCACCAGATTCAGATCTTCTTCTTCAAAAACCCACTTCACGCAAGCCGCCTCACCGGAAGGTGAGGAACCCCGGCCTTCCGGCTTCCGGAGTTCGATTGAAGAGGGACGGAGCTCCCGTGGGTAAGCGGAGTAGACCCGAGACTCCTTTGCTCCACTGGAAGGTCGATGACTGTAGAGAGACAACAGATGTTTCGGCTAAGGATGACAAGTCGGTGCCAGAGATTGGTCGGAAGAATTCTCGGAAAACGAGGAAAGGGAGAGAGGCTTCGGTCTCAGCGAGGAAGCTCGCAGCCGGGCTTTGGCGGTTGCAGTTGCCTGAGGTTCCTACTAGAGTAGGCTATAGGCCGGAAAACTACGGGGTAGGGTTTCAGGTATCTTTATTCAAATTTGTACTTTTTGAGGTTTTTTTCTTTTTGGAATTAAGCTTTTAATCGTATTGAAAAATGCGAATAAAGGTGTGATCTTTAGCATTATTTGATTGTTCTCGGAGTAAATCCAATCTGATATTCAAGTCCTTTTCATTACACTGTCATGGCATGTGAAGCACATAGGATTTTCAGAGCAATAATAATCTTATGTTTAGGCATTTTGGCCATGTGAAGTTATTGGGTGATAGCCGATAGGGTTTAGTTGATTATGTTGGTCCTCTCAAGCAATTCACTTTCAAAGAATTTTTTGATAATCGGGCTCTTGATCTTTTTTCATCTGTTTTTTTTGGTTTCTTGAACAATGCTTAGTTTGCTTGTCCTTGTTTCTCATTCCCAAACTTGGTCGTAATTGCTTTCAAAAATTCTATGTACTTGATTTGTCTTTCCAAGTCTCCAATAATATACTGTAGTAATACACTGAAGTTTTCTTGCTGTATTCTGAAAAGTTTGTTGTTATTCTAGATTTGGGATTGGTAGAGAGTTTCAGTATGGTACACTGCCAATTCTGGTATGCTGAAGATTTAGCTTATGGTTTTATTTTATTTTATTTTTCACAGCAGTCTACATCTGGGCATCTAGGAGGCGCATACCTTACTCATCACCATAGCAAATTGTATGGTTCTCAAGTGAAGGATCTGCCCCCAAGTCCTCACTCTGTTTCTGGTCCAAGTAATGGGTTTTTCTGTAAGGTACTAATATTACTTAAGCTTCTTAAATTAATGTTTGCCATGCAAAACTTTGTTAAATTGAGACTTGAGAAAGTGCTGAAGTCAGGACCATAGCAAAATTACTGAAGGACCATTGTTAACCTTGCACCTGTGTAGTTGCAACTGTGTTTTAAAGCCACCTACTTTTGGGGGACTTGGCCCAGGTCCCAATTAGATGATTTGGTTATTTTCTTTCCCGTTGAGTCCTCATGAATAAAGTCATCCCGTTGTTATTGATCAAATTAAATCATCATTTAAATACTTTATATTTTCTGTGATGTCAAATAGTAAGTTTTGAGAGTGCCACTGTTGATTCTCCTTTCTTTTTTGTCTTTGTTTCTCAATTAACAGACTTTGAGTCAATACAGCTATGTTGTTTTAAAACTATTTTTCTTGAAGTTCCTTGGGTTCTCAACTAAACTTGGACCTCCTGTCTTAATTATATAGTTGGAGCCTTCGTTACATTTTTCCAACTCTGCAATGGAGGGGGCTACAAAGTGGGACCCTGCCCGCTGTAATACATCAGATGACATTCAACGTATTTATGGCCACTCAAAGCCTCTAGACCAACAGGTTGGTGTTGTCTCTATGGTCTCTGCACTTGAGGTTGAACTAGAGCAGGCTCGTGGTCAGATTCATGAACTTGAGACTGAGAGACGATCCTCAAAGAAGAAACTCGAACACTTCTTGAAGAAATTGAGTGAGGAAAGGACCATCTGGCGAAGCAGAGAACATGAGAAAGTCCGTGCGATTATTGATGATGTAAAAGCCGATCTGAACAGAGAGAGGAAAAATCGTCAACGGATGGAAATAGTAAATTCCAAGTTGGTCAATGAGTTGGCTGATGCCAAGCTATCAGCGAAGCGATTTATGCAGGATTTTGAAAAAGAGCGGAAGGCCAGAGAGTTAATTGAGGAAGTATGCGATGAGCTCGCTAAAGAAATTGGAGAAGACAAAGCTGAAGTGGAAGCACTGAAGAGAGAATCCTTGAAACTGCGGGATGAAGTGGAAGACGAGAGGAAGATGTTGCAGATGGCTGAGGTATGGCGTGAAGAAAGAGTTCAGATGAAGCTTGTCGATGCAAAGGTGACATTTGAAGAGAAATATTCTCAGATGAATAATCTAATAGCTGATTTGGAGATGTTTCTAAGTTCAAAAAGTTCAATAACTGATGTGGAGGAGATGAGAAAAGCAGATTTACTTCAACAGGCTGCAGCCTCAGTGAACATTAAAGATATCAGGGAATTTATATATGAGCCCTCAAATCCGGAAGATATTTTCTCTATTTTTGAAGACGTTAATTTCGGTGAAGCCAATGAGAGAGAGAGTGAACCTTGTGGGGTGTACAGTCCTGACAGCCATGCTTCAAAAGTTCATACTGTCAGTCCAGAAGCTAATATGTACAATAAAGAAGGGATTCAGAGATATTCTAATGCTTATGCTAGTCAAAGTGGAGATATAGAAGATGATGATAGTGGGTGGGAAACTGTAAGCCATCTTGACGACCAGGGTTCAAGTTATTCACCTGCCGGTAGCGATCCATCTGTGAGTAAGATTCGCCGAGACAGTAACATGTCAGGCAGTGGAACAGAATGGGAAGAAAATGCAGGTGAGGAGACACCAATTACTGAAATCAGCGAAGTCTGCTCTGTGCCAACTGGGCAACTGAAGAAGGTTTCATCCATATCTCGGTTGTGGAGATCACTGCCAAGCAATGGCGAAAACTACAAGATAATTGCAGTGGAGGGAATGAATGGAAGGCTCTCTAATGGACGTCTTTCTAATGGGGCCATCACTTCTCCAGATCGAGGTTCGGGTAAAGGTGGGCTCAGCCCCACAGATTTGACCGGACAGTGGAGCTCGCCTGATTCAGGGAATCCCCATATAACTCGAGGCATGAAAGGGTGCATTGAGTGGCCACGTGGTTCACAGAAGAACAGTTTGAAAACAAAGCTTCTGGAGGCAAGGATGGAAACCCAAAAGATCCAGTTGCGCCATGTCTTAAAGCAGAAGATATGATCGGTTCTCATGGCCAATCCTGCTACGTAAAGTTAACTAATAAAGCCAGACAAAGTCAACATTCTACTCTCCTGCCATGTAAGGTATTCATCTTCTGCAGACCGAGATTGCTTGAGAGGCAGTTGGGAGGATCTGTGAAGAGACAAGTATGATTAGTTTCATGGAATTTCTCTTTTTCTGGTTCTCCATTACTCTTAACAGTCAACAGGCCTTAAGAATAATGATCTTGACTGAGCAGCTAATTGATTCTCTTTCATTAGGAGCTTTAGTTTTGATTGTGTGGAGTATTTAGCTTCCTCCTTACAAGAGAATCTGAAAGCATAATAGATTTTGTATTGTAACCATTTAAATTATTAGAAACATCAAGGAAGACTAGTTGATAGTAGAGGCTGAAACTTCCGACTTTGTGTTGAGAGACGTCATTGAAATAGAAAGGAGCAACAATATTTTCTTGGCCTCTCTTTTGGCTTCCAAATTATTCTGTACAATTGTCCGTCCTTGGATTTCTTTTAATAAATGCTGATTTCCTATAAATCAAACTGCTGCTTTTGTATATATATAATCATTTGATTGAATATGCTAGCTTTACTCCTTAGGCGGTGTTTGTTTGCAAGAATTATACTTGAGAGGAGTTATTTAATATTATGTTCTACCTGATATTATAATACATAGCATTTGGGATTAAGAATTGCTAAGACAAAATTAACCTCGATCTTTTTCTAAAATCACCATCATACCCTGTAATTTTTATTATTATTACCAGTAACTTAAAATTTATTGGTATAAAGACTAAATATTATTATTTATTTTGGGGGAGGGGGTTTGGGAGGGGGCAGGGTGGGGGTGAGGTGTATATATAATTACTGAATATTATTATTTTTTTGGATGGGGATAGGGGTAGGGTTGGGGAGGAGTGGAGGTGTATACATAATCAAGAAATATTATTTTTTAGGAGGGGTGAGCGAGTGGTTTGGAGTTGGAGTTGGAGTTGGATTGGGAGTGGAGGGAGTGGAGTGGGGTGGGGTGGGGTGGTGTGGGTGGGTGGGGGGGTGGGAGTGGGCAAAGTGGGGTGATATGTATATATAATTATTGAATATTATTTTTTTTGAGGAGGGAGGATTATTTTTTTGAGGGTGGGTGGATATATACATAATCAATAAATATTTTTTTTGTGAGGGGGGGGTACGGGGCTAGGGGCTGGGCGGGTGAATATGTGTGTGTATATACATAATAAGTAAATATAATTTTGGTAGTGGTGGTGGTGGGGGTGGAGCATGTGTGTGGTGTAGTTATATACATAATCAATATTATTTTTTAAGGGTGAGAGTGGGGGTGGGGGTGAGAGTGCGGGGTGGATATATATAATTACTGAATATTATTCTTTTAAGGAGGGTAAGGGTGAGAGTGTATATATAATCATTGAATATTATTTTTTTGGGTGGTGGGGTGGGGTGGGGTGGGATGGGATGGGGGTAGGAGTGGGGGTATATACATAATCAATAAATATTATTTTTTAGGTTGTGGGGTGCGGGGTGTGGGGGGTGGGCGAGGTGTGAGTGTATACATAATTAGTAATGATTATTTTTGATAGTTGGGGTAAGAATGGGGATGGGGATGGGGATGGGGATGGAGGAGAGGAGTGAGGTGGAGTTGTATATATAATCAATAAATATTATTTTTTTTGGGGTGGGGTGAGCGGGATGGGAGTGTATACATAATCAAGTAAATATTTTTTTTTTGAGGGGGAGAGGGTGAGGGTGGGGTGGGGTGGGGTGGGGGTGGAGGTAATGAGATGTATATAATTAGTAAATATTATTTTTTTTGATGTATAAATAAATTTAAAATATATTATTATTAGTAAGGGTATAATTGTCCAAACGATATTTTTTAATACAATACTTTAATTAATCCTAAAAAACAAATATTACATGAAATTATTTTAAGTTATTCCATGAATAATCTCATAAAAAACAAACACGTGACTAATTTAATTTTAAAATTAATAGTCTTGATTATAATCCTTGCAAACAAATATAGCCTTAATCAGTAAATTTGGTAATAAAACACGGTAGTTTTTTTTTTCTTTTCCATTTCTTTAAATTTAGCCGCACTTGGTAAGAATGTTAAGAAACATTTAGTGCACTCACGATTCCTCCAACATTGTATGCATACGATTCTTAATATATTACAATGAGGAAACTTTGGATGATAATTTTCAAATCCATCAAAATCACATACACAAGAATATATTGTATCCTTTTGTGAGGTGTAAATTCATTTCACATGGTACAAATATACCAGTGAATTAGGCATTCACAGGTTCTACCCAAACAATTCAATACCATACATTTATAAATGAACCAAGTCTGAAGCAATTAAAACAATAATAATGGTTTCATTCCCTCCCAATTCCCTTCATTTAAATTCTTGAAAATTGACGTGTCCTGTTGCTTGAGCATGCTCAATTGCCTCCTGCACGTTCACAAGCAAAAACTTGTCAAAACGAAACAGAGGAGTTACTAAACAAAGTTACTTGGACACTTTCTTAATGAGAGAAAAATGATGGCTGTATTAGTAACCTTTTGTCCAATTACTCCAATTTGGCAAACCCCACATCGCAAAGTGAAGTTTGAAGTGTCAGTGAAACACCTTTTCCTGAAACAAAATGTAACCACAGATGAGAATAATCACAGCTTCAAGTTAAACTACAGCCATAATTGGTCATTTGGTGTCACAGATGAGAATAATTGCTAGTTGCAAAAGAAAAACTCATAGCAGGAGAGAATCAGGCACCATAAAGTTGACAAGGCTTCACATTAAAATGTCTAGAGAGGTCTAACCATGATTATGCTTAAGCTTTTACCGTCATGAATGTGATACCAAAGAAGTGACCGCATAGAATTTGAGATGAAATACAAAATGGACTTCTTTCCTTCCAACTAAGCAAACATGAGACGTATTTCCTTGCTGAGTCCTCTTACGCAGGCAAAATGTTGGATATTCAACCAAACAAACTGCGATCAACTTGATCTTAGCTTGCTAAGGCTCAACAAGTAATTACATGAGCTCAAATTCAACTCAGTAGCTCAACTGCTTGACTAACAATATTGGACAACAGCCAGCTCACCCAAGTTAGATCAATTTACATGAGCTCAGCAAGTAACTGCATGAGCTCAAATTCAACTCAGTAGCTCAACAGCTTAACTAACAATACTGGACAACAGCCAGCTCACCCAAGTTAGACAGTGAGCAAATTCTGGGTACATTTAAAAACCCTGGGTACTATGCGATGAATTGAATGTAGGTTGTATATCGTTGATTTTCGTGTCATTCAAATTGGGATAGTGGACTTTTACCCAACAACCAAACTTTACAGAGCACTTAAACTGTGAAAATGGATCAACTCAAAGTTGCAAGGTACCCACAACATATTTAACAAATCGAAAGAGAACCTTTAGGAAGCAGATGTACATACTACATAGGCATCTGCCTGTACTGATCATTAACCTAGGAGATCCCTCAAGAATTTGATATATGTTTACAAAAACCCAAAAGCCATCTCTGTATACAAACTTAAAGAAAATAAAAGTCATTACTGGTGTTAATCAAACTCAGATAGTATACCTTTGCTGTTCCTTAACAAGATTGAGAGCAAGTCCCTCAACAGGCCCAACTGTTCTGTCCTTCCTTATAGCAAATATTGTCTGATCAAAATCTTCTGGAGCTCCATCGGATGGAGACATCTATTAATACAAGATATACAATCAATAACTGTATAAGGTGAATTTCCCATATACAATTTCAAGAATCTGAATCCCAGCACATTTAAATTTTCCTCCATATTTATCCAATTTACTTATCTTGCAGCCACCATGTAAGACATATCAATATGAATATTAAATGGTTAAAGCCCATTTGCTAGGCATATGCAACATATTAGCCATCAAACTTAGCAATCTATGAAGTCCCATAAGCAGTGCAAGTTGAAGCCATAAGCAGGTTTTTGTGGTACTACAAAAAAAAATCCTCATTCTCAACAAAAATGATGACCTAAAAGATGATGTCTGCATGAGAGTGCATCCATAATAAACACAAACAAAAAAATACACACAAAGAAAGAGAAAGACATACAGCCAAAGCATCATAATGGAGACCATCATAAATCAGCATGACTCTTTCCTGATAGTTATTTCCCTGTTAAATGGTACCCATAAAGGAAGAGATTAGAGAACTCCACAATTTGCATCAAACAAATGAACAGCACATTACTACAGCTTACCAGTCCATATAAGTCACATCTTGTAGTTTGAATATCATAAGCTGCGATTTCACGTCCATAATAGTCTGCTAAAATTGAAAGCTCTATGGCACCTTCATAAGAATGTATATTGACATTTTAGAAGAATAATCAAGGAAACATCTTGGTGCTTTATGTGGAAATAACATTTAAAATTCTACAGGTCTGAGATAAATTTCATGCTAATCAGACCAAACCGTAGTTTCAATTATCGGTTGACGCATTTGGGAAATCAAAATGCCACAACCGATATTTCCGATACATCAGCAAACATAACTCAGGTGCATATTGGCCATTAAGGTGCCGTTACAATATGTAATTGGCCTTTATAGCGCAGCAGCAATTGTACGGTGTTAAGAGAAAAAAATATAAATCTGATTCTTTTTAAACCACTTCTTTCTCACTTTCCTTGGCTGAAATTTCATTCTTTTTTAAATTCAACTCTTCTCACAAGTGCTTTTCCATCTATTACTTGGATCTAGGTCAATTGGTCAAAAGAAGTAGCAACCAACATCTTATACATAGAGTTGGAGACTATAACTATGGTGCATGTATATGCATCACTCAAAATATCATGTGACTAATGTTTTTATGCCATCCAATGTATTTTGTAGAAATACTTGCGTATGCTTAAATCTTGCATTTGACAATAAGATGACTAAAGTTGATTAAAAACTCAAAACAAGTGTTTCCTAACTAAAATATATACGAAGTTCAATTTCAGGTGGAGTGCGAACCCAAGGATGAAAGTAAGTTAAAAGTAGTATAACAAGATAAATATGCAAATTCCTTGTCAACAAACATTAATTTGATAATCTCTGAAGAGACAAACTAGAAGAGGAAAGGAACACAAAATAAATTACCGGATATGTCCTCAAGCACAATAATTAAAGGAAAATAATAAGCATAACACATACCTCCCCATTTCTCTGCATTAAGAATCCAAGCACAATACTCTTGGTTTGGCTTTCCAAGGAAGGCTTCAGAATATTTTGTAGGATCACTGGCTACTGTTGCAGCTATGACCTTAGAAATAGAACATCACACAAAGTTAGGAGGGGGGGGTATTTTGTTCATATACTGTCTTTACATATATAAAGGAGCCATACAAACATCCATGCTCGCAAATTTTGTCATAAATAACCTTTTACAATCCTTTAACGTGGCAGAATCAAAGGAAGCAGATATACAAACTGAGTATAAGCACCTTCATAAAGGTCTTAAGATATATAGGAAAAAGCCTTCTAACATAATCACAAAGTGCACCGAAATTCCATTAAGCAGAGGCCATATTTAAATACTCCATTCGTCTAAAAAGTAAGTGTTTACTTTTCAAGTTCAAAATATCTTGATAAGACATAATCAACACTTAAGTTCACAACTTGTTTAGATATAAAGAGATTATGTATATTGACTTCAGAAATGAACTCTTATTTTGGGATGCCCAAAAAAGATGAAGTGCACTCCCATTTTTGTGATAACACACTATAGGAATGTTTAATAAAAATTCTATTTTCAAAAGATTTGGGGTTGGGGGGTTGGGGGGTTGGGGGAGTTATTGAAAAGAAGGGGCACTGAAGAATTATATGGAGTATTTGTATTTCATTAAATATGCAATGCACGTTTACATAAACTAACAAATTTACGATACAACTGCATAAAAACTGGAAGTTAAAAAATACAAGAGGAAAATAAGTACCCAGTAAAGGAGCACTGAGAATATTTTATTTCGTACTCATAATAAACCAAGTCAAACTGTTGATCTCAAAATTTATGTCCAATAAGAAGCTAGCTTCAACCTAATCTAAAGCCTTCATAACTCCTTTATCTTAAATTATTTTTGCTGGGGTGGTCAACTCCTTTATCTGCTTTACCTTCCATAATAAAGCCAAGAACATCCAACCAATTATACCCAAAGATAACAACACTTTAATTTCACAACAATAACATGCAGTATAGTATGCAAAACCTTGACATGACTCAACGACATGTCATGAGAGCTCAAGACGTGCCCATCCCTACATAATATCCAATTTCAAAATTCTTTTATGACTCAAAATAGCTCATATTCAAATGACTAGAATATCATGGTATTCTTCTAACATTAAATACATTATCTACTGATATTTTTCGGATTCAGAAACACCTTTTCAAATTGTTATTCATTTTCTGATCTTCCTGTCAACTAGAGGAAGGATTGTGACTTCACTTCTTACCTTGACAAGTCAAGTGAACAAATGCAAAAAATCAAAACATGTAACTATGAAGCAATGGTAGCATTGTGAATATATCTGTTATAGATATCAAATCTAGATGTTGCAACAAGTCAATATCTTATTTTTGAATTTCATAAAATTTCAAAAAGATTCTATATGTTATGATTTCCTCAATCATCCCTAATTGCAAACGAAAGATGAGTTATATTTAAAGTGTTACTAGATATGAAAATTTGGCAGCGACTAGAAGAGGTATTGAACTGTAACCTGTCTTAATTCAGGAGCTTTTTGTTTGTCATGGTCCATGACGTACCTGCATATAGCATATAAAAACAAACAACCAGAACATCATTAAAATCCCTTTGTTAAGTTTACTTGGTTTGGGTCTGGAAACCCTATATTTCTAAAAGAATATAAGTATATTTCTAGTTTGAGAATGAGGTTTAACAATGGAGCTTTACCCAACAGCATTGAAGAGGCAACTGTTATCTGAAGGAATCACCCTCCTAGTAATAGTACCTTCCATGGGTTTTGATTGCTTCAAGATTATTATTTTGATTGCTTCAAGATTCCAGATAGATGTGGAATGGAAATTTCATACTTCACAATAATACATAAATGATACAACAGAAAGATTAGAAAACAGAATCCCATACTAGATTAAAACACAAATAAAAGAAGAGGTTATGTAAATTACTCGAAGAAACAGATAAGAGTGGAAGAAGCTCAACAATTAACTGAAAAAGATACATATGAAATACCCAGATTTATAAAATCAAAAGTAAAGATTAAAAGAGGGTAAAATTTAAACCCGGCCCACCTCGCAGATAATCAAAGCTTTAGCACTCACAGAAAAGTAAAATTCAAAGAGAAACGCTGAATTATTTGAACAGAATTAAGAAGACAATGGAGGGCTACCTAAAATGTTGTAAGAGAATTACAAGAATTTTTTTTCTTTCAAAATAATCCAATCTTTCCACAAGGAAACTCCAATTAAGGCTCAGAAACAATCTAAAACTGATTATGATTGTTTCTTGAATACAAAGATACCCAGAAATAAATTCCAGATCAATATGTATACTTACCAAGGAAATTGCTTTAAAAGTGAAAACAATAGGGCAAGAAAAGAATCAGAATTGTTCCGAGGGGACGCGGTGTACGAAGAAAGTGCATAGAATAACAGATTGTAAAGGAACTTCAGGATATATATATATATTAAACAAATGTTTGTTATGGACGGTAAATAGATCTGTCATTGAAATTTAAAGGAGCATCGGCTGCTAGTCTTTCTGACGGTTAGAAAACTCTTACCGACAAGTCACTGTAATAATTAAGTTGTGTACATTTGCATGAGGTAACTTAACTGCTTAATTAGTTCCAACGCTTTCCAGATATGTTCATCAGTACATGACCCGAAACATAATTTTTTAAGTAAATATAAATTTAATTAGTGTGACTGTATAATTAATTTATTATTTTTACTTGTTAAAAATATTACGCATTAATTATGTGTACTTATTGTTGTAAGTCACAAACACGTGTGTGATTTATATAAAATAAAATTAAAAAAATTGTAAATTTGAAGGATTAAAAAAAGAAATTAATTAATTAATATGAAAAGGATCATATAATAATAATATGACTAAACTTATAGAGGCAAAAGTGGGAAGGGGAAGGGGGGCGGGGGGGGGGGGGGGGGGGGGGGTGGGGGGGATGATATAGTATGATATGATACACTGCTGGCCATGATATTTCTTCTTCTTTGGGCCGTAAATTGGGCTTACTCATTTAATTAATCTATCGGGTCTTTATTATTGAATCTGTGAAAGTCACTTGGGCCACCACCATATTATTTCCATTTTTAACTCTATAAAGATAAAAATTCGATTCAAATGGATCGACCCATTGTACATTTTAATATCTATTACTTTGACTTGCAATGATTTAAAAAGCATTTATCATTGACCAAAACTCTCGCTACGTGCATTAATGTGGATGGGATCATAAATGACCGACCAGAGAAAACAAAGGCCAAAAGCAATGGGATGAACCATATGCGATCGGCAGAACCCATCGAATCGGGGTATGTGGTCACTTGGTAGGGTGGCACGAAGAATCCAAGCGAAAAGAGTATAACCTAGCGAGAAGTCTTCACAAAGAGGTGCGTTCTCATACAATTTCATATTCATATTCTCACATACACACAACAGGAATTATTATCTCTCTAGACACTTTTAGACATTACATTCCTCCATTGTTAACCTTGTAAACACGTATCTCGACTCTCACGCTTCGAAGCTATCCCTCGTAGACGGTAATTGCCGAGCTTGTGGTGTTTACCGTGTTTTGTCGTGCGGCAGATCGAGGCGTCTTACGTGATTGAGACGCGGCGTAAGATCTTGGCGTTAACATCAGGCGCTAGAAGGAGGGGTTTGAGTTCTAGTGTCATTGAAATTTTCAATCACAATCGTTTAACCTACTTGGGAAGACGATGAAGAGTAGGGATGGTGCGCCGGAAAAGCGATGGATGGTACATTAGCTGCCATTGCCTCGTGTTTGGTAAAGGATCGTGCAGGTCCTTCAAAAGTGCTCACGAACACGGCCTCTAAGATAATTCAGAGATCTTCGTCCAGAAGATCCATGGTGGGGCCATTCAAGATTGGTTTTCGGTGCGATAAGGAGCGTGATCATTGTCAAGGCGGTGCTTAAGGCTCACCACCAAGACTTATCGTAAAGTGGTCAAGAAGATAGAGCCGCTTGTCAAGCGAAGATGGCGAGACAAATGATAAAGCCTTGGAGGTTCATTGAAGCGAGAGAAGAAGATATAACCAAACAGATGCTTGGTGGCGGAATTAAAGGATGAAGCATCTAGCCATGTTCAATCCGAAAGCGGAAGTAGGCATAAGGAGATGCCGCCACGGTAGGTAAAGAGCCGGAGCAATCACGACGCAGTGTTCAGGGATCGTTCTCACAGTAGGAGGAGATCGAGGAGCAGAACTCCCGTGGTCTCGAAGAAGGCACTAATGGTCGTTGGTTCTCAGCATCGAGACGACGACAAACGAAGAAGCAGGTCGAGGGAGATCGTGCGAAACCGAATCAAAAGGAGTATCGCCGTGACCATTCTCATCATGAGGATGTGCTGCACGGAGTAGATCGTTAAGCCCACAAAGCGGCAATGGGACCGACAGGAGGAGGGCAATCCACTAAGAGACAGAATGTCGTTCATGAGAAAGAGGTTTCCTCGCAGCCCAAAGGTGTTGATTTTCTGGTAAAGGAGTTAAAAGAAATCCGAAAGCAGCTGGCTGAGGTCCAACAAGTGAAGGACGCTCCGGGAAAGAAGGCATCCCCTTTTTCCTCAGATATTCTCAAGGAGAAGGCAGATATCACCAAAAAATTGCCTCGCATGGAAAGTTACGATGGGTCCGGGGATCCTTATGACCATAGCCAGGCGTTCGACCGGTTAATGGACTATTATGATTTCACTGATGCTGCCAAGTGCCACACTTTTGTTACGACGCTGAGAAAAGATGCGAGACAGTGGATGGGAACTTTGCCGTCAGATTCAATATCTTCTTGGACCAAGCTTTGTGATAAGTTCCATTTTGTTTTGGGAATGTAAATCAAGAGAGAAAGCCTACGGGTTCTTTGGGCACAGATCCGTAGCTTTACCAAATGAATCTTTGGGCCAGTATGTAAAGAGGTTCAGAGAAGCAGTCGGTCAGGTGTCCGACCTCAATGACCTCCAGGCTGTAGGTTTGTTCCAGAATGGGCTGGATCTGGTAAAGTCCGGTAAGTTGGTAAAGAAGTTGATGTTCTACCATCCGTCAGAGATTGATCAAGCCTTTGACAAGCGAAGGCTATATTGTTGTGGAAGAGGCCATGAACAACTCAAGCATCCTTCTTCGGACCATTTAAAGCGGATAAGTTCCCAAGGTCAAGTTGATCGAGAGGAATGCAGGGGGGTATAATGATCGGCCAAGAGGCGGTTCAAGAAGTCAATAACTCTGGCGGCAAGTGAAGCGTCGTCCCCTGCTTTGACCGAAGGTGAACAAGGTCTACATCAAACTGAACACAGATAGATCAGTGATCTTAGATCAGATCAGAAACTAGCCTTTCTTCGAGCCACCTCGTGATAATTATAGAACGGGACAGGGTAACTCTCGTAAGTATTGTGGCTATCATCAAGCCGCGGGCCATGACACTAATGAGTGTTGCAATTTAAAAGATTTCGTGGAGAAGAAAATTAAAGATGGCTTGTTGGTGCAGTATGTGGCCGTGAACGACCAACGTGATCGTGAAATATCAACCGTCATCGCTTGAGACGGTTCAAATGGCTCCTCCATCCAAAATGCTCCAAAGATCTGCACCCGAGGCATGTCATCGATGTAATAACCGGTGGATCTGTAAGGAAGTTGATAGGGAAGAAGAGAAGGGCTTACCTGGATTCGGTCATGTCTGTGATAGATGCTCCCCTGAAGATTGACAGACCATTCCCAGGAACCGTCGTATCATTTACGGACGTAGATTATCCTTCGGAACCCATCAACCCATACGAGGGAGCCTTGGTGATCACAGCGTAAGTGGGCTCGGTGGACGTGAAACGCATGATGATAGACAATGGGTCTTCGGTGGATATTTTATATGCCCATGCCTATTAGAGGATGCATCTTGATGAGAAGAAAATGGAGGTCGGGCATGAGGCTCCTTTATACGGCTTCAGCAACGATCCAATCAAAGTTGCGAGCCTTCGAACTCCCTCCGGTTATCTTGACAAAGACCCCAAAGAGGTAGAAATAATGTGTAAATTCTATGTTGTGCATGTGGACTCGGCTTATAACGCTATACTGGGGAGACCTACCTTGACTGCTCTCCAAATTGTGACCTCCATCCCTCATTTCAAAATCAAGTTCCCACAACATGCATGGAGTAGGAGAGGTGGCTAGGGATTTGATCTCGCCCGACGATGTTATCGAATCTTTGTTATTTCGTCCGGAGTGGGGTTAGTAATGTAAATAGATAATATAGCAATTGAGATCGAACCTTCATCGAGAGCAGCTTCGTAACCGTTGGTAATCCTGCGCAGTGGGACAGAGAGATCGAATTGATCATCGAAAAACCCACACAAGACAAGAAAAGATCGGTTTGGGCCTACCAGAGCCTCTTCTTCTGACAAACCTTATGGAACTCTTACTACCGCTATCGCGGATATCTTTGCATAGGAACCACAGGACATGCCAGGGTTTAGCGGAAGATAAATGAAACCACGATCCGGATGTAGATCCTCGAAGAAGCCGGCCTTCGGCGGAGAAGAAGCGGATCTTTGCGCCGAGAAAGCGACGAAGATCATTGATGAGAAATTGCAAAGTCATTAATGCCAATTCATCTATGAAATTGATTATCCCAGTGGGTGGCGAATGTGGTGTTGGTGCATAAGCAGAATGGAAAATGGCGGGTTTGCATCGATTACACCGATCTCAATAAAGCTTGTCCGAAGGACTTTTATCCTTTGCCCCATATCGATCAAATCATCGATGCCACTTGGGTATGCATTACTAAGCTTTATGGATGCTTTTCGGTTATCATCAAATATCCATGCGTAAAGGAGGACATTCCAAAGATCGGCGTTCATTACACAATTGATTATGCACGCCTACAAGAAGATAACTTTGGCCTTATAAATGCTAGGGCCACCTACTAGAGAATGATGAACTTCATCTTCGACAGGCAGCTGGGGAGGAACACGGAGGTATATGTAGACGATATGATCGTGAAGAGCATGCAGGTTCAGAAGCATTTGGACGATCTGAAGGAATGCTTTCAGACATCGTCAACTGAGACTCAACCCGGCCAAATGTACTTTCGGCCTCGGTGCGAGAAAGTTTTTGGGATATCTGTCACCAAAGGGGCATCGAGGCCAACCCGGGAGAAGATCGAGCCATTCTTGATATGAAGACTCTCGATCGTTCAAAGACGTCCCAACGTCGGTAGGTAGGATTGCAGACTTTAAGGAGGTTCGTTGCCAAATCTGCGGAGAGATGCCTTCCTTTCTTTGACACATTGAAGGGCCCGAAGAATGCAAAGACGTTCCAGTGGACTTCGGAGTGTGAAGACGCCTTCCAAGGCATAAAGACATATCTGCCTTCTGCTCCTTTATTGGTGAAGCCAGCCCCAGTAGAGACCTTATATTTATATCTTGCAGCAAGTTCGATGGCAGTTGGAGCAGTGTTGGTTCGGGAGGTCAGTGGGAAGCAGCATCCGATCTATTATGTCAGCCACGTTCTACGAGATGCTAAAACCAGGTATCCGAATATTGAGAAATTTGTCTTTGCTTTAATAATTGCTAGTAAAAGCTTGATATAATATTTTCAAGGGGCGAACTCTGGTCGCTCTACCGACCACCATCAAGAAGGTGATGGGCAAGCCAGAGGTTTCAGGGAGACTAACAGCATGGACTATGGAGTTGTCCCAATTCTTCATTGAATACCATCCCCGAACGGTTATCAAGGGTCAAGCCTTGGCCGATTTCATGGTGGAATGTTCGTTTACCGAAGCAGATGCCGAGTTGTTAGAGGTTGAATCGTCTGATCGAGCAGTTGCAGTTCTTCAACAGGGTCAGAATGCTTGGAGGTTATATGCAAATGGATCCTCTACGGTAACTGTTAGTGGGACAGGAATTATCTTGACGAGTCCAGAGGGGTTCAAAGTTCAAAGAGAGCCATCGATTCGGGTTTAAAGCGTCCTAACAACGGGAAAAGAAACGCGCAAGCGTTAGCAAGCAGGTGTTCGATTGGAAAAGAGTCTAGAAGTCCAGAAGTTGATCATCTACAGTGACTCGCAGCTTGGTCGTCAAACTATCCGGGAGATTATGAAGCTTCGTGGGACACGGATGATCAAGTGTCTGGCGGAATTAAAAGCCAGCTTGATGATTTTGCTTCGTCACGAGTTTCGGGCATAAGCGTGGCGACAATTCCATCAGCCGATGCACTATCGGTCGGCCACTACGGATGCAGATGTTTTCAATGGATCGATTTACTTGGAAGTTTTGCAGCAGCCGAGTGTTCAGCATGAAGCGGTGATGTGTATCGAGCGATCTAATTATTGGATGACTCCCTACATCGAATATTTGGCAGATGGCGTCCTTCCTTTAGATCAGATGTTGGCAAAGAAGATCAAGTACAAGAGTGCCAATTTTGTTCTTATTGATGGGGATCTTTATCGATTGGCCTTTTCCTCACCATTCTTTGAAGTGCTTCGGTCCCATCCGAAAGCGAGTATGCTTCTTCGGAAGTTCACGAGGGTATTTGCGATGATCACATGGCTGCCAAGTCTTTGGCCTATAAAGTACTTCAAGAAGGGTACTATTGGCCTACAATTTTTAAGAAGCTACTGAAGTATGTCAAGAGATGTGAAAATGCCAACTCAACGATTCGATCCATTATCGACCACCGGAAGAGCTATATTCGATTTTATCTCCTATACCCTTCGTTGTCTGGGGGGTAGATATATTGGGTCCGTTGCCTAAAGCTAAAGGTCAGGTTAGCTTCGTCATAGTTGTCATTGATTACATGACCAAATGGGTAGAGGCGAAGCCACTTCGATTAATAACAGAACAAGAGTGTTTGAAATTCATAAAAGAGTCCGTAGTATCTCGTTTCGGGATTCCTAGAGTGTTGATATCGGACAATGGACGCCAATTCCTGGGATCAAAATTTGAAGGATTTTTGAAGGAGTTGGGGATTCAAAGATAAGAAGACTTGATTGGCTCACCCACAATCAAATGGGCAAGTTGAGGTGACCAACAGAATGACATTTGAGCGGAATCAAGTCTTGATGGATGAAACTAAAGGAAGATGGCGGAGGGAGGCGCTTCAACAGTCGTCTTTGTGCTTACCGGACTACTGCCGAGGACGACCACGTGGATTCACCTTTTCACCGGCCTCTGATCGATGCCTTGGTCCTAGTCGAAATTGGATCTCCAAGTCTTCGGGTCAGTCAATTCAAATAGATCTATAATGACGAAGGACTGAAGGCCAACTTGGATCTACTAGAAGAAGTCAGAGAAGTGGCTTTACTCAAATTGGCTGCTTATCAACGAAGAGTAGCTAAACATTACAACAAAGGAGTCAAACTTCGCAGATTCAAAGTAGGAGACTTCGTCTTCAGATAAGCCGAAGCTTCTACACCTCAAAACACGAGAAAGTTAATGCCAAACTGGGAAGGGCCGTATGAAGTGATCGAAGTATCAAAGCCGGGCACTTATCGGTTAAAGGCATTAGATGGTTCCGAGATCAAAAACACTTGGCATGCTGGCAGGCTTCAGAAATACTTTTAATAGAGATCAAATCAATTTATTGGAAGTCTGTATATGATTGTCCATTATCAATAAAAAGTCACTTTTTCACTATTGATCCTGGTCCTATTTGTCCTAAGGTCACTATGGTGTAAGGAGGTATGGTAGGACTCGCTGGCCATTCGATGGCAGCCCATTTGTTGTTCTACTCAAGGAGTGGTGAACAAAGGTCCTTATGATCCTATATTGATTTTACCAAGGGTGGTAAGTCAATGGTCACTATTGATCCCGGTCCTATTTGTCCTAAGGTCACTATGGTGTAAGGAGGTATGGTAGGACTCATTGGCCATTCGATGGCGGCCATTTGTTTTTCTACCCCGAGTGGTGTATTAAAGGTCCTTATGATCCTATATTGATTTTACCAAGGGTGGTAAGTCGATGGTCACTATTGATCCTAGTCTGTTTGTCCTAAGGTCACTATGGTGTAAGGAGGTATGGTAGGACTCGTTGGCCATTCGATGGCAACCTTTTAGTAGGCGTGTCCTTATGGGTTTGATTTGGTGTGACCGATAAACAAATTCCATGGTCCTTATATCTTGATCCTTATATCTTGGTCCTTATATACTTATTTCTACCCGAGTGGTAAACAAGATCTTGTTATTCTGCAAAGCATTTGGTAGAGTTCACTTTACATAATGATTGATCTCACACTTCTAAATCGATGAGTATATATTACTTTATTTTATTTAAGTGTTGAGTTCAGATCCATTCAATTCGATCGAAGTTAAATTACATCCATAAAATTCAATTCACTTCATTTCATAAATTAACCGTTATATGCCTTAGGCCGATTCACTATTTAGGTTCTGGTTCATTGATCTTAAGAATTATTAATGAAAACCAACCAAAGCAGAGTTCACAATCAAGGAAATTGAAGATTCATCAATAAAATAAAACATTCATTTGTTCGATTCATTCCTAAACTGATCACACGAACATAAAAACACTGTCAAAATCCATATATAAAGTTTCAAAATAATCCCAGAAACATAAAAAGTTTAAGTAGTTAAATTTTTACATAGTTAGAACAAAAGCAGGAGGGACATTCAGGCACCACCTTCGTCCTCAGAGTTAAGAAGGGCCGGATCCAGCTGAGCGGTAGATAGCATTTCTTTGCCTCGCTCTCGGCAGTCTTCATATCCCTCCGAATAGACCTTTATGATTTTGGCATTAAGTTCGTCCGAGTCCCTGTAGTCTGCCTGAATCTGCTTCCGCAGCTCTTCGGTCAAAAGAGGACCCCGTCCCTCAAGCTCCTTTATTTTATGACGAAGTTTATGGCGTTTGGCCTTGTGCCTTCGTTTTCTTAAATCCTGGTCTTCGCTTTGAGCTTCGCTGAAGTTGGATCGCCAAGCTTCTTAGGCCAAGAAAACTCCTCGTTTTGGCCTTCGAAGTAAGTTTTCTTCACCAAGCGGCGTTCATATCGATTAAAACTTTTGGTCGGCTTGAACGCACCAACCCATCCTCGTGGCCCTCAACTCGTCGTCGACGTCTTCAAATCCATCCTGCCCCCCAGAAGTCTCTTTGAAGGTCGTTGATGGTATGAAGAAGCGTCTTCACGATCAAATTTTTCTCGATCCAGAGTTGATCTTAGCATATCTATCTCTTGCCTCATGAAGTCCTCCTCGGCCTCCCCATTTATGTGCCTCGGACGCAAACGTCCGAAGACAGCGTTGGCCTGCATATATTCAACATTATTCAAGTCAGTACCCAGATATCCAAGCAGAACAGAGAAATAGAAAATAAAGAAATGGTTATTTACCTTAGCCGGATAAATTTCATCCCTTCATTGAAGCGATTCCGTCTGTGTGGTCATTGAACAAATGGTCTTCAAAGATTCCGCATAAAGGCCCCGAAGAGGTTAAAGGGGAAATTTGCATTGAATCTAGGCCACAGAGTCGGAGACCCCACGGCCTCGGCATGATAACCCTGACCTGAAGGACCGGGTCGTTCGGGAGAGGGTCTCGACCTTTTCGGAGAAGGAGCTGACTGTTCAGGAGGAGTAGGGTCCGCATCTATAGAACTTGGGAATCGGCTCCTGAGGAGATGATGGGGGAAAGCGAGAACTTGGATGGTCTGTCGGATGTCGTTTCCTCTTCCTCAGACAAATTAGAACTGCTTCAATCCCGCCACCTTCTTTAGCTATTTGTATTTCTACAGGCGGCACGAAGGGTGGGATGATCGAAGCCTGTGGCACCCTGAGTTCTTCGACGGTCAGGGGCGTTATCTTGGTTTTAAGTTTTTTGGTTCGAAGGATACTTCTTCGATCAGGACGATCAAGTAAGCCTCTCTTGAGGAATTGATGTTCTGGTTGGCTCAATTTACGGGTGGTTTTAAGGGCTAGGAGAGGAGTTGATTTGGGTTTTCTAATGGCCTCCTCTTACGGCGAGAGAGATTCGAGGGTCTCTTCCTGTCAAGGGCCTCATTAGCTTCTAGCTCTTCCATTGGAATTAAATCGGTTGTGTATTTTGAAATTGGCTTGGCCGGGGGTAGCTTACGTTGGCAGATTCTCAACGACTTCAAAGACTTCCGGACAAAAAAAATCTTCAAACTCCTTTATTTCTAAGGAGCTCGGTCTGATCAAAGATACTGCATAAAACAAACAGTCCTATGTTAGATTTTACCTCATAAAAGTATTTCCAAAAATTTATATACATAAAATAGACCGATACTTACATTTATGATCATATAACCATACCTCGCCTTGAGAGAGTCCATACTTCCACTCTCCTTGGGAAATTGTCGAAAAGTTCCATCATTTCAACTTCCGTTAAATCGAAATGTCTCCAAGTCGTCGAGAGATCTTCTCGACAATTGGCCCGATTCGGTAAAGAAGAATTTCGGACCTTTGACGAAGAACCACTTCTCATGCCATCCCCTATTGCTCGAAGGAGTGTTCACCAGCGAACGCCTCTCGAACTTTTCTCCTGACTTCGGGGAGTGTTTAGTAAGGGCCTTGAACCCCTTCTCTCTAGATTGGACTATCTTGTATACGGTGAAGAAGAAGTCCAAGGAAGGCTCAACGCTTGAACTCATGGCGTAAGGCCACGAAGGCCAAAATATGAATATAAGAGTTTGGTATCAATTAAGGCGAACCCCACGCCCAAGAACCCCAGTATAGTCACTATAAAAATGTGCAGAGGGAAACGAACCCCCTTCTCGAGTAAGGTCATAGGGACGGCCGTCCAACCCTCTGGCCGTTGATACATCTTTTAAATCGGGATCAGGAACCCTAACCGCATGGGTATCCTAATGTGGTATCGGGATCGAATCCTCTGTAACTTCGACCTCGATCCACGATAGAGGGAGTATTGGCATGCGAGAAGCGATCCGTGCTCTGTAGTATTCGGGGGGTTTTGGGAGTTTTGGGAGGGGGTTCTTGCTTGGTTTCGACCCTCTTGGGATTCAAGGTCGAAGTCCGCCTTGCGAGGTTAGGGTTTGGTGGAACAGCGGTGATCGGTGTTACCGATATGGGTGAACCTTGTTCGAGTCTTGGGAAGCCATTTTTTGACGGTTTGCGAGAGGAAGAAAGAGAGTTCGGAAGGCGAGAAAATTCAAAAAGGCGCTCGAATTTCAAATGGGCGAGTAAAAGCTGTCAAATTTGGTAAAGTTATCTTTATCTAAAGCGGTTACCACGGTTCAAGGCTTGCACATTAAATGTTAGTAATGATTTAGAATTTGAATGGGAAGCGTCAGATTAAAGGTCCGGATATTTAATAAAGCGAGGCCTTTTCGATTTGGGCCTCAGATTCTCCTCTCATTTCATCTCGTGAACAACAACTAGGTACACTTCAATTATTTCTTACTATGGACCTTTAGTAAATTATCATGGACCATTTATAGTTTTTTATTAAACATTACATTGACAACAAAAACTAGAAATGCGATGTTGGTCGTGATATTTCTTCTCTTTTAAATTTTGGGTAAATTGGGCTTACTCATTTAATTAATCTATTGGGCCTTTATTATTGAACTATGAAAGTCATTGGGCCCGATCCACCATATATTTCCATTTTAACCTATAAAGGCGGGTGGTTCGATGGATCGATCCATTAGACATTTTAATATCTATTGTTTTGACTTACGATGATGAAAAAGCATGACGGTTGACCAAAACTCCCGCCATGCATTAATGTGGATGGGATCATAATGCACGGCCAGATGAAAACGATGGCCAAAAAAATGGACGGACCATATACGCATCAGTGAGAACCCATCGGTCGAGATCGGGCCGTGTCGGGTTGGTAGTGGGTGGCACGATAATCCGGCGAAGAGAGTATAACATAGCAAGAAGTCTTCACAAAGAGTACGCGTTCTCATACAATTTCATATTCATATTCTCACATACACACAACGAGAGGAATTATTATCTCTCTGCACACTAGACATTACATTCCTCCATTGTTAACCTTGTGAACATGTATCTTGACTCTCACTTTGAAATTATCCCCGATGAACAATAGTCGAAGCTTGTAGTGTTTACTGTGTTTCTTGTCAAAGATCGAAGCGTCTTTACGTGATTGGGACGTGACAGAAAATCTTGGCGTTAACAATACCCAAGGTCCAAGGATATGACCACTTTATATATATAAATAAATAGATAAATCTTTATTACAGAAAGATTATAAATAAAAAGATAATCAAATTGTTGCGGGGGCATACTGAATGGCCAAATGAGACGAAACTGAGTACTCTTTCCGTTCCAAATTAATTGTTCAATTTTGACTTTTTAAAGTTAAATTGACCATTTTTAAAATTAATCTTATTACCATTTTTTGCTAAAATATAAGTGAAGAGATTATAACCAAAAGAAAGTATATACAATTTATTAGTAATTCCAATTTTTATAATTTTAGAAATATATTTATATATGCTTAATTATTAATTCTAAAAGTAGTCAATTTGACTAAAAAAGGTCAAAATTGAATAATTAATTTGGGACGGAGGGGATATTAATTTTTTGTTTTTGTCAATTTCTCGAAATTGAAAACATATTTGGTTATCATTTTCAAAATTTAGTTTAAAACAGTAGTATGAATGGAATTTATGATTTATTTATTTATTTATATCAAAAGTGCATGTTTTTCATTCTGAAGACAGCTGTAAACTCTTTTTTAGTGTCTTCTAAATTGCATTGTTATTATTTTCCCTAAAAACAAAACAAAACAAAATGAAAAGACAAGGCTAGACACACAAATAAACAATAATAATAAAAAAAAAAATCAGCAGTAAAATACTCCCTCTATCCCAAATTATTAGATCATTCATTTTCAAACTCAAAATTAAGAATATTTATTAAAAGTTGCAAAATAATTAATGTAATATTTTTTAATCCTGTATTTTAAAACACAAAGGGAAAGGGGAGGGAGTATGAAAACTAAAATTTCATTTTATTGCTGCCTGCGTTTGCAAACACCGCAATTGCAGGAAACAAAAGTGCATCAGGCTCAAAAATAAAGCAGACACCTACTAAGCAGACACATATATTTACCTCCCTCCCAAATACGCCTCGGACATATTCACAACAAAAGCAATTCATATCAAAGCCTTGTAGTTGATTTTATACAATCCATTGCCAAGGTAAAAGCTTCAACATAATGCCTGCCATAAGACTAGAACAAAGACCATAGTACAATTAATATTGCAAAAACTGATATTAAGCTGAACATTGATAATTTTGAATTCATTATCCAACCCAAAAGCAGTCGATAAGTAGCTTCTCCCAAGTTTGTTATCCAAGGGCAGGATGTAATCCAGACAAGTTTGATATCCAGATATTCGGAATCCTACATTATTGACTTGAGCTCTAGCTAGGGAGGTTGGGCTTTTAATAATCAAAGTGTCCAATCAGAGTGCTGCTATGCAGTCAATTTCAATCTTTGCATCCATTGGTAGTGCTGCAACCTGATATGTCGAACGAGCCGGTGCAGGTGACGGAAAGTCTGCAATGCAAATCATTTTAATAGGTTGAATCAAATTTGAATATTTTTAATATCAGTGCATATTCAACATTTTACTTGATTTTAGAAGCTTACGCTATTATCTAAGGTGGAGGAAGTAAACAAAGTAAAACAGGATAAAATTTAATCCAATTTTGATGTAGCTCTTGTGAGAAGGGATGCTCAACTTTCTCCCAAAAAATTCTAAACAAGTAGACAATTATTAAAGTCCTATGTCAAATATTAGAAGTTTATAAAGAACAAAGTTGTTAATTTAAAAAATGCTAGATCATCCAAAAAATGAAGTTTCAATTTTAACTATTGGCACAAACAGAAAGCATTTCAAACAGTCAATAAAATGCAACACACAAGCAACATTTATCACGGGACCCTTGTAAGTCCTATCAATTAGTTGAATTAGCTTGCATACTACCCATTTGACAATTAGATGGCAAAAGTGTTTACTATCTATCTGGTATCCTTTTTTTCTTCTAAAAAGGTAAGTATTTCTAAGAATCACCAAATCGTAGCTTTCAACCTGATAGAATATATTCCGTCCATCCATTTGTTTGTCTCCTTCTTTTGAGTGTGACAGAGATATAAGTCTAACAAAAATATGAGTCATGCTAGGATCTCAAATGGGGTGCCATGAATTCTCCGGAATTAATTTGTTAAATGACCAACCACAAGTGATGTCAACCAATGCAATAATGACACATCATTGAACTGAGACCAAATTTGAGACTCTTAGCATTACTCGAAGATATAAGGTAGAAATATTTCTTTTTAACTTATAAAACAATGTGTAAATGTTGTTACAACATATTTTTAAACCTATGCCACACTCCTAAAAATGGGGACAATACATTGGGATGGATGGAGTACTTTTAGTTGTTCCAGTGACCTCAGTGCAATAGCTGTAAATTATGAGAAACAATGGTTTGAATGATGCTTGTGTTGTTTTTGCCAAGGCTCTAACTATCAATCTCAGATAAATAATCAGTTTCAGCTCTAAGACTCACATTTAGCATAAATCTCATTCACTTTCTTGAAGTCTTTCAAATCAGCCAACCTGTAGGAAAAATATAGTATTTTCAAGAGAGATCATATTTTGAATGTCAACATATAAGAATTTACTATTGTAAAAAAGACAAAAATCACTTACATAATCGTTGTCTTTACTACAGAGGAATAGCTAGCACCACTAGCCTTTAGGATCTCCCCCATATTCTTGAGGACCTAGAAATATTCAAAAAGCTCAAATGATGGGGGACTCCAAGTCAAGAACAAAGAAGAGATTTTTTATATTTTTTATTTGGAGTTTTTATTATGTTTAATATAAAAGTAGTTGATGTGATTTATGTATTTTATTTATTAGTGGGGATTTAGGACATTAATTAGTGATTAGGAATTATTAATAAAGGTATTTTAGTCGTTTAGTACTTTTATTATTTTCCAAGTAATATTAGGGTTTTGTGTCTCGTTAAATAATGATGTAATCCCCACAAGTCATTTAGACTACATAATATTGATATTGAAATTAATTGTTTTATTCATACCGTAGAGAAATCCTACGGTAGAGGTATTTTATCCATCTTGGTGTTGATACATGGAGTTGATACACTTGAGAGATCCTAGTGTTTAAATGTGGAGTTTAAATTCTAGTTTATTTTCTATTAATTCTTCATTCTAAATCTGTCCTACATCATTTTTGGTATCGATTCATGCTTAACTAAGCGACTTGAACTGGAAAGTCATCGAGGGCATGTTCTTTGTCTAGAATCGGAGTACCTTACGCCGAAAGTCGAACTTAGATAACTAGGTATACTAGTGTCAGGCCACACTTAGCCCGGACTTCGAACCACAGAGAAAAGAGAAGAGAGAATTGGGGGGAGAGAGAGAGAGACCGATAGAGCTCAACAAGAGGGAGGTAGGGTTGAGAGTAAATGCTACTCATTTTCATATATTTCATTCTTGTAAATGTAAAAACTATTACAACTATTTATAGAAAAGACTGTTTGCAGAGAATTTAAGGCTAATCCTACAACACTCCCTTATCCTTCACTACTAAATAACTAACTATCACATAAGGGAGAAAATTGTGTTCTTCATTTTTCTATTGATAGGGATCCCCATTCATTCCTAGATTCTGTCACTATGGATTGATTGTCCCTACCTAACTACATGGTAGTGGTCTAGGGAGCGCAATTGCTAGAGCACGTGACAATGAAGAGTAATGATTTTAGGTACTCTGACTACTGTAGTGAATCAGCTCAGAACCAACAAATTAATTTGACCGAACGGAGCAGAGCTCCATCTTAAATCAATTTGAAAACTCCCAACAAAACTGTATCATACTATCATCCACGATTTGACAGCATCAGTTCATCACAACCAAATTTGAAGATCCTTTAACAGCGCAAACTAATAAAAACATAGACATCCCCAGAAAGAGTGAATGATGGGAGTCACAATGAAATTGTAAGAAGACACGTTGAATGAAAAAGGCAATTAGCTAACTTGGTACAGCGGCACTGATTTGAGAATGAGGTCCAGAAGAGCCAACTCCTAAATAGTACAGTGATGCACTTATCACCTCGTCAAATCGATTCAGCTTGTTTTGAATTTTATCTTTGCCTAAGAGCTGGACAGATACTATTTTGCTGCTTGCAAGGCATCAACCAGATCCAAACGTCTCAGAGTGTGAAAGAGTGGGTGGGCTGGTTATGTGCACGGCTGAGGGACCCCAACCGCTGAGAAACTCCAAAACCAGATCCAAGCGACTCTAATCTGATCTTAGCCATCGCTGACGTCCTCTTCGCCGCCGACAAGCGGATCAACTACCACCACAAGCAGATCCAAGTAATAAAATGGAAGAAAAGAAAAGGAGCAATGATTTAATTTGTTTAACGAAAGGGCTCGATCCATGGAGTCCGTCATCGGATCTACCCATTGACAGATAGAGTTGTATTTTTTGTAAAATTGAGATAATTTAATTTAATTATTCAGTTTACATTCTCTCTCTTGTCAGCATTGACACATAGATTTCATCGATTGCCACGTCCTTCTGTTAAATAGTTAACAGATATAGACGGCAAAATCACTTTTTGTAAATAACGTATAGTTCAATGAGTTGACCGTAAAAAAAATCAGTTCGGTGATGAATTTGTAAACCGACCCCTAGTAGAGTGGGGAAAGGTGTATTTAACCCCTTAGAAAATTGGCAAGTAGGACATTCAGGCACCAATTTATCTATGTCTTGCCTCATATGCTGCCAATAGAAATATTATTCTATTCTTTTAAGTGTGGTTCTTGTGACAGGTCCCCCCTCCCCCTCCCCCTCCCCCTCCTCGACCCTTTTCATGCAATTTTTCAAATATTTGTCTTCACTCTTCTGAGATCCCCTTGAGAGACAATAACCCATCTCCCCTTGTATTTAAGTAATAGCTCAACTCAAATTCATTAGGTCCTATTTTGGCGGAAGATAGTTAAGAGATTACCTCAGCCAAATGGTCATCTCCTTCATATTAGTCAGTCACCAGCTGACTCATCCATGCTTGTTGTGCTATGGTAAGATAGTTACAAGAGGGAGTTCCCCTTAGTTCACAAGTAGTTGCTCCTTTTGAACCCTGTAGTCTTACCATTTCTCCTTGGTGTGAAAAGTTTAGCAGAAGATTATTGTAGTCTAGACTAACTTCTCCCAACTGTTTCAGCCATTTTGTTCCCAGTATGGCATCCCATGGTTGTAGTTCTATGATCTGCATTGGAGTAATGAAGTGGTGCTTGTTGATGCTCTCCACGTGAACTTAGGTACCCAATATCCGCAGGGACTTGCAATAAAGGAGATCCGCAGCACTTGCAATAAAGGAGGTCTGCAGTGGACTGACTTGTGAAGTTAAAAGGACTACCACTGTCAACTAACATCTGGAGAAGTTGTCCCCGTTTTTCTCCTTGAAGGATTAAGGTTTGTCCCTGGTGCTCAAATGGGATTTCCAAAGTTGCTAGTGAAGTTTGACCCCCTTTAATCTCTCCTTCTTCCGGCTTATTTTCTTTAGTTGGTTCCAGTGTTGTTAAAGGCGCGCCTAGGCGTGAGGCCCATCCCAGCCAACGTTTGGCACCCGCTTCGAGGCAAGGCTCCTTCAATGAGGCGCACTCGAGGCGCATAAAGCGTGGGCCTTGTCAAAGTTGTGTAATTTTTTCCTAAGAAATCTAATCTCCATCAATTGCGACCTCCCCTCCGGTAAACTCTCCTTCTCTCTGATCTCTTCTCTTTTTTCCTTCTCTTCTCTTACCCAAAAAAAGGCTATTTTGCAAAATACTAGGGGTTATCTTTTGGATTTTTTCCGAGAAATTTTGGGTACTTTCTTACACTACTATTAGGTGTTTACCAACTTATTAAATAATTTAATAAGTGGTACTTATAAGTATTTTTTAATACTTAAATATGCATTTATATTGTTGTTTAGTGTTTACTACTTAAATATATATATATATATATATATATATATATATAAGATTGTAAGTATTTAACTATGTAGTTATGCAGAATGTAATTATGATATGATTATATCAATGTATGACTATAGGTATGGTCCTTGAACTTGTTATAAAAACTTTTTGAACATGCTTAGAAGTTTGTAAAATTACTTAATGGTTGATAAGTTTGATACATAAATGATTAAATGTATGTATATACATATATTTTTAATTTTTTTAAAATATGTGCGCCTCACTTTGACGAGGTTGCCTAGGCCTTTCACCTCGGTGCGCCTTAAATAACAATGGTTGGTTCCTCATCAAAATAGAGGTGGATCAGTGTAGTTATCGCCAACTATCATAAAGGACTTTAGGTTTATACATTGGTACCCAAAGGTAAACTTCTCATCACAGTAGGAGCATAATCCCTTGGATTTCCTTTTTTTTTTTTGGGTTGCAGTAATAGGCTTTTTTCTAGGATTAGGAGAAAATTCTCTTTTAGGGAAGCTTACATTGGTTGTTGTAGCAGTGTATGGTTCAGTGTAGTAGTTGGCTGGTTTTGGTAGGGGTACTTCATAAAATTTTGCTTGCTTATAGGCCTTAGAAAGGGCATCTGGGTCAAGGAGCTTGACTATCTTCTTAGTTTCTTCCTTTAAGGCCTCCAATGAAGTTACCCACAAAGAAATCCTCTGTTCGTTGTGGTATTTTTTCAAGCAGCCTGCCTTTGTGCCTCTCAAACTCATCACGTTGATGGTGCTGGTTTGCTTTAGAAGTTTAAAATGTTGTCTAACCCTGCCACTGAAAATCTATTAATGAATTCTTCAGTAAAAGTTCCCCATGTTAGCCCTTCCTTATGACTAACAAAAGACTTATACCAGTATTTAGGAGGCCCGTGTAGGTGCATACCAACAATGGCAATCCTCCTATGTGAGTGGATGCCATATATATCAAAGTATTCTTCACAATCCTGTACCCAACTTCTGGCATCATCCTCCTCAGTAAATGAAGGAAAGACTAACTTAAGGTGTTTCAGCTCCTTATGTTGTCCTTCTTCACCATCCCGGTTGTTTCTCTTCCTCCATGTGTCATCTTCTTCCTCATGTGTCCTCCTTTCCCTTTCAGCATATTCAAGTTCTCTAAAAAAATCCCTTGGTGCCCTTGTTGCCTTCTTGAACTAGCCTCTTTCCTCTGGCCTTATCTCCAAATGGATTTTTAAAGTTCTCATGAGGATCCGGAACCCTTTGTCTAAGCAACTCATTCATCCCATTCGTAAACCATCCCATCTTTTCATTAATGGTTTCTAATTGTTCATTTGTGTACTCTCTATAGCTTAAGAAGTCTTGTTGTAACAGTTGGTTGGGGTTGGGGTTGGGGTTGGGGTTGGGGTTGGGGTTGGAGGATCCTACCATCACTTACAATTTGTAGGAGGAGTGGAGAGAATTCCCAAAACAATTGAGAATTAGAATTGCAAATTTTATCTAGTAGTGTCAAAGCTATTTGATATTATGAGTAAGTAAGCTTGATTGCTGTTTGTGTAAGAATTGAACCTCCTACAAGAACAATTTGTGGGTTCAAGTTTCAATGGAGTTTAATCCTAACTAGCACTTGGCTTAGCAAGGATTAATGGAATAAATGAGCACAAAAAGGAAGCTAGGCTAACAAATGGCTAAAATTAGTACTAATAGTGTGTTAATACTTGGTTAAAACTAAAAATGAGGAGAAACTGTTTGTAATCATTTCAGATGATATGTGATGAGTAACTATGATGAAATTAGGCTCAAACTATGAAAAACTTGAAGACCCACTAAGAAAAATATGCAGAAAATAGAAATTTATGCCGAAACAGTAAATTGTTTGGGATTTTAGATAATAAACCCAAGAGAACAGGCTAATTAAGTGTCGTAAATGCTTGGGCTATGTAATTTATACTTAAACGAGTCATGGGTAACAGCATTATACCTCAAATAATCACATGAAGTGATTATAATTCCCAGTTGCAAGTGTTGTCGCGAAAACAGAGCATTGGCAGCTCGATCTTTTGATCCATGTGTTGGCTTGTTTCTAGGTTGTTTTTGTTGATTGTGTGAGTTGCGTCTGGTGTTGTATCAGCTGTAGATGATGGTATTTGAGTAATCAATGGAGTTTTTATGGGTGTTATGAAGATTTTGGTTGTTTGTATCGGAATCTGGGTTTTATTTTTCTGCAGAAATAGAGTTACAGAGAGGTTTGAGATGCGGGAAAGCGAGTGGAGGAAGAAGATGGTGCCAGGCTCGACCGAGTTCTGATACAAAATTTGTCAGGCCACACTTGGCCTTGACTTCGAACAACAAAGATAAGAGGAGAGAATTGGGAGGAGAGAGAGACTGATAGAGCTCAACAAGAGGGAGGTAGAAGGAGAGAGGTAGGGTTGAGAACAAATGCTACTCATTTTCATATATTTCATCACTTGTAAATGTAAAACTAGTACAACTATTTATAGAAAATATTGCTTGCAGAGAACTTAAGGCTAATCCTACACCACACCCTTATCCTTCACTACTAAATAATTATCACATGTGCTCACAAGCATTTCATTTCTACTAGAAATCTATGGAATGCCCTTGTCCTGACAACTAGCAACAATCAAGTAGTAGTACTCAAAATGTCAGTAACTCGCAGAAGTCACATTTACAATATAGATAATTTAAGACAGCCAGACTTCTATAATTGCCCCCCTGGGTAAACAGGTTAAACCATAGGGGAAATGAAATGAAGTGAAATAAGGTCTAGGTAAGCAAATACCCATGCTGAGATGGCATTTTCTGCCCTGCCCGCTGGTCTTATAGGTAGGTGATGGGGAATCCAAGTCAAGAATAAAGAGATATTTTTTATATTTATTATTTGGAGTTTTTTATTATGTTTAATATAAAAGTAGTTGATGTGATTTATGTATTTTATTTATTAGTGGGGATTTAGGACATTAATTAGTGATTAAGAATTATTATTAAGAGTATTTTAGTCGTTTAATACTTTTATTATTAACCAAGTAATATTAGGGTTGTGTCTCTTTAAATATTAATATAATCTCCACAACTAATTTAGACTAGATAATATTGACATTGAAGTTGATTATTTTATTCATATCGTAGATTTATTTTATTCATCTTAGTGTTGATAAGTGGAATTGATACACTTAAGATCTTAGTGTTTAAACGTGGAGTTTAAATCTTAGTTTATTTTCTATTAATTCTTCATCCTAAATCTATCCCACATCATTTTGGTATTAGAGTAAGGTTTCTCCATTAATTTTTCAATTTTTGGGAGATCTTGAGTTTTTAAAAAAATCATTACCAGAGTTATTGTTCATCGTGAATCTACTATGCACGATATGGTGTACCTCGACATTGTTCATTACAGAAAACAGTCCTTGTAACACTGCCAAAGTCGGACGAAAAAAAAAGAGGTGGGAAAAAGAAGAAAAGTAGAAGAGAGAGAAATTGTTGTCGTATTTTAATGTCGTTGTCGGGTCAGCCTCCTTACCACCATCGTCTTCATCTATGTATGCCCCCTTGGCCCTCCCCTTTTCTTTTCTGTTGGCTGCTGATATGGAGTGGTAATCCTAATCTTATAAATATTTTTCCAAAATTGCAGTTTACATGGAATTTCTTACCTTTTAAATTTAAGACCCGTAGTTTATACACTTTTCACTCATACCCTTTCATCCTCTCTAAATAAGCCCCAACACTTCCTGAATTCATATTTTAGCCCTATTTTCGATTTTCTTTTCAATTAGGCCCTTTAAGTTATTAAAAAAAAGTTTTATTTTTATTTTATAACTCATTGTCCCAAACACCAAATGTCTCAAGTCACTAAAGAATTGATTGCTGAAACAAAAGAGTATATTTGATTTCTTGACGATGAAAGTGACTAGGGGTGTTCACCGGTAAAATACCGGACCGAATACCAAAAGTACCCAAAATAGGGTATCGATACCGGTATACCGGACCAATTAGCCGATCCGGTACCGGATTGGTACCGTTTTTACCGTGCTTGAACCAGCTCAATCTTTAAGCCAAAATTCAACCCAAATTTAAACCAAAATCCGGCCCAAAAAAGAGCATCCCAAGACTTGCTTTTAAGCCAAAATTCGGCCCAAGGTAAAGCAACCCAAGACTTGTACCAGCCTTCTTTAAGCCAAAAGGTCTTTTTATAATAAAAACTTTTTTAGACTTTTACCAATTAACCAATGTGGGACTTGGCTATTAAGATCTCAGGAAAACTTCTTTAGACTTCTATAAATTAACCAATATGGGACTTGGCTATTAAGGTCTCACTTGGTAGTTTTTTATAGGAAAACTTCCTTAAGACTTTTATAAATTAACCAATGTAGGACTTGAAGACCACCAAGTATTAAGGCCTTCACTTGTTAGTCTTTTTATAAGAAAAACTTAAATTTTTATTAATCAATGGACTTACAAACAACCATATTCTATCCAATTAATTAATTAACTATTTCATTCTCTTGGCCTTAATTGATATCCGCCCTAAAAACAGAGTATGTATACCCAGTTTCAACAAAGATAATTATCAAATTTCTTATTAAAGTTGCAAGAGTGTGGGGCTTTCCCAACTTATTGATAAAATTGGTACAAGTATAAAGGATTCCTAAGCAAGTCATGTGAATTGGTAAAAGTATAAAGAAGTTACCAAGCCATGTGAACAAAAAAGTATAAAAAATTCTTTATACTTTTTTATAAAGTAACCAAATTTTTTGTTCTTTCAGTTTTTTTAGTTGCAAGAGAGTGGGAATCCTTTATACTTTTACCAATTTAACTGAATGGTTATCTAACTTCTTTATTCTTTTACCAATTTAATCAATATGGAACTTGCAAACCACCAACTATTAAGGATTCCCTTGTTACTCATTTTATAAGGAAAACTTTCTTAGACTTTTACCAATTAACCAATGTGGGACTTGGCCTTCACTTGGTAGTCTTTTTATAAGGAAAACTTTCTTAAAACTTTTATTAATCAATGTGGGACTTACAAACAACCATATATATGTGTTCTTTAATATGTGTTCTCTTGTCTTACCAATATCCCACATTGGCTAATTTGTGTTCTCTTGTCTTATCTCTATTTTATAAATAGGGGAGACCACCAATTCAAATTTCATTCAAGTCCTATTCTATTATGTCTTTTCTTGTGTTACTTCTATAGTTCTATTTTATAAATAGAGGAGACTTTAAGCCAATTCTACAAGGCTAAGTAAAAAATCTTTAAAAAGGGATTGGACTTACACAATAGGTTCGATCCCAGGTATATCTAGGACCTATAAATTATTGGCAGACGTCATGGATTTTTTTTGTAGGACCGATCCGGTTAGCCTCGAAAACCGAAAATACCAAATGTGTTGAACATCCCTAAAAGTGACCGAATATATTACCTTATTAATACATGTGGTCATATACATTTGAAACGCAAGCAGAAAGAGCTTCCGTTGGATATGGTTGATGCACAAGATTACCTTGAAAAATTGCAATGTCAATATCTTGATGAACAAAGAAAAGTTGAAGTAAGGAAATGTCAACAAGTTAAAGCAAAAGAACTTCGAAAGGCTACACTTGATATGGTTTCTATATGTTCTTTCATAAAAGATAACATCTTTTTATTAAAAGATGGCATGTCTTCTATAAAAGAAGGTCTTGTTGACTTGTGGGTACATCTTCAAGCAGAGCAAGAGAAAGAAAAAGAGGACGTTCAAAATTTTGGGGTTACAGACACGTGACGTGTCCATGGAAATTTTTGACGTTCCAAAAATTGAACTAGAGATTGTGTATGAGCAATAAAGGGATAAGAACTTTAAATTTGCTTGAGTTTTTTTTTTTTTTAATAAAGAGGAGTTTCCCAGCCTTGCGACCACACCATGTTTCCCCTCCCCGAACAAAGCTTTCAATAACAGGTTACGCCTGCGGTCCGTGACCCCTATGCTTGATGTCAGTGGGAGTCGAACTCAAGACCTCCGAGTTTACGGTGGATCCCAAGCTCTCCACTGAGCAAAGCGGCGGAGTTTGCTTTTGAGTTGTTCGTTACCAAAGAAAAGACGATTTGAGAAGTTGGTCCAATCCAAATTAACATTGTTGACTTCGTTGTTCCAAAAAGCTTACTTTCAGCACCTTTGAATACAAAAAGCAATGCTCTCATCAATTCTCTTTTCAAAATATTTTAAGTCTTACCGCGTGATGATGTTCTCAAAGGTGTTCCAAAATATTCTTCCGTTGCAGAGGAGTTTGTGGCTTATTCTATCATATTATAAAACTCGACCTCGAGTTTTATCTGACAAGAGGAGGATGATAGGAATTCCAAGTCAAAAACAAAGAAGAGATTTTTTATATTAATTATTTGGAGTTTTTATTATGTTTAATATAAAATTAGTTGATGTGACTTATGTATTTTATTTATTAGTGAGGATTTAGGATATTAATTATTGATTAAGAATTATTAATTAAGGGTATTTTAGTCGTTTAGTACTTTCACTATTCCACAAATAATATTAAGGTTTTGTGTCTAAATATTGATGTAATCCCCCCCCCCCCCCCACAAGTCATTTAAACTACATAATATTAATATTATATTAATAATGAAGTTGATTATTTTATCCATATTGTAGAGGTATTTTATCCATCTTGGTGTTGATACATGGAGTTGATACACTTTAGAGATCCTAGTGTTTAAATGTGGAGTTTAAATCCTAGTTTATTTTTTATTAATTCGTAATCCTAAATTTGTCCTACAACAGTAAGGTAGCTCAAGTTTGTCTCACAAACTTTGAAACTTGCGCTAATAAATCAAACAATCACCTTCATAATAAGCTCTTGGCTAAATCTCATCTCCCCATCAACAATGATTAGCTCAAGCCATTTCCCACAACTATTTCACTTGATAATAGAAACTCCTCTAGAGGCTTAATGAGGGAATCTCTCACTAGTTTGGTCAGTGTAAGATTGTGCATCAACTGGGTGAATAACTAAAACTTAAATGTTAATTTTGACACATTTAATCCTATATGATCCAGTGCGTCAATATCACTGACGTCAGTAGTGATAGCTGTAGTTTAGTAATCTAAAGTACTAATATTATCGGCTTTTTTTACAAGCTAGCATAAATATATTAAACTTGGCACAACTGCCAAAGTGGAAAAAGAAACTCAAGCTTAGGAGGGTGTATTCAATTAAGATTTTTAAAGACTTTTAAAGATTTTAAAAGTTTAGTTGTATTCAATCAAGACATTTAAAGAGTTTATAAAAGTTTAGTGGTATTCAATTACAACTTTTTTAATGTCTTTAAAAGTTAGGTGGTATTGAATTAAGATTTTTATAAAGTCTATAAAAGTATTTTGGTATTCAAAAAGTCATAGATTTTAAAGATTTCTATCAAATGGTGGACTTTGACAGACTTTAGAATAAAATTATAACTATCAACCCATATCCAAAGTCTTGCCTCACCTCTAAAGATTTCTAAAGACTTCTAAATAAACACAAAGGTGGATAAAACTAGTTATTAATTAGACTTTTTCTTTTATTGGGTTAAATTATTTATTTATTTTATATGGGCTAATAAATATTAATATGTGATGGATAAATAATTTGATAAAATTTGGGCCATAAAAATAATTGGATTTATTATAATAAGAGAATTAACAAGATATATTAAAAAGTAAACAAATAACTAGACCTAATCTAAATTAGTGAGGGAAAAAGCAGCCGTTCGAAAGCTTCCAATAGAAAGAGGGAAGAAATTTGTTCAACAAAAATGAGATAAAATCATGAAACTCTCATATTAGTTGTAAAGATTATGTATATATAATATATGAAAATAGAAAATATATGATGTGTATATTTTTTTTTAGTTTTTTGCCATTTTAAACGAAGGAAATTACTGTTAATTTTTGAGACATCCTCCATATTCGTCTTCAAGTGTCTTTGGTGTATCATAGTAAAATAATGTAACATGTGGTTCTATTCCTGCATGACAAATATATATATATATGTATTCCTGCATGACAAATATATATGTATTTCATTGTCATATTATTTTGTGAAAAACAGTTTGATATTACTACTAAAAAGCGTACGCATATGCATAAAATATATATAGCTCAATGAAAAGTGAGCTTAATTTTTGTATTGTGTATGTAGTTTCTAAAATTTTATTGGTATCCGAGTATCCAAATGTATCATGAAATGAGTAGAATAATGTGAACGCTTTCAACATATATAAAATCTCATGCCACAATAATATAATGAGATTTACTCTTGTTCATGAAAAAAGAGGGAGATGTTGTACACATGGGCTAATTAACAATTAATATAAATTGCAAGATACATATTAGAAGTATACAAAAGTCTATCATAGTCTTGATAAAAAGTTTATAAAAGTCTATTACTTATTTCATGGAGTCTATAAAAGTCACTTTAAAAAAGTCTTTAAAGTCTGTGAAAGTCATTAAAATCCCACAAATTCTACAAAAGTCTGTCACTTAAAAAAAGTCTTTAAAATCATAATTGAATACACCCCCCTTATTGTTCCTCGGTTCCAAAAGTAAGTAAAAATATGCAATACAAGTTAGATAGGAGTTGCAACAGCCGTGCATCCCAAAATAAAATAAGTCCTTGGTGTTGCAACTTCTACAGCTTATTATTTTATCGTACTTACCTGCTCTGTTTGTTCTTCAACACTATCGGAGACGAACTTCCCGGTCTGCATTTAAGATCCCAATGAATTTCATATATACAGTTACATAGGGCATCAAAGAGTGATAAAAAATATATGAACAAGTGAACAACTAGAAGAACTATGATTAACAAAATATTCATCAAATGTGAAATAGTGACATGACAAACCTCTGGAACAAGACCAAGAACACCAGACATAAAAAGAAGATTATTGGACTTAATGGCCTGAGAATACGGTCCCAAGGCTGCTGGAGCTTTTTCAGTTTGAACAGCCTCCTTTATCTCTACAAGAGATTTTGATGAACATATATATCAGTTTTCAGCCTAAAGGCTTTCTAAGGAATATAAGAAAAATACATCAAACAGATGTCATTGATTTTTCTCTCAAAAGTGGATTACGGACTTACCAAAATCCCCAAACTCACATATCCGAAACAGGGTATTCTTGCCTAATTTTGAGACAGACTACATTGAGGACGTGCCTATGCATTAAATTTTTTCCAATGACATACTTTTGTAGTAAAATTTTAAGTTTGGAAAAAAATTATGACAATCAATAATATGCATAAGAATAGCCGAAAGTCAATTGGAGTCTCATTTCATATACTCCTAAAGCTGGCAAATTAAACTTCCATGTAAGAGCCAATTAATCTACAATACTCCAACTATTTTAGAGCAATCCATCCATCATATTTAGTAGTGGCTGCAATAATTGTATTATTTCAGACCCAATAACAATTTAGAAAAAAATGGTGTGTTTGGGGTAGATTAGTGTATTAAAGTACAGAGACTCCAAATGTGCGTGGGTGTGTAATGAAGGAAGAAGAGAACTAACGGGTGTCATTAGAAATTCCTAAGGAAGCGAAGGGCTTTGATCGCACCGAGGAAGATGACGATCGCCACAAAGTCGTTCCGGCGACCGATGCAAAGCCAATCCCGACGGCAAATGGAGCACGGGTGCGCAGTGCGCCCATTTCGGCCGCCGGTACATGGAAGGATCTTGCTGCCCCGCACCACGCCATTCTCTTTAGTCTTTTGACTATCTCTCGTAAAGCTGTCTGTAGAATCTGTTTTTGTTGGGGTGGGTCGGATTTGGAAGGTCAGTAAGTTGGTGGTGACTGGTGAGTTTTGCAGAGCTTGAGTGCTGAACGCTGCCCTACTGTCGTAGTGTGCTATTGGGCTTTTTTTTGGGCCTAAACGATTATCATCTTCTTACAACACTTTCAATAAGTCTTGGGGACATTATTTTAGTGACATTTTAATTTTAATTTTTTTAATTTTTTTTATAGTACCTCCCAAAAATATGTATAGTATTTATTTCAATTAAATTTTTTATAAAAAATAGTGTTTTATGTGTAATTTGAATACATACAAGAAACATGGTATGTACTATGTTTCTTGCATGTATTCAAATTACACCTAAAACATTGTTTTTTATAAAATTTTCAATTGGAATAAATACTATACATTTTTTGGGAGATACTACAAAAAAAAAGGGTCACTAGAAAAATGTCCCTCTAGAATGACTCACAACACTTTAGATCAGTTTCTTTTGGGGTTCTTTAAATTACTATACAATAATTATAAGTAATTACAAAAAAAGTGCAACACAAAAATCATGTAACACTTACCAAAAAGCATAGAGATCAAAGGAGAAAACATTGAAAAAAGTAAAGAGAGAATCCACACGACTACTCTCTGATCCCATCATAGTTGTACATATTAAATAAAATAAATTCAGGTAAAACTTGAAAATTGTTCTTAAATTTTTTATAATTAATTGGTAACACAATAAAACTGAATTGATTACTTTTGTATGAATGTTTGGCTACCAACTGCACTATAAAAAAATGTACCGACGGTGACCATTGCAGAACCTAATAAAGATGTTCATGGTTGCACATGTTGAATAAAACAAATTCAGGTAACACGTATAAACTGTTCTTAAATTTTTTATAATTAATTGGTAACTCAATAAAACTGAATTGATTATATTTGTATGAAAGTTTGGTTACCAACTGCACTATGGAAAAAAATGTACCAACGACGACCATTGCAAAAACCAATAAAATTGTTCATGGTTGCACATGTTAAAAAAAATAAATCCACGTAACACTTGAAAACTGTTCTTAAATTTTTTATAATTAATTGGTAACCCAATAAAACTGAATTGATTATCTTTGTATGAAGATTTGGCTATCAACTGTATTATGAAAAAAAATGTACCGACGACGACCATTGCAGAAATCAATAAAACTGTTCATGGTTGCACATTTTGAAAAAAACAAATACAGATAACACTTGGAAACTGTTCTTAAATTTTTTATAACTAATTGGTAACCCAATAAAACTGAATTGGTTATCTTTGTATAAATGTTTGGCTACCAACTGCATTATGAAAATAAATGTACCGACAACCATTGCAGAAACCAATAAAACTGTTCATGGTTGCACATGTTGAAAAAAATAAATCCAGATAATACTTGTAAACTGTTTTCATTTTTTTTTTATAATTAATTGACAATCTAATAAAACTGAATTGATTACCTTTGTATGAAGGTTTGACTACCAACTGCACTATGGAAAAAAAAAATTGATCACTATAAATTATCGTATGTAATAGAAACTCTCAGTCACTCTCTGATCTTTTATCGTTTGTTATTTTTTCAACAATATTTTCACAAAACTTTAGGCAAGTGAAGTCAGAGGATGCTCCTTTTAACTCTGTCTTCACCGCCGACACCATTGTCCCGTTGATACCTCTTCCATCTCTCGCGATACCTGCTTTCTCTCTCTAGATGTTTACGATTATGTATATGAGAGGGAAGTGGTCATATGATCAACTAACCTTTATGTAATCGGATTCATATGACAGTCACAAAGATGGCGTAGAGAGGAGAGAAGATAGATTTTTACTAGTGTGGGCCATGTTCAGGAACAGTTATCATTAAAACACCCAATTAAATTAAAAGGATACCAAATGCACTAATTTTGTAAATAAAAAATATTAAAAAAATATTAATTCTATAAATATTTTCTGGATGTACTTTTATTGTAATTTTTTTATTATTCTTTTTTAAATTTTGTTATAGGCGCCCACATTTTGCACTTTTTATTGCGACTATGGCATGACACAACTTCTAACACAATTATTTATTGGTGTCTAAGAGTATTAACAACAGTTTCCCTAATTAATTTTTTATCCCCAATTTTGAAGAATGTCACAACAAATCATTATCCAACAGCTTCTTTATCCTTATTTAACTCTCTATTTTAATCCTTGTATAGGATTTTATTCCCCAGAGTGAGGGAGTCAAAAGATCATTCTCTATATATACAAAATGACATTTCACACCCTCATTTAAGTAGACAACTCATCAATCATACACATCTTGACATTTTTTTTACTATTTTATTTTCAAATTATAAACTTAATATTAACTTATATTTTAAAAATTAATTTCAAACATATTCAAATTTAAAACTGATATAAATTTATTTAATTTATATCAATATAATTATAAATATTATAAACGTAATAATAATTATAAAATTATTATTTTAAATTTTAAATGAATCATATTAAATTTAAAAATATCACAAATTAACTTTTTAAAAGTTAATATTAATCTTATGTACATTTGCAACTACAATCCATTCAATACTCACTTCATAAATTATTTAAAATTTAAAATAAAATAAACATTATTTTACAGTGAAATATAATTGATAAATTATACTCTCTTTTATAAATTATAAGATTATTATTAATTTGATATTTTGACTATTGGAAATTTTAACTTTAAAATTTTAAATTTTACTATTATTTAAGGAATCAATATAAGAAACCTGTTGGGTACATAGTGAAAAAATTGAATCTCTATTTTGCAAATGACCCAATAACACTGCAGAGTAGGAATAAAAATAAAAAAACTGTTATGAATACTCTAATTGCACTAGAAGTTTGACGCAGTTTGTGTCAATATAAAAAATCAGTTATTTTCCTTTGGATGGGAAAAGATTGCAAATATAAAAAGAAAAAAAATAGAGTTGCATTCGATGAATAAGAATCAATTTGTACAATACTCTGAAACTCTTTTTTATAGGAGAAGTTTGAATAAATTTTTATCCTTTTATCTTATTATTGTTTTGGAGATAAAAGAAAACACTGAAAAATATTTCAATTTTCAATGGCCAACTATTGAAATATTTCAAAAATATTAGTGATGACGACGTTACACTTTTAAATATGTCACGTTTATATTTTAATTGTATTTCAAATAATTGCAGAAGTAGCTCAAAAAGGTTACTACATCCCAAAACTAAAAAGTACTCTCTCCGTCCCTTAATATAAGATTTTTTAGAGTTGTGCACAAGTATTAAAGAAATAATTATGTATTATTAAACATAATATCAAATGTATATAGTGTTATTGTATTGGAAAAAGATATGGTTATTCATTGGACAAAAAATAGTGAGAGAACCAAAGTTATATTTAATACTTGAGGTAATATTAGAAACTAAGCGATTAATGTTTACTTGTAATTTTAAAAGGTCATATATTAAGGGAGGGACGGATGAAGTAATTAATATTATAGGAACTGACAATCTGACATGTATCATGTTGCATTATCAGACAAAGGTCAGATCACACTCAATGTATTGGTACAGTTTGGAAAAATTAAGAAACAAATGTTCCATATGATCAGTCTTGTAGTAGAGTAGTAATTTTGTTTTGGACACCGCACCGCGTGCTACTAATTAATTAAAGCTCTTGTCTACATATTGGGCAAGACCCCTGCCGGCTTAGCCATTCGTCTATACATTGTGAATGAAATGAGTGTCTGCAACTTGGTAATGTCCTTGCAGAGTCTCCACTCTTCAAATCCTAATTAAGGAAATACAGATAATAAAAAAAATAGGTGAGAGAAATTTAATTAGATCATTATTAATTAATTAATTAGTTATATATAGTTTTCAAATTTCTTTCTTTTGAGAAATTTAAACCTGTAAGCAAATTGTACAAGTTGTTGCATGGCAAGTTCCGGTGGGAATTTTGTGTTTGGGTAGCTTCTTGATGTAATCTTGAGATAACCCTCTGGTGACAGTCACTTCAAAAATGTCTGAAATTTCTCCAGAGCTTGTTTCAATGGAGCTCACCTGTTTGTTATTCACAAATACGTTATATACTCGATTAATCTTTATAATAAAATTAATACTAGACAAAATTATGTCAACAATCAAAATTAATATTGGCTTTTATATATATATATGAATATTATACTCACTTGCCACTGGTAAGCTTTTAATAGTGCAGGGCTAACCCATTCCACAAAGACCTTGCCATTTACCAGACTAGATAAGAGAGCAACCTGTAATATTTATGATCATCATAAACTCAAAATCACAATTTTGTTTATAAAAAAAATTAATAAATGCAGAATATTAATTTCTGTATTGAAATGATGCTAAGGAAAGCGAAACAGTTCCTCCATTTGAGTGGACCATGCACCCTGCACACTATAATTGTGTTTGTGTGTAGGCAAATGTCAACAACACAGCTCTAATCTCTGTTTTTTCTTGTTTTTGATATCGGCAAATAGGCATGTCTAAGAACACATTAAAAACTTTGCAATCCATATAATAATTAAAAGAACATACTAAGATTAGAATAATACTGATGCGTGCATTACTACCTTGGAAAATGACTCCCCATTAATCATGGATTCCATCAACTGGACGGCTGTGATGGCCCCTGCCACCGCACCGATTCCTGCCCCACGTACAAGTCCAGTTTCTGTTGTTTGCCCTGTGATGGCTCCTGTAATTGTTCCTACAATTGCTCCTCCTGATAATCCAATTCCACCATAATTAATTTTACCCTTCTTCTTTTTTTATTGGTATTATTAAGATTGGGCGGATCCATTTAGGGGGCAGCTGCCCCTGATGGATTTTTTTATTTATAGGTATAGAGGTAGAGACAAAAATGTAAATAAATAAATTTAAGTGGACAGATTAATGGAAGCGTTAAATTTGGAGGGGACAAAAAATAATTCATTCATATTCTAAATTATATATTTAAATATTTTTTATTTAAAATTTCTTTTTTTAGTTTAGATTATGAATATTTATTGCAATTTGTAAACATTATAATGATTACTTCAAGTTTTCTTTATTTAACTTTAACACAAAAATTAGTTTAAAAAAATTCTGGATAAAGGGAATTGCATTTCACTGCTAAATACGAGGGAGTGGAGGATGATGTTTGAGCCCTGACCAACTGGTCAAGCGGGTGTCGAAATTACCACTAGGCTATCCACACCACCTCATGAGAGAAAAGAATTGTAGGCCAGAGAGAGAGAGAGAGAGAGAGATAATGTTGAAATATATATGATCATATTCAAAGCTGATGCTGCACTAATGAATTGAATCTTAGCTGCATGCCATGACTCAAAAATCAAAATGCCAACTTGATATAACAGAAGCAAACTAATGAAACTATTAGTTGACGTACACTTTATTTTGTGTATACGTCTAGTTCAAGAATCATCAAGAATATATATATAGACACACACACACACAAAAAAAAAAGAAAAGAGAAAAGGATAAATATATCCAATTCGATCCCCATATGGAGGTAGGTTTCTGAGAAGAAGCTTACCTAAAGCAAAAATGCATGTAGTAAGAGCAGAAATAGCTTTCTTCATCATCACTTTAAACAAAACCCAATTTCCCATCTGTGACAATACCCACAAACCAGTAGCCTCCTTGAACCTCAGTACCAAAATTTCTACCAAAGAAAAGGAAAAACAATTCTTCATTATATATAGGAGAGTGAACAAAAATACAAGGGATTGTAGTAATTATAATACAATAGTGGGAAAGAGTGAAGAGAAAAAAACACAAAATTTAAGCAATGAGGGAATTGAAGTAATAGATGGAAGGAGAAGCATTTATAGGGTTAAAAACAGAGGAGGAGCATTTAATAGGGGTTGGGACTAGGGAGCCACCAGCCAGCTGCACATGCAAATACATGCATCGCTTAATTAGCAAAAATAGGCAGCTCCCCTTTCCCACCATTCCCCTTCAAAGGCTTTCCTGCCCATGCCATGCCATGCCAGTCATTAAGGAATAAGGATGCATCTCTAGCAGAGCTCATCCCCTGCGGGCTGCGGCCCTACGATGCGCTCACCTTTTACTTTCATCTTTACATCAAAATTGACTGGGATAACATAGTACTACTCAGAAAAAAGTTGAAAATCAAAAAACAATATAGGCAAATATTACAAACTTGGGGTAGGGCATGGGGCAGATCTATTAAGGGTCAAGGTGGGTCCATGTGTTGGTGTAAACAGTAAAAATAAGTGGCAGCTATTGAACGGCTGTGTCCGTCCGTACATGCATCTTTTTTTTAAAAAATAAAATAAAACGAAACCTGACTTAGTCTAGCAAACTCTAGAATTATCAATGAATGGAGTACTTACTATCAAACAGTCGTTTAACGTGGATTTTGTTTGATATATAAAATCCCCTTTCTCAAAAGCGAAAAGCATTTATTAAGATTTCACTTCATAATAATGGTTACGCCGATTGGCAATTGGTCGAATGATTGTATAGTGATTTACTACTATTTGTTTCAAAAAATAAATACTACTCCTACGTACTACTAGTATCATTATTTGACTTTTTTTTATCATCATGATTGGTTGGACTCGGCTAAAATAACACCTCTCATTTTTTCATTCACACCCTATAATTAAAAAATCTCATTAAAAATCATATGATCATGAGTACACCTTATTTTTTATAATAGAACTACAAAAACAGAGCAAAAACCCTTTACATGAATTGGGAATTAAGTTTTTACACGAACTGAACATTAAAGTCTAAGCATTCAACAACAAAAGTAAGCTAAATAACTAAGTACTAAACACTTGCATCAATCGATGAACTCAACAATTGTTGTTTCGCAATTGGTGGAAGAGGTAAGCATATTGAACTTCTCCATCCTTGAAGAAAATAACTTTCTCTATAGTGAGAATATGCAGTGGGCATTTTAACTAAACCCTAGGCGAATCAGTCATTTTAAATCACAGAAGACGAAGATGAATGATGGTTTTGGGTACTCCATCCATCTCTTCTGGATATTCTATCTTTTTGTCGTTAAGTCTTCATAGTCTGGATCGACCTGATAATACTCGTCGTCCATTGATAGAATGTGGTGATAGTAAGGGAGAGAGAAAACAGAAAGCAAAAGAGAAGAATATTGAGAATATAAGGAAGGAGTTGAGCAAATATTCGCGTCATGAGGTGTTTATTAGCCTAGATTTTTTTTGTGAATTATAAGGTGTGAATAAAAAAATTAAAAAGTACAACTAGTCCCACCGAATAAAATGTGCATGCAATTTATAATAGGCCCACCCCATCTATTCATGTATATATTCAACTCCAAGTAACAAACAAACTACTACTATATTCTCAAATAATCAGAAAATTAAACTCAAAATAGAGAGGATACGTTTTTGTTTTACATGTACGGTGTACCCAAACCCAGCCGTATATAGACTATCAAAAAAAATAAAAGAAACCAGAACCATATATGCGGTAGTATAGGTAAACCAAGTTGAAAACCCATTGGCCATCCACAGTATTAACTAGGGGTGTTGTCAATATATATATATATATATATATATATATATATAGGTGTTGTCAATATATATATATATATATATATATATATATATATATATATATATATTATAGGTAATAATGATTCATAACATATATTTGATATGGATTAAAAATAAACATACACCATCTTTATTCTTTAATATAATAATGAACAGCCGAAATTAGAACTCACGTAGTAAGTTATCCGCTACTAATAGTAACAGAGACGTTGAAAATAGTACCGTCGTTCACTACTATTAGTAGCAGACGACAATTAAACTCGATCGTTTGTTTTTATATTGAACGATAGAGATGATGTAGGTTCATTTTTTATCCATAACAAATACTCGCTTCGTTTAGAAGAAAAAACTTGTTTCAATTTATTTGTCGTTTATAACTTTCTAAGAGAATAAATTATTTACTTTTCTATATCACCTATACTTTCTCTCATTGTCCTAATAAATTATCTTCCTTGTATTAATAGTTTTTAACTTCTCATAAATGGGTAGTACTGATGGAATTTCAAACAAATTTTAATTGTTAAATGATATTATTAAATGACTTTTTTTAATTTATGTACAAAAATCTTAAATGATAATTTTTTAGGAACGGAGCTAGTATATACAAATGATTTTGAATTTTTTGCTCACTCAATAAATTATCTGGACTGTTCAAAGTTCGAGATAAATCTCACCGTCCATACAGTGCCGGAGTCATGGGACCCAGCTAGTATATATATCTATCTAACAAAATACAATTGATTTTGAATTTCCCGCTCACCTTAATAAAATTATCTGGACAATTCAAAATTTGAGATAAATCCCAATCATTCAATCATAAACGCGGGGCTTGACATTACATCTAAGATATATATATATATATATATATAGAGAGAGAGAGAGAGAGAGAGAGAGCCAATTAATAGATGAGCCGCAGTTAATGGCTTTGGTTTGTTAGTTTAGATATCTCATTGATTTAGTAAATCGGGGTTCGATTATATGAAGATCATCAAAACCAGGTGCTCGAACCATGGTTAAGGTTCTGTTTCTGTGGGCTGCTGAGTGCTGACTCAGAAATTGAGAGAGTTGTGGGTCTCTTCTTTAGTTTAGTTTAATTAAAGCAAGTGGTCCTTCATTTACATTTATGATTTCCAAATCCTTTTATGTTCAGGCTTCATTTCTTACGTATCTCCTTCCTAATAATATTCCCCATGCACAGTGACAAAGTTAGGAAAAAATATTAGCGGACTCAAATTATTAAATTATACTCATAAAAATCTATTATATCATATATATACAAAAAAATTCAGTGAGATCAAATTATTAAAAAATTTAAATTAAATTATTGATGGAGTTGTTCTAATTATAGTGAATTGGGTATATTGATAGCTTAATGTTTGGTGCCTAATAACAAAAGTTATTATTTGAATTCTTAATTTCATATTATAATTTTAATATGTTAAATTTTATTGAGTATGTCTAAATTTGGTATGTTTATGAATTTTATTAAACTTTTTAGTATTTGAGGAATTTAATTAGCAAAAGAGTATGAATTTATTTTATTGATAAAATGAATATTTGTTATTTTTTGACATTAAAGTGAAAATGATAATATACATATTTATATTTAGTGGATATATTAAACATTATAATTGAAGAACATTATATTAAAAATATTTGTGGATATTAGTTGGTCAATTACACTAGGATATTAAATACTATTACTTAAAAAACTAAAGGCCGGTGATGAATGTTAGTATTATAAGTAATTATCTACATGGGTGTTAGTATATTTTACTCTATTTAAATCATATTAGGAAGGTGTCGTTGTCTTAAAAAGTTTATTTAAGAAAGCTATACTTTTTTAATCCAAAAGTCGTGAAATCTCAAGTTAAAACCATGTATTTTAATAGAAAAATATCACTTTTTATTTAACTTTATGTCTTAATTTAAGTAACAAGACTAGCATTAACATAGGAACTAGGTTCTACTACTTTTCATTAAATATAAACTAGGAAGATTTTGTTTCAAAAAAAATAAAATAAAGAACTATTTTGGAAGTCCTCGATAAAAGAACCCTTTGTAGAGCATAATTGGTAAAATACGGGATAAGAATATAATATGAGATGTTATACGGATAGGTATGAAATAGAATTTTCCCCAAACATGTAGTTAATTTTTTAATTTAATATGCATGGATGGTAGTTGTACAGGCCTTTCGGAATTCAGATCAAGAAACTTCGTATACTAATTACGATTAATGCGTGACGAAGAGAGAAAGATAAAGAATAAGGAAACAATATATATACATGCACAACTTAATCTACCCAATTAAACTCATCAATTTTTGGGTTAGTATTGATTTTGGTTCTAATTTTTGTTGGGTTAGACTTACTTTTCCTTTAGTATATATATATATATTTTTCTCAAATTACTAGATTTTAAAAATAATTTTTTTTATCAATACCCTCTACGGTATATTCCTTTTTCACTATCAACAATACAAAAAATACATAAATTCAGTTCAAAAAGTAGGACATAGTTGATGGAAAATTGCAAATAACAAAATTAGAATGCATTGTATTTGCCCTCAGCAGTATGACTCGCCTCATGGTCATGAGGTCTAGGTGTATGCGTGTGTGATTATGAGGTCGAGAGTTTGATCCTTGGTCACAACAAGGGAGGTGTATGTGTATGGAAGATGTGTGTCAATGTAGGAAAAAAAAATAAAAAAAATAAAATTTGACACTAACAAAAAAATTAAAAATATATTTATTTTGCTATTGCTTTCTTTGACTGAAGAATATTATTGATCTAAAATATCCCATACAACCAAAGGAAGTACATTAGGATGTAATGAAGTTGATATTGAATTTGGTTACAAGCCCAAACCCAAAAAACATAAATCCGAACCGAACGTCAGAACAGGCAGCGAGTGTTGTAATCGTGACACGCTTTGTACGAGTGTCAACAGAATTCAGTAGAACACAAAACGGATATGAAACACAATACAATAGTTATATTTTATCTCCACAGATCCGAAAAAACATTTATATATATAATATATAGTATATATATATATATATATATATATATATATATATTCTTGCTTATTCCGCCATTAACGACCTGACAGAGATTTGATAATGAAAAGTCAGTAAACCAACAATTTACAAACCAAGGTAATTCTGTATTTTTTTTAATTTTCTTTGGCGCTCAATTCGGTTCACTGTTTGATTATATTATATTTATTTGATGTAATTTAGCTCAATTTTGAAATTTTGCCTATTAATTATGCGTAAAGAAAATTGATGATGAAGTTACAATTTGGAATGCTAAATGTTTTCTCTAGAATTTGTGGGTTAAAGATCATACTGTGACTTTGATGGTAAACAATACATGTGCTGGAATTCTCAGGAACTATCTCGATTCATTGGAAACTCTGCATTAAGTCCGGAACTCAATTATTTTGAGGAATTTAAAATTTCTTGGACTTTTGGGACAATTTTAAACCAACTTGCTACTCCTACTGTTCCAAAAAAGAAAAAAGAACTTCCATTTGTAAAATTACAAAGTTTGAAGTTAAATTTCCTTTCATGTTTATCAAAATGTTGTTGCACTAGAAGACTTGTATTTTATACAATACTTGTTTACTGAAACATTTTTTTATTTTTAATTTGGCAAATGAGACTCTTTTTGTTTTTTGTGGAACCGAGGGAGCAATATTTTAAAAGCACAGGTAAAATTCTAAATGTCATGGATTATTAATGTTGAGTTAGAAGCTCCATGCACTTGGTTTTGGGTTAAGTTGATTTTCCTGGCAAGTTTATGCCTACTAGAGTAGAATGAATAAAGACCACAAATAACAATTTGTAAATGGTCTAAAACACAGTGTAACAATCCGGGTCAAATTCCAAGTTTTGATCAAATCATAACATAATAAGGCCCAATGAGCTTTCTCAATAATATCTTGTTGGGTCATCTTAGCTCACCACAAGCTCACTCAAAAGTCATGACTGAATGTATTAATGATAGTATCTTGATGAATCCTTATATGCACATCCAGGTATTCCACATATTACGTTGTTCTCCCCCACTTAAATACCTGACGAGCCGAACACATAATCACACAACTTAGAAACTTTTCTTCTTTAGCCATTTTGGGATAATAACGGCATACTAGGCCTGTCTTCGTGTCTCCACCTCCGACAACTCAATCGGATGACCCATTTAAGCTTTCGAGAGTCAGCTCTGATACCATATGTAACAACCCCGTCAAATCCCGAGTCTGAATCAAATCATAACATAACAAGGCCCAAATAAGGCCCAATGACTAATGACCAAATGGCAATCTTTTTGAGCTACTCCTCTCTCAAATCATGATGCAAAATAATGCAAATCCCATTCCAGTGTTTAGAGCAACTCATGTGAAGTTGAGAGTATCTAAGGCATTTATACGGAACTCCCAGCTTCAATCTAATATGCTATACTACTTTTTATTTTAAATATATGTTGATGTGAGCTTTTTCTACAACTGCAAAAGAAGGAATTTTTTAATGGGGGTTTTACAGTGATCTAAACTCAAAAATATTTTTACTTTTTCATATCATTTCAGATTTATGTACATGTATATGATAGTCACGTGATTGTATGTGATAATGTGGCGATGTGAATAGGCCAATTTGAAGAAGCTCTTGATTATCGGAATTCTATGTGAAGTTTGTTGATGGTTGATCTAAGGAGCAGGTTGAGGGAGTTATGTTTAATATCCATGAATGTATTGCTCCAAGCATATGGCGCTCACATCTTTTACTCGTGTCATATGAGTGGATTTTATTGGAGAGACTTTCTCAGGTGGTCTTTTAATAATGTGGAATAACCTTGAAATTATGACCATGTACATGACAGTTTCTTATGAAGCCAATTTCAGCAAGAGTTTGTTTGACTATAAATGATAATTTATAGAACATTATTGATTACAAATGCACTTCAAATATATTCAATGGTTTACTACCTCATTGGATTTTGGTGAATAGATAAAAAAAGAATAGATGTTCAATTGCTTTTATTCTTTCGGCCTCTCTAGCTTACCTAGGGATGCAACTAACAATTTAGTATTGAATGGACGTATCAAAAGATAACAGATGATTTTTTTATTTATAATTAAATTTGAAGTTTTATTTATAGGAATTGCAATTAGAGTTTTGAACTTAATCATTCTAGTTAATATTTATTTCAGGGATGGATGTGGGTTCTCCTGAGAATGTATTGGAAGATTTAAATGACTTTCTGAAGGAAGATGGAGAAATAGACCTAAATTTTGAGGTAGGTAAGGAAACAAATGCTGATGATTATGTCTATGACGACTTTCCGAACAATAGTGAATTCAATGCAGAAGTGACTAATCAAAGGGAACAAGTAACATCCTCACTGCCTTCGGATACGAGATATTTTCAAATTTCTGGATCTCCTTCTGAAGATTTTCATCATCCTCTGGAAACTGTATTTGATGATGATGTCTGTTTGGATGAAACAACACTTGTGGCTGATTCAAAGAGCTTTCACTCTCCATATAAAGATAACCATCATCAAGAGGAGACTGAGGGCTTCTGTGGTAATGATCTTTCTAAGACTGATTCTGAAATTGAAGCAGGAGCTTCACACCATAATGTTGAAACTGAAGTTGCTGCACAGCTAAAAGAATTACCTACCTTCGAAGATGCTAATCAGGAGCATGAAACAGAGTATAGGCAACCCACTCTGCCCTCTGATGATGCATTTATGGAATCTTTCTTAGAAACATCAAATTATGAGTTTACCAGGTCTGAAATTGCATATGAAGGGGTAGGAGATGAAGTTTCAGACATTCAGAAAGAAAATTTATATTCTTCTCCAGGTTTGCACTGGAACAATGGTGAGAGTAGAAAGTGTAAAAATGTGGACTTTTCACGGAACTCCGCGGGTGACTGTGAGAAGCTTGAATCGATACAGTCTAATCAGCCTAAGCTTGAAATATCTCTGCAGAAATCAAAATCCCCAGAGACGGTTGCACAAATGTCCAATTCACCTGCCATGTCTCCTGGTGCATACCAGTCTCCAAGCAGTCAGAGAACATTTGGTTCAAAACTAGTCCTGCAAGACCTATCATATTCTTCAAGGTCACAAAGGCAGAAAACTTGCTCTTCCCTTGAAAGGTCTGATCTGGGTAAAGAAGTCCCTTCCAGGGATAATTCCTTAGGAGCTCGTAGGCAGAATACTATTTCTCCCTATGATTCTCAGCAAGAGTCCCAGCATCTGGATATTTATTCTGTAGAACGTCATCGCACATCTCCAAGAAGTTATGACTTGCACCGGAAATATGAAAGACAGGACAGGGACAAGTCACGGTCACCCATGAGACTTGGGGATTCCTCTTCAAGACACTGGAGGGATCATAATTATAGAAATCGATCAAGGTCCCCATATAAAAGAGATCATCGCAGAAGATCGCCAAGGTAATATCTATTCAATCAATTCTTAGATTCTTGATGTTTTGAAGTTTATTCTGTGTGGCTGGCCTCTTAAGTGTAGAAGGGTATGAAAGTCCAATGGCAACCTATCAACAATAATTAGTTCTGCTTTAATTCAACCATCCTCTTTCTTCTCAATGAAATACACTGTCGTATTTTTTACTGTTTTGTTCCTGAATTCCTTTGAATTAAAACACTAATCAATTTAGTTTCCAAATATCATTCGAATTAATGGCCATGCTTTCTGCAACATTGCCAATGGATTAATCATTACCTGCTCTTATTTTCGTTGTAACTCTTATTCATTGATTTGCTTACAAATGCTGCAGTTTTTATAGTCTCAAGAAGACTGCAGCTCTGATTGGCTTAAGAAGACTGCATATATCTTGTCATTCCCTAACTTTATAGAGAATTATAACTTCTGTTATGGGCTCCTTACAACTTTTATATCAAGTTTATGTTGATATTTCTCCTCAAAGTATCTTGTACGAAGAACTTCCCTATTGCTCTAGTCTCTATTCTGGTCTTTCTTTTAATCTAGCCCTAAAATTGAGCTTCCTGCTATTTTACTTCAGAGAAAACTTGAACAACATGATTAATATTTCCTTTCCATTATATTTATTATCATGTGAAATTCTACAATTTTCATCAGCTTTCTTTTGAAAAATAAGCCTTGTATAACTTTTTTGAGCCTTAATCTGGGCTAATGCCTTGTAGCCAAATAGGATCTTCTTCACTGGGGGAAGTCTAGCCTGTGTAAAATTCTTTGTCAACATTCAAGCGAGGGACAAGCTTATATCTCAAACAGGACTAGATATGCTATTCCTAATCTAAAATTTGATGTATTTTGTTTGCTAGAACTGTGTATATGTGAGCAGGATAAATTTCTCACAACTAGCTACTTCTTTCCTTCTTTCATTAATTTTTCTCTTTTGTATTTATTCTGATGATGCATCTATGTCTTCCTATTACTTGTTGGTCAAGGTTCTTGAGGATAAGAAGTGCCTACATTATTTGGCACCCTTTTCTGTTTTGCAAAATATAAATGAGGTCTATTTATTTTTATTTGTAGGAGGAGGTACTCTCCAAGACACAGGTCTCCACCTTCAAGATATCATTCTTTTCATAGATCTCCTAGAAGGCAACCCTGGTCACCACCTCATAATAGGAGCACTGGACTAGGAAAACCTGGGAGAAATCTTTTCGTTGCAGGCTTTAGCTTTATAACTACAGAAAGCGATTTAGAAAGGAAGTTCTCTGGATTTGGCAGAGTGCGAGATGTTCGTATTGTTCGTGACAAGTGGTATGATTGTTATGCACTTCACTTCGCCCTCAATATTATTTTGTTCTTCTGGTAGAGACATGCCTGGCTGTCCTTTTTTCAGAATTTTATGTTAGATATTTAACTTTTTGGAATGATAGTTAATATAATTTGTCAGTGATAATTGATTCAAACTAAAAGATAAGAGCCATTTGTCACGGCCTTAGAGAATTCTAAGCCCCACTGTGCGGCCTTGGACAACAATCTCCCTAGAAAGTTGCTAAATAAGCCTTCCACCAAGTAAACACCACAAGAATTGGAAAGGTAAACAAGTGATGTGGCAAGTGGCAAAGGAAAATCTCCCTAGAAAGTGCTAAATAAGCTTACCAAGTAAACACCACAAGGACTGAAAGGTAGCTTAGTAAGTGATGTGGCGAGAAGAAGAAATTCAAGAAGTTTATTATTAATTTTATTTGTTATTTAGCGATAAATGTTGAGTTATTAATGAAATTATTTAGTAGGATATTATAGTAATAACTTTTCATTAGGAGAGTTTTAATTGTAGTAGTAGATTTCAATTAGGATAATTTATTATAGTAGTAGATTTTAGTTAGGAGATTGTTTCCTTTCTGAATTAGGGTTTTTACTTAGTCCCTAAGTATTGAGTTTTCTATTTAAGCATTGTAATACTTCATTATTTTTAGATTATTGAATATACTGATTTGAAATTAAAGCTGTGTGTTTTTGTGTGTTTCTTTACCAATTATATGCGGAGATAGGTATACCTTATTCCTTCTTTCTACCCTGACCTATATCATAATGGTATTGAGAGCAAAAATTTCTAATATCTTTTGATTTCACCCAATTCCTTTGTACCCTATTTTTCTAGCATCCATCCAATTGTCGAAGTTCGCTAAGGAATCGACAACAATTTTCTGAGACAAAGGCACGATCATCGCCGTAGTCTCAATCTATTAAAAAAAAAATGGTATTAGAGCTGAGATAGATATACCTTATTCCTTCTTCCTACCCCGTCCTGCATCATAATGATGCGGTGGTACGGAAAAGAAATTCAACAAGTTTATTATTAATTTTATATTGTTATTTAGAGATAAATGTTGAGTTACTAATGAAATTATTTAGTAGGATATTATAGTAATACCTTTTTATTAAGAGAGTTTTAATTGTAGTAGTAGATTTCAATTAGGATAGTTTATTATAGTAGTAAATTTTAGTTAGGGGATTGTTTTCTTTCTAAATTAGGGTTTTTACTTAATCCCCAAGTATTGAGTTTTCTATTTAAGCATTGTAATACTTCATTATTTTTAGATTATTGAATATATTGATTTGAAATTAAAGTTGTGTTTTTGTGTGTGTTTTTTTACCGATTCTCTGCGGAGATAGGTATACCTTATTCCTTCTTCCTACCTCGTCCTACATCATAATGATGCGGCGGAACGGAAGAAGAAATTCAAGAAGTTTATTATTAATTTTATATTTTATATTGTTATTTAGAGATAAATGTTGAGTTATTAATGAAATTATTTAGTAGGATATTATAGTAATAACTTTTCATTAGGAGAGTTTTAATTGTAGTAGTATATTTCAATTAGGATAGTTTATTATAGTAGTAGAGTTTAGGTAGTAGATTGTTTCCTTTCTAAATTAGGGTTTTTACTTAGTCCCAAATATTTAGTTTTCTATTTATGCATTGTAATACTTCATTATTTTTAGATTATTGAATGAATTGATTTGAGATTAAAAAAAAAGTTCAGCATTAATGTTCATCGCTACAGTGCGATAATAGCCGTGTTCTTTTTTCCAAATTACAGTTTGGTACCCCAAGTTATTGAAAATTTCAATTCAACTCCTTTAAGTTTATGAAATTTTCAATTCCGCCACCAAAGTTTCTAAAACTTTCAATTCAACCCCTGAAGTTTCTAAAATATTCAATCTAGCCCCATAGTTTTGTTTTCAATTTAACCCCCAATTTTTTTGAAATTTTCAATATATACAATGTCTTCCAAGTTTAAGAATCCAGACTTTCTTTAGGCTAAGATAAAGCAACTTGAGCATCGAACTTTGGTCATATGCTAGCAACTTAAAAGGTCTTGTGTCTCGTATAGTGCCGAGTATCGAAAATTATGTGATGAGATTGCACTTTCTGAAACAAGTTTTGCAAATTTAAAGGCACATTACGAGTACATAATCACATGCTATATTCGTCCATATTTTGTTCAAGCGCAAAAAAATGTTCATCCTAATCATGTTTGTTCAACTAAAGCGACGCACACGTTCACAAGAGGAGACCCGCAAAATAAATTCTTACAAGACAATTGATGAATAATGAATGTCTCACAATACTTAAACGTATCAATAACAAATATGAAATTGGTGAAGATAAAGAAGAGAAAGTACTCTCACATATTGATGTTTGTGAGAAATATGAAGTGGAAGTTAAGTGTGTTGAACAACTTGCAGATTCAGAGATGGTTTGCAGTGAGGAAATTGAATAAGTTTGACCCAAAATGCAAAAACATCAAGGAAGATAAAGCTGAGCTCAATCATGTTGATTTTCTCTTTCCGGTTGATACATTTGAGTCCCAAGCTACTTCAAATTTCTATATTATGTCATTGGTATTCTCGAAAATTGTGCTCATGCCATTAATTCATTAAAACATTGTATACGGATGTTTTGTTGGAAGACATCTCTCGGACTGTGGTTTATTATTCTACTATATTTCAAAACTCAAAAACGAGTTTTTTTCAAAGGCGAGGAGAATGATGCGGCGTTACGAAAGAAGAAATTCAAGAAGTTTATTATTAATTTTATATTGTTATTTAGAGATAAATGTTGAGTTATTAATGAAATTATTTAGTAGAATATTATACTAATAACTTTTTATTAGGAGAGTTTTAATTATAGTAGTAAATTTCAATTAGGATAATTTATTATAGTAGTAGATTTTAGTTGGGAGATTGTTTCCTTTCTAAATTAGGGTTTTTACTTAGTCCCCAAGTATTGAGTGTTCTATTTAAGCATTGTAACACTTCATTATTTTTAGATTATTGAATATATTGATTTGAAATTAAAGTTGTGTGTTTTTGTGTGTGTTTTTACCTATTCTCTGCGGAGATAGGTATTCCTTCTTCCTACCCCGTCCTACATCAGTAACGAACAAGATTGCACTTAAGAAAGAAGCTTTATATTGTACACAAGAAAGCTTTACATGATAACTTTGGAGAATGCTTTTGCTAGGATGGTTTGCCAATTGAGGTCACCCTTGTATTTGTTGGCATCCCACCTCCTTAATGGAGGATTCTAGATCCTAATATTACAAGTATATTTCTAGAAGGTTATAGGTACAAGATTCTAGATATGTACATGTCCTACATCTTTCTACCAAAATCTAGACGATTCTAGAGAAGTATGGAATATACAAGAAAGGTGCGGAATATTCTAGAGGCCTTTCCATGCAAGGCTCCAATAATGCGCTGCATAACTATCCAATGCGTGCCAAATCATCATGCTTGCCTGGTAGAACCTTGACCAAAATGGCGTGACACATTGCTAAAGTTAAGCACTGAAAGATGCTTGAATAAATAGTATTGATTGAATTGAAATTTATAGTGTGTAATATGGTATATATAAGTGGTGCAATGGGTTACTTAAATTTTATTATCTCATTAATTTGTACAGAAAGCTAGTTGAGAAGTTAACATATATGCTTTCTCCTCTCGTGGACAAGAAACCTCTTGATGATCATCATGAATAAATTACTAATAATTTGCGTCGGGAGAAATTTTTATTGTTGTAAAAATACAAATATTTTGCCAGTTGCTAGATAGGTAATATTGGAGGTGCATTGTTTATGAGATTGCATGCAGATGAATATAGGATTGAGCAAAAAACGGATATAACCGAATAACCGAATCGAACCAAAAAATTTTTAACCGAAATTTCTTGATAATTCGGTTATTTTTACAATTCGGTTATTATCCGAATTTTTTAGTTTTCGGGTTCTAGTTCGGATTTTGAATTTTGGATATTCGATTAACCGAATACCCAAACTACATATATAATAACCAAATTATAATATTATTATTAACTCAAAAGTTAGCCTGATAGTGAGTAATAGTTGTACATCATTTACATTTAAACACCTAAAGAGAGAGAATACTCCCACTCGTACATCATCACTCTATGCATTTGGGTTTTCAGTTTTCACTTTCATTTACAATCTCAATCTCAATCATGTACTGGTATGCCTTCAAGGTTAAAAGAATAATCTCCCAAACTCTCATTTTTCAATTCTTCAGTTCATCTCTCCCAGTGACGGAACCAGAATATATTTTCACGGGGGTCAAAATACATCAATAAAATTTTTTTATTCATGAGAGACTTGCCCCATCCAAAAAAAAGAGATTTTATTTTTGGGTTCTTTTTCATGTATGTTATTATTGGGTTCTTTTTTCTCATCTTCTTGTTTTTCTTTTTTCTTTTTTCTTTTTTCTTTTTTTATTTTGGGTTCTTTGTTTTTTATCTTTTTCATGTCATGTATAGCATCACAGGAGTTCAACAAATTTCTTAGCATTCATCTTATAAGCCAAATGAGTTGAAATACTAGCTTATTCTGGTTTATAGAACAGATAAGAAGATAAAAAAAAATGCTAAAAAACATAAGATTAAGATGAAAGAACGAAAATCCCAATTCCCAAGCATGAATGACATTAGGTTTTATAGAACAGGTGAATAATTAAATAAATAAGAAACAGAGCAAGGACCAAAAGATAAAAAGTAGAAATCATTTCTTGAATTTCAATTTTGTAATAAAATTATAAATTAGTCAAATTACTTACCAAAGTCCAAAGTACTGAAGCAGTGGAGGCGTGGAAGCGAACAACTGCAGTGGGCGGAGAGAGGCGGGCCCAGCAAAGGCAAAATGCCGGGCGGAGGAGGTGTAGAGCATCGATGGCGGAACTCGGAATAAGGAAGAGGGAAGAGACCGAGACAAAGAGAGTGAAGTGTAAAGAGAGAGAGGCGGAGGCGGAGATAAGGGACAGAAGACCTAATAATTTTTTTTTTTTAATGAAACGACGTCGTTTCATGTTACTTAAAAATAAAATAAAATTAAAACAGATCTGTGTAACTGTGTTGGTGTTGTAGTCGGAGAAGAAGTGAAAGTGAAGAACCAAGATCCCCCAGCCTCCCCCCTCTACTAGCTCACTGAACGCCACCTCCCACCGGGTCAATCGCCCCCTCGCCCGCCTTCACGCCTAGTTTCGCCTCTGCTCTCTCCTCTTGGCTGTCATCTGATCTCATCTTCGGCTTCCTCCCATCTTAGATCTCGCCGACCACCGCCGACCATCTCCACCGTCTTACGCTCATTTCAGTTCTCATATCTCACAATTGCATCATATGGGTATATTGTTTCTTTTTGTTTTCCCCTTTTTGGAAATCAATCCTTCAAATTTCAATAGTACTCTGTTCATCTATAAACTTTAAAAAATTTTGTAACATGTTTATGAAAATTGGTGAAAATAGTTTACAGTTTCAGTTATAAACCGAAATACCTGAATTTATAATTCGGTATTTCGGTATTTGGTAATTCGTTTATTGTCAAATTCGGTTATTAGTTCAGATAGTAAAATTCTGATTATTTCGGTATTCGCCTATTCGGTTCGGTTATAACCAAGATGAATGTGTGACTGTTTTTGTTGGCACACAGACAAAGATCCAATACAATAGTAGCAATAATGTCCTAACACATGATGATTCCTGCAAACTCTTTGGAATAAATTGAATTTGGCTAGTCAAAGTCATTGGTCATTGTTGTTGTGATTTTATGCAGTGTGATGCCAAATTTCCGGTTTTTTGTGTTCTTCTCTATACTTGTTTAATTATAGTTCTCATTCTTACCCTTATTTTTGTCCTTTTGATATGATAAAAAGAATGTGGTTAACCCGGGAATGCAGATAGGTATATGTCATAATTACAAGTGCAGGTATTTGCATAATATTCTATCTATAGATTTCATTATTACTTTTATTATTGTGTATTGAGCTTGAAGCAAAGGTATGTTTGTGTTTGACTTTATGAGTTTTATGTTTAGAGACATGGAAATGATTTTTTGAGAAAAATAAGAAGACTTTCTCTTAATCTGTATATTTTGGTAAGCAACAAAATCCTTACATTTCTTTTTGTGTGCAAGGACGGGAGATTCACGGGGGTTTGGCTTTTTAACTTTAGATAGGGATGAAGATGCAGATGAAGCAATCAGAGCCCTTGACCAGACTGAGTGGAACGGCCGAATAGTCCACGTGGAGAAGTCTAAATCTCATTAAGCTTTGTTCTCTAGTCACCCCTTTCTCATAAAAGTTTCGATTCTCGATCGATCAGGTTGTTGAATTTTGTTTCTATCGATAGTTTTTGCTTTTTAGACTACATATTTTGAGTTATGACAGTGGAACTTTTACCTTGGAAAACTATCCTCTTGCTGCATCACTTTTGGTTGGTGTTTCACCGTCTCATATTCATCATGGAGTGTTGTTTCCTTATAAGTTAGTTATAATCCAATTTCATGCTAAGCTAGACTTTAGGTGATTATTGTCGGGTATATGTTGATTGTTTCAACTTTTAAACAGGTTCTTAGAAATGAATAAGTTGTTTCTAAAGTTGTTGCTGCTGCTGCTGAGAAAATGCATACTCCAGGGCCTCCAAAGTACAAGTGGAAGAAGCAGTTAGTTTTAGTTTATCTGTAAAGCCACCCGAACATGGACTTGTCCGACGTCATAATTTGTTGGGTATTACGTGTACAAAAATTTGTGTTCCGAACCGCGTGATATAGTAATTGGGGGGAGGTGCTGTACCGGACTAACGACCGGTACAGTGCCATTTTTTTATATATTTTTTTACCACAATTATGAGAATAATAAATAAAAAATAATAGAGCAAGTTTAAAAAAAATATATTTTTTACAGTGTATTGAAAAAAATATATTTTCAATAAAAAATATTTTTTTTTTTTACAGTTTTTTGTTCAAATTTGCTCTATTATTTTTATTTATTATTCTCATAATTGTGGTAAAAAATAAAAATAAAATAAAATATTTTTTTAACATGGTACCGTACTAGCGACCCTCTCCGGACCCCATATTAATTGGGGGGAGGTGTTGTACCGGACTGACGACCGATACAGTGTTATAGAGCATTAACAATGTCTCTGCGTGCGTGTACAGTGGATGCGAGGTATATATACTCAACTATTTATGACCCCCCTCCGGCCCTCCGCACGCAAAAAAAAAGGTCTCAATTAGGGTCGCATTCATTTTTTCGATTTTTGAATCGGACCAAGATTGCCCAATTGGTTCGGTATATAAAAAAATTCGTCGGTCCGATTCTAAGACAAAAAAATCGGTATATACCGCTTTTCAAAGATTTCGGTTTGGTTCGGCGTTTTATGGTTCGATAAAAAATCCTGGACCTGAATTCCATTATACCGATTTTCTAATTTTTAATGATTATTATTAATAATAATAATAAATAATGATTATAATAATAAATAATAATAATAAAATAATGATTATAATAATAAAAATAATAATAAAATAATAATAAAATAATAATTATATTAATTTTTGATAAAAACCGATATCGAACCGGTATCGCCGATTCGGTATACCGGTCCAACCGGTACCGGTATCAGTATTAAGATTTAGACGATTTTAATTTCGGTGCGGTACTGATCCGGTTCGGTCCGATTGAACACCCCTAGTCTCATTTGCTCCAACAGTTGATTGGTACTTGTGGGTTGTTTCAAAGGTTGTTGCTACATTTAGACAGTTTGATCGTCTCACTTCTTTTTGGCGCGGAGACAATTTTGTTTGCCAACCTCTTTTTGGCTATTAAAAAAAAGTGACTTGAGAAAAAGAAACTTTTCGTTACTCTTTTACTCACTATTTTAATTTTATTTTTTTAATTCTTCACATCACTTATCCCACTACACCACCACCCATCACCGACCACCGCCGTTCTCCACTGCCACCGCCCATCATCGCCATATTTTACAATAATTATATAAAATTGTCATAATTATTATTATATTTTATTAGACTTGAAATATTTTATTAATTATACGTGATTTTATTTGAATTAATTACTTAATATTTATTATATTTTTATTCTCACCCTAAGTTTGTATAAACTGATATGAGGGTTAAATAGAAAAATATTGTGTTCAGACATACAATAAACAATAAAGATTAGTTCTCAAACAAATCTTTTACATTTAAACTCTATTTTATATAGAACCTTTATTTTAATAAGTTTTTCTTGCACAATTTTGTCAAACACTACCTTAAATTACATGAATTAAGGTGGGGGTGGAATAATTCATTTTCATAGAATGAAAAAAAAATTGTGATAGGTTGTTACATTAATCATTTTCATTCATACTAAATTTGTAAATTTTATTTTTTGAAGAGAGTATGGAATGACTCATTCCGACCAAGAATGAAGTGAATCATCCCACTAACCAATTTATTTCCTTTTTTATTCTATTTATTTATTAATTTCATTTTTCCGATCCAAAAATAACATTAAGACGACATAGTTTAAATTAATAAAATATTGAATCACAAATTATCATTAATAAAATTTCAAATCGATATTATTTTATGCCATTATTATTACAACGATAAAACCAAGAAAAACGTCTAAAATCGAGTCGTTACATAGCAATAGCAATATTATATTCAAACCCTGCACGTCGTCCGTTAACCACGAAATAACGTTCTAATTTCTTAATATAGATCGTTTTAGTTATATAGCAATATTAAAAGAAATAATTGATATCTATAATATCAATTGTTTATATTATTGTATTAGAATAAAAGATTGCATGTAGTGAGAACGTTATATTTAATACTTGGGGTAATATTAGAAACTAAACAATTAATGCTTATTTGAAATTTTCAAACGACTTATATTAAGGAACACAAATATTTCTCTAAAAAGACTTATATTAAGAAATGGAGGGAGTATAACTAAATAAATGGACAGAGACAGACATCTATGTTGCTTGCATATTTATTTATCTGATTTCTTTACCCCTCCCCCTCCCCCTCCCCCTCCCCCTCATCTTTCATCTCCGGATCTCCCTTCCCTCAATAATAATTATGAAGCGAACTTATCATAAAATTCACTTCATGCTAACCGGATCCTCCATCTCCCTTCCCACAATAATAATGTCTCATTTGTAGGTACTCTCCTACAAGTATTATGATATTTTGTAAAATATGCTTACCATTATATTTGCATACTTGTACAAAAATCAAATAAATCAATACGTGCTTTAAAAGCATTACTATTTTTGTTCTAAAGTAGAAATTCCTTTAATAATCAAACTTTGTTTGTTTTTTCATTATACCTAAGGTATCTTATACAAAATTATTTCCGATTTAATAACAAATTATAATTGTTGTTATTTTATTTCTCTTTCTACCGGAATTTTTATCCGGAGGGAGTACTAATTACTGGACGTGCGAGTGGATGGAGCATATAGTATATGATAAAGACGCGTTGTTGTTGGGTTCACTAATACGCCACAGATTCTTTTTCCTCCTCCTCTCCGCCTGTTTTATACAGTCTTCTTGAAATTTTCAACATATCAATTCATGATTCAGCTGACCAAGTTCGTCTCCATTCTCTCCCTCCCTCCCTCCCTCCATAGGCCGGCCCTTTCTCTTAAGGAGTCTGCTTTTTTGATCCCTTATTTATTAACTTTTTTCCATCACAAATCTTGCATATTCTCTTTGAATCTCACTTTGGGTCTCTTTCTTTGTCAACCGATTTCACCCAACTCGAATTCATAACTATTATTTTGATCCATTCTGAAATCTCATCTGGGTACTTTTTTTAAAATTCAAAATAAGTATGCATGTTTGATCATATATAATCATTCTTTAGCATTCTAGTTTTACCTTTTTGATCGAGTCTTTTCTCACCAGAAAGGTGTAATAAGCAGCAAAAAGAAATGGGCGTATGTATAAGCAAAGGCAAACCCGTAGAGGCAAAGTCAAATGGGCATAGATCAGGTGATGCTAATGGTGGAAGGCATTCCCAAGAATCTCAAATTATATACACCAAGTCCCCCGGACCGGCTTACCAGTTGCCGTTCAAACCGCCCCCGAGCCCGAAAAGGGTTCACAGATCAGATACAATTCTTGGGAAACCATTTGAAGATGTTAAGGCTTACTATACCCTTGGCAAGGAATTGGGTAGGGGTCAATTTGGTGTTACATATCTTTGTACTGATAATAAAACTAGGCTACAGTATGCTTGCAAGTCAATATCAAAAAGGAAGCTTGTTACAAAGAGTGACAAGGAGGATATGAGGAGAGAGATTCAGATTATGCAGCATTTGAGTGGGCAGGCTAATATAGTTGAGTTCAAGGGTGCTTATGAGGATAAGCAATCAGTGCACCTTGTGATGGAGTTATGTGCTGGAGGAGAGCTTTTTGATAGAATTATAGCTAAGGGGCATTACAGTGAAAGAGCTGCAGCTTCAATATGCAGGGCTATTGTTAATGTCGTGCATATTTGCCACTTTATGGGTGTGATGCACAGGGATCTTAAGCCCGAGAATTTCTTATTGTCAGACAAGAGTGAACATGCTCTTCTCAAGGCAACAGATTTTGGGTTATCAGTATTCATTGATGAAGGTACACTCCCATATTATAGTAACTACACATGATTTACATAGGATGTTGTTATTTACTCACTAAATTTTTTTGGAGATTTATATGGAGTATAAATTTAAAATCTAGTTGAATATTAACAATCTAATTGTAGCTGGTTGAGCCTTGCAAGAGTTTCTTCCTACTTGTTTTGACATTATGTTTATATTTTGTTTTGTGAATTCATTTGTAATACTTCTCGATTTCATCTTGATGCAATAGGATCTCCTAAAGAAGGGGGTTGGTTGGTTTTCTTTTACCATTCATTGAGACTTATCCTTAATGTGGTTGAGAGTAACATATGTGGTCAAGGAAAAGGAGTAACTGTAAGACATCATTTGGGAGATCAACAGATGACTACCTTCATCCATGCATCTGTGTTTCCAGTAAGGTCAAATATGTAATACTGACCAGGTATCAAAGGCTTTTTAGGAAATCCTAAAAAATGAACCTTTGCTTCGTGTTGTTGAAGACCATAGTATGTTAATACGTCTGTTTAATGTTGACAACAATCACAGAGATGTTTGGTAGAATTACTCAATTACAACATATGTTTTTCAAGATCATTCTTAGCTGAGTTCATTACGTTAGTAACTCAGAATTGTAACTAATTTAGAGAAAATTTCCTGGAGTATTTTCGATTATGTTTGTTTTTTATTTCATTTTTCCTTCTAGCATTTAGAGCTTGCTTCGCATTCTTCAGCATCAGTATCTAGAAGATCACTCTTATCCCTAATACCTTTTAAGCGATATTGTGTGCTAACCTTTCACCAATAATGTTTAGTGGAGTACCTTTGCACAATTAAATTTGTTCTGTGTCCACTAACCGTTGAATAATGAGTAATTATTTTCAATTAAATTACAAAATCCGTGCATGTTTTACGACTTTAATGTATTGCAATCATTCTGAATTTTGTTGTAACAATTAATGACTATTTTCCAGGAAAGGTGTATCGGGATATTGTTGGAAGTGCTTATTATGTTGCTCCTGAAGTGTTGCGGCGAAGATATGGGAAGGAGATGGATATATGGAGTGCAGGGGTTATGTTGTATATCCTACTCAGTGGTGTACCTCCATTCTGGGCTGGTAAAACTTGGAAAACCATTATCCTTTTACTTGAGCTGTTGAGCATATGGTGCTGTTGTTTAGCATTCAAGTTTCCATTGGAATTTTCTTTTAACAAAGAGCATTGCAGAGACGGAGAAGGGAATATTTGATGCTGTCTTGAAAGGAGATATTGACTTTGAAAGTCAACCTTGGCCATCTATATCAAGTAGTGCAAAGGACCTGGTCCGGAAAATGCTGACACAAGACCCAAAGAAACGGATTACATCTGCTCAAGTTCTTGGTATGTCTATGACATAGTCATCACATCTCAATATTGAAGTCATTTCAGAACAATTCCGATACATTTAATACTAATTCTTTGGCTACTATTATTTCCTTAAAAATCCTGGAAAACACATTGGTCTTTTGTCATTAAAAATTAAAGTGAAAAACCATGTCAAGTAACAAGTTGGGGAAAAAATGGATAAATACATATCGTAACCTAGGTTACAAACAACAAACCTCAATGTACATTTAGATAGTCTTTTCTTTCCATTTTCAAATGTAAATAGAGTTCAAATGTCATACAAGTAATAACAGGGACAGAGAACAATGAAAATTTTGGGGAGAGTTAAACTTCATTAGGAGCATAATGTTGTAAATTGTTCACTTTGTTACCTTTTCAATCTCGGTGTCAACTAGGCAATATTCGCTCTTTATATACCCTTCAAGAGATCAGACAGATACCCAAAAGTAAGAATAGAAGGCGATAGTTGCTCAACCTTAAATATGTAATGAGATCAAACAGATACCCAACAGTAAGTACCTGTAAGGCTGTAACATGAATGCATCATTGTTTCACTTATCATACTTGCATCTTTTCCTCAACCATTAATTTTTTTGGCATGTAGATCACCCATGGATTCAAGAAGGAGGTGAAGCATCAGACAAGCCAATAGACAGTGCAGTACTCTCCAGGATGAAGCAATTCAGAGCTATGAACAAACTCAAGAAACTCGCACTGAAGGTATACTGTAATGATCCACTTAGATATCATTGTATTTTTGCTTTAAATAACTGCTAGGCACTGCATGATCTCCACTCCATTGTTATGTCAGACAAACTCTAGTATCTAGACCTCCAAATTCTTTAAAATATGATTACCTGTGAGTCCAGATCAATTCTCAACTGTATCTGTTGAATGAGATATTGATTGTTCGCTCCAGTGTTCCTTTTTGTGACCTTGTCTTCTCTAGTGATTCTCCAAAGGAATTAAACAGTTCTGAAATTAGTGGTTTTGAATTTATTCTTATGGTATTAGTTTACCTTCTCATTTTACATGTAAATTCTTCAGGTATGAAAGGGTTTTAATTTTATATGATCTATGGCTAGTTTATTTTTAGTATTGCAGATAAGGGTCCTATATAAATTAATCAGAGACTAAAATAATCACTGGAAAAACCTGCATATTGTAGGTCATTGCAGAAAATTTATCTGCAGAAGAAATTCAAGGGTTGAAAGCTATGTTTACTAACATGGACACTGACAATAGCGGTACAATTACCTATGAAGAACTTAAGACCGGCTTGGCTCGTCTCGGATCAAAGCTCACTGAAGCAGAAGTTAAGCAGCTCATGGAAGCTGTAAGATATTTATCATTGAACATAATCTGTTGGACTTATAACAGTTTTTTTTGTTTGCTTTTTCTTTCCACATGCAACTGTTTTATAATATATTTTTGTTTGATGTCAGGCGGATGTGGATGGAAACGGGACAATTGACTATATTGAGTTTATAACTGCTACAATGCATAGATACAAACTGGAAAGGGACGAACACCTTTACAAGGCCTTTCAGCATTTTGATACAGATAACAGTGGGTGAGTGCTACAAATGCAGACTACATACTTGTGATTCTTTGTGTTGGTCCTCCACCACCGGATAGTGGATACATGATGAATCAATTTTTCCTTTGGATGTAAACACAGGTACATAACAAGAGACGAATTAGAAGCAGCAATGCAAAAATATGGAATGGGTGATGCAGCAACCGTCAAAGAAATAATATCTGAAGTGGACTCGGATAACGTGAGTTATTTTTCTAATTTGTATTCTCTAAAATCTATCTACAGTTCAACCAAAATCAATAATGCTAATACGGGCTCTATTCACAGGATGGAAAAATTAACTATCAGGAGTTCTGTGCAATGATGAGGAGTGGAACTCAACAACAAGGCAAATTGTCATGAGATTACACACAGTAATCTCCATAACGTCTGCATTCAGAGTTTGGCTTAAGAGGCAAGCTTTCAGTTTGTTTGTCATTGTGTACATTATACGTCCAAGATTCCAATTTTGTCGAGATTTATACTATAATTTGGATTTTATAATTCTTTTTTACCCAAGAGAAATTCTACATTCTTAACGCATTTTGAGCAAAAAAGACTATTCTTCTGTTTATGACTGCAGTTTGCGTAGCAATAAGACGAGATTTGTGAAGAAGAAAACTGTGTTCCTCAGGATTTGTTATGAAAGATTTTCTATGTTCACCCGCGATATTAATTTAAGTAAAGGACTTTAATTCTATATAGCATACGACCAACAGATTGTTCCTATAGTATATGACAACAGATTTCTGAAGAAAAGAATCAAGTCGAGAATTGTTACGACGCTTTGCAACTTCAGATTAGGACTGAAATCATAGAAACACGACCAGCTGCAGAAGTAAATTTAAGAGCACATGAAGAAGCACAAGTAAGAGCAACACCACAAACTTTATTACCAATAATGAAATCTAATATCTGGGTACAATCAACCGAAACTTCCATTACATGAGGTATCAGAAGATCCAAAAAAGTAAAATAGGAAAACTAGAACAAACTTTATTTATATTATTGTGCGAAACTGGTCCAAAAGCCCTTAGAAACCATGAACCTTGATCTGATCCTTCTTCACAATGCCAGCCTGGGCAAGAAAGCCAGAGACATTCTTGCGCTGATCGCCCTGCAGTTGGATGACCTTGCCAAGCTCCTTGTCATTCACAACAGTACCGTTGCAACAGTAGGCCTTCTTCAAGTCCTTGAGAATTTTGTCGTAGCTGAGTTCTTTCTTCAGCCCTTGCACTGTTGTCAGACTTTTCCTTCCATTCCTCTGTTGTATGCGAATATGGACATACTCCTTGGAGCCAGTGGCTTCTGCTATTTGGGCCTCAGCAAATGGGTCGAAAGCGGTGGGGATCTGAATATCGATATCAACCATGTACTTTGCGGAACGAAAACAAACAACAATCGAAACTGTTCAAACACAGTAACAAAGGAGGACAATTAATTTCCAAAGACCAACTGATTAAAGTAGCACTTCAGAAATCAGATTGTAGAAATTATATATTGAACACTACAAAAATCAAAATTAGATTCTATATATTGAAAAAGAAATATTGTTGCGAATTTTGTATATATAATTTTCTCCTGCTGGGATGGATGAAGGGCGACTCCCGACACGAACTATCAGTGAATTCGATGTATTACTATTATAAGAAGCTAAAAGATAGTAATATCCCATAATACAACCAGTAATACCAGCACCAAGAGATCCAAAATAAATTACAGATAAAGAATATGCAACTCATGATTACCCTTCAAAGATCAAATTTCTATAGGAATAATCCTCCTACGAGTCCAACCTTAAGAAACCAAGAAAACAAATCGACAAAATCAATTCTATCAGCTACAGAGAAAAAAGTACGATCAACAAACAACTTCACAATTTCTTAAAACGAAAACAAGCAGAACAACAAATACAAAAAAAAAAATATGAAGAAAAAAACCCTAGAAAAGGTAAGGTAATATCATATGAAAAATCTAGGTTTTGAAATAGATACTAAATTACGTACTTTTATAAATCGGGAGAGAGAGAGAGAGAGCTTCATTCATTCATTCATACCTGAAAAGAAAAAGTGCAACCTCCAAAGAGAAGAGACTAAAAGGCGATGGAAATATGTGAATTGAGTATAGGATTTGGGTCTTCCTTATATAGACAGACTAGACAGAGTAAAGGCGGTCATAGGAGTTTTAATTATTAATTATTAATGGAGTCGGTTGGTCAATTAAAATTTGGACGGTGGAGATGAAAGGATCTGTATGCACGTGATGATGACGTGTTGATACGTGATTTGGAATATAAACTAGTAAACGCGTAGATTCAACGCACCCAGCTGTATGGTGGGCCCCACAGATAAGAGGGAAATGAAGCATCCATATGGGCCCCACAAACGAAGATTCCGGGAGAGGGACAGCGCAATAAACAAAGAAAGAACGGACCATTCCATTGCTAACCGAATTTTATTCTTATCATCATATCATAATAATAATAAAAATAATAATAATACTAAAGAAAAAAAAATTGAGTCCGAAGTGTAAGTTTATAATAGTAGTACACATAATACTTCCGATAGAGAAGCTTTCTTTCTTGCGAGTATACTAATTATTTGATGCTTTGTTTTCTGTAGGAGGAAGTAGTATATAATAAAGAAAAAGTATGGAGGAAAGAAACCACCACTCATTTCTAAGGTGGTAATTATTTTTTGAAATCTGTAAATAAAATTTTAACAAATGTCACTACTGCGCTTGTTACCATTCAAATATTTACTTTGAAAGAAAGCTTCTCTATTATGTATTACTATTATTATAATGTTATCAGAAGATCCACACACACCCCCATTAATTCATACACCAACTGGACGGCTAGCTGTCAAGAAAAATTCGAACCTCAAAGTTTGGGCCATTGCACAGGAACGAATCAAAGACCATTTTTTAGAAAACTGATAGTATATCCTGTCTCAAGTCTAAACTACTAACAAGAAAATATGAAAAATGATACCATAAAGAGGAAATAGTGTTCTCCTGTATGATATACACCACATGTTACTATCAATCAATTACCATCTGATTCGGTTAGGTTAGAGGAAAACTTGAACATAACAGAATTTAGGTGCTTGGTTGATCTGGTAAGCGTTTCAGGTCCATTTCAACTTGATGTATAGTCCACCGCATATTTTCCAGTTTCTGCAACCAAATATATTCAATTTAGTAACAACCCCAACAAACCACCACAGGCTAAAAAACTAACTCATACTAACCTTTACTATGTCATGGTACTGCCGCGCAATTGTGTCAAAGTGAGGATCAACACCTTGATACTCCCGGAGGCGCGTAACCTGATATGATGGGTTAGGGGATCCATACGACCATTCGACGCGGATGCAGACCGATGACATACTACGGACATTCGAACATCATTAAGTGTTATATGTTATAACAACATCCGAAAAAAGAAGCCAGAGAATGGATGGGAACCTTGGCGGGGTTGATTAATTCATGGAAGTGACCTTGGGGATAAATTTCATGCTCGGTTTGGAAGTAACAATAAGATGAGAAAAATTACCGCTTCCCTTTACGCAGTTAAGCAGTAAGTCGGATAGAGAGCCAAGCCGATATGTTAAAAAGATTTTTGAGAGGTCAGTGGGTTGATGAACAGAGTGTCAATTCTCCGCAGCTTCGAGGATTTTTTTTCAAAGCTCCGATATCGAGAAAATCGAAGAAATTGATGAAGGATCTGGTGATAAACCCTCAGTATTGATGAAGCTTTCCATGTTAGAGGGATTAATGTATATGATAGGAGGTTATAGGAAATTTCAAACCGCATCTCCCAACCTTATGAGAAGTCTAAGAGATGGGACAAGCCGTATCTATCCGCGACGGACAATCGGAGAGATCGGATAGCTCGAAGAAAGAACTACAACGGTGGAGGTTCGAAAATAGGTCACTACCTTTCCCGAGCGTAAATGTTAACAAAGTATACACCACTACCAACACAGACGAGCGAAGATATTGGAGGAGATGCTGAATAAACCCTTTTGAGCCACCGCTCGACGATCCAAAACACAGCGGCAGGAGGTTCGAGACAAATCTTGCGAATATCATCAAAGTCGTGGACATACAAATTCAGATGTACAATGATCTCAAGGATTTAATAGAGAAGAATGTCCAAAATGACCAATGTGTTCGATTATATGGTGGTGTAGGGAATTCTGAGGCGCTGAGAGAAAGAGAGAGACCGAGATCGAGACAGTCAAAACCGAACCTGTGAAGCCCAGGAGTGATCGGCGTAATCTCCGCGCGGTTCGGTAGGCGGTGATGACCGGAAAAAGAGGAGCGACATCTCGAGATAAGATGCTCACGTCGGTAGTAGGTTCTCGCCAAAAGGATCGGGACATATCTAGATTTCTCGACGAGGATTATCCATCTTCTCGGCGATGAGGATTATCCAGAGGGACCGATCTACATAGAGCCACGATCGACATGACGGGTCTCTGGCGCGTATGGTCAATTCAGACGCAGTCGTGGACCAGTGGACATCAAAAGGATGATGATCCGCCAATGGGTCCTCGCTGTGTCGGCACCCATCGGTCAGACGTTGGCACGACGCCCATCGAGAGATGGATTTAGACAGTAAAGAAGATGAAGTTATCAGGGAGAAGTATGTCGGTCATATTCATGCCCTGCTTCAAGCATTTTCCGACAATGGGACGGGATCTCACATTCAGTCGAGCAATACATTAATTTCTTCGGGACCAACACGGACCATCAAAATAGTCGTAAACACGGCTTGCCATACCGCTAGAAGGAGCGGAGGATTGGGTCCAAATTCTTCAGTCAAGAATCGGGATCGATTAACTGCTCTGTGGCCAATATATTGGGAAGGCCAATAACAACATGGGAACTGGTAGGGTGCTCCGGTGTATTCATCCCTCACTTGTAAGATCAAGTTTAAAGCATAAAAGCGAAATAGGTAGGGAGAAAAAGGATCATAAAGATATTGCCGAAAAGTAATTATCGGAATACATCTTAATTTCTTCGGGGTCGGTCGATTAACGTGGTATCAAGAAACAGATAATGGCCATTGAAATAGAATCATTAATCACGAAAGTGTACGAACCACTTACTTTGCCCAAGAGAGGCGAGAGGATGGCGCCAGAATCTGCCACAAATTTTACAATAGGGTTATGATCTCTGAAGTTCACAATATGGTTTTTGAGCAATGAGAAAATACTCGGAATGTGAAGATGCATTCTAAGGGATCAAAAACATTTGTCTTGACACCCACTACCGATGAAGCCCGATCCCTTCTAAGCCTTATACTTATACCGCCGCAAGTTCGATAGGCAAGTGACAAAGATCAAAGTAGACAAGGGGAAGCAGCCCAAAGTGTATTACGTCGAATCACATTCTTGGGATCTAGAAACAAGGTACCAACGCAAAAAGTTTGCCTACGCTTTCATCATTCAGTAGAAGTTTAGGCACTATTTCGAGAAGTCGGCCAAGTAATGGTGTGTATCTGAGGCACTAATCATTGAAAAAGTCTACATGCACTGTGAGGTTCTGGTCGACGCCATTACATGGCGATGGAGTTAGCGCTGTAGCGCTTTGGAATACCATCCCGAACGACAATCAAAGGATGGGCCTTAGCAGATTTTGTGGTAGAGTGTTCCTTTACTGAACCGAGACGTGAGCGATGGCGATCAAACTCAACGAGGGCCGACTTACGTGGACTCTATACGTGGATGGATCATCGACTTTACATCATGGAGAGAGTTATTCGACAAGTCCTGGAAGGTTTCAAAGTCAACAAGCAATTCCGGTTTCGGTTCGAGCCACAAACAACGGCGAATATGAAGTCATTCTAAATGACTACGGTTGGCTTCAAGTTTGAAGGTCTGAATCGGTCATCTACACGATTCGGTGATTGATACAGCGAGATATCGGGCAATGAGTGAGGCTCTCGAGGCAAGAATGACGAAATATCAGTCAAGTAAGGAAAAACCGGCATACTTCACTTCGTGCTTTGCGAAGCCAAGGGTGGATCGGGAAGATAACAAATTAGCGAGCGCTTAACACGATTACGTCACAACCCAAGCAAGCTTTCGTTCGGCGAATCGACAGATCTAGAAGTTTTAGAACAACAAAGCGTTCAAAGTGGATGTCTTAGCTTTGAATACGGCTCATTGCTTCAATTCACGCACCTTATATCTCGTGATTGGCGATGGGGTGTTGCCTTCTTGGATACGATATTTGCGAGAAAGATCAAGCATAGGAGCACTTAACTTTATTCTTATCGATGGAGAGCTATACCAGAAGCCTTTAGCTCCCACCGCCAAGTGCTTATTTTTCCTCTATAGTAAGCAACAAAGAACTTTCTTTCTTTTCTTTTTCTTCCCCTTCCAAGTGAAACTAAAAGAACCCAAAATAGGAAGTCAAATATAGAACCCACTGTTCCAGACTTGCTCCAACAATTACTCGACAGAAAATAAGAGCTTCATCTATAAACAACTCCTACAAGTAGTAATACAAATTACAAAATCATGAGAGAAGTCCATGGCAATCTCTTGAATTGCTTTTTCTTTCTGAGACATCAATAGAAATTAAAGACAAGGTAAAGCTCAATACCAACCCACCCACCCCAAATCTGATGCCCGATTAAAAAAAGCCCACATGACTAAAATCATGCTCGTCAATATAGTGAGACACTTTTTTTTTTACTAGTATCAATATAGTTGGAGAAACATACTGCTTTATTGTATGAAAAGGAAACTTCTTCTGTAGCTTCAACCAGGTATTTCCTGAGACACAAGGTAAACTACTCAAACACATTCTTTAAAACCAGGAACTGAATAGAAATTAGATGACTCATTCTTTACCTTATTCTATGGAGCGCTGGAATTGATTCCTTAGTGTAAGTCTCAAGCAGGAGAATATGCTCTAGAACTCTATAATAACAACAGGATGTGTTAATTGATGTTACCTTGTGAACTCAATTATTCTCCATTAAACAATTCATTAGGGTCAACTATGGGGCAAGTAACATATAATCAATTTGGAAGGGTGAAAACAAGGAAACATAAACTGAGCACTGGCATAGAAACCACAGCTCATAATTGTGTGCTCTGTTTATAAATATTCAACAAATGATAGAAGTATCAAAACTTACAAGGCCTGAAAGAAAAAGGAAAATGTCAATAGTACAAGAGTTACTAGCCAGTGGAGTAATCTACAATCTAAGTTGAACTTGAAAGAGTTGTTTCTGTTTTTTTGATAAGTAACATCAAAGAGTTTATTTCCATTCAAGTTTATCAGCAAGTCAGATATGGATATAGAAATTTTGGAAGATATTAAAACAGTAACTTAAGTCGCTGAAAGGGACATAACTCTAATTATATATACTTCTAAAAATCTGATATCAAGCCGAAGAGACAAACCTCAGTTTTGCGCTCATTGTTTCACACCTTTTGCAAAGCCAAGTCTTTTGCAGCTCATCCTATTAAACATTTACTTAGTTAGTTCAGTTGTCCCATCAAGAAGGACACAAGGTGTTAAAATGTTGAATTAAATTGTCATTTGTACATGAATCTTATTCAATAAAAATGCTCATATAAATCTTTACCGATATAGAAATTTAAAAATAGGAATCTTACATATTTATGTTGATGTTGCAACTTCAAATCTTTGAGAAGCTTGATAAGCACGCCAAGTATCTGCTCTAGGACCTTTGAGGAGAAATTTTGATTAAAGTCATTATGAAAAACATAAACCCTCTATTTATCCCAATGGAATTGCTCAATATAACAAAAAAAAAGTTAGGTGAAAGAACTCAACAGGGAGAAGATCGGGAGAAAAGATCATAACTCTTCACATACATTATAATACTCAGCGAATTTTCTATCAGCAGAATACAGATCCTCACGCAAAGCAGCTTCCTCCCTCTCAATCTCCTCAATAATTAACTTTACCCTGTTTACAATATCAGGAAGGAAGAAAAGAAATAATTTATATACGATAGCATATATTTGAGAAAGATTCAGCTTTATCACCCATTTGAGAAAAACAACCATATTTTTAGCTTTTAATTCTCCATTTTTAGAGAAACATAGATCTGTCTGACTACTTGGTCTTCCCTTGCCTAGCATCCATCAGAGCTGTTGTAGGTTCCATGAAGCTCCTGTTCCCATTGTATCTCTAATGTCTAAATATTACAAATAATTTCTCTTCCTAAATTTGTATGGATAAATGGAAAATTGGCAGAGGTGGGAAGAAGAACCTTGTGATTTGTATTGGTGCTTTTGTTATGTGACGAGGGGGGTTGTGTAGAAGAGTGGTGCTGCACGTGTACCAATAGTTAAGAGATTCACACATTTTTCTTCTAATTCTCTATATCAGAATAGTAAAAGTGTGCTTGGACTTCTGACTAAAATGCTTTTAAAAAAATATTAAACAAAATAAAAAACATAACAAAAAAATTAATTTAGAATGTCAATATTCTCAAAAACTAATTATAGTAATTTGCATATGTTAAGAAAATAAACAAAACTAACATATATTAAATAATTAAAACAACATAGTTGATAATTATGTCCATCAAGTTGTGTCTGATAAAGCTACATAATTATAATTATCAAACAAAATTATTAAAAATAATTCAGAGGGTTAGAATAGGAAAACACACTCATTCAGATGGTTCAGGACATCAGGTAATTGAATTATCAACCACCTTCTTACAACATTCATATTAATCATTCGTATCTTTTCATTTAGTTGTATCAAACATCTCCATAGTATAGTAACTTGAATAATAACCGAGGTACAAAGACCTGTAAAACTGATGCAAATTACTCTTATTATATACTGATAAACTTCAAAGTTCAGAAAGCACATATTTTCATAAACTAAACGCAGAAGAGAGGTTCCTAAAAATGACATTTGCGATAAATACAACACAAACCTTTCTGGAAGCCTGGCAATAGAATTTCCAGTTGAAGAATCTGCAGCATGAAATGATAATTAACGCAATGCATCAATATTTTGAAATTTTTACCAATCTGCATATATGTACTTCCTATAAATCATTGTTTCACCAATATTTATCAATCTTCCTAGGGAAGTAGGGACAGTCCCCACCTACAGGACTAGGTCCAAATATCTATAGATAAAAGAAAACATTGTATGTGGAATAAATAAATATCAGTTCACTTTATGCACATGCAGTTGCACTGAATCATTAAACATACATTAGGCAGATTCACCAGAGGGGCATGATTGAGAGATTTGTTACATAGACCTACATCACCATTGAGGAGATGCAAAAGATGCATATAAGTGCTTAGTGCTTATGTGCAGGGAGGGAGAGAATCAATACTGAGACTCACCAATGTCATCTATGAAAGCATTAGCTAACTTATCACATTTAGCTTTTAAACGACTCTCAACCTTGAGGAGAAGTGGCATCTGGTATTCTGCCATGTCCTATAAATGCAGAGACTTGATCAATTTTATTGCATAGGAAAAAAAAATTAAATGATTTCACAAATTTAATATCATAGGACATTGTTTCACATCATGCAGATGGATGCAGGTCAAGTCTTTACAAAATGCACAAAAAAAGGATTTCAAAGAATTAGTGTATCATCTCACATTTGATAGTGGTGCTTGTTGTAGTTGAGTTTTCCATAAATAAGTAGGTGTTATTCCAAGAAATCGATTAGGAACACCACCGACTTCAGGTTCACCTGTGTCTGCAGCATTGCTAGAAAAAACATTGTTCGCAGCACCACCAGTGCCAATTGCAGATATATTTGTGTAATTTGTTGAGTTTGAACTTGAGCTTAGTGTGACACTGGTACTTGAACTGTCAAGTGAGCTTCTTGACATGATACTCCATTTTTCAATTTCCTCCTCGTGGACCTCCCCGTCTTCTGAAATCAAAGGAAGCCTCAATCTTTGTGCTGCTTCTGCAACAACTAGCCGATGCTCAAGAGTCTCGTAAACCTGAATTTTATACATAAGCAACTTACTTTAGTATGAACAAACTGAACTATCCAACAGTAAAAAACAAAGACATGGAATCTCAGAAAAAAATCTACATATTTTTCAAATTTTATTAAACCAAATCAGTATTCCATATGTAATGCTATATTCTGTGTATTTGATCAATATGTAGTAACCAACTTTTCCAAAGAATGCTATAGCACAATTGCACACAGCACTCCTATAAACATAAATGAACTATAATGTCAAAGGATAAAAACCTAAAATTCAGATAAAATAGTCAAAATGGAAACCTGAGGAGAATTTTTCAAGCCTAGCTGGGGATAAAAACCCTGGACATCTCGAACCCCACCAAGATTAGCCACTGAAACCACTTGCTGATATTCTTCTACCATTGCATTTGCTTCACAATAAAGTGCCTACATTACATAATCAATAATGAATTAGTATTAAGAAACCACTTGTATCCATGAGACCGAATTCACGGAAATACAAACACCAAAACCCTAGTCCTTTCGTTGATAATCCCAAATGATAATACTGACATACCATAGATTCCAAATACCGCAATCTCTCTCTAGACATTTCTTCTCTTGCCTGCAAAATCCATCAACCAATCATAAGCTAACCAATTCAAAATTCTACTAAAGTTTCATGAAAACAAGAAAGAAATTGTAAATTAGCCATCCATTTAGTTAAATTTTTAGATTTTGAGGTCTTTGGTATCATAGGACAGAACAATTCTGTAGAAAGAAAATATCTATATATATATATATATGTAGAGAGAGAGAGAGTACGAGTTTGAGATCGTAATAGGCAGATTTGGAAACGAGAGAACCATCGGGGGCCAAACAATGGCGTTCCAACTGATCAATCAGTTGTGTCACGTCTGCAGGAAGAATTTGCCCCTTGGCCATTATTAACTCTATCGATCTATCTTTCTTCTCCACGCATAAAAAAGCGATTTTGCTGCTCTTCTTTTTTTACAACTTCCTCCCGCTGTAGTTCAAAATACGCGTCGGCCGGCACCAAAGCAAAGACGGTGATCTAATTACAGTAACAGATAATATTAATATATATAATAATAGAACGTTGTCGTTTTTGTCCATTTCAATTTTAATATAAATAATAAAAACGTAGTAAGTCGACAAAATACAGTCATAAAAATATTTTTATTTATTTATTAAAATAAATTGAAATAAAAATAAATAGTTAGTTTAGTATTCCGACAAAATACAGTCTCATAAAAATAATTTATTAATAGTAAATACTACATAATAAAATAACAATATAAAGTTAGTTTAGTAGTGTTATTATTAGTACTTTAGAAAATAGTAGAGAAAAAGTTATATTTAATATAGTAATATTAAAATAAACAAAATAACTCAAACTACTTATATTAAAAATCGCTTGCAATTTATCTAAAACGATGGAAGATTGGAGTAGTGTGGTATCCGAAAGGCAGAGAGAAAAGATTTCCAATATAGTAATATTTAAATAGAAAACAACGGGTTAAATAGAAATCAGAACACCTCTCTTGATGTGGAAGATCCGGAAGGAAGAGCGATGAGTTATAACCAAACTAGTCAGTCAGTCAAATTAGATGACAGGTGGTGATATTTCATGTGGTGCATCAGCTGCAGTGTAGTTACCATGTTTTGAAACTAGCACCTTCAAATTACACTTTCAATTTGAGATGTTGTCCACGTGATATCAGAGTCCCTGCCACCTCCTCCTGGATTATTTACTCTCTTGGGAACCTAGAAGTTAAGAGGAAGTTGGACTGAATAATGGAAAATGACTAGAATTTTCAAACATACAACATTTTCCTCTTTATTGATTTATATTTTTATAGATAGAGAAATCACATTACATATAGCAGATGATAGTTCTAACATAGGCCAGCAGACCAAATATTTAAACATCAACAAATCAATTGACAAACAGGAGAGACTTTCTCAGTTCACCACATTAATTTGACAAACAGCAAAATATCTCAGTTCCCTATATTATCCATCTGAAGAATTTAGTAAAACAACCATCATCTGCAAAGAAAGCAATGGCCTCACTTCTTCCCTAATTATATAGCCAGACACCAATAACACCATCAAAATAGTATTTTCAACCATTTAATCCAGAAACGGAGAAAAAAAAATTCAAGGGTAAAAAAACACATAATTAGAAAGAAATTTGGCTGACGCAAAAAGTCTCCCTTCTCGTTCCCAAATTGAAATGGCAAAGTGTTATACTGTCACTCCTTCTCACAATTAACTACAGACTTGAACAAAACGCTTTTTCCCATTTGTTATTGAAACTTTAAACTAAAAAACAGGTACACCAAGATATTGAGAAGTGATGATGCTTTTCCATTCCGATTAAATCAAAGTTTCCACAGTAGTCATCGTAGCCTTCTAAACTTTCCTGGCAAATTGCTCTGAGATGAGAAAATTAACTATTCGCACTTGAACCTTACTGTTTAATCAGATTTCGGAGAACATATTGGAGGATGCCACCGTGATCAAAATATGCCAACTCGACCTACAGATGAAAAATCAAATGAAGTCAGAATATGATGCCAAATACTAAAAACATAAAATAAAATAAAAAATGGCATATTGGCATACAACTAACAATTTCTTTTAAGAGACCTATAACAGTTGGGGACTTGAATATAAATGGTTCTATACAATGTTCTCAACTATCTTTAAGTATGCATAGGTAATATTCCATTGAAGTCGGACATTATCAACATACTCCATCAAAAAGAGTGCATTTTCCTTGCTAACTTCAACTCCCGTCAAGAACATTCCAGACTTGTATTATAGAAAGGACAGGTGCAAAGTCTTGTCGAAAAGGGAAAGGAGAATGTGTGCAGAAGACAAACAAAATTATGTGTCATATACCTCCGTATCAAACCGTGCTGTACACGTGAAAGATTTGCCATTATCAGTTGTAACAGTAACATCTTGGCCAGGCTTTAACTCACTGACTTTACTTGGAAGGTCTATGGTGTAACGCTCATGGGCGGTCAAGCCTAGTGTATCTGCATCCTCACCAGTCTTGAAGCAAAGTGGAATTATGCCCATCCCAACCAGATTACTGCGATGAATTCTCTCAAAGCTTTTGGCTATCACTGCTTTCACACCCTGATACAATAGTATTTGGCAACCATTGAGGTAGGTAGGTAGGGAGGGGGAGATAGAGAGAGAGAGACAGAGACAGAGAGATGACAGTTCCAAACATATGATATGAACACTCGTAATTCTGAGAAGCAAATATGAACTCACTTGTAGCATTGGGCCCTTTGCAGCCCAATCCCGGGAACTACCACTACCATATTCTGCTCCAGCCAGAACAATAGTGTCCTTCCCGGCATCCTTGTACCTCTGAAAACATCAAATGGGAGGATCAAGCACACTCGACAAAGAATTATCAACCACAGAGTAAAATTTTACAAAGTTATCCTATTTTTAACCCCACCCTCCCACAAAAACATATGCATGCACAAGACAAATACGTGTAAGATATATAGAGAGATATACAGATGTACAATCTTAAGAACAAAGGCAGACTACTGTGAGGAAGAGGGACAACTAATATTCCAAATAATCATCACCTGACATATTCATGCTTGAATACATATAACCATACAAAAACTAATAGCATTTTCACTACGACACCATTTCGCAGCAATTACAAGACACAGAATATATTAAATCTCTCAACAGTCAACTCTAACCCCAACTAGTCTGCAGATTGCAATAGCTTCTCGTCATAACTCCAATTCATATAAACAGAAGATGAAAGAGAGCTAAAAAGAAATCTTATTAAAGGAAACCTGCTCTGTCAATCAAGCAGCAAAAAACTGAGAACAAGAAGAGTATTAACTTTTCACCCATAACTTGCTTGAGGTTATAAAACCCTCTTAATTTTCCTATACTCTATATGCAAAAACAGACAGAAAATTGAAGTTATTTTTATTACACTAAGCAACTCTATAAATTAAAAACTAGTGGTCCTAATCAATATTGAAATATTGCTATAATGGACCATATTGATCAAAATTAAGATTTTTAAAAGTAAAAAAGTATATGAACTGCTATAACTACAAGCATCGGATTTTTAAAAAGTTACCCAGACATACAGGTAAACATATGCATAGCAAGATGACGTGATATAATATCATAATAAAATAGGATTGTATTAACAATGAAAAGAAGGGAAGAAACAAAGAAAGAAAGAAGAAAAAATGATAATATGAACTTACCATTGCTGCATCAAACACGTAAAGTTTCTCCCCTGTTGGAATGTGAACCGTCTTCGGTCCAACTTCTCCATTCAATAGCTTGTTAACGATTCGAATATTGGCAAAGGTACCCCTAGCCATCACTTCATCATTGCCACGACGGCTACCATAAGAATTGAAGTCCTTGCGATCAATGCCACGCTCAAGGAGGTACTTTGCAGCAGGACTGTCCTTGTGGATACTCCCTGCTGGAGAAATATGGTCGGTAGTAATACTGTCACCTAAGTTGAGTAAGCAGTAGGCATCCTTAACTCCATGAGGACCAGGGGGGGTCCATCGTCATGCCCTTGAAATACGGGGGTTCATGAATGTAAGTTGACTTAGGGTCCCAAGAATAGAGACTGGAAGAAGGGACTGACAGTTGATTCCAAATTGGATTGCCCTTCGTGATGGCTTCATAAGTGCTTTTGAACATCTCAGGTAGCACACTTGATTGAACAACCTGTAACACATTACTTGCAAATTATTAGTTTTCCAAGTAAACTAATAATAAAGAAAGTTAGTTATACAAAGAAATTTTAAAGCTACCTCTGCAATTTCTTCATTACTAGGCCAAACATCCTTGAAGTAGATCGCATTTCCATCTTTTCCTGTACCAATGGGCTCCTTCTCGAAATCAATATCAACCTGGAAAACGTATCATGCAGAATTTCATGACTGAGATGAGCTACACGCGTTATTAGTTATTAACTTATCTTATTTAATTTTTTTCAACTCTATGTGGAAAGAGTCAAACGAATCTAAAATGTACATAAATACAATGTAAAGAAAAATAACAATTCATACAAATAAATTTTACAAATGCACAAGGAGCATACAAGCTCTAAGGATTCTATTTCCAGACCTACTCTCTCAAATGCAAAAACAGGAAAGCAGTGCCCAAATTATCAATGCAAAAACAACAACAGGATGTATGAATAACAATGGCTTGATCTGCCTATTTACGACCTTGAGACAACAACAACAGGAAAGCAGTGCCCAAATTGGCTGATATATAAAGGCCCCACCCCCCATTTAGGAATCAAAAACTGAGCCATTTTAAAAACATCACTATTTATATATACAAATACATAAATAGTATATAACTATGCTACTGCTTAGAAAGGTGATTTATTATGGCAACAAGAATATCATAGCGACTTTCCAAGACAGTACGTAACATGGTAGCATTTCCATTTATTTTAACAATGTTCTGCTAAATTAGGGGAATTAGAACCCCAGGTTAGGGGGGAAAAGTGCAGGACATAAATCAGCGCATACCGTGCCAGCCAGTGCATAAGCCACAACTAAAGGAGGAGAAGCAAGATAGTTAGCTCTTGTTAGTGGATGAACACGACCTTCAAAGTTCCGGTTTCCAGAAAGCACAGCTGCAGCAACAATATCTGCAAAGGAGTCCCACATGAAACCAGAAAGCATCAGATACATATATACACACACACGCACATACTTATTACACTATCTATGGTTTGATTGGTAAAAAAGGAAGCATGAAGAAACTTAGACAAGAAGGAAATTGCGAGTATGAAGACCGCCGCTTTCCATTTAGGACCATTTATTTATACACTTTTTTGCATTCAATCAAACACCAACCTATAGGTATCATGCAAACTAGAGATCTTTAGATTCATTTATCCATTCTTTCTGGATTAACCAAAGACAGTGAATAAAGCTTAGTCAAGTGACACCTCTAAGTGGGAGGAGAATAATGAATAAATGCTAGTAGTGGTAATATGAAAATTAGTTTGAAACATTCAAGAGTTGGAGCTAACATTTTACTAGTAATTACAGAATAAACAGTGTGTTTGAAGGCTAAAATACTGACGGGACAGACAGAACATCGGGTTTTTACAATCTTGGTAAGCATAAACATAATATCATAAAAAGAAAACCATACCATTGTCTGCAATTGCAGTAGCAACTGATTCATCAAGGTCGCCGGAGTTCCCAATACAGGTTGTGCAGCCATATCCAACAATATGAAATCCCTGCTGGTTCAAATACTTTTGCAGGCCGCTACAAATAGAAAAGTCGGGCCAAAATTCAGAGAGAGAAATGCAGTTTACAGTAGAAATAGAAACGTTTCTAAGTAATTGTTTGCATTACCTCTGCAGCAAATATTTTGTAACCACTCCAGAACCTGGTGCGAGACTTGTTTTTACCCATGGCTTAACCTGTCAAATAATTATACAGATACAATGTAAAGGAACCAAACCAACATAGATCTCCCCCCACCCTTCAAGAAAGGCAAAATATATGTATGTATATATATATCAGGAAGTTACCATATAAATCATCTCTTTAAACCAACACAATTGAACAATAAATACTGACCTCCAGTCCAAGTTCACAAGCCTTCTTCGCGACAAGACCAGCTCCAAGCATGACACTAGGATTCGATGTGTTTGTACAACTTGTAATAGCCGCAATCACAACACTACCATGTTTGAGCTCAGCAGGTTGTCCATGGAATGAAAATTTGACAACTTTCTCTTGCGCATCCTTTGGTATAGCAAATCCCTGTGTAGATTAGAAAACAAAAACTACATAAGGTAATTGATCAGCTACTGAACCTGAAATACAACACCACAGATGAGCCAATACGGCTCTCTCCGCTCCACTCATTCAAATGTTAGCTAGCCTGACTAGTAACTGCAACAAACTATAGTACATCTACATGATCAGCATATTAAATTGAGAACAGTAATCTGGGCTAAGTGAATGTTTACAGGAAAAATCTCAAGTATATGTTTATAAACCACAAGGAAAAATAGTCAACAGTATCACATCCTAAATACAACAATTTTACCAATCTCCAGTGGAGAACATTCGCATCTTACCTTGAATCCAACTTTGTTATCAAGACACGAATGCCAGTCAGTCTTCATCTCTTTCAAGGGAACTCGATCATGAGGTCTGATAATAAGATATAGTACCATAAATTCGAAAGAAGATTTAAACTCTATAAAATAACTTTACAATAATTGCAAGAGAAAGCATACCTTTTTGGTCCTGAAATGCATGGTTCAACAGCAGCTAGGTCCAATTGCAGATAAGATGAGTAGACTCTATCTTGTTGAGGCTAGATCAAGGAATTACTCATTAACCTCAGACTGCCAAATTGGAACTACTTGCTCAGGAAATTGGCATTAAATAAGAAACCAAATAGACTTTTACCTCATTATAGTCAACAAACATATTGTTTGCACGCAAATATGCTTCAATCATTGATACCTAGTATGCATAAAACAATAAAAAAATCACATTTAAGGGTCCAACTAAACTCGGTATATATCAAACATATACAAGTGAAACATTGAGAGATAACTCACTGTCTCATTACTTCTTCCAGTTAATTTAAGATATTGCAATGTAACATGATCAACAGGGAAAAAACCCATAGTTGCTCCATACTCGGGTGACATATTTGCAATAGTAGCCCTATCAGCCAGTGACAATTAGCCCATACCTTCACCTGTATGCACATAGAAAGAGAATTAAACCTTAAAGATGACAGATAGATATATAAAGAACTGAACTTCAAGTGAACCTAGTCACTCAATTTCATGAACATGAAATTACCATAGAACTCAACAAATTTGCCAACAACACCATGCTTTCTCAACATTTGTGTCACGGTTAAAACCAAATCAGTAGCTGTGACACCATTCCGCAGTTTTCCAGACAACTTAAATCCAACAACGCCAGGTAAAACCATGCTCATAGGCTGTCAATATAGGCAGAAGATTAGAGGAGAAGAAAGTAATACTGAATGAAATCATACGATCTTATCCAGGAACAAGTGTATCCGCTAGTGATATTAGTGCAGCAACACGGGAAATTACAGGTATAAGTAGGAAACTATATTATATGGCCACAATTTAGGATAAAGAATAAGCACATTTTTATATCTTTCTTTTTTCATTTTTTGTTTCTTCCTTTTATGCACATGCAAGCAGGATCAAGCCACAATTTAGGATAAAGAATAAGCACATTTTTATATCTTTCTTTTTTCATGTTTAGTTTCTTCCTTTTATGCACATGTACGCAGGATCAAATACGGGATCAAACAATTTAGAAAAGAATACACATTTTTATATCTTTCAACAAACAGTTCTTTCAAATAAAGTACTACTCCAATAAACAGTTCTTTTTTAAAAAAAAGGTACGAGAGAGTTCAAGGGAGAGAGGAATAGGGGATCCAAGAACCAATTAGGAAAAAAGTTGCTTCTTGGAAAAAATGAATAGTAAGAGCTACAAAACTAGCCACGGTTTTAGTACATTCAACCTGAGAACTCAATGTTAACTACCAAGCAATTTATTTGATTCTGTTCCAACCACCTAATTCTCAATGTTTTACTACAAACCTATAAGTGAAGTCACGAGGTTCACTCATAGTATTAAAATAAAACCCCTAAATTTCACAAAATATTACCTGACCAAGCATTGTTGCCTCTGCTTCAATTCCTCCGACTCCCCAGCCTGCAACTCCTAGTCCATCAATCATGGTAGTATGGGAATCAGTTCCAACCACACTGTCGGGGTAAAGAATGCCATCAGTGTTGAAAACAACCCGTCCAAGGTACTCTAGGTTAACCTGAAATTTTTTTCAGAGCTACTTGGTTAGTGCCAACAATAGAATAAATAGATATAAAAGGAAGGAAGTAAGGAAATAAGGAAAGATCATGAAGAGGAACAAGAACTTAGACGTGAAGAATACATACTCAAGTATAAAAAACATATAAATGATGTGTAACTACTTTTTCTTCGTCCTTCTTTAAGAGTTCACAAGCTACTAAATTCGACTTAAAAAGGAAAATATTACTCATAATACGATTTTGAATTTCCAAAAGCTCCCATAAATTTGAGGACCTCGGTGACCAAGTGATAGATGTAAAAAGACCAGAACTCCTAAGTGATAGACAACTACCGGCTCACTAGGTAGCTGCACCACCTACACCTGCCTATGCCTTCTAATTGAATCAACAATGCAAAACTTTTACCTGGTGAACAATACCAGAACCAGGAGGAACGACTAGCATATTCTGGAAGGCAGTTGATCCCCATTTTAGAAAAGCAAACCTTTCATGGTTTCTTCGGAATTCAAGGTCCATGTTTGCCTGCACCGAATTTTCAGTTCTTGCTACGTCAACCTGAACAGAATGATCAATCACAAGGTCCACTGGCACCTGAAACATATATTTAGGATTAGAACAGAGTGAAATAGGTGCAATGTGACATCTCGTCATCTCCCGACATACTCATAAAAAGTTGGGGGTTTGTCAGACATAACAAGACACTGCAATTATTGAATAGAATAGTACATTAGCAGAACAACAACCTAACTAATGCAAATAGCTACACATTAACAAAGTAAAAGAAGCAGACGCTTATATAATTAAGATTGAAATCTTATCCATTAAGAAATATTTCTAAGCAAGTATGACTGATTAAGCAAAATATGAAAATATGATTTATTTATTTTTTTGTGACTACAAATAATTGAACGCATGATATCCAACTATCACTGTAAATAACATGAATGAAATTAAAGTAACAAATTACACACCAAAGGATTAATTTTGTTAGAGTCACCACCAAGATTGTTCATAGCATCTCGCATACAAGCAAGGTCAACCACAGCTGGAACTCCAGTAAAATCCTAAAGAACAAACAAAAGTTTCAGACATGGAATAATTTATAAAATGGTTTTCATTAAAATGGTTTTCAATTTCATGCCATTAACCTGTAAAAGCACACGGGCAGGCTTGAAGGGAATTTCAACTTGCTTTGGTGAAGTATTTTCCCAGTCAATGATCTTCTCCACATCACCCTTAGTAACTTGGAAGTTATCACAATTACGTATAGCAGATTCCAAAAGTATTCTAATAGAGTATGGCAGTTTATCTGCAGTATAGAAAGTAACACATAGAGATGAAAATGCAAAAAGACAAAATAAAGATATGAATTAGAAAGAACTGAAAACATTCACCCACACCAAATAATCATAATTGCCATATGATAACTGAAGCTATATTTGAATTTAAGAAAGTGAAAGAAAAAAATAATCATACCAATCCGTGGATCATTTAACGCAGGAAGGCTGTAGAATTTTCCAAACTCGCCACCTCCAGGTTTGGGAAGACTGGTACATATTTCTTTGAAAGGATTTTCAGGAGCTGATCACATTCATTAAAGATACATAAAAATCCATTATCAAACAGTCTATCTATCCATCAGGAAGACAACATATTATATTATTTCATGGTCTAAGGAACTAGGTTCACATCATAAAAATGATTTAACACCTCGCAATCATAACCAAACCATTGACTAATCAACCACAAACTCCCAATTAATTTTCAATAGCATGATCTACAAATATAAATTCAGATCTAATGGACGAATCAGATAGAAAATCCCATCATTTATCACCGGGACAAGTAAAAAAAATGTTATCCGTTTTCACAATCAAAAAACACGAAATATACAACAATTGAATACAAAAGAGCTGACTATACCCATAGTCGCGATCTTTCGATGGAAACGTTCGAGCACAGGAGTCGCAGTAGCCCTAACACTGACCGGAGATCGCCAGCCAACACCGTGACTCCACCGGGGAACGGAGTACCGGAGAGATCTAAACGCCGAGGAGGAGGTAAGCGATCGGCAAGCGTAGAAAGCAGCAGAGGATTTAAGAGATGAAAGCGAAGTTCTAGAGATAGCAGGTTTAGAGAGAGAGTATGAGGGAGAAGAGAGAGAATAAGCGAAGCGACTGCGAGAGGTTCTAAGTAGGAGTGAAGATGATGATGTTGATGGTGACGTGCATATGAACATGACGATTTAATAGAAATAAAATTGCCCAGTGAATAAACTAACAGGAGCTGTGAAATGTGTTTTCATGGCGGCTTCTGGGGTGTAGGGATGGTAATGGAGTTTTGTTAGGGTGTTGTATGTTATGAGTTGGGGGATTTTGAGGAGCGAATTGTAGGCGGTTGGATGGGTATGGAGAGAAGATCGACGGTGATGAGTTGAGAAAATAGAATGGAGATGGACGGCGACGATTTAAGGGAGAGGAGCGTTAGTATTGATCTAACATGTGTGGGACCAAATAATTTATTGATTGGAGTGTGCTCTCCACGTTTCTGATATTGCCGTATCCCGACAGATCATACCAAATCATTTTGAAGAATCAAGATGTGTATGTAGACATAAAAATTGAATATAATATTTTTAATTCTCAATAATAAATAAAAATACAAATAAATAACATTTAAATAAATTCATGTGATAAGCCACCTGCTTCTTCGTATGTCACAATCTGTCTGTGTCTGGCAGGATTCTACATAATAACAATAATAATACTAATTGATTTGAGTATTGGTGTGATGATGTTTCGTGTGTCAGAATCTGGCACAGCCTTCGCAACCGATTCTACAATCAACATAATTGATTCGATTTCGACTATAATTGATGTTTGTGTTGAGTATTAGTATTATGGTAGTGGTAACAAAAAAAAAAATTATAAAAATTAAATTAATAATCCAATATACGTGAAATGGGCGAGCAGAAAAGTATTCAAATATACACATGGACGGAAAATGATGGCAAAAGGGATATATAACCTTGTATGAGAATGCAAACAAAGGAAGAGATGTAGTCAAAACCTATGCTTCTTATAAATAGCAAGAACAAAGGCAATTACATTACATGAAAAGTTTGCAGAAAATTGGCATGCAAACACACCTATTCTGACAACATAATATGACGTTGTGGAGCACTTCATGTATCAATCAGCGCTGGCTGGCTGGCTGGCTGGCTGGCTGGCTGGCTGGCTGGATATAGTCAGTGGATTGAACTTGTGAATCAATAGCATTATGGTGAGTTGGAGATGCTGCGTGAGTAGATGATATATTATATAGTCATCATGGCGGTGGTTGCCATGTCCCTGGTTTAAATGATGCCCCAGACCCTGTTGGCTCTGACGACCTGCAAAATAAGATGCAGAACCACTACTTAAGCTGTTTTGCTGGAGTTCAAATGTTTCCAAATCGAATTTATATCTTCCTGTCATCTCAAACTAGACCAATTTCTTCACTTTGGTTGACGTTATCCACTCTTATTTCAATTCAAGAATAGGAGATACTTGGTCATAGTTTCTGTTGTGACCAATTAAATCCCATAATTTTTAGCACACATGTTGCTGGAGCAATTCCTTTAGAATAGGTGGTGCATGGGATTGATTCTCTTATTCTATGCATCTACACATCTAAATGTATCTAGTATTTTATATATACAACTGTAAACTTGTTACAACAAATATCAATGAAATACATCCCATACTATTTGCTGTTATCTTTTAATATATATATATATATATATATATGGAGTGATCCATAGCTATTGATCATTTTCCAGTCAACTCATCTCTTGCCGTTCGTTGCAATCTTGGACAGCCCATATTAAAATGACTTCATTAATAGCTGCAAGAAGTTCTTGCGGCCTTTTTATGTTAGAAATTTCAAAAAATGTCGGAACACTCGTTCTCTCTCCTCACCCAACTTTTTCTCTTTCTTCAATTAAATTTTAAAATTCAATAACTTTTTTGTTATAAATCCAAAACTGTTAATCTATATATCATTAAAAAACTATCGTTAACATCTTTAAAACAAAATCTATTGTTGATGTCTTTTTATTTAGTTAAAATAACAAAAACTGAAATTAAAATTTTGTATTTTGGAATACACTATTATAAGTTTTGGTTGTAGCTTTTGACATTTTAACTACATCAAAACATATAAACAATGTCTCTTATTTTGAAGATTTTTTCGAGACCTTTCCACTGACATAAATTGACAATTTTGAATTTATAACGGAAAAAATATTGAATTTGAAATTTGGTTTAATAAAGAGAATGTTTTGTTTTAGGATAAAGAAAGAGTGTTCAAACCCTTTTTGAGTCCGCAGGAATTTCTTACGGATTCCCTTCTAATCTTGGTCATTCGTTGTTGAGATGAGTGGTCACAAATGAGCTGGTTGGGAAATGATATATATGAGCAATAATCCAAAGAAGGATGGGAACCCCAATCATTTCAACTCAATTCTAACCTTTCGCTATTTAATCTAATAGTATTATAACAGCACAACCCAATCCGTAGGATAATTATTATGAGCTAAAACAACTATTATCGAAGCCACACCTACGAAGAAAATTACAAAACTGTCCTGAGATTGGGCTACGCAAGACAACCACGCTGTGGTTTAAGGGATACTTGATTTTGACGAATTATGGGTCTTGATTTTGAGTTACAATGGATAAAAAGTTTAACACCACCGATATGAATACTTGACCATAGAATTGCCAAAAGGACACCTCTGTCGTCGGTCAACTCTCAACCGACACGCCACCATATTATAACAAGTTACAAAAACTAAAATCATTTGATGAATCAAAAGTCGGTGTCAAAGGTCTAAGATGAGCGTAAGATCCAAAGATATTCCTCGATTCTTCATCCGACCCTCGGATGAACTCGACGGAGACTACACAGTTTCTGACACCAACTTCCCGATTCCAATCATAGACCTTGCAGACATGGTCGGACATAGAGAGGTTGTCATAGATAGGAGTGAGCAAAAAACGGATAAAATCGAATTACCGAACCGAATTGTTTCGATTTTTCGGTTTTTTTTAGAATTTTGGTTATATCCGAATTATTATTCAATATTCGATTTGATTCCGGTTTTCAAAAAAGTGATTTATTGGATTCAATAACAAATTTAATACTTGAAAAATTAAATTTTATAATATTATCTATAACTTCTATCAGTATTCAGTATTGTATCAGATCTGAGATACAAGATGTTCATTCGCCAGATTTGAATCGATTCCTCAGTCCTCAGTCCTCAGTCCTCACTCCTCACTCCTCATCATCTTGTCTCTCTCGACTCTCGACTCTCGACTCTCGACTCTCGACTCTCGACAGTCTCAACTCTCAACTCTCAACTCTCAATCTCCGCGCCTCTCGTCGTCGCCGACTGTCTGTCTCTTCGCGCCTCTCGTCGTCCCCGATTGAGCCGGAAATGAGGCAGGCGAGGCGGGGTGGAGGAGGAAGGGAGGAGATGGGTAGTGGGTGGAGCTTGGATTCGACGAAGACGGAGGCGGAAGAGCCGTCGGAGGTGGCGTAACGGTGGAGGGGGAGGATGGGAGTGCCGTCGGGGAAAGTTAATGTTGCGATGAAGAGAATGAAGAGAGAGATAATTGAGGCTATAGGATCCATTTCCTTTCCACTGTTTGGGTGGAATGGGGAGTAAATTTAGATGCAGATAAGAGTAGATAATGAATTGATGTCTTCTGTTTCTTTCTCTACATACAGTGGTCGAGTGAATTCAGTTAGTTGGGGAGTTAATGATTTTTCTTGTTAGGTTTGTTTGGTTTAGCTGAATTTGAGCACAGGTTCGGTTATTATCCGAATTACCGAATTGTACATTCGGTAATTCGGTATTCGATAATTCGGTTAGTTTCAAATTTCGGTTAGTATTTCGGATAGTGAAATTAGCGATAATTCGATTTTCTATTATAACCATAGTTGTCGTCAAGTCGTCTTTAAGCGACGCCAAGGCCCCAAGCTCAAAGAAACTGCAATCTGCGCGAGCTCGACTTGGGAAATAGTCGCTAAGGCGACCTTCGACGGCTTCTCCGACCTCATCGCGCGACTGCTCCGACCTCGCGACTGCTTCAACAGCTTCTCCGACCTCATCGCACGACCTTCTTCTCCGACTGCTCCGACCTCGCGACCTCATCGCGAACCCTCGCGACTATCTTCTCCAACTGCTCCGACCTCGCGACCTCATCGCGAACCCTCGCGACCTTCTTCTCCGACCTCATCGCAAACCCTCGCAAGTCGCGACTGCTCGTCGCTCGACTTCTCCTCGCTCGTCTGCTCGACTTAGCTGGAACAAGCTTTGTTGCTGGGTCTGTGTCTCTAATCTCTATATATAATATAAATTTATATATGTAGAAATTTATACATATATAAATATATATATATATATAAATTTATATAAATATATTTATATACGTATAAATTTATTTATATATATATAATAAAATAAATAAAAATAAAAAAAATATTATATTTAATATATATCATATATATATTAAAAAGAAATTAATATATATTTAAATAAACAACAAATAATATGTTTAAAATAATTAAATTTATATAAATTTCTATAGTTATTAATTAAATAATTATGATACCATAAAAATAAAAAAATAATATTATATACATATATTTAAATAAACAAAAATAATAAAAATAAAATAAATACTAAAAAATAATTTTAATGATAATGAAATAAATACATAAAAAATAACTATGATATTGTCATTTTAAGCATAAATATTATATACACTTAACTATTAACTATATATAATATTTTCAATAAAATATAATATTTAATTAAATATGTATATTTTAATTTTAAAAATAAATATATTTAATATGAAGTATAGTTGCATGAAATAATTTGAAAATAAATACTATATACACTTAATTATTAATTTAATAATACACTATATATATTTATATATATACATATATATATTATATAACACTATCTATGGGATTTAAAAATATATTTAATGTTATTCCATAGTGTTATGTTTTGAGTTTTAATATATATAAAATTTTATTGCTAATATAGTTATGTAAAATAAATAATATATAAATTGTACTTTGTAAACGACTTGTCGCCATACGGACGCCATGGCGGTGCGTCGCTTGTCGCTAAGCGTCCAGGCGATCATTACCGCCATGACTTCATTGTGTAAGGCCGTGACAACTATGGTTATAACCGAATAGCCATTTCGGTTCGGTTATAACCGAATGATCACCCCTAGTCATAGAGGCCGTCTGACGGGCATCGAAGACCATAGGGTTCTTCCAAGAAGTGAATCGTGATACCCATAAGGGTTTTGGAGGAGATGTTAACGCGGCGCGTGGATTCCACGAGCTGCCATATGAGGTGAAGAGGGAGTGTTACACACGGGAGATTGAGAAAAGAGTAAATTATGGGAGTAACTTTAATTTGTACAAGTCGTGTTTTGCTAATTGGAGAGATGCTTTGTTTTGTGTAATGGGCCCATACTTCACTCCTCTTTACATTTGTTAGTTCACTCCTTCACTGTGTTTATGATTTTTAAAGGAGAGAATAACACCTACCGCGTGATTGTCTTGCGTAGCCCAATCCTACCGCATGATAGTTATGCGGTATGTCTCAAGATAGTTTTGTAATTTTCTTCGTGGGCTTGGCTCCAGAAGATAGTTGTTTTGACTCCTAATAACTATCCAACGGATTGCGTTGCTATAATACCATTAGATCAAATAACGGAGGGCTAGAATTGGGTTGGAAGGATAGGTGTTCCCATCCCCCTTTGGCTATGTATCATTGCCCTATATATGTATATATAGTGAGCATCATGTGTAAAAGCATGTGTTTGCTAAAGCCCATGCAATAACTAGAAGAAGTGAACTTACTCCGGTTCTTGCTCAGCTTGATCTGGAGATTTTTCCTGTGTCTCCATTTCTTGGGAGCTCCTGTTTATATTTGGTTGAACAGACAAATGCATATATTAGTCTCATAAGTAGAACCACCTTCATATAAAGATATATAATTGTTTTAATGACTTTGAATCTATAGATGTAAGGGGTGTGTTTAGAAGTCGAGAGGAGTGAGATTTTACTTCATTTTGCTTTTCATTTATGTTTATATTAGAATATATATGTTGACAACTAAGTTATCCATTTAGGCAAGTGATATGATTATAATAGATGGATGTCAAAGAAAGGTTGAATTATACACGCACGCACACAATGTGTGTGTGTGTGTGTGTGTGTATATATATATATATATATATATATGTATGTATGTGTTTATGTATTAACCAAATACTTCGATTGACTGCCTCGGTGTTTACAATTCCCAAATGCAGGTATGAACCACTTTGAGGGTTCAAGCCTCAATTTTTTATTTTTTGTTGATAGGTCATTTATCTAGAAAAGACGACAAAATGGGATGCCTTCAAAGTTGATTAAGTTTATGGTTTTACAGGATAGATTGATTGTTTAAACAAAAGTTAAATAAATAACCAAGATTCACATCATCAAACCAAAGTAGTCCTAGACTTCACTGAGTTGAGTTGATCATATTAAAGAACTACAGTTTCAGATTATTATTTTTTGGGGGCACGTTCGTGCAAGTCCTTATTATGCAATAGACCCTATTCTATCCATATTTAGATAACTTAATGTTCTCACCTTCTCTTACTGTCTAAATTAACCACTGGATTATTACTTACTTTCTAAGGTTCTGCAACCAATGCATCTGAAAATATCCATGATAATCTCACCAACGAAATTCTACCGATAGCAAGTAGATTACCAAATTTAAGAATAGTGGATAATACATTACTTGTTTTGTATATGATAAACTAATCAGCTCCCTGGATAAATAATAAACTACAACTACCTTTAACAACTCGAATTCTCATCAATATGTATCTTGCCTGTCTGATACTATATTGCTAGACTGAAAATATAGTGACTTACCTCATGCCACCTGTTGCATCTGATGCATCTTCACTGTTAACATCTGTGAGAACAAAGATAACCCGAAAACATAATTGAAACCACAGTGCCGGGGTATACAGTATTACACTCTACTGAAAAACAATAATGAACTGGAAAAATAAAATAAAAATTATTGCCACAAATAAAGGTTAAAAAGTTGGAGCAATCCAAACAATTTCCATAATATAATTGGTGGGGTAGCCCATCCAACTTATATACTGGAATGGGAGGCTTTACTTTCAATGTTCTAAACGGCGGGAGGGGGCCGGCCGAGGGGGCCTAGCGCCTAGGGGGCTTAGGCGGGGCCTGAGCGAGGCCTAGGTGGAATTTTTTATTTTAAGTCAATTTCAATATTTTATCTTACATTTATCCGAACAAAACAATAATATAAAACAAAACAATCTATGACATTTGCTTAAAGTTCAAACACATCCATATGGCTAATGTCAAAATTCAAACACAAACATGCAATTGTTCAAAGTTCAAACATATTTTTAACGTAATAGTTTTATTCATAAACAAGATTGCTATTAAATAATAAAATTTAAAATTTCAAGAATTTAATTCAATATTAAAACTTAAGAAACTAAACATAAATTTAAGAATTATATTGAATTAAACTAAATATTACAAATGTATCTTCATTTATATAATTTGAAGTTGGTACAAGTTCAAAAAATTACAACTATAATAAAATTATCCATTTTGACTTGATATTGTTAACTTCTTGTTGTGATTTAATATGCTACAACTTGTATTATGAACATGGTAAATAATTAGAAAAATAAATATATCAAGATCTGGTTTGGGTAGTTATTAAAATTTTAAAAAAACATTTCCGCCTAGACCCCGCTTAATTTCCTAGAGAGATTTTTTTTACCGCTTTGAGCCTAGGTGAGACGCCAGGGGGGCCTAGCGCCTAGGTGAGGCGCCAAGGGGGGGCCTAATGCCTAGGCGGGGTGCCAAAGGGGGGCCTAGCGCCTAGGCGGACCTAGGCGGGGATTTTTAGAACACTTTACTTTAAAGACAGTGTTGAAGTTCTTCTTAATTACACTGTAAGCCCCAGCTCGTGTGTTGATTGAGATAGATAGATTGATACTAATACATCGACACAAGGATCATGGTGAGAAACTTGAGTTTATATGCTATTATCAATATAACACAAAACAACCCTTATGCAAGGAAATATTATCGCTAGTGTCTAGCTTTACTTGTTTCCTCTGTTTTGAAGGTGTGCGGGCACGTATTTTAAGATGCAATATATATATATATACACACACATACATATATACGAGTTTTTGACTGATTATTAAAAATAGTATAAGATATAACGTATAAATATATTATGATGTACGCACATTTCTAATATATACTATAAATGTGCTTTTGGCAAGTCTTTAAATCAGTGCGACACACTCAAACAAAGGATAGAGGCATACCCAGTTGGAGGCAGCACTGCTTAGTACACAAACTCAATATCAAACTCACAAGGTGTAGAAGACAAACTTATGTTCCAATACTAACGCGACTTCAAATATGACTCGGAACCTTTAACAATCTTGACTCTTGTGGACATTGTAGATTTTCAAACGTGTCACCAACCGAAAGAGACCCCAAAGAAAAATTAACAAAAATATATGTCATCTTATACCAGAATGGATCAACAAGTGCTAGAGTGTGATGCATATACTCAATCTGATATGGACAACCAGATATTTGCTTCTTGTTTTTAGAAAGATGGGTTAGGCTTTGAAAAGTAATCTCTGAACTGAAAAGCTAAATTAGTACAGCTGGTGGCCATACCAAAAGTTATATTTTATCCCATAACTTTTAAATGCAATCCACAATCACTGCTGAAACTTGTACAAAATTTATTTACCTTCTGAAGCAACTGGAAATTGCTGGATAAAACTTTTCAAGTCTGGACCTCCAACTTTACCTGTCAATAGAATGAATTATAATATAATGATTAATGCATTGACGATATCATGCAAAGTACAAGACAGATTATCTTGTATCTTTAATTCTTTATATACAAAGACCATATACTCCCTCCTTTTTCACAAAAGTGTCACTTTTGGCTATTTCAGTCAAATTAAGAAATCAAATTGTGTAGACCAAAGTTTCAATTTATGCTTCAATTTAGATACTTCATGTGCTTTACTTACAGCAGGTACCCCACAAAAATCCCATACACTCAAAATAACTTGTACTAATACATTACATCAAAGTGCATAGTTTTTACAATAAAACTTCCGTTGTCTTTTAAAAGAATGACATTTATTTTGAAACAAAAATAATACCCAAAAGCAACATTTTTTTTATGAAAAAAGTAGGAAGTAAATATTTGGAAAAGAATGGGAAAGAACAAAAAAACAAGCAGATTACCAATACTTCTGCTTTTATGACTACTGCCTGCTTTGGCTCTCCTTTCCTCTTCTTCCTTCTTGAGAACTTGTTGAAACAAAAGAAAAAAATGGTGATAACAAAGTTGATAAAACCACAATTACTGGTGACAGTTTCAAATTTTCATTTATAAGATTTATGACTAACAACTAACTCTTCAAATTATATTAAGAAAAAACATTAGCTGGGAAGAAACATAAGTACATAACATAAATGAGGACTTCTGAAGTATAATATAGTAACACGTACGAGCAACATTAAGTCTTACGCGTTCACGTCTTGCCTCCATCTCGGCCATTTCCTAAGAACAAAATCATGCACTTTGTCAATACCAAGATATAGTAATTCAACATCATATCTCAAAGAAAGAGTTACGCAGTTAGCTTTCTGCAAAGTCTAAACTCTAAAGCAACATTAACATCGCCACTTATCAACAAAGAATCTTTTGATTCATTGACATAAAGCTTCATAATAATAAAACTAGACTGAATTCACTGGTAAATAAAATGATTATCTATTGGCATAGAGAAACGCGAATAGTTACATATATTAACTTCTAAGGTTTTTAACTGACTAAGAAAGAAAATACTTGTTAAATAAGTCAGCCTTGGAATGTTTAATACAAAGCAAGAGCCTAGGAAGTAAGGGAGAGCAAGAATCCGCATTTGTAACCGCGTCCTCAAAATCCGCACGTTGTGGTGCAGCGCAGATACGTGGTGCGTTTTTTAAAATTAATATCCCCAAATATGTGGATACGGATGCGGATGCGGTTATAAGGAGTATCCGCACCACATGTCTCCGCACATATATAATTTATTATATATATATATATATATATATATTGTTTAACTTAAATCTAAATCTAACTCTCTTGCCAATCTCCAAATACAATGCCAAAAACTGCACCACATGAATAAGTTGTAAATTATTTTAGATATACTAGAATATAGATTAAGGTGCTAGATACCTCGCATGAAATAGAATAATACACAATATGAACACTCCTACCCACTGCCAAGCTAGGCGTTGTTTGCATTAATTTTATGGTTTGTACATTAGTTGATTAATTACCAGATAAATTATTTGAAAATCATGTCATTGTAATGTGTACGACTTGAATTTCAATAACCTAAGTGTTTTTGTTGAAACTATTTCTTCACTGTTTTATCGAAATTTTTCCTTTATAATTTTTATGGCCTAGGAGCTAATGTCAGATTTCATAAATTTCTTATTGAATTTTAATAGTTGATTAAAGTTGTGTAATATTTTATTATATATGGAAATTGTGATGAATTATCAAACTTATTGGTTGTTGACCTCCTTTAACAAAATTTGCAATCATGTCATTATATTTTTATTTGTTATCTTGATGGATCAAATTTTGATAATTATTTGTTTTTAAAAATTTAAAAGTCCTTGTATCCGCATTTGTAACCACATTTGCATTGCATCCACATGTGCGGTACTGCGATTACGCCGTTCGCTTTTTAAATATAGTATCTATACATGTGGATGTGGGGATACTTCTTGTATCCGCACCAATATGCATCGCGCTCTCCCCTACTAAGAAGAGCTCACAGATTCAATATAACACGGATTTCATAATTTGAGTACTACCAATTCAGCGCATCTAAGCTTATGTGGATTGACTAGCTTTGCACACAAGTAGAAGAGAACTCAAGATTTACTGAAAGGAAGAGAAGGAGTTTCTACACTACCTCTGGTGTTGGAGCTCTTTTCCGCTGCCCATTAAGCCAACATATCCACTCAACTGCAACGAATATACATCAACAAGCTTTTATTTTTGGAAACAAATGTATTCAGACGAAGTTATTTTCAATTGCTGTAAATTTAATTTGACTACAACTCAAACATACCGAAGCGAGCTTCTCTGTTTAGTATAATGAGCAAATTCACTAAAAGACTACATGGAACTTCCACAATGGTTAATTGAGCCCACCCTTCAATTAGGAGTTTTGGCATGCTTCTCAATTCATATACCATGCAATTACACTCAAACCAATTACAAATCTGACATCCTCAATTTCAAGTTAAACTATTTAAATAACTACAAATACTTCCCGAGTTAGGAAGGGATACTGCAAATGCACTGATACTGAAATTAGCCTTCAAATCATGGCACAAAGTAGAGAAGCAAAGGTATTCTCAACTGATAAAAGATTACTAATTTGTAAAGAGCTAGTGGAAGTGGATAACAATGGATTCTTGATAGAGCTATTTTTCCAAATGCAGCCCATTATAGATAATATTAATATGCACACAGGGATAAAATAGGAAAAATCATAATATATCAAAACAAAAGGGAGTATACATGCAAAGATTTGTGTTTGTCATAAACCTTACCAGGTACAGATGTCGGATCATCCTCCCCCTTAAAAACCACCCATCTTTTCTCCTTCACTGGCACATTGAAAGGATTTCTGAGTGAGAAGAGAGTTTTTTTTTTTGCTGTTTATAGTAATACAATTGTCCAGCATAACAGATAGAGAACTAAATCACTTCAATTGCAACAAATACACTTATATTTGTTTTATTATATATCACAAACACTTTGTATGGATCACCTTTATCATTATAGACTTGTTAAGTTTCTCCTAGGACATTGGTAGGGATTAATGCTTAGACAAATGTGTGTGTGTGTGTGTGTGTGTGTGTGTGTGTGAGAGAGAGAGAGAGAGAGAGAGAGAGAAAGAAAGAACTGCCAAGATAAAAAGTTCACTCCTAACAATCTAGATGCTACAAAGTTAATATTTGGCAAGATAAATCATGGGATGTTCAATATAAAAAGGTGGAATTTGACCAGGTCAGGAATTATTAATTGTCCACTGAAAGCCAAAACTTACGAAGATTATACAAGCTCTAACCTAAACAACTCGATCAGTCTAAAACTTGACATGCCTAACGTTTTGATCATTAATGAAAAGTTAAGTGGTTGACTTGTTGAATTTGAAATAGCAATTTCTTGTTAAAGATAGCCTGAGAGAGTTGGTTGGGGTTTGAAGTCATGCCTCTTTGTCTCGTAATTAGTTGTAGTTTGTTCTATCACCAGCATTCTTCCATGAGTACATGAAGAATAACGTCAATGTTACTACCTGAACTTTAAAGGCATTGTAAGTTTTCTTAGAACTCATAATCTGGAGTAATTTTTGTATATTCATTTATGAACTAAAACACCATTACAGACCTTTAAAGGAAACTTGTTAGCTACTTTTCTTACCTAACTATGTACTCAGCTTCTATATTTATACAAATTGTCTACCTAACAAACTAAATGTAAAAGACATAAAAGCCCTTATAATAATGAGCTTATTACAATACCAACCTTGTGTAATTGTAACAAGCAACTACTTGACTATTGAGCCTATTTTGTTGTGTATCTAATATTGTAAAACTAGTATTAACTTGTTTTTGATCTTGTGATGTTGTGTTAGATACATTATCTGTAATACCCCTCACAAGTTGATGGGTGGAAAGGATTGAGAACCCTCAACTTGCTGAGAAAAAACCAGTGCAATGTTTTCCCAAGAGACTTGGTGAAGATATCGACAAGTTGAAGTTTGGAAGGAATATAAGTTGGAACCAGCAAACCTTGATGAATCTTCTCTCGAATAAAATGGCAGTCGAGGTCTATATGCTTAGTTCTGGCATGATGAACAGGATTAGAAGCGAGATCAAATGCAACTGAGCTATCACAATAAACGATAAATGAGCAAAGGGCTGAGATGTTAAGATCTTTGAGCATTAATAATAAGCCATATGATTTCACAACTAGTTGTTGCCAAAGATCGATATTCAACTTCAAATTTCCGAGGATCGAGAAACCACACTTTGTTTCTTAGAATGCCAAGAGATTAAAGCATCACCCAACATCATGCAAAAACCGTAAACCCGATCTGCCGCTTATTTTGCATACCCACCCTAGTCACTATCACAATATGCTTGTAGTTGCAAAGGATTATTTGCAAGTAAGAATAAACGTTGCCCTGGGGAAAGTTTCAAGTATCTCAACAATCTATATGCAGCATTCAAATGAGAAGTTCTTGGTGCTTGCATAAACTGACTGAGAGTTTGAATGGAATATGACAAATTTGGTCGTGTGATGATCAAGTATAATAAATCACCAGTAACATTGTCGAAGGTAGAATTCTGATCGAGAGGAATTGTAAGTGGTTTAGCATCTGTAAGACCAGCAGCAGAAATTAGATCTAAAGCATATTTACGCTGATTGAGATGAAAACCTTTAGCGGATCTGAGAATTTCAATGCCAAGATAGTATTTGATGTCACCTAAATCTTTGATACTAAAAGTAGTATCTAAGAATGTTTTTAGAGATTCAATAGAAGCCTTGTCTTTCCAAATACTAAAATGTCATCAACATAGATTAAGACAATATAAATGTTGTAGAAGACGGAAAGTAAATGTAGAATAGTTTGCTTTGGACCGAGTATAGCCAAGGTGTAATAAGGAATCAGTTAATTTGGAGAACCATTGGCGAGAAGCTTGTTTAAGTCCATAGAGAGACTTATTTAGTTTGCAGACTAGTGAATCGAAAGATGGAGGAATATAGCCCTGAAGAATATCCATGTAGACTTCCTCTAATAGGTCCCCATATAGAAAAACATTATTAACATCCAGTTGTTGTACAATTCATTGTTTAGAGACAGCTATGGAAAGTAAAGTACGAACTGTAACCATCTTAGCAACTGGAGCAAATGTTTCTTGATAATCAATGCCCTCTGTTTGTGTGTAGCCCTTAGCTACAAGTCGTGCTTTAAACCTCTCAATAGAGTCATCTGAGTGATGTTTGATTTTGTAGACCCATTTACACCCAATTGTTTGTCTTCCTGAAGGTAATGAAGTAAGAGTCCAAGTGTTGTTTTTCTGTAAGGCTGCAATTTCTTTATCCATAGCCTCAATCCACCTTGTATCCTTAATGACTTGTTTGTAAGTATGAGGTTCAGTAATATTGGATATTGCATTAAGGAAATGACATTGGGCAGGACTAATGTGTTTATAAGAAAGAAATTTGGATAAAGGAAATTTGGGCAAAACGGGAGAAGAAGAAATGGATTGAATTTGTCTGGGAGGTTTAAAAAGAACATAGTCATTGAATTTGAGAGGTTGAGTCTTGTGTCTAATATACACCCGAACTGGTGGAACTAATGGTACTGATGGAATAGGATGAACAGGAGATGAAGAATTAGAATCTGGAATAGAAACAGAAGCAGGAGAAGTAGGTGAAGAGACCACATCATCAATTCAAGGAATATCAAAAAAGTTATGAACTAGATCAGGATTAGTAGAAGTGGTAGAAAGAAATGGAAAAGAATCTTCATGGAATATCACGTCTACTAACAAAAAAATTCTTTGTTTCTAAACAAAGTAATCTATATCCTTTTTGATCATTAGGATAACCAAGAAAAACTGATGGAATTGCCCTTGGGGCAAATTTGTCAGGAGAATGACATGAAGCATAGCAAAGACACCCAAAAACCTTGAGATGAGAATACTGAGGAGTAGAATTGTATAAGAGTTCATAAGGGGTTTTGTAAGAAATAGCAAAAGATGGAAGTCTATTAACTAAGTGAGTTGCAGTTAGAAGACAAAAACCCCAATAATGAATAGGAAGGCCAGATTGAAATCTGAGAGCTCGAGAAATATCCAACAAGGTTTGATGTTTTCTCTCAACCACTCCATTTTGTTGAGGAGTGTCAGAACAAGAACTTTGATGAGTAATACCCAAATTAGCTAAAAAGAAGTTAGCATTGATATTGAAAAATTCAATACCTCTATCACTTCTCAAGATTTTAACGAAAGGTGTGAAAATGATTACGACATAAGACAAAAAGATTTGAGTAAATGATGAACATGTTGCTTAGTAGGAATAAGAAAAGTCCAAACAGCTCTTGAAAAATCATCCACTATTGTAAGAAAATACTTACAACCATTCATAGTAGTGATCCTATATGGACCCCACAAATCACAATGTATTAACTGAAAACATTAAGTAGTAGAAATTACACTGTTTGGAAATGGTAACTTGTGTTGTTTAGCTATGGGACATACATCACAATTGTTCCCATGCTTATTACATGAAATGGGAAAATAAGAGGACAAAGAATCAATTTTATTTAAAGAAGATAAGGAAGCATGGCCTAATCTTTGATGCCATAACTTCTGAGATGATGAGAAAGCAACATTAACAGTAGTAGGATGAATGAAGGGACTAGCATGAAAAGATATTGACTGAAGCAGATAAAGACCATTATGAAGCTCTCCAACAGCTAGAACCTTCTTCTTGAGTAGGTCCTGGAAAATACAAGTAGTGTTTAAGAATTGGACATTGCAATTGTACTGAGAAATCAACTTAGAAATAGATAATAAGTTGAACTGGAAATTAGGAACAAATAAAACATTGGATAAAAGAAGATTCTGAGTAATAGAAACTGAACCAATGTGTGTAACAAAAACAATTTGTCCATTAGGTAAACAGATGGATATTGGTCTTGAAACTGAGTAAACATGCATATATTGTAGTGAATTGCATATATGATCTGTAGCCCCTGAATCAATCACCCAAGTTGTAGCAGTGTAAACATTAGCAACCAGAGAAGAAGAACATGATATACCTGCCATGTGTTGAGAGATCAAATGATCTTCAAGAGAAGTAGGGATAGATTTGTTGTTTAACAGTGTCATGACATGATTAAGTCAAGTCAGTATGGTCGATCAAATTTGTCTTATGTAACAAGTGTGGTACCAATGGTAGAGTCATAAGAAGGTGTCTCGAATGACCGCATAATAATAGTGTAAAAAATCTGGAGTATAAGATCCTTGCAAGTCTTGCATCACTTGCATAGCTTTGGGTGTGGAAGGTCTATATGAATAGCCAGAAGGAGAAGGTTTATGTTGTGCTAAATAGGAAGACTGGACAGGCGTCTGTGAAAAAGTCTATGGAAAAGACCTCTTGATTCTATTAGCTGATGAGCAGGATGGTCAGGGGGATAACCATGTAGTTTATGGCAAGCATGTTTCATATGCCCCTCCCCACGACAGTGATTACAAAATATTACTTTAAGAAAAGATTGTGTTACATAACCAGGCCTATTTTGTTGAGGAAAAGTAGGAGAATATTGATGTCATGTATGAGAAGTAGATGTGCCTAGTTTATGAACTAAATTAGTAGTAAGGACTAGACTATTTGGTAAAGAAGAAATGTATCCTTGTCGTTAAGTCTCCTCTTGTTTGATCATACCATAAGCCTGATTCACAGTAAGCAAAGGATTCATTAATAAAATTTGTCCCCTAATAGTTGTAAAACTTTCATGAAGTCCAGAATTGCATTAATTGTTTCCTTTGAACTTTCCTTTCATGATCTTTACCAAAAGTACAAATAAAAGGACAAGTGCAAGAATTTAATGCTTCAATAGCATTAGTTTCATCCCATAAACCTTTGAGCTTATGATAGTAGATTTCTACTGAAGTATCTTGATGTTCCAGTTTATGAAGATCCTTTTCAATCTGAAAAAATTCTATGACCATCAATAGAAGAGAATCTCTCATTGAGTTCGTCCGAAATACAACTGCAGATGAGTTACATAACACAAATTGTAACTAATTTCATCGATTACCGGCATTAAAGATCCAAGCTACGACCATATCATTTGCTTTCTATCCCATAATGGATGCAGAGATGAATCCTTTTCGTGTTCCTTAAACATACCAAGAACCAAACTCATTTTGTTCTTAAAGCAAACAGAAGCAATTTGCAGATAGATCGTTTCCATGTTCCAAAATTATCGGTTCCATTAAGCTTTATTAACTAACACAAGATTAGGATGGTCATTGTTGTGTATGAACAATGGATGCATATTAGAATCTATGGAAAATTCAAGAGTTTGTGACAGTGTAGAAGAAGAAGAATCAATAGTCCCAGCCATTTCATCAACACAATTCAATCAGAATTCAGAATTCAGAATTCAGAATTCAGGATGTAAACAAGAAACGCAAGGTATGAAAACCCTAAAAACAGATTTGATCTGAAAACAATAATCAAGCTCGAGCTGAAAATTAGTAATTAAACTCGAAAGGTAGTAATCAAACTCTATCTGATATGAAAGATTAGTAATCAAACACGATCTGATCTGAAACTCAATCAAAATCGATCTGATCTGGAGGGGGGGGGGGGAATTAATCAAGCTCGATTGAGTTTGAAGAATCGAAAAGTAGAAGAATCAAATCAAAAGAGTGAAACAAAACAAAACAAACATAGAAGGATCAGCTCTGATACCATGTAAGTTTTCTTAGAACTCATAATCTGCAGCAATTTCTGTATATTCATTTATGAACTAAAACACCATTACAGAGCTTTAAAGGAAACTTGTTAGCTACTTTTCTTACCTAACTATGTACTCAGCTTCTATATTTATACAAATTGTTTACCTAACAAACTAAATGTAAAAGACATAAAAGCCCTTATAAATAATGAGCTTATTACAATACCAACTACTTGACTATTGAGCCTATTTTGTTGTGTATCTAATATTGTAAAACAAGTATTAACTTGTTTTTGATCTTGTTATGTTGTATTAGATACATTATTTGTAATAGGCATCAATAATAAATCCCATGATTTCTACCTCCTTCACATTGTTTCGTTGTCTAACATTATATTCCATCCAAACCCGAAATGTGAGTCCACTTTTAGTATCAATGTAGCAAATCAGATAATACTTAAATAAGTTGTTATATTTAAGTAAGTTGTTATCTTGGCCATAAATTACTTTAGACTCCAAATTCTATACAAATTTTCACTTCTCAAGTGGTTCTCTTTTTGTGGCAGATGGATTACTAGAAACGGCTAATTCTCTCCAAATAAAGCAAAGGAGCCAAGGGGCATGAACTGCTAGCTCCTCTATAAAATTCACATTCCAAAAGAAGTAGCATCATAAGAATCTAGTTGGCATTAGAAAAATCAGTGATAAACAGGTAGACAAGTTTAATGTCTATTCTTACATGTTGTTCTCAAATTATATATCAAACTCTAGATAGAAGAGGAAAAAAATACATAAGCAAAAAAATATCAAAGAAATGGGAGAAAGAAAGAGACCCGCTACTTACTGATGCCATCGATCTCTTCTGTTCTGGCGAAGTATCGATTTCCTGCTTTATCTACTCCCTCAACTGTTCTGTTGCTGAATACACCCCTTATTTTCGCCCACAATCTAGACATATCCTCTCCCTCTCTCCCTCTCAATTTAATTAATGGCGATAGCCTGATCGGTAAACGTTAAATTGTACTCAATAGGGTGACGAGAAATAGGGAAGTGCGGGGATTTTAACGCAACGGCGTTTTTGCTCATACTACTGAGGATTGGTTTACAAATGAATGATCGAATGATTTTTTTTACCTTCGACTCACTCAACTTCAATTTTTTTATAAACTATTACAAATTCTGTTAAAATTTACACGAACTGCCACGTAAGACTAAGAAAACCTATACGTCACACCTTTTTCTTTGTGGCAAACCTAGATAGAAACGTGTATAAATTTAATGTTAAATTAATCAAAATCAAATAAATAAAATAAAATAATTCATTCAAAATAAAAGTACAATAAAAATATTTTTTTAAATTTTATTTTAATCATTAATATTTGTTTGGTATGGTAAAACTTTTGTATTATAGCACACAAAAACTGTTTTTTTTTTTCAATTTGATACAATTTTAAATAAATTATATAAATTACACATAAATATATAATTTTTTTAATTTAAATAATTCATTAATTTAGTTAACCCATCTTCAAATAAAACTAAAATTATTAATTCATCTTCAGATCTGCCTCCCTCCTCTGTTATTTCCGATGTGCCCTCAGGATTTTGGTATCAAAACAAGAAATTCTCAATTGGATTTTCTGTCTCCTTTATTACCTCCATCTTCGTCAAAAAAAAATTAGCTCTTCGAATTCTGGTCTTGAAAACTCGAATTATCCATGAATAATTAGATTTGACTTGGTTTGTTGATGTTATCTCCTTTTTGCCGGATTTTATGGTGGTTTGGTTCGTTGTTTCTGATTTTATGCGCTTTGATGGCGTTAATCAAGTCGGATTTGACCAGATCCGATTTAAGTAGACTAGATCTGGCGTTAGCGACAGGAGGAGGAGGTGGTTCATATATAAGCGATGGCGATAATGCGCCAGAAGGCTACGCTATGACGATGGATGGAACGTGGCAGTGGTTGTGAACGAAGATTTATAGATGATGGTGGTGGTTATGGATGATCGATGGTTGTGATTGGAGGTTTATGGAAGATCGGAGGTTTATGGATGATGGTGGTGGTTATAGATGATGGTGGCGGTGGTTATGGATGATGGTAGCGGTGGTTGTGATCGGAGTTTATGATTTTGAACATGATTTTGGGTTCTTATTTGAACATGATTTTGTGCTCTGATTTATTTTGAATATGATTTTGGGTGATTCTGGATGAATTTGGGTTATGGGTTCTGATGTTGATGTTGGGTTGTTAATGATAATAATAATCTATCTTTTTCAAAATATTAGATAATTGACAATTGTTGTATTTTTTAATCTTTGAATATCCACCTAAGCATCTGATATTTCCATCTAAGCATATGATGTGGTGCCACATAAGCATTCCGTTAACTTTTAACACTTTTAGACAGAAATTTTAATTTTTGTAAAAAAGTTATAGTTCAATGAGTTGACCGTAAAAAAGTTCACTTCAATGATTCATTTGTAAACCGACTCTTAGTAGAGTGGGAAAAAGTATATTAATTTAACCCTATTTCTTGTGCCAATGATCAAACTGGAACGGGTTCGTACAGCGCTTAGGCGTTGCGATTCGGTTCAATATAATGAAGGATCCAGATTTACCAGGTCTTCAATTACAGTAAAACCTCTATTTAGAAATAGACTTGGGACCAAACTATTTATATTTTAAATGAGAGGTTATTACTAAATAGAGGTATTGGTACAAAATATTTTTTGAACACCTAGTAATATCCACTTTAACAAAAATATCAATAAGAACTCCCTAATAATTATTATTCAAAAAATATTTACGCAAAGTAGTATTTTATAAAAAAATGTGGTCATTCATAGGAAATATAGTCTTTTATAGGAAAATGTAGTGTGACGCCCCCAAAATAGGTATACATCACCCATTCTCGCAAAATACATGGTACAGAATTTAAATACAAACTTTGTGACGCCCCCAAAATAGGTATACATCACCCATTCTGAGTCGTCAAATACATGGTACAGAAACAACTATAACTTCATTAATACAATTGTCGTGCAAAATACGATAACACATAAACTGTGAGTTTAAATACAAATATTGTCTTCTAGACAATATCCACACTCAAATAAGTCCTCATTACAATTATTGATACACTATTTTACAACATAGTGAGGACTACTAAAACAACTGTCTCGAACAATTACTCCACACCCCGACTAGTTCCCGCTATATTCTCATCTCCTGAGAAGAAAAATGGAACAAAAAGGAAAAGGTGAGCTTCAACTAGCCCAAGAAAGAATATTATGACTAAGATAATGTACAACAAATTATCCTTAGTCTTCAACAAGGAAAAATCGATAGAATACAATGAATAACAAGTTTTTAGATCAACAATCAATGCAGTGAAACAACAATTCATTAGAAGAGTTAAGTAGAGAATGAAATCTACTATCATCTATGAATTTAAAAGTCCATCATCGATATTTTATCCCCCGTAACATCAATCAATATACATCATAAATCAAATAGTCATCTTTGCACTTACGTGCCAAAGATATTCATTTATCGGTCATGTTCATCTCAACACTGCTCATCTTTTTGCACTACGCGCCAAAGATATTCATCATTAATTCATGTTCATCTAAACACTGCTTATCTTTTTACCTACTGCCAAATATATTCATCGAAAAATCATTCATCTTTGCACTTTACAGCCAACGATATTCGGTTATATCATCATTTAGGATGAGAGGATGATGAAAAATATTTTAAAGAAAAATCGAATCCAAAGGAAATAAAAGAATAAATATTAAGGATTCAGTATTTCAAATTATTCCATGTCCAAAAATACCTCATAAATAATCCTAGTGGAGTAAAATTCAAGAATGATCAAAACATGGATACAATCAAAGCTAGTATCCATGATAGATATTTTGACGAAAAACGAAAATTTAATTTTTTTTTGTGAATAAGTCAGATATCGTGAATAAAGTGATCAAAACTAAAAGATAGAAATTTCACAAAAGTTCCAACCAATATTTCGGCATAATGATATTGAAAAAATAATATCATTTTTTTAAAAAAATATCCCTTACCTCGTAAAAACAGTACTTCTGACTAGAATACTAGATATAGTCTTTGAAAGAACTTGCAATCGATAGCAATACTCAAAGTACTAAAATACTCACAAAAATACGCTTCGATATATAGAGAGAGAGAGAGAAAATCTTTAGTTTTCTTGTGATTTTCAATTCTAACCTAAGACCCTATTTATAGAAATTGCTTAGAACACCAAAAGCGAAAATTTAATATAATACTATTATATATAAACAAATTTCCTACGCCTACTTTCTCTTGAATCAAATTCAAAGAATTACATCATACGCAAGACCCACAATTAATGACAAAAATGTTTTCATATAAAAATAATTAAAACTTCCAAAAATCAATTATTTTGAACTTCAATAATTCATAATAAATAGCCCTTTTATCGGAAAATTGAATCTCGCAATTTTTATAGGAAATTCAATTCTCTACAACTTTTCGTAAGAAAGTTTTTCCAATTTCCAAACAAAATTGACCAAATCCACATAATGAAACGATTTTACAGTATAATCAAATTTCAACGAAAAGGTCCACCAACATGTTTAACATGTTTTAAACAATTTTGTAACAAAATTGTAAGACCCTAATTTTTATAAATAAAATGGAATTTCTTTTATTTATTATTTTGAAATAGTAAGGTTGATTTGATTAATGTGGTTAGTTATGGGTAAAATGCGCAATTTTACAAAATAAGCAAAGTGGTTATAAAATATTCATTGTTGTCGGAAATATTCGTTTGGGTCGTGGAATATTCGTAATGCTCTGGAATATTCGTATGCGACGCAAGCAAATACCGTATGTGTGAACCCATAACTAGAAAAGCGATCGAGGAAGAAAATGACAAATATAAGTTGTTTAAAAATAACTCACGTAGAAGTTATTACCGCTTACACTTATTGGAATACCCGGTGGTTAAAACACGATGTACTGCGTTGTTGACAAGAAGATTACTGTATTGCACCAATTATCGACTCTTTACGTAAAGAAGGCACTACTCAATAATGGTTACATAATTACTTTTCGAAAGATTTTATTAATTCTTTGCGTTGATATTTTATATTCTTTGTTGTTTGAATAATTGTCATTACATAAGTATTTTCATTATCGAAGCAAATAATTCATATTATCTCAATAATATTATTAGATAACATTATTGGCAATGTCTAAAAAATTACATCTAAGGAGAGGTTTGGTCACCTAATTAATTGCCTTTTAGTAAGGAGAAATTCTTATTGAAAGCCCCTTTTTCCCTGAACCGCCTCGGTTGTCAATATTGTGATTACATAATATTATTTGTGAATAATTAATTATTGATTCATATGATGAGGAAAATATTGATTTTATGTGGACATAGATGGAGAAAATTTTAATGTGACAATTGTTGAAAATTAAAATTTTATCTTTTTTCGATAAAATAATTCATTTAAATATATTATTATATTTTAATAATATAATAATGATGATATTTTTTACGATGAATGTGGGATATATGAGTATATGTGGAGGAGGAGTATTTTGTTACCAAAATATTTAAAACATGTTTTTCATGTCGATGGACCCATTTCTTGACCGAAATTTGATTATAATTGTGAAATTGCCTGTTGTGGATTTCATCAATTTACTGTTTAGAATTTGGAAAAACTTCCTTCTTCAAAGTTGTAGAAATTGAATTTTCTATAAAACACGCGCGTGATTTGAATTTTACGATAAAAGGGCTATTTATTATGAATTATTGAAGTTCAAGCTCGTAAATAATTGATTTTTGGAAGTTTAAAATAATTTAAATAAGAAAACGTTTTTGCATTAATGGTGGGTCTTGTATGTGATGTTAATGACTGATTTCAGTTCTTCAAATGTTGGGCGTAGGAATATTAATTAATATATTATTAATTTATTAAATTTTTTGTTTTGGTGTTAAAGCGAATTTCCATAAATAGGTGCTTAGGTTAGAATTGAAAATCACACCGTAAACTCAAGTTTTCTCTCTATATTGTCGTTTATTCTTGTGAGTATTTTGAGTATACTTTGAGTATTGCTATACTATGAAAGTTCAAGTTATAACTTTATATCCAGATTCCAAGTTAAGTCTTGCCTTCCGAGGTAAGGGATATTATTTTTTCGTAATGATATTATTTCTTCAATATCATTATGTCAAATATTGATCTGAAGTTTTATCAAATTTGGAACTTTTAGTGTTTGGGTTACTATTCACGATACTCTGCGACTATTCACGATACTTATCTTTATTCACTATAATTTACACTATTCATCGAAAAATAAAAATTTTTTTTTTCATTCAAAATATCTATCCCGGATACTAGCTTTTGATTGTATTCATGTTTTGATCATTCTTGAATTTTACACCACTATGATTATTTTTGAGGTATTTTTTTGGACATGGATAAAACAAAGTACTGAATCCTTAATCCTTAATCCTCGCTATTTTGTTTCACCGGATTCATTTCTTTAAAATATTTTTCATCATCCTCACCTTAAATGATGATATTATTGAATATCTTTGGCCTGTAGTAAAAAGATGAATGATTTCGATGAATATCTTTGGCCCGTAGTGCAAAGATGAACAGTGTTTAGATGAATATGACCAACTCGATGAATATCTTTGCTCAGAAGGCAAGGATGAATATATGATTCAAGAGGTGCATCGATTGATGTTACAGGGATAAAAATATTGATGATGGATCGTTAAATTCATAGATATTAGTAGATTTCATCATCTACGAACTCTTCTATGAATTAATATTTTCCGTCATGGTATTGATTTAAAACTTGTCTGCCTATCAGATTCTATTAGATTTTTCCTCGTCAAGACTAACGATAATTTGTTCAGATTATCTTAGTCATAATATTCTTTATCGGGCTAGTTGAGCTCACCCTTTTCCTTTTTGTTCCATTTTTCTTTTCAGAGGCGAAATGTAAAGAAATGACGAGTAGTCAGATAATGGAATGATGGTTTTAGAGAGTTGTTTAAGAGTCCTCACCATTTTTGTAAAATAATGTATCAATAATTATGATGAGGATTTATTTGTATGTGGATATTGTTCTGATGACAATATCTCAGATTTAAACTCACAGCTTTATATGTTGTAACAATAAAGTTGTAGTTATTTCTATACCATGTTATCAAGCACTCGAATGGGTGATGTATACCTATTTTGGGGGCGTCACAAAAATACTCTTCCTCCTCATATATTCATATATCCCACATTCATTATAAAAATATCACCATTATTATATAATATAATAAAATATTATTTTATCAGAAAAGATAAAATATCAATTTTTAACAATTGTCACATTAAAAATTTTCTCCATCTATATCCACATGAAATCAATATTTTCCTCATCATATAAATCAATAATTAATTATTCACAAATAATATTATAAAATTACAGTACTGGCAACCAATATTGTGGTTCGGGTCGTCCACATATTTACGTAACATGGATACAATAAAAACGTTATGAACAAGCGTCATAATTGGCGATAAAACGAGTCTATAGGCCACAGTTCCTATTCGATCTAGGATTTCAAATGGTCTAATAAATCGAAGGTTTGAGCTTTCCTCACATCGCCGATTCTCGCTTTTGGAATAACGACTTCGTGATCTTCTTCTTCATATTCATGAACTCCAAGTCTGTAGAGGCTTGAAGAAGCTTTTAAATTTATCGATTAAAGTCGATTCTAATCAGATATTCGTTATCTTCACGCAGGTTCTTGGAATCTTTAACTCTATCTCCATCTTCTGTAAGTCATACGAAATGGGTCTTTGTGTTAATAATATCGCACTCATAAACGTATACGATCTTTTACTCAACGCGTCAGCTACCATGTTCGTTTTTTTTTTCCAAGATGGTATTGAATGGTATGGTCGTAATCTTTCAATAGCTTGAGCCAACGTCGTTACCGCATGTTGAGTTCTTGGAAGCTCTTTTCATATTCCTCGCTCCATTTGAATTTTGTATCTCTACGAGTCAGCTGAGCTAATGGAGTGGCGATTCGAGAAAATCTTTCCACGAATCTCCGATAATAACCAACTAAGCCTAGAAAGCTACGTATTTCGATTACTAACTTAGGTTGCTCTCAACTATGACTCATGTCCCAATCTTGGATAAAGACGTCACAATGGTACCTATCGCTTTACTATCACACAATATATGGCGTCCCTACGGAGAGTTGGATTCGGTGCGTTCCATAAAGGAAGTCACTGCATAAAAGGCTCGGTGCAAACTTCTGCAGCTTGAATTTTTAACTCCTCGAAGTTCAATAGAGCCATGAGATTTTAGAAATGGGTTTTGTACCAGGGTTCAAAGTCGATACAAAATTCAATATCACACTTTAGGGAGTAAGCCAAGAAATTCTTCAGAAATACATCGTGAAATTTACTAACAATAGAAATATCATTTAAATCGACATATTTTTGTTCAAGTCCATAACATGGGCTAAGAAAACTTGACATCCGCTTTTCAATAAACGAATGACTTTATGGCTTGATATGAAAGTGTTTGACTTCAATGATTTGGTGCTTTGAATTGAATAACAAAGTTCATAGAGATATGAAAACTAACAACCTTATTAAAAGCAATCAATTTTGGCATGATGAGTAGTTAATCAATCAATCCCCAAAATTACATCAAAAACAAGTATATTTAAAGAAATAAGGTCAACAGGTAATGTGATGGTGCCAACTTGGATCAAACAAGATTTATAAACAGTGGATGTAACGAAAGTTTCTCATAACGGAAGTTTCAATAGATAAGTCAAAGTTTAATTTTCTCCAGAGTCAAGTTTAAACGTTGAGTATAAGCAGGAGAGATAAATGAATGGATAGAATCGGATTCTAATAAGGTATAAACTTAAGTAAGAATTATAATTAACTAACCTCTTAACTTCGTTCGGGTTCCTCACATTCGACCACCACGACAAACGCCTTCCATTGACTTTGACTTTTCCGGGGATGACCTTTTGAGTAACCATCCCTCACCGGATGGGTTTCGCTAACGTATAATCTCGGCGATATGACCTTCTTTTCCACAATTATAACATACCTTGGAAGGTTGTGAACAGTTTGGACTTATGTGTCCTCTTCTCCGTGATCTCAGTAGCTAACTCAATGGCGGTTTTTCTCTCCTTTAAAATTCGTTCTTTGGTGTTGGTGCTTAGCGACGTCTTCCCGCTATTGTTAAATCTTCTCTTCTTAAAATTTCCACTTGAGTTATTTCTTCTATTATCTTGCCATGATTACTACCGGTGGTTACCATTTCGACATAATAATTTCTCTACGATGGTTATCATTGTTCACGATGGTAGCTACCACCGATATGATTATCATCGAAGTTGTTGGTCATTATTCTTCGATTGAGCCGACTCATTATCGCTACTCCAATAATCGAGCCCTATTCACAACATTTGAATATAAACAAAGTTTGTGAGAAATGAGGTATTGACGTATTTTGGTTTTCAAACCTCGCAGAAACATTCGCGTCATTCTCTCCTCATTATCAACCAAATGGGATGCAAATCGGGACAACTCGACAAACTTAGCTTCGTATTGCGACATGTTCATATTGTTTTGCTCCAGCTTGATGAACTCTACCTCCTTCATGTGACGAATACTTTCGAGAAAGTACTTGTAATTGAACAATTCATGGAACTTCTCCCAAGACATCTTAAGTGCGGTAGACTGAGTATGCTTTACGGATTCCCACCAATAATCTGCCTCTCCTCGTAACATGAAAGTGGCGAAAGGAACCTTTTCCTCCCCTGAGCATCCCAAGACATCAAATATCTTAGTGATCTGCTTTATCCACGTCTCTGCCGTAAGTGGTTCGCTTTCTCAAAACTCGGTGGTCCTAACTCCTTGAATCGCTAATGGGTGACCATCCGTGGGTTGTCGGGAGTTTCTACCGCATTTTGAGCAATGAGTCTTTCTCGTTTGCTTTTTGCATGAATTCTAGAAAGTTCCTAAACATATCATCATTCGTCATCTGCTTTCAATGGTGTTGTTCACATGAGAACATTGCCACTGCTGCACGTTCTCCTCGTTGGTGAGCAAAAGGTGTCTCCACTTGTCTCATTTACTCAATCTGTTAACATTCTCGATCGACATTCTCAAATCTGCCATAAAACAAGGGTTAATTTAATGATTAACATATCACATAATATCCCTATATATTATGATCGACCAACAAATAAGCTTAGTAGGACACACTAAATAAGGATTTACTCGCCTCTCCCCTCCTAGTTCTATTCCCCGATCTCCGCCAGTAGTTCATATCCTAAGCTCGATACCAACCGTGGCGCCCCAAAATAGGTATACATCACCCATTCTCGAGTCACCAAATACATGGTATGTAAACAACTACAACTTCATTAATACAATTGTCGTGCAAAATACGACAACACATAAATCTAAGTGAGTTTAAATACAAATATTGTCTTTCTGACATAATATCCACACTCAAATAAATCCTCATTACAATTATTGATACACTATTTTACAACATAGTGAGGACTACTAAAATAACTGTCTCGAACCATTACTCCACACCCCGACTAGTTCCCGCTATATTCTCATCTCCTGAGAAGAAAAATGGAACAAAAAAGAAAAGGGTGAGCTCAACTAGCCCAGTAAAGAATATTATGACTAAGATAATGTACAACAAATTATTCTTAGTCTTCAACAGGGGAAAATCTGATAGAATACAATAGACAACAAGTTTTAGATCAACAACTGTAGCGGAAATAACAATTTATTAGAAGAGTTAAGTAGAGAATGAAATCTACTATCATCTATGAATTTAAAAGTCCATCATCGATATTTTATCCCTGTAACATCAATCAATATACATCATAAATCAAATAGTCATCTTTGCACTACAGGCCAAAGATATTCATTTATTGGTCATGTTCATCTCAACACCTGCTCATCTTTGCACTACGGGCCAAAGATATTCATCACCGGTCATGTTCATCTAAACACTGCTTATCTTCTTTGCACTACTGGGCCAAATATATTCATCGAAAATCATTCATCTTTTTACTACAGCCAACGATATTCGATTATATCATCATTTAGAATGAGAGGATGATGAAAATATTTTAAAGAAAACGAATCCAAAGAAATAAAAGAATAAATATTAAGGATTCAGATTTCACTATTCCATGTCCAAAAATACCTCATAAATAATCCTAGTGGAGTAAAATTCAAGAATGATCAAAACATGGATACAATCAAAGCTAGTATCCATGATAGATATTTTGACGAAAAACGAAAAATTTAATTTTTCTATGAATAGTGGTAAATTCGTGAATAAATGAATAGTCACAGTATATGTGAATAGTCAGATATCGTGAATAAAGACTCTTACACTAAAAGATAGAAATTTCACAAAAAGATTATCATGCTTCGTGAATAAGACTTTCGTGAATAAGAATCATGAATAGTAATCGTAAATAAGAACTCATGAATAAGAAACCTACATGAAAAAGTTCTAAATTTGATAAAAATTCAAACCAATATTTCTAATAATGATATTGAAGAAATAATATCATTTTTAAAAAAAACAATATCCCTTACCTCGCAAAAACAGTACTTCTAACTGGAATACTAGATATAGTGCTGAAAGAACTTGCACCGTATAGCAATACTCAAAGTACTAAAATACTCACAAAAATACGTTCGATATATAGATAGAGAAATCTTTAGTTTCTGGTGTGATTTTCAATTCTAACCTAAACACCCTATTTATAGGAAATTGCTTAGAACACCAAAGCAGAAAATTTAATATAATACTATTATATATAAACAAATTTCCTACGCCCACTTCTTGAATCAATTCAAAGAACTACATCACATGCAAGACCCACAATTAATGACAAAAACGTTTTCATATAAAAATAATTAAAACTTCCAAAAATCAATTATTTGAACTTGAACTTCAATAATTCATAATAAATAGCCCTTTATCAAAAAAATTCAAATATCGAGACTTTTTATAGGAAATTCAATTCTCTACAACTTTGCGAAGAAAGTTTTCCAAATTTCAAATGTAAATTGACCAAATCCACATACTGAGACGATTTTACAAAGCTATAATCAAATTTCAACAAGAAATGGGTCCACCAACATGTTTAACATGTTTTAAACAACTTTTAAAATAAAAATACTCTTCCTCCTCATATACTCATATATCTCACATTCATTGTAAAAATATCACCATTATTATATAATATAATAAAATATTATTTTATCGAAAAAGATAAAATATCAATTTTAACAATTGTCACATTAAAATTTTCTCCATCTATATCCATAAAATCAATATTTTCCTCATCATATAAATCAATAATTAATTATTCATAAATAATATTACGTAATTATAAGATTGACAACCGTGGTAGTTCAAGAAAGAGGGCTTTAATAAGAATTTCTCTCATTGTGGCCTTGTGATTAGGTTACCAAACCCTCTTTAGATGTAACTTTCTAGACATTGCCAATAATGTTTTCTAATAATATTATTCGATAATATGAATTATTGCTTCGATAATGGAAAATATTGTGTAGTGACAATTATTGAAATAACAATAATATAAAATATCAACGCAGCAATTATTGAATCAATAAAATAAAATAATCGGTTGAGCGATAATTATCGTAACAATTATTGAGTAGTGCCTTTCTTACGTAAGAATCAATAATTAGAAGTGTGCATACCGTATCTTCTTTTGTGCAAGTAACTGTAAGACCCTTTAATTTTATGAAATAAAAGTATTCAATTTTTTCTATTTAGTAAATAGTTAAATTGATAAAAGGTTAAAGTTAAGGGTGATATATGAATTTTTTCAAAATACACAAGTGGTTATAAAATATTCATTGTTGTTTGGAATATTCGTTTGGTCGTGGAATATTCTTTCTCTTCATAGAATATTAAATTTACGACAAGCCCAACTTTTGTGGGCCACATAATGTAATAACCGTCTTGATGAATTAAACGACAAAATTAAGTTTTTATAAATAACTGCGTATCGTCATCTGAATTAACATTTGTTGGAATATTCGGTTTAAAAATAAAGTAATACGCGTTGTTGCACAAGAAAGACACGGTATTACAAAGATTTTTTGAATTATTGATTCTTTCGTAAGAAGGCCTTCTACTCAATAATTGTTACGATAATTATTGCTCAATATTTTATTTTATTAATTCTTTGCGTTGATATTTTATATTATTGTTGTTTAAATAATTATCATCGCACAATATTTATCATTATCAGATCAATAATTCATATTATTTGAATAATATTATTAGATAGCATTATTTGGCAATGTCTAGAAAGTTCATCAATGAGAGGTTTGGTCACCTAATTGCACTTAAGAATGAGAAATTCTTATTGAAAGCCCCTCTTTCTTTGGGAGCGGCTACCGTTGTCATAATTGTGATTCTATAATATTATTTGTGAATAATTAATTATTGATTTATATGATAAGAAAATATTTATTTGATGTGGACATAAATGATGGGTTTATTTATGTGGTTATAAATGAAGGAGTTAATGTTGAGGTGTTTTATCAAGATTTTATTTGGATTGGAGGTATTAAAAGATCAAATCGGTTGTTATTACGACTTTATTGAGTTATAATATTTAATCCGAATAGTTGAATCGTTGTAATTTTTGGGTATGTTATATATATATAAGTTGAGTATATGTCCACAAATTTTGAACCGTTAAAATGAGCGTATAATTTGTTATGAATTTTAAGAGGTGGTGATTCTAAATTAGGTTATAAATGATTTTGGTGGAAAATTCTAGAATTGGTGGGCCCCACTTTTGGTTGGTGAAGAAATATGCTGAATTTTATTTCAAATGTGGTGGGTGGGAATAGTAACAGGTAAAGCCATCAGGTTGCAGGTCAAGTCTACTAAAATTTTTCTATAAATAGAGGGCTAAGTTAGAATTGAAAATCACACCAGAAATATAAGCTTTCTCTCTTTCTCTCTCTAGATTATTGAGTGTATTTTGTGAGTATTTAGATACTTGGTGAGTTGATATTCATCGATTCTGAAGTTTCCTTCGCGTCATATCAGATATCCAAATGTAAGTCTTTGCTCTTTTTGAGGTAAGGGATAGTACGGGATTTTAAGGGTTATTATGTTCTTCTGACCTTCAGAAAATTCTGGAAAAATTTGAAATGATATGTTGATGAGTTTTATTGATTGTGTCCAAAAATGGTGATATTTGGATGTATAGATTAAGAGTTCTGAATTTTATGAGAAAAAACTATTTTAAAAGTAACCGCTTATAACTCCTTATGGTTAACTCCAAAATTGATGAAATTTTTATTGGAAGTACATCTATATAATATCAGTGTACTCTGTGAATTTCAGAATTTTTGGATAAAAGTATAATTTATGATAAATGTCTAAATATTCGACGGTTTTGGCCATATGAAAAATAGTAAATGAATTTTAACAATTCTAAGAAAAATATATGTTCAATATGGGACTATATTCTGCTAAATCCCATAAAAGAAATATTTTTGGAACTGATTTGGTATTTTTCATGAAAATAGACTAGTTATGAATAAATGAGTTAAATATGTTATGTGAAGGAAGAAAATTGGAAAATATGATTTTATGGCTTGAGAATCATATATGTGGTATATGCAGATTTTTGATGAGAGTTTTGGTTATTTGTGATGAAATCTTATAAGTTTGTCATTTTATGATGATTAAATGCATTATTTAGTAAAGTTTAAACAATTAAAATAAATTGTTTGTAAGTTTAAGAAATGTTATTCTTTCAATATCATTATACCAAAATATTGGTATGGATTTTATTGTGGAATTTCTATCTTTTGTGTCGTGTTACTTTATTCATGAGTTTCTTATTCACGAGTTATTATTCATTCACTATTTCACTACAAAATTGGTTTTTTTTTCTAACCAAATTATAGTTGATTTATGAATATTACTCGAGATTAAAACTATATATTGATTATATTGATTTTATTATCATATATAACATTTTATAACCCCGATGTTGAAATTCTCTTTCACTCGAGTATAAAAGATGGGTAGATTATTGGTATGATCATGACTAGGGGTTCTCTTTGGCGATGGTGAAAAGTTGAATTGTGGACCGTATGATCATGACCATTGAATTTATAATTGAATATCTTTAGCTTAAGTGCAAAGGTGAATTGATCAACATGGTTATAATTATTGTTTATATAAATTCTTAAATGATTATATATTTCTTTGAGATATTAATATATTTGGCCTATAGTGCAAAATATATGAATGTTGAGGAATATCTTTGGCTGTGAAGTGCAAAGATGAATCTGTTAATGAATATCTTTGGCCCTTGCAAAGAGATGACCGTTGTTGAATATCTCGCCGATTAGTGCGAAGATGAAGTGGATGAATATCTTTGGCCCGTAGTCAAGCAAAGATGAATTTATTAGTATGATTATGAGCAGAACTGTGATTTGGTATAACCATAATCTTTGATGTTTCGTAAAGACATGTGATGAAAATTATATTCGATCACGGTGACGAAGAGAATTTAGAATCACAATTATGATTGTGAGATATTCATATAATTGTGAAAAGGAACCGTTGATTGATGTTACTGGGATAAAATATTGTTGGTGGACTTTTAACATGGAGAAGATAATAGATCAGATTGCCTATTTGACTCTTCTAATGGATTGCTCGTTACAACTACTATGGTTGAAATTTTTATCATCTACCATATTACAAATCTCGATTTGTTATTGATGAAGGCTATTGATAATTTAATTATCTTTAGTCATGATAGTCTTCTTCGAGCTAGTTGTGCTCACCCTTTTGCTTTCACAATTCCTTTCGGTAATAAAAGTGTAAATTTGGGTCGAAATGGGTAACAAGGGAATAGAATCGGTGGTCTCTAAATTTGTGGAGTTCTCCTAAACAAAGTATAGTAAGTGTGTGTTGTATACATCTTTTAGTAGTTATATTTGGTGAATCATATAGGGAGGGGCGAACCCAACGTTGAAAGGATGTTTTGCCACTATCATACAAGATGTCTAATGACATAAAACCTCGTGTCATCATAAAAGATGTGGTCAGGTTTCATCCACTTGTCGAGTATATTTACTGAGCACTACCTATATAATCTCGGTGTTTGTTTGAAGTATAATTCTCAATTAGAGACAGTGGAGATAATGATATGTCAAGAGAAGACTTACCATTGGGAAGAATATAATAGTAATCTTCTCGTTTTTCTTTGGGGTCTATTAGGTCGACCAAGGATAATTCTGTGGCCATATGATATCTATCATAACCTAGAAGCATGGCCTCCCATGTACGAAGGTTTCCTTGAGAACTTCCCAAAGATTTTAGTTTCTAAAACAGTTTAGACTATACCTTTATGTAAGGTGTCACTGTGAGGTGTTGTCCACGGTTGGGACATGTATCACATTTTGTATATATTTGTATCCAAACTCACAGTATGTGTTGTTGTATTTTGCACGACAATTGTTGTAATAAAGTTGTAGTTGTTTTCTGTACCATGTATTTGGCGACTCAGAATGGGTTGGATGGAATGGACCTGTTTTGGGGTTATCACATTTGGTATCATAAATATAAAGTAAAGAGCCCCAGCCTCTCGTTGGTGACTTCGCTTGATGGGGATGCACCGCCGCATCTCCGTAGGGGCGCCGCTTCTGTGGTAAAAGCGATAGTACCAACGTGAGGTCTTTGTCAATTGATGTGACATTTGTCACGATTGGTATCGAGCTTAGGGATATGATCTCCAAGGCGGAGATCGGGGAATAGAACTAGGAGGGAGAGATGAGTAAATCCTTTGCTAGTGTGTCCTACCTAAGCTTAATTGTTGGTCAGTCATAATATCGGGATATTATGTGATATGTTAATTTATTCAATTAACCCTTGTTTTGAAGTTGTATTCTAGAATAATTTCTGAAATAAAGGAGATGAGCAATGGAGAAATCATGATGACAGGGAAGATGGAATCTGAAATGAAAGCAAGGTATTCTCAACTCTTTGAAATACCAGGTACGTAAATTTTGAGGACGAAATTCATAAGGAGGGGAGACTGTAAGACCCCGAATTTTATAAAATAAAAGTATTCAATTTTTCTATTTAGTAAATAGTTAAATTGATAAAAGGTTAAAGTTAAGGGTGATATATAAATTTTTTCAAAATACACAAGTGGTTATAAAATATTCATTGTTGTCGGGGAATATTCGTTTGGTCGTTGTAAGACCCCAACTTATTATAAATAAAATTTAATTTCCTATATTTATTATTTTGAAATAGTAAGGGTTGATTTGATTAATGTGGATAGTTATGGGTAAAATACGCAAATATTTCAAATAAGAAAGTGGTTATAGAATATTCGTTTGGTCGTGGAATATTCGTACTGTCGGGGAATATTCGTACGACGGCGCAGCCATGTGTGGGCCCCATAACGGAAAGCGATTGGATGAAGAAAACGACAAATATAAGTTGTTTAAAAATAACGGCGTTGTTATTACTAATTAATCTTTGTTAAAATACTCGGTGGTTAAAACACAAGAAGACACTTCAGATTGCACCAATTATTGATTCTTACGTAAAAAGCACTTCTCAATAATAGTTACGAAAGAATTCTTTGTTCGATTTTTATTTTATTGATTTAATAATTCTTTGCGTTGATATTTTATATTGTTGTTGTTTCAATAATTGTCATTACACAATATTTTTATTATCGAGCAATAATTCATATTATCTCGAATAATATTATTAGATAACATTATTGGCAATGTCTAGAAAGTTCTATCTAAGGAGAGGTTTGGTCACCTAATTGCTACCAAGAAGGAGAAATTCTTATTGGAAAACCTCCTCTTCCTGGTGAAGGCTGCACAGTTGTCACATATTGTGATTCTCAATATTATTTGTGAATAATTAATTATTGATTCATATGATGAGGAAAATATTGATTTTATGTGGATATAGATGGAGAAAATTTTAATGTGACAATTGTTGAAAATTGAAATTTTATCTTTTTCTCGATAAAATAATTCATTTAAATATATTATTATATTTTAATAATATAATAATGATGATATTTTTTACGATGAATGTGGGATATATGAGTATATGTGGAGGAGGAGTATTTTGTTACCAAAAATATTTAAAGCATGTTTTATGTGTCTGGTGGACCCCATTTCTTGATCGAAATTTGATTATAAATTGTAAAATCACCCGTTTGTGGATTTCGGCAATTTCTGTTTGGAATTTGGAAACACTTTCTTCGTAAAGTTGTAGAGAATTGAATTTCCTATAAAAACTCATGCGAGATTCGAATTTTCTGATAAAAGGGCTATTTATTATGAATTATTGAAGTTCAAGCTCAAAATAATTAATTTTGGAAGTTTAAAATATTTTAAGTAAAAAAACGTTTTTTTATTTTTTTTTGGTGTGTTTCACATGTGTGTGGAAGGAGCTGGCATTGTTCCTCCCCGTGAACAACACCACCGAGTAGATGATGAATGAGGGATGTTTATAAGCTTTTTGCAGTTCACAAAATCGATTTGAGGAGACTCGTGTTCAAAATACGAGAGGAAATGATAGCAATTCACCAAGTTGTCACAAAACCCAAGCGCTTCAAAGAGTTGGGACCACCGAATTTAAGGGAAAGCCCGATCCGATCATGGGCGAAAACATGGGTCAAACAAATTACCAAGATATTCAATGTCTTGGGATGCGGAGAACAAAGGTTCCATTCGCCACCTTTATATTCCGTGGCGGGCGATCATCTTGGGAGTCTCAGTGAAGCGTACCATCCACCAAATTCACGACATGTCTTGGGAGACGCGTTTGAAACTATTTAATGACAAATACTTTCCGAAAGTGTTCGTCGTATACGAAGGAAGTGGAGTTCATCGATTAGAACAAAACAACATGGCGATTGTCTCAATGACGAGGCAAAGTTTGCGAGTTATCCCAGTTTGCACCTCATTTGGTGGAGAATGAGGAACGTATAACTCGGATGTTTCTGAGAGGTTTGAAACCCGGCATACGACAATATCTCATTTCTCATAAATTTTCTCTCTATTCAGATGTTGTAAACATGGCTCAATTATTAGAGCGAGATAACGAAAGTACAGTCAATCGAGGGACCACAATCGAGGATCATACTGGGAGATAGCGAATAAACAAAACAACGATAACCAAATGGAGAAAGAAAAAGACTTTACAAAATGGTAACCACTCCGGTGGTAATCATGGCCATAAAAATAGAAGATCGAGTCGGGAGGAGATTTTAAAAGAGAGATTTAACAACGACCATGTGAAGACGCATGCGATCTTGGCGAAAGAATCGGTTCTAAGGGAGGAGAACGACCACCCATCATATCTTATAAATGCGGAAAGAGGGACATATCACCAAACCGCCCACAACAGTTCAAGGTATGCTATAATTGTTGAAAGGAAGGACATATCGCTCGAGATTGTACGGTAGAAAACCTAGTTCAATGAACGGCGACTCAAAAGACTGTCCCAGAAAAGTCAAAGTCAACGGTTCCTGGAAGAGCGTTTGTTGTGACTGGTCAAAATGCGAGGAACCCAAACGAGGTGATCACGGGTAAGCTATTTATAAATTCTTGCGAAGTTTATATCTTACTTGATCTGGTATACCCATTCATTTATCTCTCTCGCTTGTGCTCAACGTTTAAACTTGACTCCGGAGAAATTAGACTTTGACCTATCTGTGGAAACTCCGTTGGGATAAACTTTCATCACATCCACTGTTTATAAATCTTGTTTGATTCAAGTTGGCACCATCACCTTACCTGTTGACCTTATCTCTTTAAAGATACTTGCTTTTGATGTGATTTTAGGGATTGATTGGTTAACTACTCATCATGCCAAAATTGATTATTTTCGTAAGGTTGTTAGTTTTCATATTCCTAACCAACCTGTTGTACGAATTCAAGCAACTAAACCATTAAAATCAATCACTGTCATATCTAATCATAAAGCTAAAGATTATAACTGAGGATATTCCAAAGACTGCCTTTAGAACTCGGTACGGGCATTATGAATTCTTAGTCATGTCTTTCGGATTGACTAATGCTCCTACGGCTTTCATGGATATGATGAATCGAGTATTCAAGGAATATTTGGATCAATTCGTTGTTGTCTTTATTGATGACATCCTCATATATTCCAAAAGTCATGAAGATCATGAGCACCATTTGAAGCTGGTACTCCAAAGGCTTCGTGAAAACAAGCTTTATGCCAAGTTGAAGAAATGTGAGTTCGCTCGAGGAAGTAGCATTCCTTGGGCACGCGTGGTGTCGAAACATGGAGTATCTGTTGATCCGCCAAGATTGAAGCAATACAAAGTTGGGAAGCAACCAAGTCGGTGACTAAAGTCGTAGTTTTTTGGCTTAAATTGGTTATTATCGGAGATTCGTGGAAGGGTTTTCTCGAATCGCTACTCCATTAACCCAAATTAACTTTCGGAAGGATACAAAATTCGCCAGAAAGCAAAAGAATGCGAGAAGAGTTTCCAAGAGCTTAAGAGAGACTCATTTCGGACTGTTCTAACAATACCATGTGGTACGGATGGATTTGTTATCTACGCCGATGCTTGAGGCAAAGGGTTGGGATGTGTTCTCATGCAATGTGGGAAAGTCATAGCTTTATGCCTCATGACAACTTAAAGATTATGAGAGGAATTATCCTACTCATGATCTAGAGTTAAGCGACCCATCATTCGCTTAAAGATATGGAGGCACTATCTATATGAGGAGAAAGTGGAGATATATTCGGACCATAAAAGCCTTAAATATTTCTTCACTCAAAAGAACTCAACATGTGGCGGCGGACGTTGGCTCGAGCTATTGAAACTACTACGACCACACTATTCAATACCATCCTGAAAAAGCGAACGTAGTGGTGGCGTTGAGTAGAAGATCATATGCATGAATGAGTGCGATGATGTCAAGTATACGCGACAGAGCCAACTTTAATAGAAAAAGTTAAGGTTGCTTCAAGCCACCGAATTCAGGATGATGCGTATGAAGAAGAAAGTACAAGAAGGTGCTATTCCTAAGGCGAGAATTGATGAAGAAGAAATACTTGAGTCCACTCCGGACTTTTTGTTCTAACGACTGACGATTTGAAGTACAAGATTATGATGGAGGCACACAATACACCATTTGCAATCCATCCATCGGAAGTACTAAAATGTATCGTGATCTTGACATACATTTTGGTGGAACAATATGAAGAGAGAGATTGCAAAGTTTATCTCGATGTGTTTAACTTATGTCAACGTAAAAAGGCGGAGCATCTAGTACCTAAGGGTTCGTTGCAACCACTTGAGATTCCGAAATGGAAGTGGGAACACATTACCATGGATTTCAAGTCTGTCTTCCTACGGTTTTCTCAAGGAATCAATGCCATTTGGGTTATTGTTGATAGATTAACCAAGTCTGCTTATTTCTTGCCGATCACGGAGACTTATTCCTCGAACGCGTCTTCTTTAGTATATATGTAGATGAGATTGTGAGGTTGCATGACATGCCAAGATCCATAGTTTTAGATCGTGACCCAAGATTCACTTCAAGATTTTGGGTTAGCTTCTTAAAAAGCTATGGGCACGGATTTACTGATCTGCTTCGATACCATCCTCAAACCAGACGGACAATCGAGAGATTCTATTCAAACTCTTGAAGATCTATTAAGACTCATGTCCTGAACTTCAAGGGCGGGTTGGGATAAGTATTTATCATTGGTGGAATTCTCCTACAACAACAAAGCTTATCGAGCAAGTATAGGTGTGACTCATTCAAAGCATTATATGGACGAAAGTGTCGCTCCCAATATGTTGGGACGAGGTGGGTGAAGCAACATTGTTGGGACTCGAGTTAGTACGTATGACTATCGAAAAGATCCAAATGATTCGACAACGTATACAAACGGCACAAGATCAACAAAAGAGTTATGCGGATCTTCATCGAAAGGATGTGGAATTTAAATAATTCATTTAAATATATTATTATATTTTAATAATATAATAATGATGATATTTTTACGATGAATGTGGGATATATGAGTATATGTGGAGGAGGAGTATTTTTGTTACCAAAAATATTTAAAACATGTTTTATGTGTCGGGTGGACCCCATTTCTTCACCGAAATTTGATTATAAACTTGTAAAATCGCCTGGTTTGTGGATTTTGGGCAATTTCATTTGGAATTTGGAAAAACTTTCTTCTTCCGTAAAGTTGTAGAAATTGAATTTCCTATAAAACTCATGAGATTCAATTTTTTGATAAAAGGGCTATTTATTATGAATTATTGAAGTTTCAAGTTCAAATAATTAATTTTGGAAGTTTAAAATATTTTAAGTAACAAAAATGTTTTTTTTTTATTTGTGTGTTTCACATGTGTGGGAAGGAGCTGAATTTAGATTCTTGGTGCGTAGAAAGTTGTGGAAAAAATAATAATATTATTAAATTAAATTTTCTTTTGGTGTTCTAAGCATTTTCCTATAAATAGGGTGCTTAGGTTAGAATTGAAAATCACACCGTAAACTAAAGTTTTCTCTCTATATTATCGAGTGTATTCTTGTGAGTATTTTGAGTATATTTTGAGTATTATTATACTGTGCAAGTTCAAGTCATAAATTTATATCCTGTGTTTTAATTTAAAAGTCTCCGATCTTTCGAGGTAAGGGATATTTTTTTTGTAATGATATTATTTCTTCAATATCATTATCTTTGAAATATTGATCCGAAGTTTTTATCAAATTTGGAACTTTTGGTGTGAGTTACTATTCACGATACTAAGATTATCCACGATACTCAAGACCTTCACTATTCATGAATCTGACCTTATTCATCGAAAAATGAAAATTTTCTCTTTTAAGTCTAAAATATCTATTGTGGATACTAGCTTTGATTGTATCCATGTTTTGATCATTCTTGAATTTTACACTACTATGATTATTTTTGATGTATTTTTGGACATGGATAAAACAAAGTACTAATCCTTAATCCTTAATCCTTGTCATTTTGTTTCACCGGATTTGTTTCTTTAAAAATATTTTCATCATCCTCGGTCTTAAATGATGATATTATTGAATATCTTTGGCTTTTAGTGCAAAGATGAATGATTTCGATGAATATCTTTGGCCCGCAAAGGCAAAAATGAATGTGTGTTTAGATGAACACGACTTAATCGATGAATATCTTTGGCACAGAGTGCAAAAGATGAATATTTGATTCCAGATATATATTTATTGATGTTACGGGGATAAAAGATGAGCGATGAACTTTTAAATTCATACATGAAGATAGTAGTTTGCATTCTCTACTTAACTCTTCTAATGAATTATTATTTCCATTGTGAATATTGATTTAAAACTTGTTGTCTCATTGTATTCTATTATATTTTTCCCTGTTGAAGACTAATGATAATTTGTTGTATATTATCTTAGTCATAATATTCTTTATTTGGCTAGTTGAGCTCACCCTTTTCCTTTTGTTCCATTTTTCTTCTCGTGAGGCGAGAATATACGAGTCTTAATCGGGGTTTGGAATGAAGGTCCTGTAGAGAGTTGTTTAGTAGTCCTCACCATTTTTGTAAAATAATGTATCAATAAATATGATGAGAATTTATTTGAGTATAGATATTGTCTAGAAGATAATATTTGTATTCAAACTCACGCTTTTACTATTGTAATAATAAAGTTGTAGTTGTTTCGCATACCATGTATCGACAACTCGTAATGTGTGATGTATACCTATTTTGGGGCGTCGTATAGTGTGGAATATTCTTTATGTCGGGGAATATTAAATTTACGGTACAAGAAACCATTCATAGGGCCCCATAATGTAATAACCGCTTTGATGAATAAAATGACAAAATTAAGTTTTTATAAATAACGGTATAATCGTTACCGTTAACACTGTTGGAATACCCCGTTGGTAAAATAAAGTAATACGCGTTGTTGCACAAGATGAAGCACTCAGGTATTACACAAAGATTTTTTGAATTATTGATTCTTACGTAAAAGCACTTCTCAATAATTGTTACGAAGAATTACTTGCTCAATATTTTATTTTATTAATTCTTTGCGTTGATATTTTATATTATTGTTGTTTCAATAATTATCACTGCACAATATTTCTCATTATCAGATCAATAATTCATATTATTTGAATAATATTATTAGATAGTATTATTTGGCAATGTCTAGAAAGTTCTGTCAAGGAGAGGTTTGGTCACCTAATTGCGCGCCAGTAAGGAGAAATTCTTATTGGAAAGCCCCCTCTTTCCTGGGAACGGCATGGTTGTCATAATTGTGATTCTGGAATATTATTTATGAATAATTAATTATTGATTTATATGATAAGAAAATATTTATTTGATGTGGATATAAATGATGGGTTTATTTATGTGGTTATAAATGAAGGAGTTAATGTTGAGGTATTTTATCGATTATTTTGCCTGATTGAGGTATTAAAAGATCAAATCTGTTATTATTACGACTTTATTGTGTGAGTTATAATATTTAATCCGACCGTTGGATCGTTGTAATTTTTGGATATGTTATACATATATAAGTTGAGTATATGTCCACAAATTTTGAACCGTTAAAATGAGCGATAATTTGTTATGAATTTTAAGAGGTGGTGATTCTAAAATTAGGTTATAAATGATTTTGGTGGAAAATTCTAGAATTGGTGGGCCCCACTTTTGGTTGGTGAAGAAATGTGCTGAATTTTATTTCAAATGTGGTGGGTGGGAATAGTAATGATAAAAGCCATCATCGGTGGTTGCAGTCAAGTCTACTAAAATTTTCCTATAAATAGAGGGGCTAAGTTAGAATTGAAAATCACACCAGAAACATAAGCTTTCTCTCTTTCTCTCTCTAGATTATTGAGTGTATTTTGTGAGTATTTAGATACTTGGTGAGTTGATATTCATCGATGCAAGTTTTTTTCAAATATCATATCCGATATCCAATCGTAAGTCTTTTTTTTTGAGGTAAGGGATAGTAAGGGATTTTAAGGGTTATTATGTTTTTCAGTTCGTACTTCTTCTGACCTTCAAAAAATTCTGGAAAAATTTAAAATGATATGTTGATGAGTTTTATTGATTGTGTCCAAAAATGATGATTTTTGAATGTATAGATTAAGAGTTATGAATTTTATGAGAAAAGACTATTTTAAAAGTAACCGCTTATAACTCCTTATGGTTAACTCCAAAATTGATAAAATTTTTATTGGAAGTACATCTATATAATATCAGTGTACTCTGTGAATTTCGAAATTTTTGGATAAAAGTACAATGTATGATAAATGTCTAAATATTCGACGGTTTTGGCCATATAAAAAATAGTAAATGAATTTTAAAAATTCTAAGAAAAATATATGTTCAATATGGGACTATATTCTGCTAAATTCCAAAAAAGAAATATTTTTGAAACTGATTTGGTATTTTTCATGAAAATAGACTAGTTATGAATAAATGAGTTAAATATGTTATGTGAAGGAAGAAAATTGGAAAATATGATTTTATGACTTGAGAATCATATATGTGGTATATGCAGATTTTTGATGAGGGTTTTGGTTATTGGTGATGAAATCTTATAAGTTTGGCATTTTATGATGATTAAATTCATTATTTAGTAAGGTGTAAACAATTAAAATAAATTGTTTAAAAGTTTAAGAAATGTTATTCTTTCAATATCATTATACCGAAATATTGGTATGGATTTTATTGTAAAATTTCTACCTTTTTGTGTCAGGGTTACTATTCACGAGTTACTATTCATGAGTTACTATTCACGAGTTACTATTCACGGGTACTATTCACTACAAAATTAGTTTCTTTTTCTAACCAAATTATAGTTGATTTATGAATATTACTCGGAGATTAAAACTATATATTGATTATTTTGATTTTATTATCATATATAACATTTTTATAACCCTGATGTTGAAATTCTCTTTCACTTGAGTATAAAGATGGGTAGATTATTGGTATGATCATGACTAGGGTTCTCTTTGGCCAAGAAGTGAAAAGTTGAATTGTGACCGTATGCTTTCATGACCATTGAATTTATAATTGAATATCTTTAGCTTAAGTGCAAAGGTGAATTGATCAACATGGTTATAATTATTGTTTATATAAATTCTCGAAATGATTATATATTTCTTTGAGATATTAATATATTTGGCTTTGTAGTAGTGTAAATATGAATCTGTTGAGGAATATCTTTGGCGTGTAGTGCAAAAGAATCATTAATGAATATCTTTGGCCCGTAGTGCAAAAATGACTGTTGTTGAATATCTACGGCGATTAGTGCGAAGATGAATCATGGATGAATATCTTTGGCTCGTAGTGCAAAGATGAATTTATTAGTATGATTATGAACAGGAACTGTGATTTGGTATAACCATGATCTTTGATGTTTCAGGTAAAGACATGTGATGAAAATTATATTCGTCTTGGGTACGAAGAGAAATTTAGAATCACAATTATGATTGTGAGATATTCATATAATTGTGAAAAGGAACTGTTGATTGATGTTACAGGGATAAAATATTGTTGGTGGACTTTTAACATGGAGAAGATAATAGATCGTGATTGTCTATTTGACTCTTCTAATGGATTGCTTTCGTTCATTAAGAACTATGGTTGAAATTTTTATCATCTACCATATGTTCTAAATCTACGATTTGTTATTGATGAAGGCTATTGATAATTTAATTATCTTTAGTCATGATATTCTTTATCGAGCTAGTTGTCACCATTTTCCTTCACAATTCCTTTCGTGTAATAAAAGTGTAAATTTGGGTCGAAATGGGGTAACAAGGAATAGAATCGATGGTCTCTAGTTGTGGAGTTCTCCCTAAACAAAGACTGAGATAAGTGTGTTGTATACATCTTTTTAGTAGTTATATTTGGTGAATCATATAGGAGATCTGAACCCAACGTTGGAAGGGTGTTTTGCCACTATCATACAAGATGTCTAATGACATACAACCTCGTGTCATCATAAGACAGAGTTGTGCTCATCCACTTCTTGAGTATATTTATTTAGCTATGACGCCCCAAAATAGGTATACAACACCCATTCCGAGTCGCCAAATACATGGTACGTAAAGTAAACTACAACTTCAATAATACAATTGTCGTGCAAAATACGACAACACATATCGTATGTTTAAATACAAATATTGTCTTCTAGACAATATCCACACTCAAATAAGTCCTCGTTATAATTATTCAAACACTATTTTACGTAAATAGTGAGGAATCGCTAAAACATCTTTCTAGAACCATCACTCCGCACCCACTGAGTTCCTACTATGTTCTCACCTCCCGAGAAAAATGGAACAAAAAGGAAAAGGGTGAGCTCAACTAGCCCAAGAAGAATATTATGACTAAGATAATATACAACAAATTATCATTAGTCTTCAACAGAAAAAAATCATAAAATATAATAGCCAACAAGTTTTAGATCAACAATTGCAATGAAATAAAGAATCCATTAGAAGAGTCAAGTAGAGAATGAGTTCTACTATCTTCTAAGATTTAAAAGTCCATAATCAATATTTTATCCTCAGAATAACAATCAATATACATCTTTAATCAAATATAAATCTTTTGCACTACACAGCCAAAGATATTCATTTAGATCACCAACAAGTCATGTTTCATCTCAACACTGCTCATCTTTGCACTACGGGCCAAATATATTCATCGATTAATCATTTATCTTTGCACTATAAATAGAAGATATTTAGTAATATCATCATTTAGGACTAAGGATGATGAAAAATATTTTAAAGAAAACGAATCCAGTGAAAACCAAGGACAAATAGTAGGGATTCGAATAACAGTTTATCTAAGATCAATAATATTTCATAAATACCAATTTTGAAGCAAAATTCAAAAATAAAGATCAAAATATGGATACAATCAAAGATAGTAACCATAATAGACATCTTGGACAAAAAGAGAAAATTTTATTTTTCTATTGAATAGTCTTGTATTCGTGAATAAGTGTCGTATACGTGAATAAAGTCATAGTATCGTGAATAAGAACCCCGACACAAAAAAGTTCCAAATTTGATAAAATTCAGATCAATACTTGGCGATAATGATATTGAAGAAATAATATCATATATGAAGAAAATAACATCCCTTACCTCAAAATATCAAGATCTTATGATCTAATATCGGTATATAATTTGAAGGAAACTTGCACCGATGAATAAAACTCACAAAAGTATCTACATACTCACAAAATACACTCAATAATCTAGAGAGAGAAAGAGAAAAACTTGTTTCGGTGTGATTTTCAATTCTAACTTAGCCTACTCTATTTATAGAAAATGTTAGCAGACTTGACCGCAACCCGATGATGGCTTTACTCGCTACTATTCCCACCCACCACATTTGAAATAAAATTCAGCACATTTCTTCACCAACCACAAGTGAAGCCCACTCAATTCTAGAATTTTCCACCAAAATGCTAAATTCGGATACTTCAACAATTTCTCGAACCAAATCACCTCTTAAAATTCATAACAAATCATACGTTCATTTTTAACGGTTCAAAATTTGTGGACATATACTCAACTTATATATGTATAACATATCCAAAAATTACAACGATCTAACGGACAGATTAAAAATTATAACTCACGCAATATATCTCAAAAACACTGGTTTAATTTTTTAATACCTCATTCCGAAAAAAAATACTGATAAAACACCTCAACATTAACTCCTTTATTTTTAACCACAATAAATATATCCAACATTTATATCCACATAAAATAAATATTTTCTTATCATATGAATTAATAATTAATTATTCACAAATAATATTACAGAATCACATTTATGACAACCAAGCCGTTCCCAGGAAAGAGGGGGCTTTCCAATAAGAATTTCTCCTTCTTCGGGCGCCATGAATTAGGTGACCAAACCTCTCCTCGATGTAACTTTCTAGACATTGCCAATAATGCTATCTAATAATATTATTCAAATAATATGAATTATTGATCCGATAATGGGAAATAATATGCAAAATAATTATCAAACAACAATAATATAAAATATCAACGCAAAGAATTATTGAATCAATAAAATAAAATATTGAATAGTAAATACTGTAACAATTATTGAGTAGTGCATTCTTACGTAAGGATCAATAATTCATCAATACTGTGCATCCACACGTATTACTATATTTTAACCAAGGGTATTCCAACAAAGGTGTTAATTTGGTAATAACTACTGCCAGTTATTTATAAAAACTCAAACTTGTCATTTTCTTCATCCGATAATTATTACATTATGGGGCCCACAATGATCAAGGCTGTCGTCGTATTTAATATTCTCCGACAACAAGAATATTCCACGACCAAATGAATATTCCCCGACAACAATGATTATTTTATAACCACTTGCATATTTTATAAAATTTGCATATTTCACCTATAACCAGAGAATTATATCAAATTAATACCTTATTATTCACAATAATAATTAGAGGAAATTCGATTTTATTTATAATAAGTTGGGGTCTTACACGAGCACTACCTATATAATCTTGGTGTTTTTTTGAAATATAATTCTCAATTAGAGACAGTGGATATAATGATATGTCAAGAGAAGACTTACCATTAGGAAGAATATGATAGTAATCTTCTCATTTTTCTTTGGGGTCTATTGGGTCAACCAAGGATAATTTTGTGGCCATATGATATCTATCATAACCTGTAAGCATGGCCTCCCATGTATACGAAGGTTTCCTCGAGCACTTCCCAAAGATTTTAGTTTCTAAAACAGCTTTTGACTATACCTTTTTGTAAGGTGTCACTGTGAGGTGTCTTGTCCTTTGGTTGGGACATGTGTCACATTTGGTATATATTTGTATCCAAACTCACAAATATATGTGTTTGTTGTATTTTGCACGACAATTGTTGTAATAAAGTTGCGATTGTTTTCTCGTATCATGTATTTGGCGACTCAAAATGGGTTGGATAGAATGGACCTATTTTGGGGTTGTCACAAAGAACAATCGTACATCGTGTGTTTTAACCAATTTGATATTCCAACAATATAATCTGTAATAACTACGCCAAGTATTTATAAACAACTTATTTTTGTCGTTTTCTTCATCCAATCACTTTCTCATTATGGGGCCCACACAAGGTCATACCATCGCATTTAATATTCCGGCGAGTAAGAATATTCCACGACCAAACGAATATTCTCCGACAACAATGAATATTTTATAACTATTTGCTTATTTAAAATATTTGTGCATTTTACCCATAACTAACCACATTAATCAAATCAACCCTTACTATTTCAAAATGATAAATAGAGAAAATTAAATTTTATTTATTAATAATTTGGGGTCTTACAAACTTCCTTATACAATACGACAAAAAACGTAGCTGAGAGTTTTTACACGAATATTGTCTAGTAGACAGTATTCAAACTCAAATGGAGTCCGCATTATAATTATTATCACATTATTTTATAAAATAGTGAAAACTACTACAGTCACCATCTCGGATCATCATTCCATTCCCCGACTAGTCCCGGCTACGTTCTTATTTCTTGAAGAGAACAATAAAAGCAAAAGGGTGAGATCAACTAGCCCAGTAAGAAATATTATGACTAAGATAATGCAGAATAAATTATCATTAGCCTTCAACAGTATAACAACTAATAAAATACTATAAACAACAAGTTTTAGATCAACAACTGCAGCGGAACAAGCAATCCATTAGAAGAGTCAAGTAGAGCATGATATCAACTATCTTCTATGATTTAAAAAGTTTATCATCAACTTTATCTTTAAGACTCAGATTAATAAATAATCCACATCACTGAATTATCCATGCACTACGGAGCAAGGATATTCATTAGTATCACGTCCACGAATTATCCATGCACTACGAGCTAAGGATATTCGTGTAATCACCAATGGTCATGATCATGCCAACAACTGTCCATCAATGCACTACGGGCCAATGAGGACTTTTACCACATCATTTGTAACATTACAGGTCATGATTATACCGAATGATCCCTGGTCATAATCATACCAATTAACAGTCTATTTATGCACTACGAGCCAAAGATGACTTTCATAATAATATAAACATGAGGATGATGACAATGATATAAGAATTCAATTAAATGAAAGCAAATGATAAATTTTAAAGATTTATAATTTAATTTATCCAGAATTTAATAATGTCCAATTTTGTCAACATGATACTGCTTTGTGGAGTAAAATTCAAGAATAATATTGTATCAAAAATTATTTTGACCGAAAAAAGCAATTTTTGTCATGAATAGTACCCCGGGTTAATAATACCCGAGTAAATAGTATCCCGTGAATAGTACTCCGGCATGAAAAGGTTAAAACTTATCAAGAATGCTCAGAATAATATTTCTATGAAAAGATATTGGATGAAGCGCAAATATCAAAGATATTCTATTAATTTCATGGAGTATAGAAGCAGTACTTATCAACATAAGTGTAGAATTAGGAATATGAAACGAAATAATATTACTTACATACTACAGAGTATGGAAGAAAATATTATTTCTTACGAATATTGAACAAAAATAATATCCTTTACGAATACGAAAGAAATAATACCCCTTATAAATACGAAATAAATAATACCACTTACCTTAGTAGGAGATTGGATACTGCAATAGGTAGTAACAAAATAATCCTCTTCTTTCTCTCTGATTCTCTCTCTATAGAATTCTCTTATGAGTCGTAGTGAATTGGTGAGAATGAAAGAAGAAATAAACTTCTATTTATAGAAGATTTCCAGCTTAGCCCTTGCAATGTGAAGAGGCAAGTGACTTGACGACTAGTGATGTGAAAATGAAAGTGGTTTGACGTCTGTAATGTGAAATGGCAAGTGGTTCGACGCCTGTAATGTGAAATGACAAGTGGTTCGACGCCTGTAATGTGAAATTATAAGTGGTTCGATGCCTGTAATGTGAAACGACAAGTAGTTCGATGTAACACCCAGTCCCACATCGAAAGATAGGGAAAAAAATTATATGTCAAGAGAAGACTCACCATTGGAAAGAAGATTATAGTAATATTCTTATTTTTCTTTGGGGACTTTTGGGTCAATCAAGGATAATTCTGTGGACATATGATATCTATCATAACCTAGACGCATAGCCTCCCATGTACGAAGGTTTCCTTGAGTATTTTTCAAAGATTTTAATTTCTAAAACAATTATTGATTGTACATTTATGTAAGGTATCATTGTAAGGTCTTGTGGTCAAGGCACCACGAAAGTTATATATATTTGTATTAAAACTCACGACTTATATCTGTGTGTCGCACTCGCATTTATAGTTCAACAAATTGTATAAATGAAGTTTATATTTGATTTTTATAGTGCGATATCTGGCGACTCAAAATGGGTCGTGTGGACCTATTTTGGGGGCGTCACAACAAACGTCTCATAACAAATTTCTTATTTATATCAAAGATTGAATAAATATTTACCACAAATCATTTTATCTTCAATCAACACATTTTTTTAATCTTTCAACAATTATTCATCATTAATATTATAACTCACAATATTAACAACCAGATCATTCCCAAGAAAAGATGGGGCTTTCCGATAAGGATTTTTCTTATTGGAGCGCAATTAGGTGACTAAACTCCTTTTCTCGACAGAACTTTCTAGATATTGTCAATAATGCAAATAATAATATGAATAACTTTGTCGTCTCATTTTTTGATTTGATAATATAAAAGATTGTGAGATGATATTGTGACAATAATTGAATCAATAACGTGAGATACTATGCAGTAATTACTGTAGCAATAATTGAGTGACTTCTCACGTAAGCATCAATAATCAATACCGTGTGCTACTATGCAACCACGCGTATTACTGTATTTTTACCACCGGGTATTTCAACAGTTTAACGGTAAAAACTTTTGTCGTTATTTTATAAAAATATTATTTTTGTCGCTTTCTATATCCGACAGTTATTCCGTTGTGGGGTCCACCAACGAGTGTGCCGTCGTACGGATATTCCACGTCAAAAAGAATATTCTCCGACTAAACGAATATTTTATAACCTTGCTTACTTTACAAAATTTTCACATATCACCCTTAACCATTTATTAAATAAAATAATAATTATAAGAAAATTGAATACTTTCATTTCATAAAATTCGGGGTCTTACATGTAGTCCTTTATGGAAAATGTAGTCTTTTATAGAAAATATAGTCTTTTAAAATTAATATTGTCTCTCTCTCTCTCATATATATATATAATTATTACTATATAGATGTATAACTTCTTAATACGGGACTTAAAAAGTATATAACATATTACGATTTAGAAGTTATTCCTATTTATAATTAGCCCAAATTAGGACAATTTTTTTTTTATAATATTGTAGAGGTTATTATTATATAGAGCCTAAATAGGGGTTTTATTTATATAAAACTCAAGTTGAGATTAACAGAGCCAAATACGATATAGTTTGAGTGGGGCGGTGTTTGATAAAATTGGGTAATTAAAATTTAAATGATTAATATATCTCAATAAAATGAAATAAGATCTGAATATAAAAAATTGTTTGATAATTAAAAAGTATAAAGCATCTAAATGACACTATTTTATCATTTTAACTCTATGAGTTATTTAGGAGGGTGTATTCAATTAAGATGTTTAAAATTTTTTAAAGACTTTAAAAGTTTGGTTGTATTAAATCAAAACATTTAAAAAGTTTATAAAAGTTGACTACTCATTTCATCTAAAATATAAGATTTTTGTTGACTTTTTAACAATAAATATAAGCTTTAAGATATATTAGAACTATACAGAAGTCTATTAAAGTTTTGGTAAAAAGTCTATAAAAAAATTGTCACTTATTTCATAGAGTTTTTAAAAGTTATTAAAATATACAAATTCTACAAAAGCCTCTCACTTAAAAAAAGTATTTAAAAGTTTTTATTAAATACAGCCTCCCAAACCACTTGCGCTAAAGAAAACTAAGTCAAATAATAATTTTTATAATTATACTCCTATTTAGTTATAACCTCCCTATAAAAATAAAATTAATTTGATCCCAATAATATGACAAAATAGAAATTTTATTATATTTTTTATTTTTTATATTAATAGACCCACTAAATCACCTGTTACCCTTCACTTTTATCTTATTTTTTGGGACATGTAAGAAACATAACATCTAAGTTGCTGCATTTTAAACCGGCTGTCGTCTTGGGTCGGCTAAAGGCGTTGAACCAAACATGACCAACGTTACCATAATTTTCGGCTCCGCAATTCAAACCAATGGCAATGGGGGCAAAATCACTTCGGCGCCGTAGCCCAAAAATATTTATGAACCCAACATGATGATTCTTTCATCCTAAACAATCTACTTGATCCTAAACCTAACGGTCGGTTTTAAATCCCCTTCTTCTTCTTCTTCTTCTTCTTCTTTTTTTCTCTCTTCCACAACTACTTGATCTCTAGCAAAACACTGTAAACAATCATTCAAACAATGTATTCCTTTAAATTACCCATGTGGGTACCTTTTATACCTTCATCTCTAGACACAAATTCTCCCTCCTCTCAATCTCAGCTCAACCCATATCAGATTCTTCCCTACATTCCTCTCAAATCCTCAAAAGCACCAGCAATTCAATGTGGTCTCCGTGAACTCCGAGAGCGAATCAATTCAGTTAAAAACACCCATAAAATCACAGAGGCAATGAAGCTCGTTGCAGCAGCCAAAGTCCGGAGAGCTCAAGAAGCAGTGATTAATGGCAGACCTTTCTCTGAAACCCTAGTTGAAGTTCTATACAGCATCAATGAACAGCTCCAACTAGAAGACGTTGATGCTCCTTTAACAAATATCAGACCGGTCAAGAAAGTTGCCCTTATTGTCATCACAGGCGATCGGGGTCTTTGTGGCGGATTTAACAATGCGATTCTCAGAAAAGCCGAGGCCAGGATAGCAGAATTGAAGAATATTGGCTTGGATTACACTGTGATCAGTGTTGGAAAAAAGGGTAATTCTTATTTTAGTCGAAGGGCCGGTGCTTTTGTAGATAGGTTCATTGCGGGAGGGAGTTTTCCTACTACAAAAGAAGCTCAGAGAATTGCTGATGATGTTTTTTCGCTATTTGTTAGTGAAGAGGTTGATAAAGTTGAGCTTTTGTATTCTAAATTTGTGTCCTTGATTAAATCTGATCCGGTGATTCATACATTGCTTCCATTGTCTGCAAAGGGAGAGGTTTGTGATGTGAATGGGAATTGTGTTGAGGCAAGTGAAGATGAGTTCTTTAGGTTGACAACTAAGGAAGGGAAATTGACCGTAGAGAGGGATAGGGCTAGAGTTACCGGTGGGGGATTCTTGCCTAATATGCAATTTGAGCAAGATCCAGTTCAGATTCTTGATGCATTGATGCCTCTCTATTTGAATAATCAGATTTTGAGGGCATTGCAGGAGTCATTGGCGAGCGAGCTTGCAGCAAGGATGAACGCAATGAGTAATGCAACAGATAATGCAGTAGAGTTGAAGAAGACGCTTTCAAATGCTTATAATAGGGAACGGCAGGCTAAGATTACGGGTGAGATATTGGAGATTGTTGCTGGAGCTGAGGCAATCCTGTAGTTCTATTGTTAATGCTCGTTAGTTTTTCTTGGTTTTGTTCCCCATTTTTGTTTGTGTGTTGGTAACTCTTTTTGGACCATCCAAAACTCATGTTGAGAGGAAAAAAGAACTCCTGCTGTTGTATTTGGCTGTGAATTCATCACAACAAGGATTAGAGACTGATGGATGCTGAAAAGATGTATACTTTTCTTTAACTATCATGCTACTTTATTTGCACTAGCATATTTGTGAACATTGGGTTGTTTTTTGTTACTTAAAATGTATTTATTGTAAATTGTGGGCAAGTTCGCAGTTCCAAGAAAAGGTGAATCGTCTTATGATCAAATTGATGAAATTCTTTTAAGAGTGGCTCGCATCTACGATACCAATTACCCATATATTTGTTGTACTAATTGCATATTTACATTAGGCCTTTACATACCTGGTATTTGGCCATTGCAGTTCGGCTGTCCTGTTACTCCTGTAGTGACTGAAGGTTTTGATTTTTGTGGTCCTGAATAGTCACATCTTGTGATAAAAATTAGGTGGACAAATGGTAGACCTCTTAGTTTGATATATCTGTCATGACAACTCCAATTTAATGTTCATTGGCAGGGTAAGTGCAGTTTCACTGTTCTCTAACTCTGAAGAGCAATCTGTAATTCTGAATGTTCTACTAAAGGAGTGGATGTGGTGTTTAAATAAATTTACTAACAACAAAAACATCTCAGTTCACTAATTCATCCACTTTATAGATGTATTGCTGTGAAACTTGAAAGCCATTTTTATTGTCAATGGATATATTACATTAGACATGTGGTATAGATTTAGGAAGGGGATATTAACTACAAATTACTGCAAATTCACTCATATTGCCAGTCTTCTAATCTTATACGAAGGTACTTCAGGATGAAGTTCTTGTAGTAAGTTGATGAAACTGAGTAATTAAGATATGAATGGTTAATACATCTTAATAAATTAGATCATCCGAATCTATCCGAATAAAAACTGTTAAACTAAAAGGTGTAAAATATCTTAATGACACCATTTTATCATTTTAACCCTTATTTAAAAAATTTATTTGAATGATTTTAAAATTTGAAATTGAAGGAACACAATATTTATTGAGGCTATTTTTGTCCATAAATTTTAAATAAACTATTATGAGGCAGCTCTTAATAGTTAAGATTTGAGTTTCTGTCTTAAAAAGAGACATTAAGAGGCAAAAAAAAAATTATAAAACAAGATTTGCCTCTGACCGAATCAAAGACAGGTGAATTAAGAGACATTCAAACACAAACAAACACCACCTTAGGAAGCTTGCTAGTTATTGTGCTCATGGAGAGTGTACAGGGTTGCTTGCTTTATAGTTGTTTAATACTACACTTTTTACTGTTCTGTTGGAAATTTAAGAGTACTAGTGCTATATGAAACAAGTGATTTGCAGATAATTTAATTGGCTGTGATTGTTTATTTTAAGATGTGGGCTCCCAGCATATTTTGTCATCAGTTGTTGTATCATTTCAGGTTAGAGAAGGGTTCTAGTTATACCTCAGCAAATTTGATCAAGAGAAAAATATGAAGTGGCAGTGCATGTTTGATGTAGATTTCTTTGGATTATTGGTTGAATTTGATTGTCACTGATACAGCTTTTGAACCAAATTTTATACTCAAAACCTTACTGTTATTAGTAAATCACACTTGCAGCTAATCTCTTGGATCAATGCAACGTACATGAGAATATTCTTTTAGAGTTCCATATTAATGCTTGACATTCTGAAGCTGTTTCCCCCTCAATGAACCATGGCGTGTGTTCCCATGACAGCGGAGCAAGGAGCAAAGTACCAGAAAACTCACTGCAAGTAATCTTCTGTTAGGTGTGGCTTCTGGATCCTTATTCACTGTCAGTTAAACCTAAAATGATAGGTTCTTTGGTATCTCAATTTATTTGTTTTACTTTTTTATGGTTTTACATATACTTCTCCTGTGTTTACATGTTGTCTCCATCATTTTTGACTGGAATGCAAAACGAGAAGGGAGTTCATGCTAAATTAGATTCTTGTGGATACTATCTGGGTAAGAAGCTACTGGCTAGGAGTTATGTAGATTAACAAGACCTCTGTGTCTGTCTTTAATCCATTTTCTTGGTGATATTATATTGCTTTAAAATTATTGGCTCTTATGATATAATTAGGTTTGCAGGTTCATGTGGTTTAAAAGATTTGGGGGTAACATAGTGATGATTAATATTTGATCTTCCCTTCTGACTAGCTTTGTGTTGAGTTGTGTGGAATGGGGTCTAGTATATTGCTTTGATAAAACTGATTACTTTTGATTCCCCTGCTAATAGTGTTTTACTTCTTACCAGTAATCAACCTAGTGTTCCTCTATTGATGCGCTAAATTATACTGTGAATTTCCTTCATGCTTCATTCATGTTCACTTTTTGAGTAACTTCATAAAATCCATTTAGAATCATGCTACTAGAGGACTGAGAAGTTTTGAGTGTTTTTATTTTGGCCAGATTAGCTTAAGTTGTGATAGATTTTAATTACAAAAGAAAGTTGTCGCGACAGACTTGAGAAAAGAATAGATGGTCTAAAGGGAAGAATTAAGTGTTCCTATACTTCTATTACTCTTTAAGGAAGTACATTGATATTTTTGCTTACTTCATTATTTCTCTTAAGCTATAACACTCACATCGAGTTTTAACACTTTAAAAAGAAAAAAATGGATGGAAAATTTAACTACTTTTCTTGCTAAACTTTTCGTCCAAAACGCCCAACATCAAATTTGTCCAGGTATGATTTGTTTAAATGCCGAGCATCAAATTTGACACATGAAGAAGGTACAACCAAAAATAGACAGTTTTGGACGAAAAACTAAATTACATAAAGATCATCTATTATACCCTCTAGCTTATAAACATAATAAACTAATATGAGGTTAACTTAGTAATTTAAATGTTAAACTTAGGTTTTCTTTTCTTTTCCTTTATAAACTTAGTAATAATATGAAAGAATACTTACAAATTTTCTAGTCTTTCATTTTCCGCTATAAATTTAGTTTTCCATTCCTTTTTTTTCCCCTTCCAAAACAGAGTGTTAGTACTCTAGTGCATAGATGCATTTATTTCTTTGAAATATAACTGAATTTGCCATGCATAAGAAAGATGGGTGCAAGCTTAAATTTAACATGTGCTTGGCGGCCACAGATTGTGGGACCCACGTTGAATGGTTGATGGCCACAGCCACAGCCACAGCCACAGCCACAGGCCACTGACTGCAAACTGGATCTTAGAGCATAGCTAGAGGAACCAACCAACTGGAATAATTGAATCTGGCCATACTGTCAATACAAAATTATATAGATACTTTTATAAGATTCTCTTCTTTATTCCATGAAATTATATGAGAGGTTGAAATGGTGTGAACATATGATGAAATGTTATTCGTCTTTCATGATTATGTCTCTGTACATTTCTCAACTTTGGCCAAATACATTGAATGACGGCTGCAAGTGAGTCACAATCGTCGGACAGTAGCTCTTTTGTTGTACTGGAAAGGGTAACTTTTCACAACAATTTTCTTACTCACATGAATCATGAGTGTCATTAAGTTAGTGTCATATATATATAATAACAATTTTCTACCAACACCTAAAGAAGTTGTCGTCACTAAAGAATTAATTATCCCCATATTCTACCGGATATTTTACACACTGTTTATCAGCCGTTTTATGCATGGTAGATAATTGTATTTTCCCATTAACCAGTTTATAAATTCATGAGATGATGCATTTGGATCATATAATAATATTTCAGGTCAGGAGTACAACACCACAATGAATGCTACTGATGTCACTGGAAACCTCTAGAACATGGCCATTATGATTAATACACATAGTTAATTTACATCAGTTTTATAGAACTACAAGAACATTTTGTGAGTATGACCAAATATGAATATGTAAACACTGCTCAACCAATATAATTAATAATATAATGCATGTAGATTGTGTTAAAAGTACACGTGCCTTGCACTAATATACTGTATTTTAGTGGGTGTAATAGTAGGAGATAAGGTAGTTTCCTCCACAAAGGTCAAACTTTGGAAACAACTTGCAAAGGTTATAAAATCTTGATTGAGTTGAATCATTTATTTTTCAGGGAAAGGGAATTTACCATGTTAGCTGTTGTGAGATTATAAATCTAGCTAGTAGGTCACGGCACCCATGGTCCCATTGTTGAATCTAATAGACCATTTGATAATCAACAAAAAGTGCATCCTCTCTGTGAGTCTGATGGCCATTTATTAGTTTTCATTGCCTACTCTAAATCAGTTCATTGATTTATCCCCATCATGATTTGATTCTCTTCTCTCTCCGTTTCAGTGGAGGTCATTTGGTGGGAATTCCTTGCTCCTCTGCCTCATAAGCTTATAGTGATATTGTTGAATCAGATATCATATCACTTTAGTTAAGAATCTCTATCAAAAGTCAGGCATTCCAGGGACAAAAAGTACAACTTATGGAGACCCATGAATCATGGTTGTGGGAATCTATAGTGACAGTAGTTAGATCTTATGTACTCTCTTGTTGATCGCTCAGTCTCCTCTTTTCTTGTATGATTTTAAGTTCTCCACACTCCTGCTTTCTCTGAAACTTCTTCAAACAATATCAGGTAAGAAACTAAGCGCATACGCATGATTTCTCAGTCCATCTTAGCTCTTTTCCGTCTTCTGTATGCTAATTTTTCTTTTTTTTTACGGTCTGATGTATTTCAGAATTATAAGGAAACAACAAGTTTTGAAGCTTTTCAATCAAGGGAAAAGGGTAAATTCCGATACTCTATCTCAACTGATATTTTTCCACTACCATTTATTCTGTCATGTCTTTTTGTTCCAAAATTTTAACTTTCTGAGTCTATTAAATTATAGGAAAGTCATCAATATATGGAAGACGGGTATAATTTGTACAGCCGAGGTAGCAGTGGTTGGACATCCATGAGGAATGAGGAATTTCAAGAGGATGATGTTTGGGGTGTTTTCAGGGAAAGCAAATATAGTAATTCTATTGTTGGTAGCTCCAAGGATATTTCTACTTCCAGTACTCCAAGGGGGATCCCTACTGCTGTCAAAATGATCCCAAGAATGAATAACAACCCCGGCATTCATGAACCCAAACCCCAAATACTTCAACAATCAGCCCCTGTTAACATACCTGATTGGTCAAAGATATATGGGAAGAATCATTCAAAGAAGACCTCCAACAAATCTTCATGGCTTGATCATGACAATGATGATGATGATGATGAGGATGAGGATGCCGGCGGTGAATTTAGGAGAGAGAGTTTGGAGAGTGATGACGATGATGCCAACATGATGCCTCCGCATGAATGGATTGCCAAGAAGCTTGCAAGGACTCAGATATCTTCTTTCTCTGTTTGTGAAGGTGCTGGGAGGACTCTCAAAGGGAGGGATCTAAAAAGGGTAAGAAATGCAATCTTAAGCAAGACTGGTTTTCTTGAAGATTAACTAGTTTGTTCTTATCATTCATTTGTGATGATCTAAACATCACCAAATGTGATAGTGAATATTTGTGGGTCCCCATGAAATCATGGTGGTATTTGTTTAGGTATGTGTTAGGTATATATATTAGTATCATGTATTAGTGATTTCTAGCTACTTTCACCATGCATAGCCCATTTATGTTTAGGCATAATCTTTTTTCTGTCTATATATAGATTGTCTTGTGAAATTAAGGTTGGTGTAAATTATACAATTAGTAGCTCCTTAGTTCTCATGGATTTTGACTACTTCACCGTGTGTTTTTTTTGGTTTTTGGCAGGGCTTTAAATATTCATTTATATTATTTTTTAACGAGATAAGTTTTGGCCCCTTGGTTTAAACCTCACACCAATTGTAAGGATGTGAAAAATATGAGCCTCATTTTTTCTTCTTTTTTCTCTTATTATAAAATATTATTATATGTGAATAAGTTAAAGCCAAGAGTGACATCCTTGAAAAAGTATAACAGGAGCAGCACTATTAAGAGTGTCATTTAATATATTTTTTTACAAGTATTAAGAATATATATATATATATATATATATATATATATATTTTAATCTATACCTTTAGAACTAATTAATTAGTTGTTACTTTAGTATCGTGTTATATTAATGAGATTATGATATCTGAGAATATTAAATTATTTTAATATGAAAAAAAAGGAAAATAAATTAATAAGTGAAACTCTTTTTTAGGAAGACAATTGATTTGAAGAATGAAAGAGAGAGAAAAAAAAGAAGACAAAATGAGAATATGAAAAAGATGTACCACCAACAAAACCAAGTCACTTTCACGTACTGAAAAATGATGAATTATTGGTGTTGAAGATGATTAGATGAAGATAACAACTTGTCATTTGCTTTCTCCGTCTGGGCCTGCCTGCCTCTGTTTTACCTCATAGTTTACCATCAAATGTAACTTTGGCATCAGGCCTTTAATTTGTTTAGCAAAAAAATTTAAAGTAAATAAATTGGCACTAAACATTTACAAGTCCTTAAGAAGCGTGATTGCCTTGTGTTTTGGCTACTTAATTAAGCACAAATTTTACTACTATATCACAACTTACTTACTAATGATGATGATGATGATGATGCCGGCCTATCAAATTCACATCGTTGCCATGCCTCTTACCACATATAATTGCAATTCCAAGTGGACAGGAGTTCAATAACTGACTGACGGGTGGGTGTAACAAATTTCTGATTATGTCTTAATTTTACATGCTGCAAAAGAGCAATTTGACATACATAATTAAGTTATAACCAAGTAGCCATGCTCGATCTAGATTACATATATATATGCTATATGCGAGTCCAGATTAAAATACTCAGACTTCACTTGGTTGGCCAACCAAACATCCCTCTTATCTCTTTTTCCGACCCCCCCCCCCACATAAAAATCTGCCGATCCTACTCGTGTACTTCCTCTCCTTTATTTATTATTATTTTTTTTTTTCTAGACATCACATTATTATTTCATTTCTTCAACTAAAGGCTGAGGCTGAGGCTGAGGATGAATTACAAGGCTAGAGATTTGCTCTACTTTTCTACCACTAAAAATTTCTAATTCCTTTAGAGCCATCCCTCTCAATTTTTCCACCACTTCATTTCTTCCCTCTTTATTTCTCCCCACTCCATATACCATTCCTTGTATCATCCCAACATAAACTCCAAATTTCCTCAGCTTTTCTATTTCCTCCTCACTTCCCCCTCCCAGTATAGCCCCACACGCCCCCGCACACGCGTGCAACTCACCTTCCTTCTTCTCACACACATACTCTATCATGCCCTCACCCTCACCCTCTGACGATCGCCTCAGTAGCATTTCTTGTTAGAGCCCATCCACCAATCCCTGTGACCCCACCGCACGTGATATCTCTATAATCACCCGTAGGATCTTATCCGAATTGTTTTGGGCCGATCGCCCCAGTAGCTCAAACCCAAACGGCACAATGCCGTCTGGTGTAAGGAGCTCTATGTTCGGGGCGTACGCGTGGTGAATCGTGGGTCCGGGCTTGGGCCTGTCCGTTAAGGGGAGATGTTGGTGGGTGAATGCGGCGGCATGCATGAGGTGTAGGGCGGTGATACACAAGGATGGTGCGGTGCTCTTGGGTGCAGCGAATGTTAGGTGGTGCATGGGCTCAAACACTTGTATTGGTGGCCGGATTGGGATGGACTTCTTGAGATGGGCTTCGATGTTGGAATCGATGGCGTCCCAGTAAGACAGGTCTTGGCCCATATTAACAATTATGGACCGTTGAGATAAACGGGCGGGATTAGATCTGGAGACAGAAGAGGGAGCTCTAATATTCCATGGAGGTGAGATAGAGCTACTGCCATGCATGAAATTTGTGGAGGGAACCAAGTAGACAGAGTAAATAATTAATAGCTCAAGTGCTCAACTCCTTCTGGCTGCTGGCTGGTTTTTAAATATAGAGGCAGCCAGTTTTTACGATTGGTAAGAGAACAGTCGGTAACTATAATAACTTAAGGTAGCTCACTGATTTGGACCTTAGGTTTTTTACTTTTGGGTGCATGGATGATATATATCGATGAGCACGTGAATCTCGTGTTAAGAAATCTGGACCGTATAAATTTGTAGATCAAGGATTGGGACTGTTAATTTGTTCTGTAGGAAGGAGTACTCTGGTGAAAGTAACAGTGATCAATCAAATAGTAAATAAAAGTATGCGGAGTTATGGTGCTAGCTAGTACCATGTGTTTCTTGTGTCAACTTCCAAGATAGTTGAAATTGTGTTTAGAAATTAATGATACGGTTTATTACTCCAAGATTGGAGTAATGAAGGTGAGAATGGAATGATTCATTTTTACAAAATAAAAAAAAATTGTGAATACTCCCTCTGCTGCTCTCCGGGAAGTAGAATTAATGCTTAATTTTTAAAGTTTTTTACTAGGAATATGTATCGATTTAGTTATAAATAATATAATATATCAATTAATTAATAAATGTATCATTGCTAAACACAAATGTAAATTTTGCAAAATGAAATTATTTTAGAAATATTACGCACGTTTGAAAATAAATTTGTTGTTTAGAAATTAAGATCTTATTCCACCAACTGAAAATATGTAAAATGACTAAAAGGGACATGAATTAATATGTAAAATCATTTTTAACTTGTAATTTTATTAAATAATGATTATTATTTTACATAATAATGAATAAATAACTTTATTATAGTCAATTTAGTAATAATTAGGTTTCTCTGCTGCACTGCATCAGCATGTATATGAACTTAAACGTGCTGCCGGTTAGCAGATGATATCATACTCCTGTCCAAACATGATAAAATTACCACCCAACACAATTTTGAGTAAGTTATTACTTTATAAAAGTAACCACTATTTATTTATGTTAGTATAAAGTGGGTAGATTGATTCCAGTCGGTGTCGCAACATTTTTTTTTTAATTTTATAAATTTACTATTTTATTTTTCAAAATTTAAATTTTATATTTATTTAACCCTCTAATATTTTATACAATTATTCTCACAGGAACTGGTTACTAGTCTATGGAGTATATAAATATTTAATACAAGTAGGAAGATGCCACATACATATCTGGCTGGTGGATCCCACACCAAGAAACAGCTGGTAAATTTAATTTAACTGAATGATTAATTCATCCTTCACAATTGTAATTATTAATGTAAACTGGTCAGGCGCTCATCACGTGCATATGGACTGGACCCTTGTAAGTAATTGATTGGATGGACTATATGCTCAGTCGGTAGTGGTGATATTTTAGTTTGTCATGGCCCATGGGTTAGTGGTAGCCAATCGTATTGACATAATGGGCCTATTATTGATACATAAACCTTTTTGAGTCTGAACTTAAACTTATGATGATGATGATGATGATGATGATTATATGAAGACAGCAATGCAATGGCCCAAAAACATCTTTCTTATCTCTATCTATATATAGTGGGAGTGGGAGTGGGAGTGGGAGTGGGAGTGGGAGTGGGGGTGGGGGCCAAATTTTGGTCATCACATACATTGTCGGCAACCTCAAATAGGTTTGGTTTTGTGACGAGAATCTAATTTTTAATTTTTATATAAAAAAATATAATTAATATTTCAATTTAACTTAATAACTAAAATAATTGAATTTAAATAAATTTTAGTCCATTTATTTGGTCAAGTTAACTAAGCCATATATATGCTAACAAGCTAAAAAATGTAGAAATATGGAGTACAATTTAAACAAACTCATCTCAAATCACATTCTGAAATCTTTAACTCATTTATTTGGCCGGTGGTTTGTTGTTTTTTTTTTTGGAAAATTTGTAACTAAGAAATTACCAACATTAATTAATTTCTCTCTTGGCGACCAAAGAGAGAAAATAAAATAAAAAATGAATCCACACACACTTTTTGTTTTTTAAATGATTCTTTTATGTATCCATTTTTCATGTCTCAAGTCGGTCAATAATTAGGCAAAAGTAGTGACAGCTTGGTTTGTCCACCAAATAAAAATTAACAAATTACTACAACTAGTCAGACTGTCAGAGGACACCCACCCCACGAGGAGCATAGCTAGCAATAATAGACATAAGAAAAGTTAATTATAGTATGATGATATGAGTTGTTGTTATATATATACTAGATGTGTTCGTCTTCCTAAGACTAAATGTATTTGTAGAGATTTATTTTAAACTTTAGGCATTTCGCTCAGATAATTTTTTTTTTAGGTGAAATGGAAAATTCAAAATCAATTGTATTTTGTTAGATATACTAGCTGGGTCCCGTGCCTCCGGCACTGTATAGACGATGAAATTTATCTCAAACTTTGAAATTTATTGAGTGAGTAGAAAATTCAAAATCATTTGTATTTTATTAGATATATATATATATATATATATATATATATATAGGTGTATATTATTGAAATGGTGGTATACTCCATTATTTATTTACTTATTATTTTCTTCACTCTCAATTCCCAAAACAATAAAAGAGTTGACCAGATAGATACCTGTAGAACAATACTACTATCCAGCCCATGGCATTCCATTCCTGGTGTGTTATGATTTTGATTCTTCTCTCTTTAAATCCTTTCCATTTTCTCAGGTCATGTCTATTTATGTCTTTGAAGGAGGAGGAGAAGGACCAACCGATCCAAGGACCAAAGACATTTACTTACTCCCGATACTTGGAAGGTTTATTAAGACAACTCTCTATATCTTACTCCCGATACAAACACTCACTTTTATTTACTAGTAGTAACTTCTTTCATCAAAATCATTTTATAATTTTAAAATTAATATAAGTCGTTTGATAGCTTACTTTAATTATTTAATTTTTAATATTACTTCAAGTATTAAATATAATTTTGATTATCTCATTATTTTTTATCTAATAAATAACATTCTCTTCCTCTAATTCAAAGATAATATAAATAATTAATATTATATTTTATATTATATTATACAATCATTTCTTTATTACTTATGCACAACTATAAAATTATTTATATTATATTAAGGCACGCAGGGAGCAGTACATACTGGAGTAATATTAATATTAATATTCCCTCCGTCTCAGGATAAAAGTTCTGATGGATTTTTCACGTATATTAAGAAGATGAATAAAATAATAAAATTGCTCATAATAATATGTCACTAAATATGGAGAGAGAATTAGGATAAAAAAAAATATGAGATATTTAATGCTACGGACATAATAAAAAAAATATATAAAAATTTAATTATTAAAAAAAAAATATTTAACGTGAGACTATCTAAAATAACAGTTAGTACTAATTTAAAGTACTAAGAAAATTAGTGGCCGTAGAATTCAAGACACTGCTGTTGGGAAGTCTCCAAAAATTCTACGCATCATCCCTCGTCTCCCACCTTCCTTGTTCATTTACCTTCTCCTCAACCTCAAATATATGCCATAGATAGACAAGAGGCAAGAGCTTATTAACTCCAACCCAATACATAGAAAGTGTGTTTTAGAGAGAGACCAGATAAATACTATAATTATACCGTGTCGGTTCAGTAGTAAATACAGTTATAATAGTAGTAGTTGCTTGAGCAGCTGCCTTAATTTCCCACCCTCATACCCCTCTGCAAAGGAGGAGAGAGAAATAGAGCAAGATTGATCACCTCATCTTTTTCTGTGATCTGTTCCTTACCTCTCTAAGCTGATTGATATTCAAGCGCAAGATTGGTCTTTAGGATCTGCGTTAAGTTTCCTGGCTGAGTTGACTCGGGATTCGAAATGGGTCGTGTTAGATATTAATTGGTGTAAAGAGTAGAGATAACAATGTCTTGGAAGAACAGAGGAGGAGTGGAGTCGAATTCAAAGAGTGTTGTGTCCCGGAAATTGAGTCTTATTTTATGTATTGGCTGCTTCTGTGCTGGGATGCTCTTCACCGACAGGTTTTCTTCTTTTCATCTTGCTTCCGTTTTGTGGGCACATTTCACACCCCAAATGAAGCAAACACATATTTTCATTGCTGATATGTTGAATTGTTTGAACTGGGTATGGATTTTTAACAATCTTATTAATTAAAATTCACTTTTACTGGAATTTAATTTTGTTAGATTTTGGTAAAAAAAAATTAATAATAATAATAATTTTCATGTATCTATGCCCATTTAGTTAACCACCTTGCCCATATGGCCTTTGTTGAGTCATGATATTTTCTTCTATTTGGGTCGAATGAATTGGGCTCACTTATTTAATTAGTCTATTGGGCCTTCATTATTAAACCTTGAAAGTCATTGGGTCTAGTCATCGTATTATTTCTATTAAAACCTTATGAGACCGGGTCGGTTCATTAGACTAACCCCATTAGATATTTTAATATTTATTACTTTGACTTGTAATGATGAAAAGCATGATAGTTATCATCAGAATCGCTTGCATGCATTAATGTGGATGGGATCATAGTCACTACGCCAGTGAAAGCGGTGACCAAAGGTAGTGGATGAGGATAGATGCGTCATGCGATCGGTAGAACCCATCGATTAGGGGGTGTGTCGATAGTAGTGGGTGGCACGGCATAATCCGGACAAAGAGAGTAGATTTCCTCCGTCTTTGCCAATGTGTCACACCGTTTGTCACACATTTGTCACACGGCGAGGAAAGATCTTGAGGCAATGGATGGGGACTTCTGGTCAGATTCAATTTCCTCTTGGACCGAGAGCTTTGTGACAAGTTCCATGCCCTTTTTAGGGAATGTAGAAGAAGGGGAAGCTTCTGAGTTCTTTAGCGCAGGTCGAGACGGTTCACCAGCGAGTCTTTAGGCGATATGTGAAGAGATTGAGGGAAGCGGTTGGTCGGTGTCAGACCTCAATGATCTCAAGCCCGGTAGGGTTGTTTGAAATGGGTTAGACACTGGTAAAGTCAAAAAGCTGGTGAAGAAGTTGATGTTCCATCACCCGAAGAGCTTAGCGAAGCTTTTGATAAAGGCGAAAGGTTATATTATCGTGGAGGAGGCTATGAATAGCACAGAAACATACCTCTTCTTGGACCAAATGAAAGAGCGGAACCGCCTAAAAGCGAGATGGCGATCGAGAGAAAGGGGGAGGATATAATGATCGGCGGAAGGGCGGTTTCGAAAAAAGTTCAACAACTCATGGCGACAAGGAAGTAGTCGTCCACTGCGTCCTTCCCTCGAAGGTGAATAAGGTTTACACTAAAATTTGAATACGGATAGGTCGGTGATTTTGGACCGAGATCGAGAACCGACCATTCTATGAGCCACCTCGTGATAACTATAAAGGCGAGGGCAAAGGCAACTCTCGAAAATATTGTGGCTATCATCAAGCCGCGGACCGTAATCTTAATAAGTGTTGCAATTTGAAGGATTTAAATGGAGAAGAAGATTCAAAGTGGTTTCTTTGGTTCGATATGTGGCGGGAGGGGACAAACAAGATCAACAAAATGTCAACCGTCTTTATTGAGAGACGGTCAAAGCAGTTCCACCGTCAAAATGCTCGATACCACCACCGTAGAGCACGTCATTGATGTAATAACAGGTGGGACAGCGCGAGAAAGTTGGTAGGGAAGAAGAGGAGAGGTATCTAGATTCGGTCATGTCCAAAGTGGCGGGTGCGTCCCCGAAAGTAAATGACCATTTTGAGGGTGTCATATCCTTCACCGTCTGATTATCCTTGAGCCCATCGAGCCCCGTGAAGGGCGTTAGTGATCACTGCACAAGTAGGCTCGGTGGATGTGAAGCGTATGATGATGAACAACGGGTCTTACATAGATATTACATATGCCCATGCGCTTATCGGAGGATGCATCTTGATGGGCGAAAGATGGAGGTCGGGCGGGGAGGCTCCTTTATATGGCTTGACAGCGATCCGATCAAAGTTGCGAGCCTTATTGAACTCCCGGTGGTCTTGGCCTGACTCCTCGGTAAGTAGAAATAACATATAAATTTTATGTTGTGCATGTAGATTAAACTTCTGACGCCATATTGGGAAGGCCTACCTTGACGGCTCTCCAAGCTTGTGACCTCCATCCCTCACTTCAAAATCAAGTTCCCCACGGCACACGGAGTTGGAGAGGTGGCAGGGGACTTGGATCTGGCCCGACGCTGTTATCGGAATGTTGTCATTTCCTCCGGGAGTAGGGGTTGATAGCGAAAACAAACCATGGCAATTGAGATCGAGCCCTTTCTTGAAAGCGATTCGAGCCATTGGTTACTCTGCGGGGAGAGGCAGAAGAGATCGAGTTGGTCGTCGGGAAGAGAGACAAAACAAGTGAAGATTGGTTGGTCTGCGAACCTCTTGGACAAATCTTATAGAGCTCCTTGACTGCTTTATCACGGACATTTTGCATAGGAACCACAAGATATGCACAGAATTAGCGGAAAAGATTGCGAAACACAGGTTGGAGGTAGATCCATCAAAAAGCCGATTCGGCAAAAAAGCGAATCTTTGCACTGGCGTCGAGAGGATCATTGATGAGGAGATTGCTAAGGCGATAGGCTGCGACTTCATTTTGAAATCGACTACCCACGTGGATGGCCAATGTAGTGTTGGTGCGAAGCGAGAATGGAAAGTGGCGGGTTTGCATTTACTACAGAACTGAATAAAGCTTGTCAGAAGGACTTTTATCCTCTGCCCCATATTGATCGACTCATCGATGCCACTTGGGGTATGCATTACTAAGCTTTATGGATGCTTTTTGGGGTTATCATCAAATTTCCATGTGCAAGGAGGACATTAGAAGACAACATTCATTACACACCGTTCGGTGTATGCTATAAGAAGATGACCTTTGGCCTTATAAATCTTGGAGCCACTACCAAAGAATGATGAATTTCATATTCGATGAGCAATTTGGGAGGAACATGGAGGTGTCGTAGATGATATGATCGTGAAAAGCATGCAAGTCAAAAGCACTTGGATGATCTGGAGGAATGCTTTGGGTATGGTCCGTCACCACAAGTTGAGGCTCGATCCAATGAAAGTGTACCTTGGGACTCGGTGCGGGGAAGTTCTGGGGTATCACAGTCGGTCGGAGGGGCATTGAAGCCAATCCGGAGAAGATCCGGGCCATTCTTGACATGAAGACTCCTCGATCGTTCAAAGGCGTCCAACGTCGTTTGGCGGGATTACGACTCGAGGAGGTTTATGTCGAAGTCTGCGGAGAGATGCTTGCCGTTCTTGACACATTGAAGGGCGAAGAATGCGAAGGCGTTCGAGTGGACTTGGTGTGAAAGCGCCTTCGAGCATAAAGACATATCATCTTCTGCTCCTCTATTGGTGAAACACCCCAATGAGACCTTGTATTTGTACCTTGCGACAAGTTCGTTGGCGATTGGAAGCGATCTTTGGTTAGGGAGAGTCGATGGGAAGCGACATCCGATTACATTATATCGATCCGTCTACGAGATCTTTGAAACCGGTACCGAATATTGAAAAATTTGCTTTTGCTTTGATAATTGCTAGTAAAAGCTTGACAATATTTTCAAGGTCGGCTCTGATGCGTCTACGGATCGGACCATTGAAGAAGGTGATGAGCAAGCCCGAGGGTTTGGGGAGGTTGGCGGCATGGACGATGGAATTGTCCCAATTTTTATCGAATACCATCCGAACCGCTATCGAGGTCGAGCCTTGGCGATTTTATGGTGGAATGTTCGTTCACCGAAGCGGATCTTAGAGTTGCGGAAAGCTGAGAGACGTCCGTCGGCGATTCTTGTTCTTGACATGGTCCAAATACATGGGCGTTGTATGCGAGATGGGTCCTCTACGGTGAATGTTAGTGGGGCGAGGATTATCTTGACAAGTCCGGAGGATTCAAGGTCGCGACAAGCAATCGATTTGGGTTCAAAGCAACAAACAACGGTAGAGTATGAAGCGGTGTTAGCGAGGAGTTCGATGGCGAAGAGTCTAGAGGTCGAAAGGCGATCATTTCTGATGACTCTCGGTTGGTCGTCAAACAAGCTGTCGGGGAGATTATGAAGCTCGTGGGACCGGGATGATGATCAAGTATCTGGCGAAATTAAAAGACCGACTTGATGCCGTTTCTTATGAGTTTGAGGGCATAGGCGTAACGACAATTCCATTCTTAGATGCCTTTATCGAAGTAGCCCTTCTGGATCGAGATGTTTTCAACGGATCGGTTTATTTAGAAATTTTACAGCAGCCGAGTATCCAGCATGAAGCAGTAATGTGTATCGAACGATCTAACTTCTTTGGATGACTCCTATATTGAATATCTGGCAGATGGCGTCCTTCCTTCGGATCAGATGTTGGCAAAGAAGATCAAATACAAGAGTGCCAATTTTGTTCTTATTGATGGGGATCTTTATCGATTGGCATTTTCCTCACCATTGCTGAAGTGTCTGGTTCCATCCGAGGCTGAGTATGCTCTTTGGGAGGTTCACGAGGGTATTTGCGGTGATCATATGGTACCAGTCTTTGGCTTATAAAGTACTTGACGAGGGATACTTATTGGCCTACAATTTTCAAGGAAAATACAGTATATGTCAAGAAATGTGAAAATGCCATTTCAATGATCCGATCCCATGACCACGGAAGAGCTATATTCGATTTTATCTCTATACCCTTTCTTTATGCAGGGGTAGATATATTGGGTCCGTTGCCTAAAAGCTAAAAAGTCGGTCGACTTTGTCATAGTTCTTTATTGATTACATGACCAAGTGGGTAGAAAGCGAAACCACTTGGTTGATAACGGAACAAGAGTGTTTGAAGTTCATAAAAAAGTCCGTAGTGTTTAACTTGAATTCCTAAAGTGTTGATATCGGACAATGGACGTCGGTTAAATGGGATCAAAATTTGAAGGATTTTTAAAGGAGTTGGGGATTGACATAAAAAGACTTGATGGCTCATCCACGATCAAAGCGGGCAAGTTGAGGTGACAAAGCGAACAACTGCTTTGAGCGGCATCAAGCCTTGATGGATGAAGCGAAGGAAGATGGCGGAGGAGGAGGCTGCTTTCGATGTCTTTATGGGCTTATCGGACCACAGGGACTACCACGGGGATTCACCTTTTGATTGGCTATAATGCGATGCCTTAGTCGATCGAAATTGGATCTCAAGTCTTGGTCGATCGATTCAAAGAGATCTACTGACGACGAAGGGTGAAGGCCAACTTGGATCTGTTAGAAGAAGTCGGAGAGTAGCTTTGCTCAAAGCGGCGCCTACCAGCGAAGAGTAGCTAAGCATTACAACAAAGGGAGTCAAACTTAGATTCGAGTAGGAGACTTAGATCCTCGGAAGAAATAAAACATCTACCCTCGAAACAGGAAAAGCTAATCTTAGAGGCGGAAGGGGTAGTATGGGGTGATCGAAGTACAAAGCCGAGGACTTATCGATTAAAGGCATTAGATGGGTCAGATCAAGAACACTTGGCATCTTTGGCGAGCTTGAAAATATTTTCAATAGAGATCAAGTCGATTTACGGAAGTGCATACATGATTGTCCATTATCAATAAAAGTCACTTTTCACAATTGATCTTCTTCATTTGTCCTAAGTTCACAATGGTGTAAGGAGGTATGGTGGACTCGTTGGCCATTCGATGGCGACCTATTTATTTGTTACCCGTGTGGTAGACAAATCCTATGGTCCTTTTAATATTGTTTTTTACCAAGGGTGGTAAATCAATAGGCACTTAAAGTAAGGAGGGCGGGGTGGACTCGTGACCATTCGATGGTAGCCTTTTGGCGAGGAGTGTCCTTATGGTTTTGTTATACCCGCGTGGTATACAAAGTCCATGGTCCTTTTAAATTTGTTATACCCGCATGGTAAACAAAAACCTTTGAAGTAAGGAGGTATGGTGGGACTTCTTTGGCCATTCGATGGCGACCTTATTATCGAGGAGTGTCCTTATGAATTTGTGACCCGTGTGGTAGACAAATTCCATGGTCCTTATATCTTTGTTATACCTGCGTGGTAGACAAATGTCCTTATATATTGGTCCTTATATATTTGTTTCACCACAGAGTGGTAAACAAAATCCAGTGGTGCGAGGAGGATCGGTAGAATTCACCTTATACATGGCCGATCTCACACTTGATGGTAACGATAAGTATACATTACTTTATTTTGTTCAAGTGTTGAGTTCGATTCATTCAATTCTGTCCATTCAATTCGATTCATTAGATTGATTCACTTTATTTCATAACTTAAGCTGTTATATACCTTAGGCGATTCACAATCTAAGTTAAGTTAATACAGATTAATTGATCTTGAATTATTGACAAAAACGAATCAAAAGCGAAGTCATAATCAAGAAAGTTAAGGATTCATTGACAAGATAAGATATTCATTCATCATTTCAAAACCAAAATTCATCCATAACACTAACTAATTAATTACACAAGCGTAGAAATCTGTCAAAATCCTTACATAAAGTTTCAAATAGTTCCAAAAACATAAGCAGTTTAAATAAATAATTTTCACAAGTCGGTAAAATATCGAGAAAAAGCGAGAAAGGACATTCAAACCAAAATCTCCACCATCATGGTCGATCGAGTTTGGATCTAGTGCGGCGTGACAATTTTTTTTACCACGCTCCAAATCTTCATAGCCTTGAAATAAACCTTCAAGATCTCGGCATTAATCTCGTCGGACTCTCGATGAGTCGGCTGGATCTAACTACGCACTTCTTGATCGAGAAGAGGACCTCGTCCCTCGAGTTCCTTTATCTTGTGCCGAAGCTTGTGACGTTTAGCCTATCGCCTTCTTCTCATCTTGAGCCTTGGCTTGGACTTCACCCAATTACGCCGCCCGATTCCGTTGAAATTTGTGGCGAGCTCTTTGATCTTGGCCTTCAAAAGCGATTCTCCTCGGCGAGGCCGTATTCATATCGGTTAAAGCTTTTTGGTGGCGTCGGACGCGACCGGCTCATCCTCGTATGTGGCCTCGGCTTCGTCATCAGACGTCTTGAGTCCATCTAGCTCGATCTGGGTCTTTCAAGAAGGCCTTCATTGGTATGAACAACGCCTTACGTGATCGCTTCTTTCCCGAGCCGAGTTCGCCTTGACATATGGTTATCTGTCTCAAAAAATCCTCCTCGGCTTCACCATTGATATGCCTCGGACGTAAGCGCCTTGAAGAGCGACATTTACTGCGTATGTCCAACAATATCCGATCAAATTCAAATATTTAAACGAAGCGGGAATGAAGAAGATAAACAAAAAAAAAGCTATTACTTACCTTAGCGAATAACTCATCCCTCGTCAAAGCGGATCCCGTCCAGGTGTGATTACCAAATCGGTGATCGTACGTGTCTCGAACGAAGGTATCGAAAAAGCGAGCTTGAAAGGAAATTCGCATTAAACCCAGAGGCCATAGGGTGGGAGACCCATAACTTCATTATGATATCCACGATTTGAAGGTCAAGATCGTTCGGGTGATACCTTTGCTAGATCGGGAGATGGAGTTGGTCGTTTGGGAGGCGGTGGCGGGTCCATGTATACATTCTCGGGAGATGGAGATCGGATCGTACGGTTCTCGTGGTGGTGATGAAATTTGAAGCCGCACTAGGAGGATCGTCGGAAGAAGAACGCTTTCTTTTAGAGATAATGCGAGACGCGGTTTCAACTTGCTCTTCTTCGTCGAAACTTGTATCTCCACTGGAATTGGTGAAGGGAGCTTGATCGAAGAGCGGAGGTACTCTGAGCTCTTGGTGACGAGGAGGAGTCACTTTGGATTTCAATTTTTGATTCGGAGAAGACTCCTTGATCGGGATGATCGAGTAAGCTTCCCAGGAGGGGGGTGATGTGGTGGGTGGTTGAGATTACGGAATGGGCTCAAAAGTTTTAGAGCGGGCGTGGGTCGAGGCTTCTGAGCGCCCTTGATCGGGATCTTTTTGTCGGGTTTGGAGTATCTCTTGGGGAGGAGAGATTCGACATCTTCCAGTTCACTGATAGAGATCAAGCGTATGGGTTTCATCAATCGGGTTATCTTGATTTTACGGGATTTACGATTGGGGAGGCTCGGCGATGATGGCTTGTCTTGAGCTTTCCGGTAAAAATCCTCGAATCTCTCGCGTCTATCGAAGGCGGCTTAATCAAAAAATCTTGCAAAAGGCGGAAGGATCACATGTCAAAATTTACATCATTAAACATTTTCAAATAATTATGCGATCAAGTAAATCGAACTTACATTTGTGGTCATACAACCGGGCTGCTTAGTAAAAAGCAAATAGTTCCATTCCTTGATGGAAAGTTCTCGAAGAGCTCTATCATCTCGACCTCACGCTCTTACGAGATATCACCAAAGTCGTGAAAACCACTTATTCGTGGTCGGTCCGTGAAAGAGGCAATCTCGGGTCCATAACGAAAAACCATCCTTATATGCCATCCCACATTGCTCGAAGGGGTATTCACTGAGATCGTCTCTCAAACTTTTCACCGATCTTGATGCGTCTTTACCTAAAACTTTAAATCCTTTTCTCGGGTTTGGTGACCTTGTAGATGGTGAAGAAGAAATCTAGAAAGGCTCCACCCAGACTTCGTGGCGGAAGGCGATGAAGGCGAGAATATGAATGTAGGAGTTCGGTACCAATTGGGAGAACCCAGCGCCATAAACCCTAGGAGGTTATTACGAACACGTGAAGAGAAACCAAGAATCCCTTATCCATGATAGATCTGAGGAATAGCCGTCCATCCCTCGATTCGATATCATCCTTTCTCGGCCCGTGGAACTCTTACGATGGGTGCGGGAATGGAATATTTGGTTTGAATACTCTTGATACCTTACCTCGGTCATATCGGAAGGAGTATTGGCGTGGGAGAAACGATCTTTGTTTCTGAAGTATTCAGAAGGAGTAGGGGTAGGTTTTTGGGGTGGATTCTTGCTCGAAGTGGTGGCTTTGGGGTTAGAACTTGAAGCCTTTTCTTTGTTGGGGTTTGGATTTGGGGCAGCGGTAGTGATTGGAGTGACAAGGATGGGAGAGCCACCTTTCGAATGCAGGGGCGCCATTGTTGAGATTTCAGAGAAAGCAGAGAAAGAATCGAAAGAGAGAAGAGAGCTCGAAAGGTCAAAAAAATTCAAATTAGCAAGTAAAAGCTGTCAAATTTAGTAAAGTTTACCTTTTATCTTGTGATTTACCACGAGTTCTGAAAGCGACACATTTAATTCACAGCAATGATGAGAATTGAATGGGAAAGGTCAAAATCGATCCTTAGATATTTTATCGAGTTGGGCTTTTCGGTTTGGATTTCGGTTTTTAGTCCATCTTTCTCAAATTCAACCCTCTATTGTTTGGGCCTTTTCGTTGGATATTCGACCATCCTTTGTCTCTCTTATGGACCAAATCGGGTATGTCTCGATTACTCCTGTTATAGGCCTTTAGTAAAATATCATGGACCATTTATAGTTTTTATTAAAAATTACATTTTAATAAAAAACTAGGGGGCAATGTTGAGTCATGATATTTTCTTCTATTTTGGGCGAATGAATTGGGCTCACTTATTTAATTAGTCTATTGGGCCTTCATTATTGAACCTTGAAAGTCATTGGGCTAGTCATCGTATTATTTCTATTAAAACCTTATGAGGCCAAGATTGGTTCATTAGACTAACCCATTAGATATTTTAATATCTATTACTTTGACTTGTAATGATGAAAAAGCATGATAGTTGATACTTGTATGCTTGCCATGCATTAATGTGGATGGGATCATAGTTGGTAAGTGATGAAAATAGTGACCAAAGGGTGTGGATAGGCGCATCACGATCGGCGAAACCCATCGGATCGGGGGTGTCGGATAGTAGTGGGTGGCACGATAATCCGAGAAAGAAAGTATAACCTAGCAAGGAGTCTCTTCACAAAGAGGTGCGTTAACATTCACGTTCACATACACACACGGTGAGAATTATTATCTCTCTCAATACACTAGACAATTATTATCCTCCATTGTTAACCTCGTGAACATGAACATGTATCTTCCCCGACTCTTTCCAACATAATCATCATTGAGAGAACATATACATTCTCTCTCTCCACAGTTGCCATTAATGTAGCTTTAGTATAAATGGTGTGCTTGATTCCTCTACCAGTTTCTGACTCTCTTCTAACTTGAGCCTTCAAAGATGAAAAAACACTACTAGTTGGCCCAAGAAAAACAGTCACCATTTACAGGTCGAAACTTTTTAAGGAAATGTGTTAATTTCCATTCTCAATAATCTGAAGTGCTACTGACCATGTGTATAAGAAAGTGCAATCAAGATGATAATTTTGAACATTATATGATTTAGTCGGTGTAGGTTGATTTTTTTAAAAAGGGACTTCCATTGTAGGAAATTGAATTGGGATGGAGAGAGTACCTCCTCTTGTTGACAGTGGTTCACTGTAGCGTCATTTACTCTGGCCAAGTCGGGGTGATATGGAGTATGGACAGCTGCTGCTTGTTTTGCTCACTTCAGTACATGTAATCTTCTCAACTGGTTTCCCAAGATATAATTTAGACATAAATTCTGAGCATGAGTTTAGCGCCTCGTGTTAGAGATGCAAAGGTTACAAACTGGAGAAGCCCATATCTTGTAATTTACTTTTTGATGAGTAGATGTCAGAATTTATAAGAGTGATGGACTTTGATCATATAGGATGTTAACTTATAGATACCTGGGAGGGAGATGTTTGGTTGATTCTTACTTATAGATCTAGGGCTGATTTGCTTCTAGCTTAGTAATATATTTATAATCTTTCATGATGCTTCATCAAGCTGCTTGTCTGTGCGACATATTAGCTGGGATTTTTGTTGTGGTAGAATGTGGGCAGTGCCTGAAGCTAAAGGCATATCAAGGTCAACTGGGACTGAAGATGAAAGGCTAAAGTTAGTTGCAGAGGGTTGCAATCCAAGAGTTGTAAGTACCTTTATTACCACTAAGAACTGCATACCCACTGCAAAATGTGAACCTACACTGATCTCTGAAACATCATCTATTTTCATTTATTTCATCAATCAAGAATCCTTTAGGACTTTAACAGACCTGTTCTTTCTATTTTCATCAGGACGGGGTAAAGAGGGATTCCAAGGACTTACTAGGAGAAGTTTCAAAGACGCATCATGCTGTGCAGTAAGCTTCTTCCTTCAGTTATCTAGACTCCACTTCTTATAATAGTGGTCTGCACTTCGTGACACTATGTGCAATGTACAGGTCGCTAGATAAAACAATTTCAAATTTGGAGATGGAATTAGCTGCAGTCAGGGCTGTGCAAGATTCTATACTCAGTGGTACTCCTGTATCTGATGACTTGAGGATTAATGAATCAACAAAGAGGAGAAAATATTTAATGGTTATAGGCATTAACACTGCCTTTAGCAGCCGAAAGAGAAGAGACTCCGTTCGTGCGACATGGATGCAACAAGGTTCATGAAGTCCTTTGTGTTGGTGTATTTTCTTCTCTCACTTAAATTTGTTTTTTAAATAAATTTCTTTAATTTTGTGAAAACCAGGTGATAAACTAAAGAAGCTTGAAGATGAAAAGGGCATTATAATGAGATTTGTAATTGGCCACAGGTTGGGTGACAGATAACCAAAGCTTATAATTGAGTTTTCATCTTTCTTTACTTGCTAGCCCAAGGAAATTACTGTTCAAAAATGGAGAATGAACATAGAAAAACTTAATACCTGGAATGTTTGAGGCTTTGAGCTCAATATTCATTAAAGTTTTTAACTAGTATCTATTCATTTATGGCCTAGGCATTTATGATGGATGAATTTAATTTCTTTCTTATCTCCAATGTTTTTCCTTTGTCATCAGTGCTACGTCAGGTGGTATTCTTGATAGAGCTATTGAAGCAGAAGATAAGAAGCATGGAGACTTCTTGAGGCTGGTATTGCTATTTTCCATATTTTTTCTTTCTTCAGTCTAGATCTTCTATTAAACATAAACAACCAAGCCACACCCATCATCTCATGCCAAATGGAATCGTGGAACTGTATAAACTCCTCCATGCACACATGCATCCTATTGCCTTCTTTTGCATGGGTTACTCCGAGAAAACAGCTAACTGATCCTGCTTGTTATTTGAATTCAATCTGAGCAGGAACATGTTGAGGGATACCTTGAACTGTCATCCAAGACAAAGACATTTTTTGCTACTGCTGTTGCTTTGTGGGATGCCGATTTCTACGTGAAGGTTGACGATGACGTACATGTAAATATAGGTAAAAAGATCAATGTGCATCCTTAGGGCTTCTGGAGATGTCAAATTGAAAATCATTGAAGTTGTTTTACTTATTCCCACCCCTCTTCCCACCCCTTCTTCCCCTCACAACAAAACAAACAAAAGTCCCTGGAATACTAAACTTTTTATTTATTGCAACTATTTGATCTCAAGCAGTGGCTGGCTAAAAATTCTCTAAACATCTTGATTGGTTTGAATTTTAGTAATTTTCTATAGGATGATTCCTTAAATTAAAAGCTGAAGAATTCGTGACAAAATGTTCAGTTTATCTAGTCAAAATGATAATGGCAGCAACTTGCAGTACTTTTATTAGATGAAAGAAGTTCAAGTAGTGACTGAAATTTTGCAGACAATATAAGTTTTCTAAAGCTAGAAACTATGTACATCCAAGTGAAAGTTACTCGAGTAGTATATAAATTTCAGACTGGTTGACTATTAAACTTTTCACTATCTCTTTACTAAAATTTTTAAAATCTTACTCGTAATATGTAATTGTAAACAACTGCAGCAACACTTGGAGCTACTTTAGCTAGGCATCTGTCAAAACCTCGTGTGTACATTGGATGCATGAAATCTGGTCCTGTCCTTGCTCAAAAGTAAGCCAAAGTTCCCCCATATCTTTATTTCAATTGATTAAATCTGCTTTTCCTTTTCCTAGTTTCTAACCTTTTACTATCAGGGGAGTGAGGTATCATGAACCCGAGTACTGGAAATTTGGTGAGGAAGGAAACAAGTATTTCCGTCATGCTACAGGACAGCTATATGCTATTTCGAAAGATTTAGCTACTTATATATCAATAAACCAGTAAGTGGTCGATTTACTTGTGGAAGATGATGCATCTTTATTAGTAGTTTCCTACTTCATCTGATTACTTGTGATTATGTAGGCATGTACTACACAAGTATGCTAATGAGGATGTCTCGTTGGGATCATGGTTTATTGGATTGGATGCGGAGCATATAGATGATCGGAGATTATGCTGTGGAACTCCACCTGGTAATGATTACAACTATATGCATTTCTTTCTGCAAAATATGAAAATATGTTTGGGAAACAACTTCCATGCAATAAAGTACGTGGGCAAGTCTACTTCAGACCTTCTGTGCGATCTGTCCGAGACATAGGCGATCATGATTTTCGATCAATAATATGTTTTAGTTGTCGATTTTAGTGGCTCCTTGACAATGACAATGTGTCCTTAACCAATATTCACTGACCAGACATGCATTGAAATCCTTCAAGTTTTCCTGTAAGCATGCACTGCCCATATGCTGCTGATAAACAAATTGGCATTCAATTGATCCTAGTTCAGGATCATAATTTAGATATACAGGTTTAGGGATCTTAACATTTTGCACTCGTATGTTTCCACCTAAACAGACCGGGTGAGGAAAATTCTCCAATTAAAGGAATCCTTCTATGCATTTCAATTTTCAGTAACTAATTCATTATAAAAACAGGATGATTTTGATATGTCAAGGGAGGTACAATAACACCTTATGGTTTTTGTTTCGTATATCTATTAGTGGTTAGGCAGCAACACAATCCTGAAAGAAGAGGGGTTTTGTACTTTTGGGGGTTGTCCATTATGGTAAGCTCATCCCTGATGAAGGTGAGAATCGATTGCTTTTTGGATACTTGAAAGAAATGTATAAAGTATGATTTAACACTAATGTTAGTAGTTCAAATAGGAAAAAAATAAAATATGTTTATGACCAAGGATAGGATAAGAGACATCATAATTCAAGGGATGGTAGCTGGGTGCAGTGGTGATAAACTATATCGATCTTTACAGATTTTGGAACTCAATTGTTGGTTATTTGAATTGTTACCACAGATTGCGAGTGGAAGGCTCAGGCAGGCAACATTTGTGTTGCCTCATTCGATTGGAGTTGCAGCGGCATTTGCAGGTCTTCTGAGAGGATCAAGGAGGTTCACCGACGATGTGGTGAAGGTGAGAATGCTCTGTGGAGTGCAGTCTTTTGATCATCAAATTAAGGCACTTCTTTTGGCCTCTAGAGGATGCAAGTGCCCGGATTTTACGCATGAATTTGAATTATTGCTATGGTTATTAAGATTTTGTATGTAAAAAACTAGTGTGTATAATATCATACTATACTATGAGAGGATGAGAGGGAGAGAGGGAGAGGTTGGCTATGGGGTTCTGCTCCATTTTAGCCGAAGAGTAGAACGCTTTAGTAATCAATCTGTTATTCTTTAAGGACCATTTCATTCGTCTGCCACGCACGACTAATGGAAACTCCTCGTATATATAATATACTTGTAGGCAAGAAGTTTTGCCTTTTGCTTCATAATTTGTGTAAAAATTGTTACATTATAATGAAGATTCCTTGGCTTCACTATGCATATGTGATGTGTATGTGTATGTGTATTACTAATTTGTAATTTTTTAAATAATACATTTAATTGTGTGTGTATTATAGTCTAATAATGACGCATGCTTGGAAGTAATTATTACCCCCCCAGCCCCCACGCAGAAGGCTCTCGGTAGTGGACTAGGTAGGCTTGGCCATTGTCTCCTTTATTTTTATTTTAAAAATTTAGGGGCTGGTTACACGACGAAAGTCTCCTTCATAAGTTACAGGAAAATGAGATTTAATCTTTCAAATGATTTTATAGTGATGTTGCTTGTTTTATAGAAAAGAAATTAATGATGGGGATAAATTCCTTCCATTATAATTGGATTTTATAGTATTAGTATATGTATAATAATAATAATATAAGTAAATTGTTTTGTTTGTTTTTTTCTCGAAATATTAGTAAAATTGTTTCGTGATGATTAAATTTGTTGGATTGGTTTTTACTTTTTATTTGTTGGATTTGTGGTTTTTATAACAATAAAGAATAAGTGGAGCGGACGTATAAGAAGATCAGGAAATACTTATTGTTGAGGGAAAAGAATTCTATTGACGCGTGGACAGGTGGATTTAAGTTAGAACATGGCAATTAATGAAGCGTTATTGTATCACGAAGACGTTAGACACAATAATATCCTTGTCCCCTGGCCTTAATGGTTCAGATGTCAGACGGACATATGTAATCTTTTTTAAGCAATCCCGGCCCATGCTACGTTCGTAGAATCAGAATAAAATTGTGAAATGGTATTTTTCCAATCAGAGGTGGTGTGTACTAGTACGTAGTAGATGGAGGAGATCAAAGCCCTGCATGCTTCCATCTGGAACACAAAGTCACCAACCAACCACAATATATATATATAATATAATATATATATATGATGTTTGCTCCTCCGCAAAAGCAAAAAGTTTATCCCACTACTTCTCCCTCTTCCCACTATATACAAACCAATAATATTGTTATGTCCACCCATTTTTTTTATTAGCACTCATATTATCCAATTCTCAAGATCATCATGCCATTCATTTTGTCCAAATTCCCATCATATCATATATATATACACACACACACACGTTGCTAATCCATTAATTATTATCATAGATATTCATTCTCTTCATCTAAATTGTTTCGTAGATTATGAGGAGATTTGTTGGTGAGGAGAAGAATGTAAAGCTCATAGATTGTTGTCTTAGGTTGTTTGTGATTCCTCTGAGTGTGGCATCCATTTTTTTCACTCTAACTAATCGCCAAGATAACACCATCTATGGGGAGCTCCACTTCAGCAACATCAAGGGATTCAAGTAATTAACAACTTTATATCATTTCCATCTTTAATTTTCAGCCCATCTCTTAATTAATTAATTCTTCATATGCTCTGCTGCTGCTATTGTTATTCTCTTGCACCAGTTTTTTTGTTTTTAAATACTATTGAACAGTTAAGTACTATTTAATATTCAAATACAGTTACATAGTTTGGATCAGCGCCATTTCTGGTGGGTATGCTCTTCTTGCTGCTGTGTTCACTTGGTTCAGATTCTTAGTTACCAAAGCTTGGCTTTTATTTCTCTCTGATCAGGTTAATTAATTCACTAATTCCTGCCCTTTTCTATATTTTATTTGTGTCTATAAGCTTGAATTTAATTAATTATTATGTTTTAAAAGCAATTAAGCTACTAGCACTTGACTAATCCAAATCCAATTTAGTGCATGCAGGTTGTAGCTTATTTAATGATAACATCAGTGGGAGCTGTGGGAGAAATGGTGTACTTGATGTATAATGGTGATAGGGATGTGTCATGGAGTGAGGCCTGCACTTCATATGGGAGGTTCTGCAATAAATTGAAGCTCATTTTGGGACTCAATGCTCTAGCCTTTTTTTCTTTCATTATATTAGCTGTTATGTCAGCTTATAGGGTTTTCAGCTTATGTGAGCCTCCATTTGTGCCTTCTAAGGAGGTTGAAGATGAAAGGACTTGAGAGCTTTTGTTTTGTTTTGTAATCCTTAAAGTATTCTTTTTGCAAATCACTATTTTCACATGTGATGTGTTTTTTTTATAAAAAATTCTAGGTGAACATGAAAATTAGACATGAAACACGAGTGTATTTGAATTTTACTTAATTGTATTTTGACTCTTAATAGTGGGTAAAAATATAAATAGATGAAGTTTAAATACACTCATGTCCAAAGGCGAGACCCTCTATATGTTAGTATGAGAGCTCCTTTTTCTTTTTCTTTTTTTCTTTTAATATGGGATCTTTTTCTCCTTTATTCCCCTTTTGAGAATCTTTTTTCTTAAGGAGGGTAGCCCGGTACCAATAAAACCACATGGCATGTAGTAATCTGTACCCGGCTGCTGTCCTCGTGTTTAATAATGGGCCTATTATGAGGCGTTTATCACATAGCCCAACACATCTTGGTTGTTCTACCCAGCCCAACACCGGAAGCTTGTAATTATCAAGTCAATGTGGTTCAACTCCATAATTACATATAAATCAGATTTCACATACTCCCCAAATCCAATCTCATGATAAAAGTCTGTCTTTATTACTATTTTGAGTAGTCTATGTTAAATGTCTATTTTCTTTTAATAACCAAACTTTTACACATATTTTTTTATTATACCCGTAGCATTAAGTATCTCATACTTTTCTTATTCTAATTCTCTCTCCATATTTAATGACATTATTATGGGCAATTTTGTCATTTTATTCATCTTCTTAATATGCGTGAAAAGTCCACCATGACTTTTATCCTGGGACGGAGGGAGTAATTTATTATTCTATTCACAAGTATTAACTTAACAATAAGTCTTAGCAGATATTTTTATTGGACAAATTTAATTTTTTTTGGTGCTTGTGACTCTCATGTATAACCCTGTTTTTGTATATGTATCCAAATTACACCTAAAATACTATATTTTGTACAAATTTCTGTTCAAAATAAATACTATACATTTTTTGAGAGTCACAAACAAAAAAAAAATAAAAAAAATAAAAATTGCAACTGTCCAATAAACCGGTCCGTGTAGCATTACTCATTAACTTAATGGTCATGACTTAAGTACTATGTATTATATTTAAGTCTTAGATTCAATTCTCACCCCTTTATGTGAGGTTTGTTGGTGAAATTATAAGTTTATTTTTTTTATTATGATTTTTTTTTCCTGTTTATACAAAAGAACTCGTAGAAATATCAATTCCTTTTCGAATATTCTACAATTTCTTTTTGGATATTTTGTTATTAATTGTTTCTGATTCGATAGAAGTTTAAACAAAACTTAACATGCGAGGAAAAAAAAAAATCTTTTTAAATTTTGACAACATACAAAATTCATTCCAATTTTAATAAAGTCCATACATTGAATTTTATGGATAATAAATTTTGATTTTTTTTTCTTTCACAAAATAAAATTTTGACAACCATAAATAATTTCTATTCTCTAGCATAAATAAGTGAAAACATAATTATCTTCTCTAATACACCTCTTCTTATTCTTCTCCTATATAATAGAATGAAAGTTCTCACGAAGGAAATAATAACAACTTCTATCTTCTCCTAATAATAGAATGAAAGTTAATAAGAACTCTTCCAAGAATTTCTCTTCTCTTACTTATTCTCTCTAAATTTATGCAAAGAATTATAAAGAGTATATTTCTATACTTTACTAGAGTTTTATAACACGTTATCAAAGACGAAGCTCTAACCAACCGAGACTAGAAAGTTAAATTCTTGCAATTTATTATTATACTACCGGTCAAGTTATACCACCAATAATATAATTTTATTTTTATAATTGCATTTAAATTCTCATTATTTATAATGGTACCATCTATCCTCGTTAATCTTACAAGACTTGGTGGGAACTTTTTATCGCTTATTAAATTGTTGAATAACTCAGATACGCTGTGATACCCTATACATAACTCTCGTATAAGTGGCATACCCTCAGACTTGGTGAAATCTTTTTATTATTTTCGATTTTTAATATTATGCTTGAATATCCTGTCTCAGGTGTTTTACACCTGACCGGGTTCCATTTTACTATTTCGCCTTTATATATTTTTTGCTTAATATCCTCGTCTGCTATATATGTGGACCGGGTTCCATCATTTATTATTCCGCATTTATTATTCTCGTTGAATAACTCTCGCCTATGTGGATTACCACACGCATGGTGAATGATCCTTTATATTCATTCCTTATTAAATTATGGAAATAATATGTCTACGCGTGATTACCGTATCATGTAAAGATCCATTTGCAATTTTGTATATATATATATATATATATATATATTGTATATATATATATTAATATATATATCGTATCATATTCTTTTTACTAAAATAATATGCTAATAATATAAATATAAAATTATTTATATTTACACTTTTATCACCACCAAGTCGTGATCATAATTTATTTATTTTTTCTATATCATACATGCAATTATTTATTGTTTTAATAAATAATAGAATTGTGTTTTAACCTGCAATAGATGGCAAACTTGGTAAAAAAAATAGATTTTTCTATTTTAAAATCCTCGAGACAACTATTTGGTTTGGGCACTGATGCGTAATCGCACCTTAGTGGCAAATGAGTTAGAAAAGACAATTACGTAATATAGTTCTAAGGTTTATAGAATAAACATCTATTTTTGGCTTTATGTGGAGATCCAGTTTCTGAAACCCAAATGTTAAAGAAAAAAAAAACTCTCTCAACTTTTCATCCCACCAACATGATTCTGTCAGAACAATATAGACATAGTAAGTTCACAAAATTTAGTGACTTATTGCCTATCCTCCTTGTTGCAGAAAAGAATAATGAATTGTTGTTGAAAAACTATCAAGTACGGCCAACGGGTGATACCCCATTGCCGGATATTAATAGCACGTCATTCCAGCAGAATAAACGTGACTATAGATGGCCATATAATAAGAAGCCTTGGGGGCGAAAGAATAAACGAGGCCATCATAACAACAAATTCTAGAACCGCGACAATTTAAGCCACCAGAAGTGGCAAGTGTCTGAGTTGGGTAAAAATAAAGAAAATGCAACACAGATATAAGAACAAACCAGATGTTTGTTTTAGGTGGGATGAAAGGTATCGTCACAGACTGCAGACGCCGAGGCATCCGGGTTAATTTATTCCGTGAGTCTCAAAAGAATAAAGTAATAGAGGTATAAACAAACTTTGTTAATCATCAAATGAATATTGTTGATGATCCACCAACGACCAACAAATGAGAAAAAGGTTATTGATATTATCGACCTTCCGAAAGTATATTTTGGGATAACGCTTTAATTTTTGTTTTAATTAAACACCCCGCCCGCATATATAATATTATTAGTTTTCGCTCTATACGTGGTATGTGTTTTTCATGAATAATATTTCTTATTTATGTTTTTACATGTGTCGTACCATCTTTAATGAAGATCTTCTTGTCACCTCTACTATTTCAAAAAATAGAATATCCTAGAAAAACTCATTAAATATCTTCCTGATTATATACTATGAAAATTAGAGCAATCGAGTCTCATACTCTTGTGATTCCAAAAATCATAGATCCCAAATCCTTTATACTTTGGCATGAAAGACTCGATCATCCGTACTTCTATGATGTGTCGATTATTGAAAATTCTTTTTGGTCATCCTCTCAAAAATAAGAAGGTTTTCCCCAAAGAGTAAATTTCCTCAGGTCATGGTTCTCGAGGAAAATTAATTGTTCGACCATCACCAACAAAAGTTTTTAAAGAAGTCCCAAAATTCTGTAGAGGAATTCAAGGAGACATTTGTGGACCTATTCACCCATTGTCTCAATAAGATTTTTGATATTTCATAGTTTTAATAGATACTTCAACTAATTGCACGCCCATTAATGTTAAGGGCTAACTTGTTCACCTCATTGGGGTCATGCAATTCTTCATGTCAAGTCATCATTCTGTAAGACGAACGACTTTTTATAAATTTTCTTCTACAATTAGTTCTTGGATAGACACTCAACATATCACACTTTCAAGTTTTTGAAAGTGTGGTATATGTTCCAATCAGACCTCCACAAAGAACTAAAATGGGAGCCCAACGAAGAATAGGTATTTATGTTGGTTTTGATTAACCTTCTATTATTAGATATCTTGAACCTTTAACTGAGATGTTTTTTTACCGCACGTTATGTAGATCATTTTTGATGAATCAGATTTCCAACATTAGTGGAGGGAAAGTTTTAAATAAAAAAAAACCTCCGAAAATATCATGGAATGCATCGATTTAAATTCACTTGATCCTCATACAGACAATGTAAAATTGAAGTTCAAAGAATTATTCATTTACAAAATATTGCAAATCAAATGCCGATGCATTTAATGATGCAAGAAAAGTGATAAAATCACATACACCGCAAAGAATACTCCAAAGAAAGATAGAAATACCTATTGAAAAATCAATTCCTCGGAGAATCGACGAATAAGGTAATAGAAGAATCTAAACCACGCCAAGCGTGGAAGACCCATTGGTGCAAAAGACACCGCACTCACAAAAATTAAAAGCAAATAAGGGATCCTCAAGGAATACCCACCCGTAAGTAAGACTTATTCCAAGAGTGGAAATAGCCCCGTAAGAGGTACAAATCGCTTCTAGAAAAACACATATTCCAAGAGTGGAATAGCCCCAAGAGGTTCAAAATCTCAAGAAGGGATAAGAGATGAACACCAAGAGATCTCAATAAATTATGTACATGATGAGAAAATATGGGATCAAGCAAAGTCATGATCGACGATATATTTGCTTTCTATAAGATCGATATTACTTTGATTCCCCGACACGATCCCGAACCACAAAACGTGAAAGAATGCTCTGAAAAGAAAAGATTGGCCAAAATATAAAGATGCTATTCAAACAGAGCTACAATCTCTATTGAAAAGAGAAGTATTTGGACCAAGAGTCCAAACACCACCGGGTGAAGTCCCTATGGAAATAAAATCTCTATTGAAAAGAGAAGTATATATTTGGACCAAGAGTTCAAACACCACCGGGTGTAATCCCTGCTGAAAACAAATGAGTATTTGACGAAAAGTCAAATGAGAAAAAATGAAATTGTGAGATATAAAGCCCGACTTGAAGCAAGGGGTTTTTCACAAAAATCGATATCGATTATCAAGATACGACTCTCCAAAGACGTAATGGATAGAGTCACTTTTCACTTTGTGATAGGTATGAAAACCATGGAAGGTTTGGAAACACGCCCGATAGATGTTGTAACAAAGATACCTATACGACTCACTTGAAGTGAGATTTACATAAGAATCCTCAAGGATTGAAAATGGTCAATCATAAAAGCCCCATCACATATATTCAATCGAAAGTTATAATGCTCATTATATAAATTGAAATAGTCCGGTCATATGTGGTATAATCGACTTTAGTGAATATTTAATAAAAGATGGATATATAAATGATCATGTATGTCCATGTGTTTTTATTAAGATATCACAAAGTGATTTTTTTCCATCATTATCAGATATGTGGATGATTTGAATTTTGTAGGTACTCTCAAGAACTCACAAGAACTGCTACTTATCTAAAAGATGAATTTGAAATGAAAGATCTTGGAAAGACAAAATTCTATTTGGGAATACAAGTGAGCATTTAGCATCCGAAATTTTTGCTCATCAATACACATATGTCAAAAGATTTTCACTGCTTTCATATGGATAAAGCTCATCTTTTGACTACCCCGATGGTTGTTCGATCTTTAGAAGTTGATAAAGATCCATTTCAAAGATCTAGAAAGCGGGGAAGAAGTTCTTGACCTCAAGTTCCATGCCTAAGTACAATGGAAGAAGTTCTTGACCTCAAGTTCCATGCCTAAGTACAATGGAAGAAGTTCTTGACTCAAGCTCCATGCGTAAGTACAATAGAAAAGTTCTTAGACCTCAAGTTCCATGCCTAAGTCCCGTGGAAGAAGATCAAGGTTTCTCCATATTTCTCTTATTTTATCCTCTCTCGCTTGTTCTCTTTGCAAGATACATACAGCTTTTCTCCGACTAAGAGACATCGGGATGGGATCAAACACATATTTAGATACCTCCGTGGAAGTATAGATCTCAAGGTTATTTTATCCAAGAAATTCAAAGTCGCAATTGGTCGATATGCCGATGCGGATATTTATCGATCCACACAATGGAAGATCACAAACAAAGTTATGTATTTACATATCAGTACACAACCTATATCCTGAAATCCACAAAGCAAACCATGATAAACTACATCTTCAAATCACTCGAGATTCTCGCTATACACGAAGCAAGTAGAGAGTGTTTCGGTTGAGATCAATTATTCAAAGATATTCAAAAGTCATGTGGATTAACATCAATCAAAGACATTCATACAATTCTATATGAATATAACGATGTACGATTGCTCAACTTAGAGGAAGGTACATCAAGGAGATCGAACAAAGCTCATTTCACCTAAATTCTTCTTCACACACGAGCTACAAAAGAATGGTGATATTGATGCACACCAAATTCGATCATGTGATATTCCAAATTTAACTTATTCACAAAGTCACTACCAAATGCAACTTTGCAAAACTTCTAAAAGGATCTAATGTGTCGATCGAAAGACTTATGACAACATTTCATCAAGGAGTAATGAATCCTTTTGAGGGGAAGATCGTATTTTTTTTCTTAGTCACTTTTTATCCCAATGGGTTTTTCCCCGACAAGGTTTTAACGAGGCGCTAATAATTAAGATATTTATGTAAAAGATATGTACTTTTTTTTCTTCGTAAGTTTTTCCCACCGGGTTTTCTTAACAAGGTTTTTAATGAGACATAATCTTCTATCGTAGAAAATCGTGGGAAGTGTTATAATATGATTCCTCACGATTCCTCGATGGCTTCTCTCATACACCTCCCGATGGTTCTCTCATACGCTTCCCGATGGGCCATCTCTCATACCTCCTCACTGGCTTCTCTCATACACTTCCCGATTTCTTCTCCTCACACCTTCTTATTCTTCTCCTATATAATAGAATGAAAGTTGAAGGAATAATAATCTTCTCAAGAATTTCTCTTTTCTCTCTACTTATTCTAAATTTATGCGTGATTATAAGAATGATATTTCTATACTTTACTAGAGTTTTATAACAAAGCTCATATACCTCACACCAATTATGTTTTATTTTTTCAAAAGAACTTTTAAAAATTAATCTTACGATTTATTATACTTTTATCTTTGAATATGAATTAAAAGATTTATTTATTATAATTTTATTATTTTATCATAAGAAAACTAAATGAAAGATTATAGTGGATGCATCATCATATGTTCCTATAAATAATTATTTCCTACAACATTATTTTAAAAGAATCCTAATCGGCTAACTTCGTCTTCTTGATTTGGTATCCAGATAGTGTCTGTCATTCCTTCAACGCCATGGCAAAAAACTCCTTCAAGTCGGAGCACCCTCTTGGTTAACTCTCTTTCTCTTTTGATCTGATTATCGATGATCTGATCTGATCTGATCTGATCCTCGACTAGCCCTAAGATTGTCGTATGATAGTTTTTCTGTCTGATCTTTGACCTTCTTGTTTATTTTGATACCTAAAGTTGACCTAATTCATGACATAGGTTTCTTATAATCAAAGGTTTTTTTTTTTGTGTGTGTGTGTGAAATTAAGAATCAACTGTCTTCTCCTAATTTATCCTGATCATATCATACATATTAATTGGATATGTTTTCCCTTTTTAATTAATTTTAAAGACACGGTTTACATGATTTATTACTAATTTTAGCTTACTTTAAAGTAGATTATATATTACTTTGTTCTCATCTCACTGTGTAACTCAATTCATCTTTACTCCTTATAATCTATGGGCTGGACCTTTAGTTTTGTGACTTTTGTGTCTACCTAAAAGTTATATTGATATTTGTTCAAGATAGGTGGAATTTAGGCCTTACAAATGATAAGATTGTTAGTACAGTAACATTTATTACAAGTTTGTGTGAGGTTTTAGTTGATTGTGTTAGATCAATTGCTTGATATTCAAATTTGATCTTACCTCACAATAACAAGCAACATCTACTTCAGGGCTAGGATAGTTTCGTTACCTCCTCCAGTACTATGAGCTTATATACCAATGTTACTTGAAACATGTTGCGAATACGGGTACACGGTATGCTACATAGTTAAAACGCGATACATTAGTTATTATAGTTAGGAATTCTCTTATAATCTTAATTAATAGACCTAAGTTTTATAGAAGCTCAACAAGTTGATTGTTTTATAAATATTTTAGTACAAATGCAATGTTTGAGCATCCAATACAAAGTTATAATACTGTTATTTGTGCAATTATAGTTAAACAACAAAAGAAATTTTTTGGTACGATAAATTTTGAGTATTATTGGTACGTAGGAGTACCAGTTTGGGCAATACGCGGTTCGCTAAGTCTATGACAGTATCTGGTGACTGTTATATACATGTTTCTTTGAGTACTCAATTAGCTCGTATACATTTCTAATGCTACCTGATTAACTATGGCACTAGGTGCATTCACCTAAGGGTGTCCTAAAGTTTCTACCTGTCTAATTATCAAAGTATCTATTTCATAAATGCATATAGAACATAATGAGCTTCTCATTATTGACACATATAAAAGGGTTTAAAATTAGGAATCTAAACATTAATGAGGTTTTCACAGTTTTTCCAAAAAGAAAATTTGTTTCACCGTTTTTTTTATGGTCAGAGTAGGATAATGTGCTTACTATGTTGAAGTAAAAAGGTGCTTCTTTGTATCTCATTTATCCTCTCTTCCTCTTCTATTGTTAATAAATGAAGCTAACTTTTTATTTAGCCTGATATTTGACATTATAAAAAAGTTACAATAGCTATTAGATAATTCTAGCTTTAGTGTTTCTTTCTATCTCTTCTCACTTTCCTTCACTTGCACACATTGCAATTTTTTGACGAAGCTGAAATTCGGTATATTTGATATCCTACATTTGCGAAGGGACAACTTCTATTTTTTAGTAGCTCCTTCAAGGTCAAGATAAAACAGAAATTATATAGATAATGTCTTTGTTCTTTCATAAAATTGTTTAGCATTGTTTTCTAATTTTCCATATTTCTGTATTTTAATTCAATCTTCTAGAGAGGCGGCAGGCAGAAGCTGCTCGTATCAGGGAGAAGTACCCTGATAGAATACCGGTATAAAAAAAACTACATTCATCTCATTCAACTGCACCCGTTTCCATATGCTAATAATTGATGTTTATCTCATTTTCTTCTGCCATGTAGGTCATTGTTGAGAAGGCCGAAAAGACGGACATACCTGATATTGACAAGAAAAAGTTAGTTATCTTATGATCCTCTAAATGGTTTTGATGTTACTGTGATTCCTTAACTTGAAATTTTGATTACATTGGCCTAATTATTAAATTATAAAGTTAGATTGTTGCCCAACAGTGTATATCCTAACTTGTACGTATGGAAGCATTTTTTCATAGATGTATTTCAAGATAAGATGATATTAGCATGGATACACTAACTGATTCATGCTTTCCCATTTTCTTTGAGATGCTGACTGTAATGGTAAGAGTTTTTCATGGACATATTCTTACATTGGCCATCCCCATTCACAGCTGCACTATATGTCACTTATGTTTATTTTCAGAAATAATTTGGCAATTGTCTACACATTTTCTGCCTGCTGCTTTAGGTTGTGATGATATATAGTGTGCAATGAAGAATGCCGATGCATTTTAGACCCATTTTTTCATGTGAAGCTAGAGTTTGTCCAAAATTTGTCTTAAAATTTAAATTGCTCTAGACCTATCCACCAAAAAAAAAAAGTCTGATAGCTCTGATTGGTAATGCTAATGGGTGTAGAAGAGGTCTATTGAGAGAGAGAGGTGGGGATGATTGATTGTCAAGCAATATTATTATTATTGGACCGTACAAACTGTTTTAGTACAGAAAACGCTGAAATAGAAGCATCATTTTGAAGCCCTTAGCTGGGCGCATCTTTATACACACCACACACACACACACACACACACACACACACACACACACACACACATATATATATATATATATATATACACCCATATATAATTGTTAGCTCACTTGCAGTTATCTGATTCTAATAATAAACTGCAGATACCTGGTTCCTGCTGATTTGACTGTTGGACAGTTTGTCTATGTGGTTCGGAAGAGGATAAAGCTAAGTGCTGAGAAGGCAATATTTATATTTGTCAAGAATGTTCTGCCACCAACTGGTAAGAAGAATTGCAGCACCATGCTATGAGCTTCTTTTTTATCTCTAAAGTATTTATAGTATTTTATGTTTATTTGTGTACACAGCTGCCATGATGTCTGCTATCTATGAAGAAAACAAAGATGAGGATGGTTTCCTTTATATGACTTACAGTGGTGAGAACACATTTGGATGTGTCTGAGAGTTTCTTCAAAGCTGAAGCTGTGTAAATATGACTCGGGCAACGGTTAAATTATGTAAATTCTTATTAACGTCTATCTATAGTGGTGTCCCTCTCCAAGCTTGCTTTCTTTGCAACAATGCCCACATATTTAATTTGGAAGTAGCGTATGTTTTATTAAAATTTATTTTATGATATCTTATCTGGAAGCAAGGCTGCTATTACTTAACTTTTGGTCTATTGTTGTTATACATGGCTTTCCTCGAGTCATTCTGTGATGTGTCCGTAAAATATTGTTCTAGCAGTCCCTTGGCTACTCTTGTAATATTCTAGCAGTCAACTTGTACATGTTCTCTAGTCTGGAAAATTACATCCATCGGCATTAATGGCTTAAATATATGGGGAATATGGACATCCAGACAATTGCAATGATGTTCAAGCGGATAGTTCAGCCTATATAGCAATGCTATTGTATTTCTTCTAGATTGTTCGCTCTCATTTATTTATTTTTCCTATACAGGAAAGGATAGGCTATAAGTTTGACAGCAAAAAAAACTTGTGAAAGCTTATAATTAGATGACTGCCGAGTGAAGTAGAAATATCTTCACAATCAAGAATTTGTTCCTAAAGTAGCAGCAGTAAGTTTCTCCACAAATGGTCTTTTCTTGTAGTAGGTATGATCCCTAGCTAGAAGTTGACGTGATATCGACAACTAACTCAGCTGGAGGTGGGTTGGTGGTCTGTTGGAGTTATATCTTGGTTCCATTCAGGGATTTCAGCGGTGGTGGGGAAAAATTCAAGCAGGCTCGATAATTCATCAGTCATGTTGTTAATGTGCTCTTCTTCTTCTGCCTCTCTACTTTGTTTTTCTTCTGAAATAAATTAATAGAAAGCTAGCATGTCAGTGATTTTAGTTATCATAATCTCAAGACAAGATGTATATGATAATGCATAACTGAAGTCCGTGTGCTAATCATTCACTCAGGTGTACTCACATTTAGTATTGAAAGAAGATATCTGATGATGCAAGAACTCACCTGCTGAGGGTTTGATACAACTTAATTTACCACCCAGACCACCAGACTCCAGTAGGGTAGTTCTTTGGTCCAAGAACAGACCAGATTCATTCAGCTTCTGCTCTTTTGAAGCCAATAAAAGTTCTCTCCTTGAGTTTTCCATCAGAGAATGAAAACCTTGGCTCATACTTCCATCCGCTAACTCATCTCTTTTCGAGATTTCGCTCCATAAACATCCTTCGCTTGAGCTATCACCTAATATGTGCCCCTCTTCGTTTAAGCTTTCAATTAAAAAACCTTCTCTCCTTGTGCCTTCTTCCAACACACCTGCACTCAAATCTTCTCTGCTATCACCTAATATGCCAAACAAATCTTCTCTCTCTGTGCTTGTGTTTATGAAATCTTTTCTTCTTTTGTGAAATGAATTTTCTGTATTCAGCCTACTACCTGATGAATCGGCGGTCATAAAGCTCTGTGTCAATAGGCCTTCTTTTCTTGAGTTTTCATCTAATGAAATTCTTGTCTTTACGTTTTCACTGGACAAGTTTTCTTTCATCAAAATGTTATCCAATAAGTCTTGTTTTCAAACATTCACTAAGCAAGCTTTCTCTGGTTAAGTTTTGGCCCAAGAATTCTTCTTTCCTTGAGTTTTTAGAGACTCCTTTTGTTAGAGCTTCTTGCAACGAAGCATCTAATAACTCAAAACAGGTCATGCTTTTTGCAGTTTGCTGGCTAATATTCATATCAGAGGCGTGTTTTAAGGCTGCTGTAGGGGATGATTGGATTGAAGAGAGCTCTGATATCAAGGAAGAAGATGAACGTCGTGAGACTGGATTGTATAAGCTTCGAGAAATTGAGGGCCAAGTCATGTCCAAAGGACTCACTTGGAGAGAAGAAGAATTTGAAGATCCTGCCGTCGACGAATTTATTGTTAATGTGGGTATTGTAGATGTTTGGGTCATTGAATTCAATTTGAGAGGAGAAACTGAATACGCTTGGTTTGACAGATTCAGCTCGAGAGTAGAATGGGGTGATTCTCGAGTGGCAGAGAGAAAATGATCCAATGTAGAAGACAATAGTGGGGTTGACCGTGGGCGGGGTAACCTGTTACCCAACCTTCTAAAAGGCGTTAACTGACCAACACCGGAAGATAGAATCAAGGGACTGTGGAGACGTATGGAAGCACTAATCGAGGAGTTGGTGAGAGGATGAGTTGAATGGCAGATTGAACTCTGTTGTCCTAATGTTGATATGTGGTCTTTGTCTGGTGAAGAGAGCCAGTTCGGAGATGGCACAGCAGGGCCTGGAAGAAGGCCTTGCATTGATTGGTATGTGGGTCTTGACTGGTGCAGCGAGGAATAGTGACTCGGTGAAGCCTGGGGTTGTTGAAGAAAGGATTGTATTGGTTGGTATGTGGGACTTGTTTGGTTCTGTGATGAGAAATTGTATGGTGCCAAGGGTGGTTGTTGAAGTGGCCATAAAAGGGGGTTTGTAGGACTTGGTGAATGTGGTGATATGGAAGAGAATTGATGCAGTGAAGATAGTAGGTTAGTTTGAGGAATTTGGTTGTTATCAGAGATGGTGGTGAAATTATTGTTGGGGTCAGGGCAGGGGGAATCATTGTTCATGTCACTGATAGGGGATTGATCTTCCTCTATACTTTCTGGGTATATAGGTAACTTCTGTTTCTGGCATTTTTTCACTCTGGTGTTCCAGAAGTTCTTAATTTCATTGTCTGTTCTTCCTGGTAGCTAAATACATATAAATAAGATTCATATTATTATTGTGGGATGGAACAAAGATGCATAATATCCAAGTAAACAAGAAGCAATATACTAAATTGATAAATTAAGCTAATAATTAAAGACAGAAAAGCACCAAAACATCAAACAAAATTTATAAGGGGGAGAGATTAAAATCTCAGAGAAAATATATAAAAAAGGAAAATAACATGTATTTACGTGGATTTTTTAATTGTGATAAGTATTACTGAATAAAATTTTTTTGAGAGATTGTGTAATAAATAAGATCTTCTTATTCTTATCAAAATCACATGCTGTATCGATAAACTTTGCAATTATAATTTGACAATAGATGTCAGCACTCTGTAAAAAAAAATACAAAGATAAGGCCGCAAATCCATGAATTACCTTAGAGGCAATGCGGATCCATTTGTTGCCGTACTTGGAATGCATCCGGAGAATCAGATTTTGCTCCTCCTTTGAAAACGAATACTTCTTTAGATTTGGTCGCAAATGATTCAACCACCGGAGCCTGCAACTCTCGCCGGACCTTGCCAGACCCGTATGCTTCCCAATCGAAGTCCATTTCACAATTCCCTTCTCCTTGACGTACCTAAGCAATATCTCATCCTCCTCCTTCGCCCACGGCCCTTTCTCGCCGGCGCTCTGATCCAACAATTCTTCCGGCGATCCCCCACGTTTGTATTTCCAAATTTCTTGCGTCATACTTGTAAATAAATAGTGGGTCTTACATTATTAACGGTAAACCCCCAGCACAGCAGAACCCGGGTTTCAAGTTTTCTTACCTGCTTCTGAGAGGTGAAAAATAATAATTAATATTTTTTTTTGAAAAAAACTCTAAATATTTTTGATTTATTTCGCGTGTTGTTAAAATTGAGCTGTGGAATTTAAAAGTTGATTTGAATATGTGTTTGAGATAGAAGAGATATTGTTAGTTATAGTCGGGGATGAAATTAGAAGAGATATTCTAGAAGAATTGATTCATAAGAAGAGTTTGCAACCTAATTATAGCTTTCCTTTGATTAAGAAGTCAAATATAATAATAATTATTATTTTTTTCATCAAAATTCTACATTACGCTTTTCTTCCTCCATATAAATGTAAATGGGGATAACATTAGAAGCTTCTTTCTTTACAAAATAAATAAAAAGAAAAAAATAGGAACTTGGTATCATATCAAAAATGGAAATCAGAGGGATAGTTTAGTTGGGTTAGGAATAGGTAGTTGGGAAATAAATAAACAGGGACAAGTCAATAAGATGAATTAAATATTTGACTGACCCCAAGGAATTAGGACTCCCTACCAGTCTACCACTTACCTATTTTTGTATGTGTATATATATATATAGGTAATAGGTTGAGGGGAGGGGAGGGGAGGGGAGGGGAGGGAGAGTGAGAGGGGAGGGATCTCTAAAACTAAAACTAATATTAATAATATTATTGTTAACGCCAAATTTTGTCGGCGCGTCCAATCACAGAATTCACGCTATTAAAACCCCAGACAATAACAAATCACACGTAAATTTGACGACTTATGCACGGGGATAGCTCGGTGTGAGAGAATGAGTCTAATGCCGTTACAAGGTTTAACAATGGAGGATAAGTATTTAGTGCTCAAAAATAGGTATTACCTCATAATGATAACCTAGGCCTCATATTTATAGTGCTCACCACCTTAGAATCCTTTTCCCAGACGGATTAGGACTCCTAGTATATGGTAGTTACTATAACTTGGGTCCAACACAATCTCCTTAAAAGGTCAAAGTAGAGTCCAATCTCCTTACCACCTTGGAGTTACCTTATATCATCTGAATAGTACCCGGACTCTGCACGCAGGAGAGCCCATTGTGCGAGCCCAAACGGTCCTATAATCTAATCTGGCTTCGGCCAAAGAACTCAAAGACCACCCCTAACATCACAAGACCAGTTCATTTATGGTCCCGGAGGGCTCAAATCTCGACCAGAACACCTCCAACACCTTCACGGGCTTCCACGGCCCATCTGGCCTCCTCCAGATCCTTCCGGTATTGAATCTTGACCCAAAGGAGGGTTTCCAAGCAACTCCCCGAACATTGCCCCCAGCCTCTAATCATAACATATTTATGATTGGAGACTTGAAAAATCGAGACTTGAGCGGTGGTGTGACAGATAATGATGAATCGTCGTGAAGCCGTCATACCACTTCGATATTTGAAACGTTGCCGCCTTTTCACGCTGGGCCCATCTCAAGTATTTAATAGCCGCGCTTGGGGTTCCGTCCGCACTCCTTATAAACTCCCTTCCCCTCATTATCACTTTTACCGACTCCTTGCTTTCAAATTCTCCTAAGAAGCGATTTCCGTGTTTTGTCTCTTACCCAATCTGCACCATTTTCCTCATTTGTCTTTGAAATTTGAGTCTTATTTTTGCTTATTTCCTCTCCAAAACTTCTTATTTGCATCACCTTACCTCCAATTTCATATCCAAATGGTGATTCTAGCATCATTCCTACCATCGAGCCTATCATTGCCTCTGTCACCACCACGACTGTTAGAGGTCGAATTACCAAATGTCCTAATCGATCTACTTCCTGGCTCCTTTCTTTCTACTGGCCGTCTTTGAGGTTAGAGTTCTGAACGCCTACCACCCCTCGTAGGAGTTTTCTCACCTACACACCCCCTTCTACTCTCACCCTTCTCAAATCTCCGATGTCCGAACCCTCTTCAAAATACCCAAGAATACAGATTCGGGATCCTCGGCCGAGATGAGAAGATGTTACGAGGCCCGAGGGTGAATGGGTAGCCGTTCCCTGTATGTCTTTGAAATCTGGGGTTCGATTTCCTCTGCGCATGACTTCATTTCTTCCTTCCTCGGCCCGTGGGGATCGGGTTACTCGGTAGGTCTTAAAATCGTACATCCACCTAGTTTCCTTCATACCACCGTCGGAGATGGGAATCACTCCCGACCTCGACCTCTTCTTCGCCTCTTCACCATCGGCCATGTCTAAGGAGCAGGCCCTTGAAGAACTCAACAAGCGCCCCAATCGCTCTGTCATCTGCGATCAAGACCCCTTCCATGAATGAGGGATGACCACGAACAATGGTTCTTTGCAAAAGAACAGACCTTGAGCTTCTCCCCACAGGCCCATCCATGGATTCCCTACCCAAAATTTCAAAGTTCCCTGTGGTCGAACCGACGCCTTCAAGGTATTCTACAAACAATGGAACAGATCCAACTGGAGTTTGGGGCTTCTGATGGACGAAGCCTGGCTTTATAAACACGGTTGTACGTGCCCCTTTTACTGATTTTGTTTCTTATTGTTACTTTTTATGCTTCGTCCCTTAATCTGTCTATCTCTGTGCAGTGACAATCTTCAAACCTGAGGGTGTTGACGACCTCTTCATTCATGCCACCGTCACCCCCGGGTTCATCCGACCCCGTAATGACGACTCTCCCCCGGAGAGACACAATTCCAATCACCGAGTTGTCACTTTGGGGTCCACTTCAGGCCCGAGCCCCACCACACAAAAAAAGGCGGCCGAGGATGGCCGACGCGGAGAAAGGCGGCTTCTTGAAAAAGTCTAAGCCCTTCAAACCGACCATCAAAGCGCCTCCAGGTTGCTCCACCTTCTTCCTGCCGAAGCCGACTTTCTCCGCCGCCCCTCCGTAGGCCGAGAAGCGGTGAGGATCGGAGGACACCAAGAGGTTCCTCTCGAACCCCGATCAAAAGACCTCGGTTGTCGGAAGGTTCCGTCGGTGACGGGAGAGATGATGGTTCCGATGCAGACCGTTCCACCACTCCTTCTTCCTGGTCTCGGCTCTTCCGGGGATCGCCGACTACTGTTGGCCCAAGAGCCCGTCGAAGTTTTCCCTTTTACCCTTTTCGATCACTTGAACTACTCCAGTGACGACAATCGGTTCAAAGGATACTCTTCCGATCGATTCTTGGTAGCTATGTTGGGGCTCGAGACCGAGGTAATTCCCTTGTCACTCGATTCTTCTATTAACTTTGACCTTTACTTCTTGTCTTGATGTATGTGTTCACTGCAGCTAACGCTATATCTACTTGAAAGCCATCCTCCCTCGCCTGATCCACCAAAAAAGTTCAATTTGGGGGACGGAGGTGGGCTGCTGGAGGTCAAGTTCGGTCTGCAATCGACCTGAAGAAGGAATGGGATTCTCATCTTTGAGACCCGAGGCAGCCGGCGGCGAGCGGAGGGCCGGTCGAAGAGTTGGAGCATGAAACGCATCTTTCTTCTGGCGAGAGAGGGTCGTCTGCTCCAAGATGTCAAGGATCGGAGAACGCTTATCGACAAGATTACACACAAGTTCTCCGGGATGCACGACAAGATGATGTTCTTGATCAAGGAGAACAACACCTTGACTGCTACCGTCAACGCCTTTCCCGAAAAGATAATCGAAGCCAGACAGCAAGCCATCGCCGAATACGAGGAATCTGAAGCCTTGAACGATAAGGTCATAGCCCAATTTGGTGAAGGGTATGAGACTCATCGGGAAAAGGCTAAAGCAAAGTTGATGGCTGCTGGGCTTGATGTCTCCATCCTTGACTCTTCGGATGACGAGTCTGACGCTGAAGATGACCCCCCTGCCGAGTAGATATGTAGGATTTGTAATAAAGAAAATTTTCCTTTTCTTTTTTTTTTTTTTTTTTTTTGTACTTGCTTGCAATCGTAAATGGCGGCCAGGGTTTGTAAAGTAAAAATTTTCTAAGTATAAATAAGATATACTCTTTGCCCATGAATGTTTATTGTCAGTTTCACTTATGACTAATCTCGATCAATTGTGTCCACTTTGACCTTTCCGATCGGATCGTCCTTAGAGTTTATCGATTGTAGAGGTCGTGATTATACGAGACTTATCTCGATCGATGGTGTCTTCTCGAACCTCTTGATGGGATAGTGCCTTAGATCATGTACTTTGAGCATATTAAACTCCCGGTCATTATGCTTTCGGGACTTATCTCGATCGATGGAGTTTTTCCGAGGCTCTTGATCGGATAGTGCGGCAAGCATATACTGCTCAAGTAATAACGAAATATATGAATATAGATGAAGTTAAACATTGACAGAAATAGGAACTTTCATTTATATCATTTGAGTTGAAACGATTACATGGATAAAAACAAGAACGACATAACTATCACTGGTAAAATTTTCTAAGTCTTCCAGCGTGCCATGTATTCTTTACCTCCGAACCGTCCATTGCTCTAAGTCGGTGGGTTCACGGCTTTCTAAGACTCCTACCACCTCATAAGGCCCCTCCCAACAGGCATTAGCTTGCAGTGTTACAGGGGTTGATGCTCTCGACTCCGGAGGACCAAATCTCTATTGCAAACCTCCTTATCTTCACCTTCCGATTATAGTGTCGGGTCGTTCATTCCGTTGATAGATCGCCAACCTCATCATTCTTTGAATCCAGAACTTCATCTAACAAATCTAAATTAGTTCTCAAACCCTCATCATTATATAGCTCTTTATCTTTGGTTGACTCGAAGAGTTGGAGATCCGATCTCAACCGGAATGAGTGCATCGGTCCGTATGCCAACTGAAATGGGGAGTCTCCAGGTTGTAGTTCTTGGGGTAGTTCGATCGCCCACAAAACAGATAAGCAGTTCTTGAACCCAAACCCTTTAATTCATCCAATCTGCGTTTAATCCCATTGAGTAGGGTTCGATTAGTCACTTCCACTTGGCCGTTTGAGTGAGGGTGGGCAATCGAAGTCTTGCGATCTTTGATCCCTAATTCTTTCAAAAGCCTTCAAACTTAGACCCCTGCAAATATGCGCCGCCATTGTCTGGAGACCATCGCCTCGGGATACCGAACCCATAGAGACTACCCTTCTTTAAAAACTTCAAACACTCACATTCGGTGATCTTTTTGCGCGGTGGTTTGGCTTGACCCACTTTGTCATATGTAGTGATAACCACGATCACAAAGCTAACTTGTCCCTTAGCTTTTGGCGAGAGGCCCCAGAATGTCGATTCCCAGGGCGACAAAAGGGATCGGGGACAAGATGGAATATAGTTCTTGAGGGGTTGGTGCGGGATATTCTTTGTTCAAATTAAGACTTGGGACACCTCTAACGAATTCCTTTGCTTGATGTAGATAGTTGGCGATAATACCCCCTTTCAAAATCTTATCTCCATGATGACTTTGCTCCATGTGATCTCCACAGATCCTCCTGCACTCCCCAGTGTGTAGTACGCCTCTGAATGTAAGACCCCAAAATTGTTTTTAATAAAAAGGAATTTCCTTTATTTATTATTTTGAAATAGTAAGGGTGGATTTGATTAATGTGGTTAGTTATGGGTAAAATCTTAAATATTTTAAATAAGCAAGTGGTTATAAAATATTCATTGTTGTCGGGAATATTCGTTTTGGTGGTGGAATATTAAATCTTTGTCGAGAAATATTAAATGCGACCAGCCTTGACCATGTGTGTGAGCCCCATAATGGAAAGCGATTGGAGGAAAGAAAACGACAAAAATAAGTTGTTTAAAAATAACGGCGTAGTTATTCTGAGTTTACTGTTGTTGGAATACCCGGTGGTTAAAACACGATGTCTGGCGTTATTACACGATGGCACTACGGTATTGCACCAATTATTGATTCTTACGTAAGAAGGCACTTACTCAATAATGGTTACGATAATTCTTTATTCGATATTTTATTTTATTGATTCAATAATTCTTTGCGTTGATATTTTATATTCTTTGTTGTTTGATAATTGTCATTACACGCATTTTTTTTCATTATCGAACAATAATTCATATTATCTGAATAATATTATTAGATAACATTATTGGCAATGTCTAGAAAGTTCGCATCTAAGGAGAGGTTTGGTCACCTAATTGCATGGCAGTAGATGAGAGAAATTCTTATTGGAAAGCCCTCTTTCTTGGGAACCTGCACGGTTGTCGATATTGTGATTACATAATATTATTTGTGAATAATTAATTATTGATTCATATGATAAGGAAAATATTGATTTTATGTGGATATAGATGGAGAAATTTTTAATGTGACAATTGTTGAAAATTAAAATTTTATCTTTTTCGATAAAATAATTCATTTAAATATATATAATATTATATTTTAATAATATAATAATGGTGATATTTTTACAACGAATGTGGGATATGTGAGTATCTGAGGAGGAAGAGTTTTTTGTTGCAATAAATGTTTAAAACATGTTAAACATGTGGTGGACCCCATTTATTGATTGAAATTTGATTATAACACAGTAAAATCACCCGTTTGTGGATTTCGGTCAATTTACATTTGGAATTTGGAAAAACTTTCTTACGCAAAGTTGTAGAGAATTGAATTTCCTATAAAAACACGCGAGATTCAATTTTCTGGCAAAAGGGCTATTTATTATGAATTATTGAAGTTCAAGCTCAAATAATTGATTTTTGGAAGTTTAAAATATTTAAAATAAGAAAAACGTTTTTTGGGTCTAACATGTGATTTGAATGGGTTGAATTCTAGATTTTCAGATTCAAGAATGGCGTGAGAATTTTGATATATATATATATATATATATATATATATATTATTATATTAAATTTTTTTTTTGGTGTTACAAGCGATTTCCTATAAATAGGTCTTGGGGTTAGAATTGAAAATCACACCGAAACTGAAGTTTTCTCTCTATATTATCGAGCGTATTCTTGTGAGTATTTTGAGTATACTTTGAGTATTCTTTATCTGGTCTGAAGTTCAAGTCATACTTTATATCAAGGTGTTTAACTAAAAGACTGCTTTTTCGAGGTAAGGGATGTTATTTTCTTCTCAAATGATATTATTTCTTCAATATCATTATCTTTGAAATATTAGTTGGAACTTTTTATCAAATTTGGAACTTTTTTCATGTTGGAGTTCTTATTCATGAGTTCTTATTCATGAGTTCTTATTCACGATTCTTATTCATGAAAGTCTTATTCACGAAAGCGTGAAGATGTTTTTTTTGTGAAATTTCTATCTTTTGGTGTCCAGATTCTTTGTTCGACGTATCTGACTTTTTCACGAATACGACACTATTCACCGAAAAATGAAATTTCTTCTTTTTGTCCAAAATATCTATTCTGGATACTAGCTTTGATTGTATCCATGTTTTGATCATTCTTGAATTTTACACCACTATGATTATTTTTGAGGTATTTTTGGACGTGGATAAAACAAAGTACGAATCCTTAATCCTTAATCCTTGTCATTTTGTTTCACTGGATTCGTTTTTTTAAAAATATTTTTCATCATCCTCAGTCTTAAATGATGATATTATTGAATATCTTTGGCCTGTAGTGCAAAGATGAATGATTTATGATGAATATCTTTGGCGATGGTGCAAAGATGAATGATTTCGATGAATATCTTTGGCGCGTAGTCACAAGATGAGCAGTGTTTAGATGAACATGACCAATTGGTGAATGTCCTTGGCTCAGTAGTGCAAGGATGAATATTTGATCCCGATATAAATTGATTGATGTTACGAGGGATAAAAATAGGCGATGAACTTTAAAATTCATACATAGAAGATAGTAGTTTGCATTCTCTACTTAACTCTTCTAATGAATTATTATTTCCACTGCGAATATTGATTTAAAACTTGTTGTCTATTGTATTCTATTATATTTTTCCCTATTGAAGACTAACGATAATTTTGTTGTATATTATCTTAGTCATAATATTCTTTACTGGGCTAGTCGAGCTCACCCTTTTCCTTTTTGTTCCATTTTTCTTCTCAGGAGGCGAGAATGTAGCGAGTACTAGTCGGGGTATGGAATAAAGATTCTAGAAAGAGTTGTTTAGTAGTCCTCACCATTTTTGTAAAATAATGTATAAATAATCGTGATGAGGATTTATTTGGGTATGTATATTGTCTAGAAGACAATAATTGTTTTTAAACTCACAAGATATATGTTGTCGTATTTTGCCACGACAAATGTATTAATAAAGTTGTAGTTATCTACATCTTATGTATTTGGCGACTCGAATGGGTTGGATGGAATGGACCTATTTTGGGGCGTCACCTTTGAAAGGAGTCAAACATTTGAGCGTTGGAGAGCTAAAGGCCCTTTGGTATAGATCTCCATCTATGAGGTGAAGTTCGAACTTGATTGTTTGACTTACTGCAGCTAGGATGCGGATGCGAAGGAGATTCCCATCGGCCAAATATAAAATGTAAGGTGAGAAAAGAATTGGCCGGTCCAAAGCCAAGATTTACATCTTGAGACACTTTGGGATTTTCGAAACCTCCAAGTACACTCGATCCATTGAAAGAGCTTGCTTGATTTGTTGCGGCCTTGCGAAGGCATCTGCTATCGTATTCTCTTCGACCAGGTCCACCCTCGACAACTCGTATGAAGTGAAGTCGATAAAACTTATCCTTTACCTTAGCCAAATATTTGGTCATCCTTGTCCCCAGAAGCTTCAGATTACTGCTTGATAAGCGCTTGACCACCGGTTGTGAATCATTGTAGATGATCAACCTTCGTACCTCTGAGGCTTGGCCAATCGTATCCTCGCTTAAGAGGGCCTCGTACTTCGCTTCATTATTTGTGGCCTTGAAACCAAACCGAATAGCTTCTTTGCACCTGAACCCCTCGGGACTTGTTAGGATGACCCTGCCTCCATCGACATCCATAGTTGACGATCCATCCACGTATAGAGTCCATGAGGTGCGGATTAGTTGTGTTTCGGCTACTATATTCACCTCCGGTTCGGTGAAAGAACACTCAACCACGAAGTCGCTTAACGTCGCCCTTTGATTGCTTGGTTCGGGGCGATACTCTATAACAAATTGTGTCAATTCCATTGCCCAGCGGCTAACCGACCGACGACACTTGAGGCTTGTGCAAGATCTTCTTCAAAGGTTGGTGCTGTAGACCCTTATCAACCGAACCACGAAATAGTGTCTGAGTTTCTGCTTTAGCAATTATGAGTATGCGTAAACAAATTTTTCCGTGTTCGGTTATCTTGTTTACTGCGTCTTGGAGAACATGGCTAACATAATACAATCGAGAATTGCTTATCTCCTCATCCACTTACCGATTATCGCCCTCATCGCCATCGCAGACTCGCATGACCCAAGTATAAGTATAAAGGTTACGAGGGATCGGTTTCATTAACAATGGTGCCGAACCCAAATATCTCTTGATCTCTTGAAGCAGCGTCTTGGCGTTCTCAAGTCCACTGAAACTCTTGTCATTTTTCGAGCTTTGAGAGTGTCGAAAAAGGGTAGACATCTTTCAAACGACTTGACATGAATCTCCGAAGGCGATAATTGGCCACATCCTCTGGACATCTTTATATGTCTTTGGAGATTTTATGTCTAAGATCATTGAGATTTTTCTAGATTGGCCTCGATTCCCGCTTTCTTGACCGGATATCCTAGGAATTTTCACGAACCCAATCCGAAGGTGCATTTGGTCGGGTTTAGTCTCGAGCTTATGTTGTCTCACCGTTTCGAAGCAGTCTTCTAAGTCCTCGAGATGATCCCGGACTGACATGCTCTTGACGATCATGTCGTCCACATACACTTCCATACTTCGCCAATTTAACTTTTTTGAATCTGAATTTCATCATTCGTTGGTAGGTTGCTCCTGCGTTTAGTAGTCCGGTCATCTTCCGATATGCATATATGGCAGATGAGTGATGAAGCTAGTCTTGGGTATCCTCCAGGTGCATCGATATTTGGTGATATCCAGAAAGCGTCCATGAAACTTCGGCATTCCATACCCCAAGTGGCATCAATTAGGCGATACTATGTTGGGTAAGGGTAGAAGTCTTTTAGGGGAGCCTTGTTCAGTGCAGTGTAGTCAATGCACATCCTCCACTTCCCATTTTGTACGTACCAATACCACATTAAATCGACCATTCGGGATAGTCAATTTCAAAGATGAACCACACTTTTCTAACAACTTAGTAACCTCTTCGTCTATAATCTTACGTCTTTAGGGGCAAAGATCCTTCTTTTACCGTATCACCGGCTTCCTCTTTGGGTCGGTATGAAGTCTATGTAATGCGATTGATTCACTTATTTCAAGGCATGTCGCTGGGTTCCCGGCGAAGATGTTCGGTACACCCAAGTAATTCCACCAGACCGTCATTCGCGGTTGTTCGGATAATCCTTGCCCGATCTTGACCAGGTTTATGCGGATTTCCGGTACCAACTCAACATCCTCTGTTTCTTCTGCTTGGTAGAGCCATGGGTTCGATGTTGCCTTAGTGAGCGGCTCTATCTCAATGGTCATCGTCTGCATTTACGCATCTTGACCCCGACTCTGAAGAAATCAATGTATTCATAACATCTTGAGGCGATGTCGAGATCTCCGTTTACCTCCCTATCCCGTTCGGTGTCGAAACTTGATTTTGAAGTGGGGTATAGGCGTTATTGCTCATTGCGTCTTGCTTAAGGTAGGCCTTCCCAAAATGGCGTTATGGCGATCCACTTGTCGATAAAAATTTTTACCATGATTTACATGCATGCAACGTGGGGCCATCTACCGAACTTGATTTAGTAACGTTATTGTGCTGTCACATGAACCGAGGTCGCCAGGTGAAAGTTTATAATCTGCCCTCTCCTCCTAATTCCATCTTCTTTCCTCCCAGATTCATCCGTTGGTATGCGTGTGTGTAGAGTATATCAACCGAAGACCCGTTGTCGATCATCATCCTCTCTTCATGTCCACCGGCCCGACTCCGAGTCGTTATTACAAAGGTGCCCGTCATGCGATTCGATCCGTTACAGTAGGGTAGTGGTAAATGCGAGAAGGAGATGGTCGTGCTGAATATGGCTTTATCCTTTCTGGGCGAGACCCGACCAATGATAATAATGCGGCGAGATGCCCATTCCTTTTCACCGCCGTCCACACTCCCTACGGACCGCCGATATCACATCAATAACTCCTCGGGCTTGTGGGTTCGGTTGCTGGTTTTGTGCTTGTCGAAGCGAGCTCATTGTTGTCTCTCCCCAGGGCTTCCGACCGCCTGCGCCAACTACGTCTTGTACCAACTTCCCGCTTACGGACATTCTTTTCTATTAAATCTTTGAAGTTGGTGTAATTTTACGTAGTGTGACCCCGACTGCGGTGATACGCATGATACTTGTTCAACCCCTCTTCCACGGCTTCGGATCGTTTGACATGGTTCGAAAAAGGGCTTGCTTCGCATCTCTTCCATATCTTGGCCGATATGTATTGAGTGTGGTGTACACCTTGTTGGCCCCTTTATTTGGGAAGGGTGGCCTTCCACCGCCCCCCCCGTTGTAGTTTTCTTGTAGCTATCCGACCTCCCCTGATTGTCAGACTTCTGATAGCTCTGTTTGTCCAGATCTCGGTACTTCTCGTGGGATTGTGGTTTGAAATTCCCCATCGCTTCCTCGATCGCTATGTGATCTTGGCCCTATGGAAGGCCTCTGTCAGGTCGGCCAGGGGGTTGATCACCGAGTCCTTCATCGACTTCTTTGATTTTCGATGTCGAGCCCGGTTGTGAAGAATCCCAAAGCTTATGGGGAATTCGGCTCCACCACCGACCCCACGACCTCAAAATCTCTTAACATCTTGCCCAGGCTCTCATCGATCTTTGCACGACTGCGTGAGGGATGTTGTGATCTTCCCCGCTCTTATTACTCCCGAACCGTGCATGAAATTTTTCCGAAGGTCTTTCCATGAAGTTATCGATCCGACGCCAAGGTTCCCATCCATTCCGGTAACTTTTCTTGGTAATGAAAAACATGTAGCACTTTTGCATCGGAGTGACCATAATACGTCATCAACTGTCATACCCATCGAGAATAGTCGTAAGGGTCCCCAAATTCATTCATAAGTCTCCATCGGGGCATCTTCCTTTTGGGTCCGCTATCTCCGATTAATTTTCAAAGAAGAAGGCGACCACTATATAGGTTGAGGCGCTCCGATCGAACTCTTGACCAACAACAACTTTTCTCGATTCAAAGAACCCTTGACGAGGGTGGATTCTCCTCCGTGAGGGGACGAATAAATCTGCCCTCCTTCACGTTCGAGAATCTCGTCTTTCTCCTCTGCGCGAGCCAGGCCGGGTGCTCGGACGTCGTCCTGGCGGCGGCCGGCTTCTCTCCGGCTTGACCATCTCTCGAACGACTTGATACCTCTTCTCTCTCTTTGATCCCTTCCTTCGGGTGGCCAAAGGGCCAATTTATGGTGCTGCGCCTCTTAGAGGGCGCCTCTTCCTCTCACGAACACGTTAGCCATCTGCGATCCAATTCTTCCTGGCCCGAAGGCGTAGGGTCATTATGGCATCTTTATTTTCTTTGCGTCTTTTTCGTAGGATGAATTTTCTCGATCTCACTACCACAGCTACGACTCTTTTCCCGCACTCCGGTATTTCATGAATTGGCTTCACCCATCCGACCGCCCGGCACAGTTGCGGGTATCTTTGGCTTTCATGGAAGAGTCTTCGTCGGGAGCCAATGGCTCCATCGATAAATCTGGGTTACGGAGCTGGTCAGTATTTCACCGACCCTCTCACTTCAGGTGATGCGGTGTGTTTAACCTTTTCACGGTCGGAACTCGCATACTCCACACTTCGCCATAGTTTCTTTGAAAAAAGGGTTCGATTGTGATTGTTATTTAAGCCGCCCTCCTTCTAGCGCTTAATGTTAGCATGAGTTTATTGGCGGCGTCGATCCAATCACGAATCCACGCGTTAGAACACCGCGACGATGTGAATCACACAAAAGCTTGACTTATACTTGCACGGGATAACTTCCGGTGTGAGAATGAAATCTGTTGCTTCTGAGGTTTAACAATGGAGGATAAGTATTTAGTCTTTCAAAAATAGGTATTACCTCATAATGATAACTAGGCCTCATATTTATAGTACTTCACCACCTTAGAATCCTTCTCCCACGGATTAAGACTCTAGTATATGGTAGTTACCATAACTTGGGTCCAACACAATCTCCTTAAAAGGTCTGCAGTAGAGTCCAATCTCCTTACCACCTTTGGAGTTACCTTATATCTTATCTGAATAGTGCCGGACTCTGCAGAGAGAGAGCTTCTGTCGAGCCCAAACGGTCCTATAATCTAATCTGGGCTTACCCAAAGAACTCAAAAGACCCGATTCCCCGAACATCACAAGACCGAGGTTCATTATGGTCCTGGAGAAATCAAATGCCAACCGAACACCTCCAACACCTTCATGGGCTTCGGCCCATCGGTCTCTCCAGTCCTTCTGGTATTGAATCTTCGGCCCAAAGGAGGGTCGGTAAAACGCTCCCGAACAATTATTATTATGGCTTTCCTAACGAATTTGTTGTTCAACTGGTTTTCTGAGAAATCGGGTGGTGGTTCAAGGCGATTGGTGTGCGATGCGCGATAGAAAGGGAGTGAAATCGAAGAAGAGCAAGCGAAAGATGATGATTTCATTTACGCGATCCGGAAAAAGCTTTGGAGATGTTTCGGCTGTGTGATACTGATCGATCATCTCATCTCATCTCATCTCATCTATTTGTATTTCTACTTGTTATGTTTGTTTGATACACGGATGGATCTCTTGTAGTAATATTTGCTTGCCAGTAGCCTAGTAGCAGTAGCCGTAGGGATTCATTCTTTTTTAAAGATTATTCAATAAACAAAAAGATTTGCTTGCTAGTAGGGATTCATTGACATTTGCGGCAACTGAAAACATAAGCGCACGCATTACATTACATGTCATAAACCTACCATCCCCATTTATTTTTCATCTGATGGGGAGGGGAGGGGAGGGGAGGGGAGGGGAATACATGTTAATATTTCATATCTTTTCATACAATACAAATTAATTAACAATATTTGATTGTAATTACTACAATAGTTAATACTTAATGTAAACTACTTGATAAGTATGACCATGTACAAAATTGGAATTTAAAGATTTTATAAATTAATTTAAATCAAACTTGAATACAACACTTATTACGGGAGTAGGGGAAGAGTGTTGTTCCTCCTTCCTCCTATATAAAAATGAAAATACATCTAAATAATTTAGGGAACCTCTTTTCCATTTAGGGATTATGACATGACAACATAAGCTAATGCAAGAATACAGAGCTACTAAATCATCAAATATATAATTAATTAATTACTCAAAGGCATCAAACCACTGCAAGTGAAGTAGTAGCAATTATCATCCGCCTGTAATTATTGTACAAGTAACAACCACGTGTGAATAATCATTTGTATTTAGAACCTGCAGAAACTAGATTTATAATTTTGATAATAAATCACCTCCGCCTCCTCCTGCATACACATTTTAGCTTTCATATGATTCGGTCACCAATCCTCAACTGGGAAAAAGAAAAAGAAAAAGAAAAAGAAGAAATCACTAAAAAGAAACCCTCGAGCCCATCTTACCCCTGAACTAACCTTGGAGTCCATCTACTTCTGAGCTAATCTAACAGACCAAAATCCTCTTTTCACAAGTATAAAACCCGGTAGGCAAGGACTTGTACCAGGTAGACGTCTCAAGGGAAACAAGTACTCAAGTTCTTCCATGACATTCTAGTTTTAGGCATCCATTCAATAGAGTCTCCCCACCCACGATAGCCAATCAAATTGCTACTACATGGTTTGTCCCTACTTATGTGAAAATTGTCCACAGCCCTAGAGTTGCAAAGCCAAGTCCGGCTGCTGAGAATCAACCAGAACTCCTGTAGACTGCCTCACAGGAGACCCTGACGACTGATAACCAATATTTAAATCCGGAGGGAGAGATTCTTGTTTTTGCCTAGGCTGTGTTTGTGGGCTAAGACCACGCCAAGGAGACTGCACTTGGAACCGAGACAAATCAGGTGTTACTGATTGAGGGAAGACCATAGGCTGGTTTGGAAACTGAGCTTCAATACTCATTCTGGCAGCTTGTGGCACAAAAGCATGAAGTGGAAACTTGTTTTTGTCGGGCTGAAATTGGGTCCCAGTAGCTGGAAATTCACCCCAAAACCGTGATACTTGCGGCTGATGGTCAAGCGTTGCACTATATAATGAATCGGCAGACAACTGACTATTGTGAGAAATTGTGTTTTCTACTGTTGGTCTAAATGCACCAGCTCCTATGGACATCCATGCACGAGCAGCTGCTGCAGCAGCATTGCTTGAATCTTCTTTTCTCAAGGATGGACTCAGTGGAACTAAAGGCCGGACATCAGTTGGAGAATGGTTTAAGGAACTATGTTGATGCTGAGCCTTTTCAGATAACATTCTCATCAACTGAACTGGATCACTTAGTCCCTGCTCCTGTCCATGGGGAAAGTAAATTGCTGTTCCGCCCCTTTGTTTAGGACTATTAGAGGATGATGATGCAATTCTACTACTATCCAAACCACTGCTCACAACATGTCCATTTGGTAGGTTTCCACCAGCAACTCCATTAACATTCAGTGGCTTAGAAGTTGCAGACTGCATAATGTGCCTGTTCAATGGAACTGTCTCAACTGACCTAGAAGCTGACATTTCAGAAGCTTTGGATAACTGCCTATCTGCAGCAACATCAACTGACCTGTGATTGGCCGAGGGTGTACGATTCAATTCAACTTGCCCCGAAACCTTTTTCTCAGGCTCAACAAAATTCCTGGACTGAGAGTTCTGCTGATGATATGTGGCACTATGATCAGAATGTCTGGTTCTAGGCGAACAAAAGAAAGGCGGTTTTCCATCTAAACTATTCACCCTAACAGGCTCCTCCTTGACAGAAAGTTGGATACTCGTACGAGAAGTGATAGTGGGTCTGGTTTCACTAGGACCAGACAACGGTATCTCTTCTGAAGTAGACCCAGTGGCATGGTGCTCTTTACCAGAAATCAGGGTTTTCAAAGCTTTCCCTTCCTTCCTCACATCAGCAGTATAATGAAACCTTGTAGCAACAGTAGCTTCTTTCAGGGTGCAATTTTCAAGCATCAACACTGGTGTAGGAAGAGGCTCATATTCACCAACCCAACCCCTACCAAATTTGAACCCTGCAGGCACAGCCTGCTCAATCCTATGGGATGCAACTTTCCAAGCAACAGACCCAAGGGTTGCAGCAAACCGAGCCAGGCTCCAAGCATAAGAATGATCAGCATGAAGTCCAACCTGTTTCAGAAAAATTACATTTCATGAGCCAGAGAACCCAATTGTTCAACAGACCACGATTATTTTTATTGTTACATACAGGAACCAGGTGCTTGCTTTCACCCTCAAAAGTTGTAAACATCGACTCTGATGTGGTAACCAATGGGTTGGATATGGTGTAGGTTGCTCGACGGTTCTCATCATGCACGGACGCCTTCCTTCCAGGTCTAGATAAGAGACACTTCCCTGCCACATTAAAGCAAGACAAGAACAAGAAGTGAGCAACAATTATGCGTATTATGATATGCTTGCGGCAAGATGTTAGAAAGGTGCATAAACAAAGATCCCCTCCCTCTTATTTTACGAAGGAATGAACTATGAAATTAAAATATTAAACATGATAGCTTGAAATATATAAATAAAACCAAGTAGAACGTTTTTCTGAAGCTTTTTGAATACAAAATGGCATAATATTGAAACCTACTTCACATTAATAATTTATCATGCATCTAACATTTCAACTAATTACCTGGTAGTAATTCTTCTCCCTTGTCTATAATATTGTCAATCAATGACGTATTTCCATCTATGGGCTTATCAACGCCGCTAGGCCTCTCACATCCACCAGCTTGGGCTGAAGTAGAACCAATCTGAACATCTTCTGCCATAGCAAGAGTAGCACCCGAGGAGAAATCAGAGCCAACGGATTCGGGCAATGTACGGCTTATTGTTTTCTTTATTTGCTTCCTAGCAAAAGAGTTGGATGTTGTCTTCTCTTCAATCTTGAGTTCTTTCTCAGATCGTTCAAACTCGATTCTTAACCTTTGAAATTTCCTTCTTGCCAGCTCTTGAATAGAGAGTGCCTTCCAAACATATTCGTTCATATAATTCAACACCCCAAATAAAATGGACAAACCAAAATGAACCAGAGAAATTAAGTATGCACTTACCTGCTTATAGTATATGGTATCTGGGGCATTGTACTGCATCGCATTTGCGCAAATCAGAAACACATCATTCTGCATTCAAAGGGGAAAAAATGGAAGTTATAGGCACACAAATCTCATTTAGAGCGGTGACGCTAGCATAGTTGACAATGATGTTGTGTATGTAGAAGTTCTCTACATGCAAGTGGAAATGTGGTTCACAAAGGTCCATTGAAAAATTTGAAAGGAACTGAAATAAAGCCATCAGTCTGCCGTTTGCATCGTCTTCTTTAGGACAATTATGAAATGCCTATAAAAACAGAAACTTCCCTAAGTCGAGGCATGAATATCATCCTTCTATCCAGCATCCAGATTGATAAATTAAATTAAGTTCGTCGATAATGCAAGCATCTCCATATAATATGCTTGATTTTGGATTTATATCAAATAGTAAATGACAATTTTATAATGTAAATTCTGAGATATGGGCCACTCCACAATTTTGAGTTTCTTGAGCCCCCTCATAAAAGCCAAAAACAATTTGATAAAAGTTCTTTTTAAATTTTTTTTAAAAGAAGTCTTAATAGTGATACCACCATCATTATCTCCAAAATAATGCTTAATCCATATTTTCTGCTCTAGAGAAGAAATTGTCAAGCCTAAATGCCGATTAAGATTCGGAATCTTCAAGATTAAAATGCAAGTCACTCCGACTACCAGATTTCATTTCATTTTTAAATGTCTTCAACCCCGTGTATATGCAACGACAAAGTCTTGTCCCAACCTGCACTACAACAAAAATGATGTATGAAGTATTTCCCCTTGGGATGAAAGTGGATGGGGCAGGCTTTGTTGGTTGGAAAGGAATACATTTTTGTACCATTTTTGGCTCACTATCTTAAGGGCTTCCTCCTATAGCATCTCCCGAAATTAATCTAAATAACTTCCAAGATAAGAACCGAGTCTATTCTTGAAAGAAGCATATTAATGATTAGAAATTTACTTCTGTTAATGCACACACATTATCAAACTAACAAAATGAATGTTAGCATCTTATATAGCAGAATGAGAGAGAGAGAGAGAGAGAGAGAGAGAGAGAGAGAGAGAGTTTTATACTCAACAGAGGCCACAGGAAAACAACAATTACACCCAGTAACTACTCAAATCACATTTCCATTTATATATTTTCAGAGGGGCTGACAAATGACCATTTCAAACTATTAATTCCACTGGTTTGACCAGAAGGCTATTCCGTCTCGAGGGAGAATGCATGGCATGCCCGTGTGATAAAAGATAAAACAATCAACCTATTCGGTTATTTGTGGAATAGAAATCTATATTAATTACACAAAATCAAAGCTAATTGATTTTATCTAAAAATTGAAAATTGCACTCGTAATGGTGATATTACAGCACCTATCATGACCTACCTTAGGACCTCTCAGAGCACATATCTAAAAATATCAAGCTACAAATTAACGAAAGCAAAGAACAGTTTACTGCGTCCTTTAATCTTTGTTGCTCGCACTAATGATAGAGTCAACGTGGTAGACAAGTCTACTTAGTAAGTATTACAATCTGTAGATTATTGACAGCAGAACTACAAGGGATATGTGTTTTTCTTGAAACAAAACGCCACTGTATTGGTATCTTCAGGAATGCCCCCAATGGGCACCCCTTCACAAATGTGAGACAACTAGTGGGTGCAAAACCATTGCCAAAGCAATAAAAAGAAGCAACTCCAATAAAGCCAATGATGAAAAAGAAATACTCCCGCTCCATAAAAGAGTCCAATTACAACATTTGCAAATATTAAGGAAGTATTAATGTTCCATGTTTACCCCAAAAAATAATAAATTGTTATTCATGTAATTACTCTATCAATTGAAAGAGGACCTTTTTTGTTGAACAATCTTTTTAAAAAACTAAAAAAGTAAATAGGAGTCTTTTTGTGGAAGGGAGGGAGTATATTGAATAAAACACTTGAGGCACCGATATTCAAGATAATTACAAGACTGGGAAAAGAGAAAAGGGAACAACAAATCTTGAAGACCAGTTAATCAGAAGACAATTTGACATCATTTGCGGCCTTTATGTCATGCTCTTATACCAGTAAAACTGAAAAAAGTACCATTAAAAAAATAGATGCACACCCACCTCAAATTGTTCCAAGGTCAAATAGTTTCCATTCCCTAGCTTCTTCCTCACGGTAGCAAAGTCCATTGGGTTCTTGATCACTTCATGATAATCAGGAAGCTACCAGAAAAGTCAAAGTACATATCAAACACCAGTTCAAGTAATGCCTTCCAATAAAACAACACTTGAGATTAAATATCCAGAGAAAAGAACACCTCTTCAGGATCAACCGGTTCCGCATAAACACCATAAATGTCTTTCCTGCCACAAACCAGAGCAATTGAACAACAGTTAGGAGCTTTATCAAAGAAAACCAATAACACAAACCAATTAAATATAATAACACCAGGTACCTACTTCTGAAGTTTGTCAAGAATCAACTCCAAAGTCTTTTTCTCAGGTAACAGAAACCCGGATGGATGATCTGAAGGAGTTCCTGATCAAAGAAATAAAAACCAAAATCAGTAAACTTAAATCCTAGATTGACAAAACAGCTATGTTCTAAAGCATATAAGCATGACCCATGATTCATACGAACCTGGAATGGAGTCTACCCCTTTTGGCTCCACTTTTTGGCCTCTAGCCTGTCAAAATCAATAGAACCTCAGAGCACAAAACATAAAATAAAAAAATGCAACAGAAACAATGACGGCGCGTAGAAGCAAAAGACCAGGACAGACAAGGCAGACAGACTGTGTGCTATAGAGAGAGAAAGAGGTAGGAGAGAGAAAGGTGGGGGAGCGTGACCAGATTCTGTGGGGGTTAGTTTTTTGACAGTTGACCTGACGTAAATTCAATCGTTCCCCGACATGGATACATCTATATTTACATAAATATATATAGAGAAATATAAATATATAACCAATTAGAAACTCTGAATTAATTTGAGCTGAGCTGGACGCACACTATCTTCCACTCTCTCCCCCGCTCCCCCGCTCAGTTGAATAACATAGCTTGACCTCAACCCCTAATTCTCACAGTGTCGCGCACACTATAATTTCACTCTTCAGATCTAAAGAAAAATGAATTTTTACCTCATCATCATCATCATCATCATCATCATCATCATCATCATCATCATCATCATCATCATCATCATCATCATCAACAATGTAATTATTATCTGCATCGGCATCCTCAATTTCATCATCACCATTGATTTTCCTCTTCTTCAAGGGCTTAGTGCCGTCGCCGTAATCCGAAGAAGACGCCGAAGCAGTGGGCGCGTGAGACACGCGCCGAGTCTCACTCGGGGGTAACTCAGCACCGCTGTGCTGAAGCTTATTAAGTAGTAGCGTGAGCTTCTTCTCCCTCCTCTCATTATCCTCATCGTCGTCCTCATAGTCGTCAAAGTCCTCGTCGATGTAGTCGTCGAAATCGAATGTGTACCTCACACTCCGGCGACGACCGCTCCGGCGGAGTTTCCTCTCCGTTGCCGCCGCCGCCGACGACGGTGAATCGGAGGCGGCGTTGCGGTGTGCAAGATCTGCCTTGGATGGCCGCCCCTTCTTCCTCTTCTTCACGATCTGAACCATCTTTTTCTGTCCCGAGCCTCCCTCTTCCTTTCTCTCTCTAAATCTCTTTCTCTCTCTAGACTATCTATCTTTTCTAGTAATTTCTACTTTCTTTCTCTCTCTTCGTTTACTCCATTATTTCTTTTGTTTTTTGCGAGCAAGCTACCTTTAGTGGTCCGAACCTGGGTCTGGACCTAAGGCTCGGGGGACAAACCAAAGACGTTGAATGCTGCATTTGTGTGTTTAGATGGATGAGAAAATATAGAATGGAAAGGGATTACTATAATTTTTGTATCATGGTTGTGAGTTTTAGAAAATATTCCATAAAAAAGATGTCATTTTATTTTTTGGTGAATTTATTAAAAGTGAAAAAAAAGAAAATAATTTTTATTTTTAAATTATATTATTATTAAATTATTTTTATATATAAATGTATGATTTAATAATGTTTAGCTAGTGAATTTATTTTATTTAATCTTTTTTATACTTTGTTAAAAAAAATTTATTTTATATATATATATATATATATATATATATATATTAACTCTAATTATTATTATTATGAATATATGATCAAACCTTTGTGGTGATAGAATGAACATATAATTAATTACATCAACGATATTAAAACACACTCTTACGAGTTACGTACAACATTCAAACACCAATTTATATTTAGTTTAAATTAATTATTTATTATATTCCATAAGTAATTGTACATCTTTTAATAAGAACTATTTAATTTAATAAAAGTTTAATATTAAAAGAAAAAGATGTTGAGAAAAATAATTAATGTAGCTAATACGGTAAAAGAATAGAGCAATTAATTAAAATAAATTATGCTCATAGAATAAATAAGTAGGAGCATAGAGTTCCATGGACCAAACATCTTAATGATGGGCTAGCCTGGAATATTTAGAGTGATCGGAACTGGCGACCGGTTAAATTTTTATTTATTTTTATTATATTATCTTCTAAAAAATATGTAATATTTATTTTAATTAAATTTTTTGCAAAATTTAATAATTTAAATAAATATACAAAACAGAATTGCACAATATATATAACTTTATTTTGTATATGTATTTAAATTATATTTACATCATTTAATTTTTTAAAAATTTTAATTAAAATAAATACTACATACTTATTTTTTAAGTCATTACACACAAAAAAAAAATTGGACCGCCACTTGCTGTCCCTATAGAATAACTCATCTTTATATGGATAGATAGATAGAAAGGTTGGGTGGCGTGCCCGGGGCGCTTGACCGAGTCAACAAGAGGAGATAGAAAATTTGAGAATATTATCATATTATTTATTTTAAATGGCTATTTTTAATAATATAAAATATATAAATTTTTTTCGTCCTTTCTTATCACTCCAAATCTTCTTCTGTTTGGTAAAAAAAAATTAAACCAAAAATAAATTACATCCAAATCTCTTGTTTTTTTTCTCTGACAAAATTACAAACATGTAATTAGAAATTTTTAAAATTATTTTTCCTTTTTTCCATTCCCCTAAAAAAATGATTAGGGTTTTCTTTGACTCTATGCGTGTGAACTGTGAAGTGAGAGCCCTGAGACGGACGGGCTTCAAAAAGAGAAAAACTCTGAAAAGAGAGGAAAGAGTAAACGTCATTGAATGACAGCGTTAGGCTGCCCTTTTGCCCATGGGATTTGCGTGTCCAGTAATTCCTTGCCCGTTGTTACTTAAAACTATTGTTTGATTTATCAACAAGAGTTTTATCTGTTTTATTTAAAAAAAACATTGATTAAAATATAAGGTAAGAATTAAATGATCAAATTTTCAAAACTTCATCTTATATTCTAAAAAATTAATAAATTCACAATAAAAAATACATATTCTTTTCACATGAAAATTATCGCTATAAATTATATAATAACAATTTTCACCATCGCTATACATGTATAACGACACTTTTCATATATAAATATCAAAAAATATTGTGAAAGCATCAAATTTCTATATTCTTTTTTTTTGCACAAAAAATTCGAGTTCCAAACGTAATCTACAAGTTAATTTTACAATACTTAATAATTCATTGTTATAAAGTATTAGAATATTCAAAACAACTTTATGATATTTCTCAACAAAAGTATTTGAAAAATGATAAATTCACTTAGGGAGTGTTTGATAAAAAATAAATTAATCTGAATTTGAATGAAAAAAATTGTTTGATAATTAACATATCTGAATGACAAAAATTTATTATTTTACTCATTTGAAAAAACTCAAAGTTGTTGTAAATTTATTTAATAGACTTAAATATAAATTATTATCTTAAACTATAGGTCATATTTCACTTCGATAATTCATCTTTTAATTTTGTCATTTAAACTTTCAAAAGGGAAAAATAGTAATCATACATACATATTAGAAGGAAAAACAAAAATAAAAAAGGTAGGACCCTTTTATTGATGAAACTACCAACACAGACATTTATCGAAAATCATTACCAAACCCATCCATCACATAGCCACCAGCCACCACCGTCATTATCGCGCACCACTATCAGTACCATTTTTACACACCCAAATTTATTTCAACCAATTAATTTTCTCCTCTCTCAAGATCACCCAACAAATTATAGCAACAACAACCACATAACATAATTCATTTCAAAAATCAGAATCAAATACAAAAATAATGTATATATTTCAAAAATTCAAAATTCAAATAAGAGATTCTCAAAACTAAAACAATAAACATATGTTGCTACTTCTTCGTCTTCATCTTCTTTTTTATTTATTTTCTCCCTTTTTAAATAAAAAATTGTGATTTTTGTAAGCTATTTACTAAGCACAATAGATCTAGAATATTGGGTCACTGGTCCAATTAAAAAAAATACCGATGAATGGGTCACTGGTCCAATTAGTAGTTGAATCGTTATTGACCCAGTAACGTAATTCATATATAAAAATATATATTATTAATAATTAATAAGATTTTTAAAAATCTCATTTTTTATAAAATAAAACATAATAAAGATGAGTTACAATATTAATAAAAGTAATTAATTTTAATATTAAAAAAATTTTGGTAAAAAAAATAATAAATTGGGTCAATTAATTGAGTTTATCAATAGAACCACCCACCCACCTGTTAGACCGGTGGTCAACGGGTCAATTCGAGATTTGACCAAAATTGAGTCATTAGTCCAAACTGAATCAGAACTACACTATTAGTTGTTGTCTTAGTTAACCTGCATATTTATATTATATTAATAAATTAATTAAAATTAACTTGATACTAAGGGTAACATCCCAGTCCCACATCGAAAGATAGGGGAAAAATTTGTGTGCATATAAGGAAATAAGTTACTACCAATAGTACTTTCAAGTCATGACCTTTTGAGAGCATGTGGTGGGCTAAGATGATCCAAGAAAATACTATTGAGCCAGTAGTTTGAGGCCTTAATCTCGAAATTTATTCTGGACTCAAGATTTGACCCGGATTGTTTCACTAAGAATTCTCAATATATTGGTATTGTTTTGAATGTGATAGATAGGATAGCAAACTGATATTTTAACGGCCCAGCAGCAGATTTATAAGTTGACAAATCATCCATTTTCAAACTACAAATGTCCGTCCCTGTCTGGTGAGGTAGTAAAGTAAGAGCTATTATTATATTATTCAAATTGAATTTATAGCAAGTAATAAAAAAACAAACTATAGGTACCAATCCATATTCTGATTTATTTATTTATTTTTGTGGGTAATTCTTGTTGTATCTTTTGTATTATTAATTAAAAAAAAAATTGAGTAAATGAGGTCGACCAAAATATCAAAATACACGTATGCAATGCAATTACTATCTTCTGAATGTCACTGGCCGAAAGCAACACCAACAAAAAAAATTGACGAATTAATGTGAAAGCCAAACCCGAATTATATATGGTTGAAGTTGAAGGATTATCAGCAGTCATGGCCTACTGTACAAGTCCTTCTTGAGTTGAGTTGGATGATTCAAAAGCAGTGTAGAGTAGATGTAGATGGGGATGGCGCCGGGCAGTTCCCATTGTCACTATAAATAAAATAAAATTTAAAAAAAACTTTATTTATTACTCCTATGAGTCAACTGAACAACCATTAATACTCAAACTTTAATTATTTTTTATTTATACATATATATATATATATATATATATATATTATTAACGTCGAATCTTCTATGCATTCCAATCGCGTAAGGCGTTACGATTCTGATTCTAAGATAATAAATCATGCTTAAACAAAAAGTTTGAACTTACTGACCGTCGATTGTAATATCCGAAAAAATAATAAAATAATATTAAATTTATATTCTTAAAACATATTGTTTGGAACTTGTCATTTATTTGGGTCAAACTAGTTATTTAAATTATGTGGGCTAATAAATATTAATAAGTGATAGATAATATTATGTGGTTAAAATTTGGGCCTTAATATTAATTTAACCCAAATAGAAGTTTATTAGGGCAACCCTAATTAATAAATAGCTAAACCTAATATTACTTCATTATACAAACTGAATAAGAAGAGGTGGCTACTTTGGAGATAAAGAAAACAGCTACAAAGGGGGCTCAGGTGAAGAAAGACTAGAGATTTTGATCACTAGTGGAGAATTTTCATCAGTAATAAGTAAGTATATTATACATTATATAAAGTGGGGATAAATCACGTGGTTCCATATTAAATTATTAAATTTAGTATGTTATTTTTTTCAACATGAGCAAGTACTTTTGTCATTCAAGAACTAAGAGCGATCTTTAAAGATGAGAGAGAGTTTATTTATTAATGTAATACTTATACGGATGTACTTATTATTATTATCACTTTATTCCAATCAGTTGAGCGGAGGAGTAGTGCATGATTGATTTTGGAGATCCTAAAATAATAAATTGATGATTTTTTTAAATAAAAATATATATATAGCATAGTAATTAAAGTTTACAAAAACTTGCATAATTTGCAAGAGATGTTATACAAATAAATATGTAAGATTATATGAAATGAATTAAATCTTAATATTATAAGTAATTATATTTTATAGTCGTACCAAATAGAAGTGTTCATATTTTTATAAATGTACTTACATTTAGTATTATTAATTTGTGTAATTAGTTGAATGGAAAGAACTTAAAGAGTTATATTTGGAATATAAATTTGGGAGTATTAATAATTGATATAAGACAATGATTAAAGGCATATTAAATAGATTATGAATTATTTTGGAATTATTGAATTGGATTATATTTAATTTGAGGTGAATATGTTTAGGTGATGAATAACGTTTCGTATTTGATATCGTTGGCATTTGAGGATAAGATTTTGTGGAGTGTCTTTATAAATGGTTTGGAAGTATCAGTCTGGATTCCGTACTCTTTCAAATGATACCTTTGTTAAATTTGATTTGTTTGTTTGTTTCCTTATTTGAATACTATTATGATTTCACATAATTGTTTCTTGTGAAATAAATATATTAGTTTCATTTTAGAGTTGATCACGTATGACTTCGTATTTGTACTCTTTTGAATTAGGTTATCATATTTAGTATTATTTATTTTGATAATTATAGGCGAGCGGTACATATTCTTTACCTTCCTTTTGAAACCTTGTGACTATAATTTGATTCGGTTCAACATATACATATAGAACCCTTTTGTTGGTATTATGTCGCGTGTGTTGTGACATGATATTTTTGTTAGAATATCTAGTAGAGTATACGAGTTATAACCACACATGGGGGTACCACGAACACGTCGTCTTACACGAGAGGCGTGACACTTTCGTGTGGTGTGATTAGTCCACTGGCGTCTCCATTTTGGGCTTGGAAGAAGTGGGCCATTTAATGTTTTGTTATGGGGCGTATGGGTTAACCCTAGTTTTTACGTTACGTGGATGTGTGATGTTGTGCCAAACACACCTATCCGATTTGCATATATTTGGATTCATATTCGATGTGTGATTTGCTGTGTGGCATTATTTTGGTTACTGTGGCATTATTTTGACTTGCACATGTGTGGCAATGTGTATTCTGAGCTCATTCGGTATAAAATAACTCCGACCATTTGTTTGACCTATTGTTTTATTGGATTAGTTTTGTTGGTTTTACATTGATTCAGTCGTTGAGTTAGTTACTTGATTCGTTATTTCTTTATTCTTTTATTGGTTTCAATCAATTCGTTGATTCGAGATATATTCATTCGTTGATTCAAATATATTCCATTCAAATCTTTGGATATTATATTTTCGTTAGATTTGCACTTGAGGTTTTGTTCGATATTTTGTCTCGATTATTTTCATTATATCAGGTTGTATATCTTTTGTATATCTCATATCCGTCTTTGAGCAATTAGCTCATCTTTGTGTTTTTCTTCCCAAGCGGAGGTTTCGAGGGTGATTCAGGGCTAGTGTAATGAGATTTTGCCTTTGACCATTTAGGTTGATTCAATTTTAAGTTTTGATTATTTTGACTTTCGATTTGGAGAATTGTACTTATTACTTTACTAATGAATCACCACTATTAATATTTTGAGGTTGTTAGTGCTCTCTGTTTATTTATTTTGAGGTTTGTTGTGCTTTGCACGTGACCTCCTTTCCTTTTCGGGAAGGGGTGTTACTGATCGAGGGGATAGCTCGTGTAAAAGTCGTCTGACGATCACAAGGTTAACAATGGAGGAATAAATATCTAGTGACTTGAGAGCAATAATTAATTAGTTACCTTTCACTGTGTGCCATCCTTGCTCTATATCCCTGTCTAATCCTCATTAAGTACAATGCAGAGATGACAGTCAAAGTTCTATCCCCAATCTACACTGGTCAAAGCCCAAGTGGAACCATACTCATCTAGTAATTCGGCCCACTGTCACAGCCCAATACTTCATAGGCCCCAAAATAAAGATAATATCCACCTAATGGGTTGGCCCAATGAACCGGCCTAATACTTTTAAGACCCACCTCAACATGTCTAAAGTATTATGGCCCAACATTGCCCCCTAGTCTTTTATTAAACAGGAGGTTTAATGAAAGAGTATAAGTGGAATCGGTCCAGAATAAAAGGAATTATAATGAGATCAACAAAGGCCCAAGATTCAACTAACCGAGGCCCAATAGGTAAATCTCAAACAACAATTCAAATAGAAACCGGAAGCCCAATAGAGAAGCCCACTCCGGTTAACAATGAAGGCCAAAATCGCACGCTACCTCTTCAAATTCACAATCACTGCTGGCATTAAATGAGCCGCCCTTGAACCTCGTGAAAAGTTGAAGAGAACTCTAGTATAAAAGCTGCTTTCTCCCAAATCTGACAGTTTTACCAACTCAATTCGAAATTTGGATATTCCTTGTTCCTCTTCTTCTCCAAATTTCTCTCTGCAACTAATTAACAATGGCTTCTCAGAATACTAATCAAAGTTCCCCACTTCGCATAACCCCCATTACCACTGTTCTTCCCAATCCGAGCTCTAGCAAAAAAGAGACTCCGAGTTCAAATCCCAAATCTGTTGATACTCACAGTCAGAATCAACCACTAAAAACTATTCCCAATCCTTCAGAATTCTTCAAGAGTGAAGAATACTTCCCCCATGCCAACACTCCTTCCACCGTCACTGAGATTGAGTTGGGTAACCTTCGGACCCGCTACCAGATTCCGGACACCCATATGGTAAGGGCTCCAGCTCCCCACGAACGAATGTACTGCGACAAGAAGGTTTAATTTGCCGTGTCGGTGACCATTCTCGAAAGGGTTCGCTGCCTCTCTCTCCATGCCTTACGTCGTCATTCTTCTACTTAGGGTTCGTGGGCGTGGGGATTCACCCGATTAGTCTTAGAACTCCTATATCCACATCTTGTCATTTATCGCCTTACGCCACGAACAAGGGATTCCACTGCGTCGACGACTTCTTCTTCACCTGTTCATAGCGGTAAATCTAGAAACGAGGCTTCAAGATCTTTGAGCAAACAATCTCCCAAAACTAATGTCGGGTTGAAGCGACCACTAATGGACACTCCTTCGAACAACCAAGGATGGCATAAGGAGTGGTTTTTTGTCAAAGGACCCGAAGTCTCCTCCATACCTAACTGGACCACTTCCGATCGTATCTCTGCAAACTTCGAAAATATTTCAACGGAACGAGTGAGAGAAATGGCGAGCCTTCTAGAGAAGATTCACATTAAAGAATGGAGCTTCGGACTTCTGAGTAAACAAGCATGGTTATACGACCATAACTGTAAGTCTCGAACCCACTTTATTGTTTAACTCACAATTTCCATCAGTAGTTATCGTAAACAATTGTTCCTCATCTGTTGCAGTGTCTCTGATCAAACCAACGTCAATCGACTGAAGGAATCTAGACAGATTTCTTTTTGGTACATCTTCGCCAACCTCTGCCGATGTACCAATTAAGTAAAAGCTGTTGTAACATATATATGATTAACAGTACTACTACATAACGTTATAAAAAAATAATTAAAGTTCATATATATAATTTAATTGTCAAGAAAACAATAAATGATGATGTCTTCCTAAATAATACTCCTTCCGTCCCAAATTAATTGTTCAATTTTGACATTTTAAAGTCAAATTGACTATTTTTAGAATTAATAATTAAGCATATATAAATATATTTCTAAAATTATAAAAATTAAGGTTAGTAATAAATTGTATATACTTTCTTTTGGTTATAATCTCTTCACCTATATTTTAGCAAAAATAGTAAAAAGATTAAATTTAAAAATAGTCAATTTGATTTTAAAAAGTCAAAACTAAACAATTAATTTAGGACGGAGAGAGTATAAAATAAACTTATTATCAACATTTTAGTTTTACAATTGCCATGTATGTCTTATGATATCTTCCTAGTAATTTTAGTTATTTGTTCATGTTAAAATTATTGTTCGTTCCAAATTGATTTGTTGAATGTCACGATTTGAATAATATTAATTTTGATACTATATATACACTATAACTTATCAAATACAATAATTAATTCTTCTTCTTATTCTTTTTCTAACAACATTTTATCATCTCTAAAATATTATACTCATTTTTTTAAAAATCAAATAGTATAAGATTCAAACTTTGGAAAATAAACTAGCTAGCATGCATGAAAATATAAACAAAAGTAACAATTTCTTCCAAATGGAGTATTATACAAGAAATTAATTAAACAAAAGGTAATAATGTTCTTAATTTTGAAGGGCTTAAGTATCAAACTGATATGCTCTGCATAAACAAACATATGGTATCAAAGTATTAACTAAATGTTTCAGAATGAAAAATATACTTTATTGGATATTTTATGGGATAAAATCATTGTAAATGTTTTTATATAAACATTACATTTTTTTTTAAAATGTTGAAGACTAAATGGTTGAACTCATTTTACATTAAATGAGGGGGTACATTAGTCATTTTATTATTTTTAAGTGTGCAACTAGTAGTTTAAAGGTATATATGTATACATCGATCAGTTCTCTTGTTTTTTTTTTATTTCATTACTCTGACAGGCGTTCAAAAAGAAAAGGTGAACTAACTATTGGTATATCAATTATAATAATAAGGTTTAAATATGTTTTATTATCTTAAATTATTAGTCATATTTTATTTTGGTGATACATCTTTTAATTTTATCAATTAGATAGTTGAACTATTAATTTTTTTTAATTCCATCCAATTGAGACTGTCACGTCAGAAATTACTAACGTGACTATCTAATTGACAAATAATTTAATTATTTAATTGACAAAATTGAAAGATAAATTATCAAATTAAAATATAATCAATAGTTTAGGAAAATAAAATATATTTAAGTCTGATAATAATAATAATAAAATATAACAAAAACACCCTCGGAAGTATATATGGGTACCTATAGTTTAGACGGTAGGAAACGCTAATTTAATAGTAAATGAAAGAACGGAGAGATTAGGTATATATATATATATATATACTCCATTTCTGGTCCATAAATTTTTATTTTATATATCTTGTTCACTATTTTTAACGACGAACCAAGCGACGGTTTGGTTCGTCGCTATAAAACTGATAAATGTTTTGTATGTTATGACGACGGTTCGATGAGTCGTTAAAAATTAAGACGACAGTTCTTTAATATACACAACGAACCGATCCATTGTTAAAAATAATGAGTAAAGTATGTTAAATAAAATTGTATGCACTTGATATATAGACTGAAATCTTTAATTATTGGCCTAAAATTTTAATAATGTAGATCAGACAACAATATTAATGACTGAAGGTCAGGTCGCATTAACTTTTTCACTTTAGTAATACTCGTGCAAAATTATGAGAAGATTATTGAGTTTGAAAAATTAAAATATTTTTAAATTTAAAATTAAAGTGATTTATTAAAATTATGAAATAATTTTTTTTAATAATAAATAGTATATTTAACTATTTAAAAATGTTTATCATTATATATATTAATTAAAATTAAAAGAATCCACTTCAATTTTGAGTTTGATAATAACTAAAACCGATTTTAAAAAATTAATAATGATCTTATATTTCGGAACGGATGAAATATTCTCTTTGTTCAATATAAGGGGTCCTACTACAAAATTTACAAATTTAAACAATGTATTTTTCTAGTAATGAATTATGATGCAAACATGTGAGAATTATGTCAGTTTAAATAAAAAATGTAGTATTTTAGTCAAAATAAAATAAAATTAATAAATAAGACTGTTTGAATGAGATGAGTAGCCAATAGAGAGACTCATAACATTAATAACAATAACAAATTTTGTAGCTTCCGGAATTAATATTCTGAAAATTAAATGAAAAATAGGAAAGTTGTATTTGAGTTCCAAATTTTATACCTTCCGGAATATTCTTATACACATTGATGACTGGGGTTTTTAGTATATTACTAGTATTAATTTCTTTATACCCTCCTCAAAAAGTAGAAGGGAGGCCAAACATATCACTTTTTTCAGAGGGGAATATTAATATTAATTGTTGCCAAATGTTGGAATTAAGTTATGATTCTCGTTTCAATTTTTTAAATAATTATGTCTGAACTTATAATTTATTTCAATTTCTTCAAGCTAGACGTGCGGCCATGTCGTAAAATTGTTTTGGCAATTTCACAAAAAAATAATAATTAATACATTTATATGGAAATGAAAGTGATCGATCAAACTACATGCATTTATCGATTATACATACATATTATATTTCCACACATTCACACTTTGTTGTCCTACGTACCACCTTCTATATAAGTTGTTAGTAATGAACTCATTTTTATAATATAATTAATTAATTATAAGATTCAACGAATTGAATGCATGTGATTTAAAAAAAATAATAATAATAATTTTAAAATGTTACTTAGATGTAGCGTTAAATAATAGTAGTAGTGCGTACACACGTATATGTATATCCTTATCCGCGTGTTTTCTCACTATAAATGAAATTCCAAAGTCCATTATCATGTATAGAAGTAGAAGTAGAGGAGGGAGGGAGAGAGAGAGTGAGTTGAACACGTACAGCTAGGGGTCTTAATATAATACTCCATATAGAAGAGTTAATTAGTAATTAATATATAGGGATATATTGATCTGAGTGTAATGAAGAGTACTAATTATTTCTTGTTTCAACTTGTTATTTTCTCTTTCTTCTTCATCTTATTGTTGATCATCAGCTCCTCCGAAGCTCAAAATAGCACTAGTAGTAGTGGTGGTGTAGAAGCCATTTATGTGTTTGGTGACTCCTTGGCAGACGTGGGCAACAACAACCACCTCACAGCCTCCCTTGCTAAGGCCAACTTTCCTTACAACGGTGTCGACTTTCCCTCCCGAAAAGCTACCGGAAGATTCAGCAACGGCAAAAATGCTGCAGATTTTATTGGTACCTACCCCCCCCACCCACCCCACCCCACTATATAATTACATTAATTTACTGATCATGCAACAATTAATTAATTAAACCACGTACGGTACGTACGCATCATCCACAATTAACATTAGTCGTAGTACTACCACTAATTAATATTCCCACCTCATGAATTTAATTTTGTCCATCTCTCGACCTTAATATATAACTTCATTTGATATATCTATATCTCTCTCTCTCTCTCTATATATATATATATATAGTGTAATAGTAGCTAGTAGTGATGAATATTAATTTGTTTGACATGGATATACATACATATGTCTATATGCAGCTGAGAAAGTTGGATTGGCAACTGCCGCGCCATATCTGTCAATATTGAAGTCTAAATCGAACAAGACTAATGCCTTTATTGCTGGTGTTAGCTTCGCCTCAGGAGGTGCCGGAGTCTTCGACGGCACAGATGAACTTTTAGTAAGATCAATCATTATATCCAAAGAATGAAAAAAAAAGTCTCTTCAAATATTAATTACTTCTTTATAGACATATATACATATATATATATAGCTCCTTTTTCCTTAGTGTTCCACTACCTTTACCATTAGATATATGCGACATCTGTGCTCATACTGTGGATACTATATCAAAAAGTGAGTGAGTGGTTAGCAAGTCTATTTTTTTAGGTAAGTTAGATATATACTAATTGAGACTAGTACTCGTAAAATTATGAGTCTATTCTAGGACATTAATGAGCATTTATTCCCTGCATTTCTTTTTCTTCTAGTTTTTAAATGAGAAACCGTGTGCAGCATGCATATAACGTAGCTTTCCATCTATATACACCCCGATTTTCCTTGCTTTCATATTTCTGTCATATATATATATATATATATAGAGAGAGAGAGAGAGAACTATATGGACCACCATATATACTGAATCAAGTCCCTACATATTATATTATGTAATTAAAATAGATCTGGTTTTTGGTGAAGGTTGGCACCAACTTAATAAGTTTAATTATACATTTTTATTGCATTGGTTATAGAAAATTATGTTGCATTAATAAGTTCTATATATATTACATTGAGTAATACAATATTTTCTATAATCAATATAGTAATAAAACTATATAAACATACTACGCGAACTTCACCCTAACCGGATCCAATTAAAATAATTTCAAATACTTAATTACCTTGGTATATATATATATATATATAGTACGTACAGACTCATTCAAAACTGAATAATTAATATTCCTAGAATAAATTAATGAAAATTGAACACTCGTAAATTAAGCTCCATCTTATATTATCATAGTATATCATATATAAAAGTGATATATAGCGCGTTAATAATTTGTTTTGTTTTGTTTTGTGTATAAATTAAATGGACAGAAACAATCAATTCCTTTGAGAAAGCAAGTAGAATACTACTCTATGGTGTATGAAGAAGTAGTGGAAGTGATGGGATCTGCTGCTGCACAGCGACATTTATCAAACTCTCTCTTTCCCATTGTGATTGGAAGCAACGACTTACTCGGCTACTTCAAATCCGGCTCTGACGTCAGTAAGAAGAGTACCCCACAGCAGTTTGTGGATGCAATGCTCTCAGCTGTAGATGGAGTTTTAAAGGTACGTACGTACGTACGTAATCAAATTAATTAAATCTAGCTAATATTAATTGGAGTAGTATATACTACTACTACTACTACTACTATATACTAATTAATAATTAATAATTAATTAATTTGTGCTTGCGTGCGTGCGTGCAGCGTCTGCATGGTTTTGGGGCGCGTAAATTTGTAGTAGTTGGCATCGGAGCAATAGGGTGCATTCCGTCCCAAAGGGCTCAGAACAAAAGTGAAGAATGCAATGGGGAAGTTAATTTCTGGGCTAAAAATTACAACGATGGCCTCAAGTCTGAGTTGAAGGATATCAATTACTCCTATTTCGATGCATACGCTGCTTTTCTTAACTTCATTCAGAATCCAGCCACTTATGGTACGTACGTAACGTACATAACAATTAATTAGATTTTACTAACCAAATGATCGATCTAATTAAGTTAGTAGTTAATGGCTATAATTAGTGTCTAAATTAATTAATTAATTATTTCAGGGTTTACAGAGGTTAAAGCTGCTTGCTGTGGGCTGGGGAAGCTGAATGCTCAAGTTCCATGCATTCCCGTTTCAACATATTGCTCCAACAGAGATGATCATCTTTTCTGGGATTTATACCACCCCTCTCAGAAGGCTGCTCGCATGTTTGTTGACATGCTTTTTGATGGTTCACAATACGTGACCCCTATAAATGGGAATCAGCTAGTTGCCGCTGTCGTCTAAACCTCAACAACTTTTTATGAGCAATCCCTCGTACATCCTCCCAAAAATCTTCTTCTTTTTTTTTAAAGAGCATGGATTTAAATTTTCTTCATGAATGCTAGTAAAACTTTTGGGAGTGATTTATATGAATAGTTAAAAGAGGAGCTTAGAAAAAGAGTGTGCCTCGGTTTGAACATGTATGGTTATAGGATAATTGCTTTTAATTACTATGATCCATTAGAATGTTCCTTTCCTTTATTGGCTTCATCGAAATATTAAAAAAATTGGCTCGTAAAGAGTTACCCAGATCTGGTGCATCATCGAAATAATTAGCTACATATATTTGCTATCTCACGACGGAAAGTTAGTTCTTGATGCTCTTAATTTGGTTTCAAATCATGAAATTAAAAGTTGGAATGTAATTAACGTGGAACATTAATTACAATAATTAATCCTAATCATTCAAAAATCATGCTTAATGAAGTAAAATTTAATGTGATATTAATCAATCTCCACTCTGACAAATCAATTTTGGAATTAAAACAATAAAAATAGCTAGTAAAGAATGAATGAATGAATCCTTTCTTCAAGTATAGTATATCCATCGAGAAAAAAGTGGAAAGTTAGCCAATTTAATTTAAAAAAACTAATTTACCACTGTGTTAATTAAGTGAAAATTTAATAACAAAATGATGTCAATATCCGTAACTAAAATTAAACATACCTTTTTACAAATGACTAGTGTTTTGTTGACAAAAGAGTGATCCCAACATCATGCAGTCAATATCGGACATCTAGTGAGTGACTGGCCTGGTAAATGCCCAAAAGGAAAATGACAGAAAAGAAAGGAACTGGTGGTACATACATTAAATAGAACGTGGGTGGTGCATGCGCGGTGACTGGTGTACGTTCTGGCTACCATTCTTCATGATTTCAAGTGGGTGGGTAAATTAAGGAGATGAATAAAACGTTGTTGCAGGAGTCACAGGGACGGAACTAGGCCTTTTTGAAGGGGGCCATGGCCCCCCCAAGATTTTAAAAATTTTTAAGTACTAAGGCTACCCACTTGAATTGTGAGATTAAATTTGTATTTTGTGGGTCTTGTGGCAATTCATTTCATTTCATTATCTCCAATTCTCCACTACACAATACACACCAACAAACAAACAAAGTCTTCTTGTCGTTATCAAGTATTTGCGTTGTTAGATTTCTTTTATTGAGATTTATATCTGACTCCAAGTCCCAAATAATGGTAGGAATTAGGATTGGTGGTGATAATGGATTTGTTTAAATAAATCTGATTGGGATTGTGGACCTGTGGTTAGAAGAAATAATGCCAGAAATTAGGATTGGTGAGAATTATTTTCTGGAGTCGGGACTTGGAAAGCTCAATGACATAGCCTTTTATATTGAATAGTCTGAAGATCGGAAGTTTGATTTTGGCCTCCCCCAATATCAAATCCTGGCTCCGTCTCTGGCAGGAGAAACTCAGAAAGCAATATATCCAAAAAAAGAGGGGTAAATCACTTCCAATACACAAATAATTACCTGAATTTTTCTGTGCCAAATCAAATTATCATCGACTCCTTCTCCATGCTACGGAAAATACACCAATTTTTGACATCAACAAGAGGCATGACTCATTCCCTCTTGTTGACATCATCAGCAATCAAGAGGCATGCAAAATTGATCATATAAAGTCTGGATGAATAAACACCGTCTTGAAAACAGAGTTGCACAGACCAAACAGCTCTTCTTGTTTTATATCATACATAATCTAATTTCCACTTAACCAGGTCACTATTTCCAATTTACACCACCATTGTCCTGCTGCGTACAGTTAATATCAGATTTCCAACTCATGCACAGATAAGACTAAGCCTGTTCGGCAGTGACCAACTTATAAGACAATATCACTATTCATCTATTTGACAATGACTTATTTTTCTACTTATAAGTTGATTGTTAAGTCCAAAAAAAGGAAAAAAGTATTTTTAACTTATTTTAAAATAATGACTTATAAGTCATTTTAAAATAAGTTAGTTTGACCAAATGTAATGTCTATTTTACCCCTCTTCTACTTTATCCCTCTTTATTAATGTATTTTTTTAGTAATATTTACATTTGATTTTTAACTTATAAGTCATTATGAGCCGAACTCCTTGTTTTAACTATTTTTCTGACTTATAAGTCAAATTAATATCAAACGCTTTTACTTGTAAATCACAACATAAAGATCAACTTATATTTTAACTTTAATCATTTTAAAATAAGTCGTTGCCGAACGGGCCCACTTGGAGGGAGAAAAGAAAGTGGCTGGAACTTAATAAAATACTAGTGTCTACAGTAAGAGCAGCTCTTCCCCTGCTGCTATCATACTGAAGCAATCTTAATATTAAACTCCTGTCTATTTCAGACTTCTGATATCATACTGAAACAACTCTTATCATTAAAATGTTGCCTATTTTAATAGCACACATGCGCCTGGAATAAAATCAACCAAACAATGTAAGAAGTGATCAACGATGGAGGACTTTTTTATGCATGAATTTGTAGATTTAAGGAGGGTGCCTTTCATTATTTAAGTGTTAATAAGGAAAGATGTCTTGAAAGAAGAGGCTCAAATCACCATGGAGAGCATCAAAAGCTAACATCTTCTCCACTGAATCCTGCATTTATTTTGGATAATTATATATATATAACATCAACAGAAACTTACCTATCTATTCAGTAAAAACCTACTGAACATGGCACCTTATATTGCTGATCTTGAGCTGATATGTTTACATTGGGTAGCCGCTCAATATGCTCATCATTTCCAGTAGCATCTAATACATATGCTGCTCTCTTAATAACTTCCTCTGAGACACCTACATAAGAATATATATCAGAAAAATATTCCATCATTTAGAAGGAACTTCATATGACCCAAAAGTGCTACCAGCTATTATGATTCCATCGAATGGCTGAACCTTAATTTCATGGTTTCTCATTTGTTCTCTTATTTAATTCCTTCCAGAAGATGTTGGAATACCCCTACACTCTTGGCAGTCTACAGTCATCTGAGGCTATCAATATGCATAAAGGTAGCGTATTTAAATCAATATAATTATTTTTAATCAGTTAACAAAAGTTTCATTAATTCCTAAACTAGTCCAACTCCAGGGCAGTCCTCTTTGACCCCACCACCCTCTTCATAGGCTTCAAATTCATTTTACAATATTGTTGTAATGTGTTTAATGAGCCCGGAATACATATATACATAAACATGATGTTATAAAAGAGATAGTAAACACATCGAATACATAAAATAAGTAAAATGCTAAAATTTTCAAATGTTTAGGCAATGGTACATTAACACATACCAGCAAGTTCTGCACAATGTAGCCCTGAAATACATAACTGAAGTTAGTAATTTTGAGAAACATCTCCTGTTGGTATGTCCTTGTAACAGGACTAGATTGTATACTCACCGTAGCTAAGAAGTGCATGCCCAGGAATTAGCCTGCCAAATAAATGAAGACAAGTGAGCAGCACAGGTACACTAAAATTTCAAAAACTAAATATATATATATATATATATATATATATATACACACACACACACACAAATTATTTATTATTTATTGAGTTCATTTAGTGACTTGTACACAAATAAATTCCAAAGCTTAAAACACATCCAAATTGAGAGACTGAAACGAAATTACTTGGTTGTCAACATTTTCCGGAAACATATTACAAAAAAAATTAAGAGATTAAAGCAACAATATTGTACCTATACAAAAATATAATATCTTCAACATCTGCACAGTTGTTGTCAGGTCTTAGCACACTCATGGTGGAGTACTTGATTTTATCTGACTAAAAGTAATCAGACTTATAAGCATAACTGTTCTAATGCAGATACTAGTGTACTCTGAATAAATTAAAATATCTAGCATGACCATTGCATGGTGTACCTCGGGTAAGCAACTATGATCAAATATCTCAGTCAAGTGAGTGCAAACCAAAACCTGAAAAATAAAGGGCCATGTTACATCACAAGTTTCCCACAAGAATGAAACAAAAATAACATAAACTATTGTCGATGCAAGGGAAGATATCAATTTTTTTTAGGAGGTAGTTCACAACAAATATGTTTTTTGTTGTATAATTAACATCTCTCAAACAAAGGAAAAGGCTTTAGATTTTGCATATCTGAAACGGACCAAAGACTGACACGATAAACAAACCAAAGACTGACACGATAAACAAAATTATAATTAAGGAATTTTTGACTTCCACGGCCATGTAATATAACCTAGTAAAACAAAATCCAGTTTAAAAGAATGAATTCTCCAAATACAAGGAAAAAGTCAGAAGAGCTTTAATAACACAGATTTCGAAAATTGCAGTACTACAATGAGTGGAGACATCTGTGGACTTGAGGTGTAATTGTTTTAAAGGAACAGATACACAGGGATGCGTATAATGGACTTATATAATGACTTTTTCAGTCTAGTTGCACCTCCAAGGTGATTAACTTCAAAGAGATATAACCTAAATAGGTCACTGGAAACCATTGCATTCAAAGATCTGATGAGAAAGGTTATCAACATTACTGAAAATGATGACACTCCCAAATTATGGAGATAAACTCAAGAAATGAAAGAAAGAAATCTATTGAAACATATGGCCCATAAGATAAGAGAAGTGTAACTAAGAGTTTGTTTGTAAGTTTTTATTTGAGGGGAAGGGAAGGGAAGGAAAAATAATTAAAATCCCTCCAAACCCCATGGTTGTGAGTTTTTTTAGGGGGAAGGGGAGGGATTTGGAGGTAAAATTGATTTCATTTTTGCATCAAAACTTTCCACCAAAAGTGGGAGGATTTGGAGGGATGGGAAATGATGGCAAAATGAAATATTTTATATTATCAAAAATAACCTTGTAAAATAAATAATATGATCTTATCCCTAATTATTATAACTCCCAATTTTTGAAAATATAAATTTTCTCTTTTCCCACCCACCACCCTGCCCTCCCCAGAATATAACAGAAATTCTTTTATACTGTTATGCATACATATTCTTAGATTATTACTGATTTTTATAACTGTTATATACTGTTATTATAACTGTTATATACTGTTATAACTAATTATTATGCTAGTTATATACTGTTATTCTAGGAATTACAGTATTAATTATTATAATTGTTGTATACTAACAGTAATTACAGTATTCCACTTACTAATTATTATAACTGTTATATACTGTTATTCTAGGAATATATGCTAGTTAAATAAATTGTTATATTATGTTATATTCTAATATTATGCTACTGTTTAATTATTATGCGTACTGTTAACTGTTTAATTATATACTCATAATAATTATTATGCATACTGTTAATTGTTTAATTACAAACACAGTAAAACTGTTTGACATTTGGTAAACAAACAATACACATATCTTAGAGTTAATTTAACAAAAATTCACAAATAATATGAAAGGTTTGATCATATACTCATAATAATAAATTAGAGTTATATATATATATATACACACACACACATATATATATGAACATAAAAAAGACTAAACAAAATAATTTAGTAGTTAGACATTGTTAAATCATACATTTATTATATTTATATATAAGGGTAATATAGTATTAGTGTAGTTTAAAAATAAAATTATTTTCCCTTCCCTTCCCTCCTTCTAAACTCACAAACAAGAAAAATATAATAAAAATCTCATCCATTCCCTTCCTTTCTAAAACTCACAAACATGAAAGGAAAAATTATAATCCCTTCCCATTCTTTCCCATCCCTTCCCCTCCTATATTTTCCTTTCCCATCCCATCCCTCCAAACTCAAACGCAGTGTAAGGCAAAGTGCACTCCAGCTCTATATGATTGTCAATCACTTGTTTTCGGATGTTTCGGTAAAGATAAAACAATGTCAACAAAGATTTTGGAATATCTATTATCTCTAAAGATATGCTAGTCATCTTACACTAGTAAATAGGATTTCAGGGTGAATGAGTGGTTACAGTAGGTGAGCCAATCCCCAAGTTTTCTGAGTGAGACAGTTGAAACCAATTATGAGTCCCCAATAAATACAATACAAGGAGTTATACTACATGCAAACAAAAGACTACCGAGTGAGGTATAAATGTCAAAAAGGGAAAGGACACTGTACTAAGACCACCCCCTTGGAGCTAGTGATAAAAGCAGAAGTAAGCAACATTAGTGCTAACAGGCTGAATACATGATTCAGCAGTATAAATCTGCCAAGAATCTAGGAGCTCCCAACCCTAATTTTTATTCTTATAGAAATGAAGCTCCGCCTTTCTGGAAAAAGATCAGTAACTCTGTATTGTCACAAAATTTAATTATCTCTTTTAACAGGATCTGCACAGCCAACAAATTGATGGCTAGACAAGGCTAAGATGGTGTAGGTGAACCATAAGCTGACCATGCAAAAGATGTTTGTATGTACATTAAATTAAGGAACCAGCTCTGAAAACTTGTAAATATATGCTTGAAAGTATATTAAGAGGTGTATTCCATTAGTTGAATGCACTCCCCATATTACTACATGTTGAAGCAGGGGAAGAATATTTCACCTTTGGAGGGTCATACATTGAGGAGATGAAGTGATTTATAGTTCCACCAAGGAGGCCAATGCCATCTGAAACGAATAGAGTACATGATTTTGGATGTATACCATCAGTGAGACAAACTAGTAACAACTCGAGAATAGTTGGAAAACTGACCTTCGGTAAGAGTACCTTTGCCAAATTCGTCCAACAGGCATAAAGATTGAGAAGTTGCGTGCCTAGACAATTTTCAACATCAAAAGAAACTGAAATATTTTGTTTCTAAAAAAAAAGTGAACTAATTAAGAAACACAAACTTTTGAGCCATTTGCACAATTGTAGGACTTCAGGACTCTAAATATCACACAGTGCCACTGGCTGATGTACACTTATCAGCCAACAAAACCCTGTATATCCGTATGTTCAAAAGACCAATTATATATTAAATTGCACGTCCTCACTACTCGACTTTATTTAAGGATACCTTAACATAATTCCCACTTGATGTAGATCAATCATAAATGTTGATTGTTCAGCAGTCATATGCTTGCTTCCCATTGCGCAAAATATTCTATAATATTGAAGTGTGCAGTTAGGCCACTTCATGGTACAACAGACAACTAAAGTCCATGAACATATTGATTGAAATAAACTGGGAAGATGAAAGTTAGACCTGTCAGTCAAACCCACAGTAGCTGCATCTGCTGGTACAAAACTTCCGATGTGAGAAAGGAAAACTATTAAAGCTACCTGAAAGATATCAGACAAATTTATGCAAGGTATTATATATACTAGTCACCCTAGCACACTTCTTGAGTATGCAAATAAAAAAAGAAAATAACTGTATAAATCATGATTAGTTATATATAACAGGATTCTCTCCTAAAAAATGGCTCTCTTAAAACTGGACTCTTCCCCACTGTCTCTCTCACTCTGGTACCACAAACACATACTATATATATATAATATACCAAAGCACCCAGTTTGGTTCAATATCTTGAAAAAATTCTGCAATAATATGTTGACGTGTCAATGCACCCTATATGTAAAAGAGAAGCACCAGCAACAGTATTGGATGAGCAGCATCTTGACACTAACCACAGACCAATAATACTAAAGATAAAATCCCTCAATTAATGGCTTCTAAATTCTACACAAACCCAAAATACTTCTGAAAAGTAACAAAGGAGTTACAATGAAGTTAACAACCAAAAGACGAGAAAATTCATCTCACTCTCTAGTAAGTAATAACTAATACATATAAAGTTCAGGAGATGAAAAGAAAGAGAAAAAAATCTATTAAGCACCAACTCGGTACCATAAAACCTACTAGATTACATTATTACTGACCTGCTTTATGTATATACTTTTCCCTGAATAATTAGGGCCGGTTATGATATTAATCCTTCCTGGAAACACAACTTCGTAAATAAGAAACATAACAGTGTGCTCTGGAGAGACAGGGCTTACCAGGTTGAACTTAAGTTAAAAAACATAATCCTGTGAAGAAATGTATAATTGCAATACCTTCATCCAGAACTTTTGTATCATTGGGAATGAATGTGTCCACGGTCATCTCCTGCAAAACATGCCTGTTAACAGAAAGAACTACTCGATAATTTATATATTCCAGGGCATGAATCTTTTGTGTGGTTAGTTTTAAATTTTTAAGAGATACTCTAACAATAAAAGCATATTCTAAAATGTATGAAATAGTTTTAACCTTCCATTTCGTATATCAAGCAGCGATTCTGAAGTTAAAATGGGCCTCACGTAATTGTTTTGACGAGCAACCAACGCTAATGACAAAAAACTGATAATAATACCTACGATTAGCAGTTAAGCATACTGAACAAGATTTTGAAAGAATGATAGCAAGGAAAAGGAAACAACCACTGGATGAAATGATCTTACCAATCAAGTTCAGCTGCAAAACTTACAGCCTTAAGCAGATCTTTTGAGAAGAGATGAATATGTGACACCAGATCCCTTGTAATCGCCCTCTCCATGTCTTTCAGAAGAGTGAAAAAACGAATAAGCATTAACATTTTAATGGCAACTAAAAGATATGATAAACAAGTTAACCATCAAATTGTACAATGAGAGGAGAGACTTTTGTAAGCTGAACTATAAACTACAGTAATTCTTGCTGTACACATTACATCAGATGTACAGAGGAAATTCAGGCACATTGATAACCAAAATAAAATTTAAAGAACATTGATAACCAAAATAAAATTTAAAGCAATTGAGAAATTCTTAGGAATAACACAAAATAAAGGTTTCTTTAAAATCTTATACTAGATACCTAGGATTTTATGATATATGTCTCCTAGAAGATTGTTCAATTCTCGTGTCTTCGCAGTGCGATAAAAAAATCTTTTAGCATCTCCATCCTCATCAAAGAACTGCACAGTTACCACCATATTTTCTAGCGTTAGTAAGCAGATTCACATTAGTTGTATGAATGATATTCCGGTACGAAAGAGTGAACGACTTACTGCAAATTCAAAATCTTGAAGTTGCTCCAGCATGGTTTCATTAAGTTTTTCTTCATAAATGCACATCAAGTATCCTACATATGAACAAATAAACACAAATTCATCGTACGGAAGTGTACAGACAATACCCATGCTTCGAATGTAGGAGACTAAGTAATTTAGAAACTTAAAAGCAATATACAAAATTTAACTTGAGATTTTTCCAATGTAGATAGCACGGTATAATTGTTGTATGTATCAGTTTATTATAAAATATATTGATATTAGGAAATGAAAATTCCACATAGGTCTTCTAAACTCAAACACTCAGATAACAGAAACAGTTACTGGCACAAATTCGGATTTAGAGGAGAACAGAAAAAGGATGGAAATTTTAGTCCAATCCATTTAACTTGCAGAAATCTTCCTAAGTACCTACAACTACGAGGTATAATTAATCCACAATGCAAATTGAACTTCCCCTTTATAAGAAATATAAAAGCAGTGCAGATGTACAAACCAACCTATCTGATGTATATAGACAATACAAGGAAGAAACTTGTGCCCATAAATATGAGGAAACCGTGCAAGTTCCAATGCTGAAACCTGTAAAGAACTGATACAATCAAACTATACCATATGTAGACCCAGCCATAATTTACTGTTATAATTAGTAATTTAGTTGGCAAAAAAGACAAACAGAAGGCTAATAACACCTCTTCCAAAAATTCTGGCAATTCCTCATAAATTTGCCTCAGCTCATCCAACTACATATGCAGAAATATGAATGATTTGTTAAAAGCGCACAAAACACTATAGTAGAGGAGGTACCAGCTAACAAAGAATAGGCAAAGGCCTAGAACTGTGAAGTTAGGACCGCCTAAAAAATCTACCAAGAGAAAAAAAGTTAATAGTAGTCTCACCTCATCACAAAAACCATCTTTCACTATTGTCTCATAATTCTTGTCTTTACTTCTATTTACATCAATAACACCAATTACCTACACATGCAACAAATACAAACTCAAGAAATAGTTGACGATTAATAACAAATAGATAAAACCACTGACAATGACTAAATTAATTATTAGGCAGATAAATATGATGTCTTAATCTAACGTCAATCCATTTTATTTCAATTTCTATGAGCCCATAACGGTAGATTAGAGTCCCAATTCATACTACAGAGAACAAAACCTAGTGACCAACTGTACCTAGACATGAGATATTTTACCATAGGTCAGCACTCAATGATATGCAAAATCAGTAGAAGACTTCCATTATCAAAAATTAAAGGCAAATTATAGCTGCCTTAAGAATTAAATCGAGCTTAAGAAGATTCATTTATGGGAGGTAAGGTTGATTATGGCTGAGGTCCATGTCAAGCACTATCAACTTAAAACTCTGAAAACCAGACAGTTGTTTTTAAACAACTGTTGCTAATTAGTATAACTTCTCTGCATAAGAAATTAAAAATATGCAAAATCTTTAATCATCTGCCTTTCATAGGAAGTGCATAACATTATATACAAGATATGATGAGCCAAAGTAACTAACCAGTTCATAGACATATGCCAGATCCCCAGAAATGCAAGAACCCGCCTGCCACAAGCTTATAAAACTAAAACAAGCTTCCATTATCAAGAAAGCTTGAAGAAATTCTAATAACAAACACTTTCACTGGGAATGCAGTTGAAGCTAAAGTGAGGTACCTTTTCAAGAATGTCCAAATTCAAAGATCTCACTTGCTCGCACAGAGTTTCAGATGTGCCTAATTCAAATATCTTGCTGATGTGCAAGAGTGAACAAATGCTCTACAAGAAAGTTGTATACAAAACTTAGATAAATTTAATTAATAAAGAACTTCATATTAAAAAGGATAAATAGAAATTATTTGGTGCGACTATCATTACGTACATTCAAATATTATGTGTGAATAGATAGCACTCTTCAAAGTTCAAAGAAAAATAAAGCAAGAGAAGAATCTATGTAATCAGTTCCACAAAGATACAATTTGGACATATGACATCTAAAGACTTTGTTTACCACAACTCATGCCATGTGCATATTCAAGCTGCCAGAAGAAGAATCTCCTTCGAACAAACTGAAGAAATACTATCATCTGGGAGGGATTTGGGAAATTATTTTAAAAATCTTAATCCTAGGAAATAGATTGATCCTCCTTTGCCAATGAAAATTATGCTTTACGAAATCTTCCTGATCTTTAACCAATAATGTCGAATAACCATTTTGAGGACAGACAGAAATGATATGTTGTGCATCGGCGCAAAGGAGGGACACTAAAAACTCTTTAAGGTCTAGGCTTTAGGCCTGTGTGTGTATATATTTAGAAAGAGGCAAGTAATATACCACTTTACTATGTTAGATATATAAATTTTTTTCGTTGAGTTCCTGAAGATGAAGCTGAGCAGGATACAATGAAATAATACAGGAAATCTCTATTTTGCAATGGCACACATTATACAAAAATAATTTAATTAAGTTTCAATAGATAAACATCCCAAATGTCCCTGAGATGGATCTAGTTTTGATGATATGGTACTTTTGAGTTAACTAATTTGCCCTGAAATCAAAAGCTTGCCCCCAGAAAAAAATAAAACTCCAAGAAATAACTAGAAAAATCTATAAAACTCAACCCTCCATCCAACCATCAAGAAATTACAGACTGTTAAGAAGACAAAGAAAAAGAACTCCCTCGTTATTGCCCAAAACAGATGATGAAACTGTTCATTAAAGAAGAAACATGTTACACAAACAATTATTACTATCTTTAACAGTGAAGCATATTATCATCAGCTTATCAGATGATCGAGTCAATTGACGTCATATAGTCAAAAAAGAATAGCGAAGGGAGGCAAAACTACCTTCAAAAAAGCTGCCCAGTCACCACTTGTACATATAGAGCTTGGAGAATTGAATTTCTGCCACAAATAAGTCAAAAGAGAAAAAGAACTAAAGATTTTGTAGGTGTCAGTAGCATTTCTCATTATTTAATAGTACAAATATGATAGCGGTCGTCGTATAATAGAAATTAGACATAAATGAATATTTTTTATGCCAAACCAACATTCTGGAATACCTTCAAGCAAGCAAATTTAGGATACGAATCTGGTATAAAGTTCCTACGGAGAAATGGATTTGAAAGATAATATGTAAATTTGAGTATATGCTTCCTTCATTTTCAAAATGATTACCAGCGGTGATAAACTAAAGGACATAAGTAAAACTCCTATTTACCGTAATCATTATCGAAAGGGGGAGATAACAGGAGGAACAGAAAATTAAGATAGTATTGCACCTTTAGTATGTGGGAACATCCTTTACAGATTTCAGCGTTTACAGTAAAGAAGCCAACAATTCTTCCAAGAAAGGAAAATGATATCTAAATCCACAAATCAAAGAACACTAGCTTTTACAAACATGCAGAATTCAAGAGTGAAAGCCTGCAGGTTCTTAATAAGCTATACTACAAAGCAAATCATCTGAACTGAACCATCTCATTAATCACGGTAAACTTTAAACACTCAGGACCACACATCTCACACATCTTCTTCGAAATCTCTTCTCAACTTGCAATCTGGTTACTTATCCTGTTTCAGAGACCTATGAACCATTGATTATGGCCAATGTACTAAATTGCAGTTTCCATTTGGAAGGATACAACATTGAGTCGGTTGTTCAGGTTATCGAGATCAAGTATAGGCCTCAGGAACCAGTTCCTAATGCAAAGCAAGTCATTAGTCAAGGGCCTTTCGTAGAATTAAGATTAAAAGGTAAAATTACATCTCTCTCAATCTAAACTTACCTCAAGAGGCGTCTTCCCATTGGCGTTACACACTAAAACAACCACAAAAGATTTAGTACAAATTTTAAGGTATCGCAGATTTGAAAATTCATTGAACACACACCTTATTCATCATTCCAAACACAGAGAACCTGCAAAATGATAAAATTACAAACAAATATGATAATTTGAATTATTCAAAAACTAAAATGAATTTGGATTATGATAAGCATTTACCCTTCTTTTGCTCTACCTATACCCATATGGCTTGGATGTTTGTCAGTTTGAAATATTTGCAATGCCTCATGAGCTGCCGAATCAACTTTAAGAAATTTGTTCCTACAATTTATTATTATAAATTTAGCTTTCTGAACAAAGAAATATATAGATTTTCCAGTATAAAAATACAAAAACATAAAACTTTTTAGAATGAAATAAAACATTTAGAACGATACAGTGAAATCCCGGCAATAGAATCAATTGTAATTGATGCATTCCCTTCCTTTTGTTCAAGGGTATCTACAATCCTTTCATTCTCTAATATAGCAAGAAGCCCCCCACTTGCACGAACTTGAACATCACTTCCAATGTCCATCATCGAACTCAGCTACATTTGACGAAAGGAAAGAATAATGTCTTGCATAAATATAAGGACCAAAGGTATTTTCCTCCAAAAGTACAGGTCTTCTTAGAATTCAAAATGTCTTTGATTAACAGCACCAATTGAGATAAAACAGAAATAGAGGAAATGCACTTGAAAACTTAAAAATGTGCAAAGTTGTCTCGCTGGTGATTACTTCCAGGTGGAAATTAAGAAAAAAATCTGTGCACTGCTATCTCATGAGAGTGGTGTGTTCACAAAAAACTATATGGCGATTCCTGACATAATTTTCAAACTCCAAACAAAACACAATTATACAAGCCTTCCAAGTTAAGAAAATTATTACGCTATTGGAAAGATGAAAAGCATCACTAAGGTGAAGGTGATTCAAGCATTCCAAGTAAAGAAAATAATGAACTAACAGAACACAAAAATAATGAACTAACAGAACACGGAAATAATGAATTATAGCACAAAGGCCAAGCATGTGACTTTTAACTTACAAAACAGATTCGCTCTTTGACATTTAGACCTTCTTCCATCCCTGTTACTCGAAGGTATACCAATCTGTGATACCCAAAAAGAAATAAAACAATAATTGGGGGAAGAAAAAAAAATAAAGAAAACGATAGGCGACAGAGGAATCTTAAAGAACGATAGAGCCATTGATTTATTAACGTTTCAGGAAAATGCTATATGTCATTTCTTTCATGTCTCTTGCTACTTAACCACTGAAATGGAATGAAATTTCCTAGTATTGACCAATTGAAATCAATATTTAGTGTGAAGACAACATCACACCCAGAGTGCTTATATAAATTCTTCGGTTCTTCCATTTAAGAATCTGCTGATTTGTTATTTTTGTATCCTCCTCCCCAGATTCCATTTATGTGTACTTCATCATCCTATTGTGTACTTTGTGGTCTATGAAGAATCGAAGGGGGTAGTTCTTCTTGCTTTGTCAAAAATTCCGAATTAGTGCAAAATTAATAACAAAACAACAGCTCCATATGAACAGTAAATTAATGGATCTAAAAGGGAAATGGAAAGCAACTTTCTGTAATGACCCCTAAGATGGACCTAGAATATTACAAAAATGTTTAAGCCATTTGAACGTAACCTTCAAAACGTTATTGTACGTTATATTCAAAACTTAACCAGGACAAGGTGTGAACCATGTCATTTACTTCAATAACAAGCACACATTTGAGGTCCATTGCAGCTTCTAAGCACAACTTTAAATCAGTATCATCTCATCTTAGAAACCATAAATACTACTACATACTTCAGAATGTATCTTATTCATCAAGGTTATTAAATAATCATTTTACCATTCAACAACGATATAAACAAGTAAGAAGATACAATTGCATGTAAATAATCATGCAGTTTCAAAGAGAATCATAGCATGTGCCTATCCAAAAAAATCATGAACAAAAGAATAACAATGTGTACTCCCTCGTCATAAAGATTTCTAACAGTTGGATTAAGATTGGGTATGCAAACAATCATTCATATATGTAAAAAGTGAAAACATGCAAGGCCTATCCTAGCCTACAAACAATCATATATGATATAGCTTATAAACACATAAAAAATATAGCCTACAAACAATTTTATATGATACAGACTTGACATAGCACCACTATGAACAACTAAAAATGATAGCAGAACAAAGGAAAAAATTGTAAATACAACATATTGTTAATGCTTCTAACCTGTGCCACGCTTGCTCATAGCAGAAGATTGAACTTTTCATGAGCTTCACAGTAGGATAATCACTTGTTCCATCTGTATCACCGACTCACTTCAAATATTGAACAGCAAACACTGTTAACTAGTGTAGTGTAACCCAAGCATAGAATATCATACCATTTTGTTGTAAAGCAGACAAAAGGGATTCTTCGCTCTTAGTGCTTGTGTATATGACTTGGGGCTTCGCTTGGGATTTAACTGAACCAGAATCAGTCAAAAGTACTTGTATTATATGCACAACATAGAAAGTTACATGTTAAACAATATATGATTCCTTAATAAATGACAACCAACATCATATAAAATCAGATAATCAAGGAAGTAATTTAATGTCAACAAGTAATACATATTCCTCCCTGTCAATTGTAGTAAACATAAAACAAAATCTGGTCAGGGTTACATGAAATTGACTCCTATTCTAGCAATGAGACAAAATCTCTTACCTATATCAATCAGAGAAAAATCAGAGCTCCCATCCTCCCAAAATTCCATCACATAAAGATGGCGAATACTGGTATCATAATAAGAAACTCCAACTCTGGCAATAAAGTGCTAATCATGAATCATCTAAAAATCAAAGTACCATTTAATATCAATCAAGAAAAATACTAGTTACTAGGCAACATATAAGGTTTAAATTGTGGGTATAACTGTTAGTTAAATCAACCTTTCAATTGCTAATTACTATAATTAACTGTTAGACAAGGATTCTTAACAGCAAACCACTATGCATATAAGAAGGCTAAGAAGCTTACCTATGGCCATGCGTGACACATGACATATAGACCTGCATATATATAGCCACGCAATGGGGGGGGGGGGGGGAATGGATAAAATAAATTAGCAAATGACATGTACAAATACAAACACATACTTAGGTAAGTCACATCATGCAAATTGTAATGGACGAAAATAAAATACAATTAGATTGTAAAAATTCTTATGATTGCAATGGTGCGACAACTGTTGAAGTATTATATTTGATTAGATAAATTTAAAAGCCTCCTTAAAACTGTCGAAGAAGTGAATTCTTCGACTTATTAGAATAAATTTTGTTGAAAACTGTAATTACATTTGTTACAATAGCAAGCACCTCAATATGGACCACCATAGCTCCTGTAACATTCCGGTATAACAATATATTAGGTATGACCTTTGAGTACTAATATATTGCTTACATTTGATAAATTCAATCCAATCAACGCAAAGGTCGATTAAATTTTGACAAAGAGCTTCACCAAATTAATCCATATATATATATATATATATATATAATATGTGATTCGCAATACGTTTAAGTCAGATGCTACAAAGGATATTAAAATTGCATAATATATCATAATACCAATAGAAACGTCCTCGAGTTTCTCAGTAACCAAACGCGAATGGATCAAAAATGCAGAAAATATATTAACGTTTAGGCCTGAAAATTTAAAATTGGAGTTCAAATTTCTATGCCATCGACTATCCAGATACCAGAACAAATTGATGTTATACTTAATATATTACTGAACTCGGATGAATTATGTAACATTGAAGCCATACGAAATTGATAGGAGTAAATACTACGGAATTCGATAAATTGAAGACGCATGAAATATCAAAAATCAACCTGAGGTACAGCTTCAGTTTCGTCGACCTCCTCCTCCATATTGGTTGCTTCTGTCACAGATAACGGTGTAGAGAAAGATAGTATTTGGGTGTTTGGACTTATATAGATTGATCTGCGCTTAAAAGATTTTGGCGGTAAGAATCCCGTTGAGCAAGGATAATGTTTAATTGCTATAATTTTAAATATTAAATAATTATCGATAAAATTAAAAGAAATATTTATTTTGTAATCGTAAAACATTAACATAGGGATGGGCGATTTAAATCCAAACTGATTTGATCGAACCGGCCGATTTTAAATTGTCAAGTCTATGCCATTTTGATGTAAAAAAATTAAATAAAAAATGGTGCGGTTATCTCTGAACCGCCGATGCATCACATTTTGAACCGATGATGTTGAACATCTCTCTCTCTATATAATACTTGTATTTTAATTATATCCTATAGTTTTACTATTTTTTATATATTATAAGTTAATTTATGAGTTTTTCAACGATAACGTTAAAATTTTAACGAATTTATTCAACGTATACTTTTATATTTTGAGTTATTTTTTCAATATTATTATAATTTTTATTGTAAAAGTGTTAAACTAATTTAATTAAAATTAAATTAAAAATATTATTAATTTTTAACAAGTGCAAGTTTATGCGATGTAGTTCAAAATATAAATCGGTCAGTGTGCAATTTTAATATAAAAAATTTTGAACCAATATTGGTGCGGTTCAAAATTTTTTAAGACCGATACAATTTTAAATCATTAAAAACTTGAAACGCGGACCATTGCCATCCCTACATGCTTTTATTATATTTAATCACATATAGAAATATAATATTTAGGATTTATATAAATACTAAATAGATCGATTTAAGGTGCACGCTTAAAAGATTTGGTCGTAAGAATTCCCGTTGAACAAATGATGCGATTTTTACGTTGAAAAAATATATGATTTTTTTGAATAAAAAAATAATTATCAAAAGAAATATTTATTTGGTAAAAATATGGGTGATTAAACCTTTTACGCCATGCAAATTTTTTCTAAAAAAATGTCAAATTATATACTGAGAAAATGTATTTTTGTAGAGAAAAAATAAATATCCTCGCGTCTATATTTTTATTAACATTCGTATCAAAGAAATAAAATATATTATCCGCTCAGGATATTTTTTATTAAATTTTGAGTAGAAGTCATTTTTTCAATCGAATTTCTATTTTTTTTTATATGCCCAGTAGCATTAAATATCTCATACTTTTTTATTCTAATCAAATCATTATATATAATTTTGTTATTTTATTTCCTTCATTATTAAAAAAAGTAGTGACTTTTATTCAAGTTTATATTAAAAAAACTCAAATTATGAAGGTTTATGTGTATTTTATAATCAAATGAATAATATTGATTAAATTTTTAAAGGGTCAAATATCAAATTGACAAATATGCAAATCAAATCAATCATGCATCCAATTTTTAAGTTGATGCACCCTTTTTAAACATGCAACCCAATGGTTACAAAGTCACAATCACATTCATTAATTTGAAACAACTAATTAGTATAGTTTAAAAGTTTACAATACTTATTTTTTATCATCACATTAGTTTTAAAATAAAATGTTTAACTTAATCACATATGTTATGTTTTACAGTTTTATGTTGGGTCTACAAAATTTGTAATATAATATTGAATGCTTATATATGTTGTGCAATCATAAAACTGTGATTAAATTAAATAAATATTTGTATAAAATGATAAAAAAAAACGTTTGTGAGATCAATAATTATTTAATAAAATTAGTGTGATTGATAAAAAAGTAAACATGTGCCGTTGTTAAAATGACACTAAAATAAAATGAAAGTGTTATAACATAATATTAAATAAATATATAAGAAAATACTAGTTGATTTTTTTTATTATGTTCAATTATACCAAACTTTTGTGAACATTTTGTTCAATTTGGACAAATTGAAAAGGATTAGGCAACGCACAATATAAATATAAATATGAAAATATAAATGAATTAAATTATAAAGTTTAATTTAATTTTTATATCTAATTATTACAGTATGTTCGAATAAAAAGAGTTAAATTTGGTTCTAAAAACATGAAAAAGTTTTTGTCTTGAGATTAGACGTAACTCGCAAGGTTGATTCCATATATATATATATATATATAGAGAGAGAGCTTAAATTTTTTTTGGTTTTATTTTTTTAAAACATGAAAAAGTATTTGTCTTGAAATTAGACGTAAGGTTGATTATATATCCAAACTACATAATATTTATTTATTTATTTAAAAAAAGCAAAAAAAAAAAGAAAAAGGGTATTTTAAATGTCTTCCATATACAGAGTACTTGGAAAGTTGGATTGATTACTACGGAGTAATATTATTATTTTATGGATATTGAATTGTTTAATGCAATAACTACACTAAAAGCCTTATTGTCTCTCACAGTCAGTCAGGTCAGGCTACACCTATTTTATTTGTTGAACTTCTCCCCGGCTCTCCTGCAGACATTTGTGATCTCGTCCCTGCAAACATGCCCTCATTTTCGACCCTCAATTCCCGAGCTATTTTGCCTTAGCCTACGCACCCCCGCGCACGGAATGGAGACGCCCTCCCTTGTATCTAAAGCAAGGACGGCCTTCCATTCTGCGGCTGCGAAAGCGGAGAAAGTCTTCACGGATATTAAAAAATCTGATTTCACCACCGATCGAGGTTTTACCTATTTTCGATATCTTCTTTTTTCCTTTCTTTTCTTTTGAATTCGTATTTCTATGTTTCTTTACTATAAATTAATTTTGAAATTGCTGTTATTTCTGTCTTATATTTTTGAACTATGAATTCCAATTGATTATTCATGTTAATTCATTTCGATCGGAGTAGATTCTGACAGTCAATCGCCAATTATCGAGAAACTTGAGTCCCCCATCAGCGATGGCAGGTCAAAGGTAATCATACTATTATTGACTTTAATTTTTTTCCGATTTTAATCTCAGTCTATTTGGATCCGTATAGTTCTCCAATTCAAAATGTAGGATCAAGTTGTTCAAGTTTTATGTATTAACTATTTTTTAGAAATCATGATATTTGTTTGAATGCTTATACATTAATGAAAACAAATAGAAAATTGACTCTGCTAATGATATGGATATCTTTTTTGGCCGATATAAAGCAAACCATGAACTAATTGGAGTCATTATGAATCAGCCCAAAAAAATTAGGAGTCATTATGGGCTGACTTATGGAAATTTCACATATAAATAAGAAAATGCAAGAAAACAGTTTTTTTTCCCTTTTCAAATAGTTCTTTTCAACAGCACATTCCACGTTCTATCTCTTCCACATGTCTAATTCATTTGACAGTGTTTCTCATTAAAAACACAAATGTAATTTTTTTTTAAATGCCATGAACGTAGAATAACCATGAAGTGAAGAGTTCAAAGTGGAGACCAGCACCGATAAAGGCAAAGCAGGATTGGCAGGAGAGGTTCAAGAACATAAGAATTGGGAAAAGGGGAGTTGAGGAAATTGAAAAAACTGACAATTCAACGATGGCGTTTGCAATTTTTGATGACAATTTGTATATGGAGAATTCTAAAAACATTTCTCAATCCAAGGTAAGAATTATTTTTTGCTGATTTGCTATAGCTTATGCTTTTTAAACACTTACAAGCATGATAACCCTTGAAAAGCACAAACAAAATTAGAAACGACTTATTGTGTATTTTTTTTGCGCAAAACGTTACGTACACATCAATTTCTCTTAGTTTTTCCATAAAATTACTTTTTCTTATTGGGCCTTAGAGTCGAAAGCATTTGTGAATCCTGTGTGATTGGAATGAAATAATCAGTAACATTTTTTAATACATATGTGTTATGTTGACATTTGAAAAAAAAGTATTTACTGATTAAGAAATTGATTAATAGATTGAAAAAAAAATACATACCTCTTCATCCAAATGATTTCATTGGTGTTGTCAATCTTGTTTGCTTTTGTATTTACTCCATTCCAAAATCAAGTGTCTTTCACTTTGATAGTAAAATCATCTTTTTTAGAGTATAGTTGATTCAAATGAACTTAGTGATCCATAGTGAACTTGTGGGATTTTTGTGTGTAATTAGGTGTTTAGATAGAGTGCTATTTATAATGAATTAGAGTGAGTTGAATGAGATAGGTTCTACTAATTATATTTATGAATCATGATAAAGAGTCGTCAGAATTATATCAATCTTTAATTGAATACTTTGGTAGATTATTTGTACTAAAATTTGTGAAATTTTTCCTCTTTTTCCTAAAGACCTATTCATGTATATGTTCCAGATATTTTATAAACTTTTTGTATGTGTAGTATTTAATTTTTATTCATTTGACATAAAGGTTATTTATAAATTATCACATTAATAAGATTTAAACTCTAGATCTTTCCTTGGTTGTATATATGCTTATATATACTATGTGGAGTAAAAGTCAGGTATTTTGTGGGGTTCTTTAAAGGACAGGGTTGGCTAAATAGGAGAACTAAAAAAACATTTTGGGAATATCAAATTTTATGATCAGGAAGCTAGAAAAATCTAAAAAACTTTTGAGTTTTTTCAATGAACAAAATAGGAAAGGAAAAAAAAAACTTTTGGGCTACCGAATTATCAAAGTTGGACTACCGAGTTGACTTGGGACCAACCAAAACAACTTGTTACTTGCCTTGTTATATTTTGGTATTGATCAGTAAACAATATTTGGTGTCATACATACATGAATGCGTATGCACACTTTCGCTAGATAATTTAATGGTCCATGCTTCAAATAATGAAATGAAATATAAGGTGATATTCTTGGTCTTGTGAGTATGCATTGAAAACTGACTTGACAGAGTTATCCCCAAACATGACATGTTCTCAACCACGCGGCTAAGCATTTTATCTATGTTCCTGGCTAATTTAAGCTAATCATCTTTATGGAAAACTCTTAACAACTAACATTGCTTGATTTTACTTACCCAACCCCCCAAAAAAAAATAAAAAATAAAAGGAGTAAAAGAGTAACATCACTTGTCTCTTCGAATTCATTTTTCTGAATATAATTTCTTGTTTTTTTTTTGGCATGAAATTTATAACGTGTCAAAAAAATGTTAACATTTTTTATTTATAATCTTTAATATAGTTAAAAAGTATAACATAAATATATTGAAATATAATTGTTTTTCTTCATTTTATTATATAAGTTAGTTTTTGGGCTGTCTTAAAATCCATGCTGAAAAGTGAACACCAACCCCCCCCCCAAAAAAAAAATAAAATAATAATAAAATAAAATAATATAAACTATCTTGGCAGGCGGAGGGAGTATTATGTGGTCTGTGCAATATAGGAGATTGTCATAAAAAATGTTACTGTCCCAGATGAACAGAAGAATGAATTGGTATTTACCCAGCTATTTTGCAACTTAATAATTCCTCAAGATTGGCTATACACTGCCACTACTTCATATGAATACCAGAAACTAACATGAAAACAGTTTGGAGGACTGTATACTTTATTTTTCACTTTATCAAAAAAAAACACCTTGCCAACATGAGAGCTTTGTGTGAGAGAAAAAGCTTAGATTTCCACAGTCCATCTTCCCACCATCCTTGATTAAGTGAAACCAAAATGTGTAGAGGGTTTTAAACAAGTTGAATTGGTGATGGCATGTGTACGAGTCTATAGAAAATGACAACTTACAGAACTACATTGTTCATTTTACTGAAAATGATGAATCTACTAATTTTTAAATCTACGAGTGAGCAAATACTATATGTCTCAGTTTCAGGGGTCAGAAAGCTGTTCCTCCACAGAGGATTTAATTGCCTCGAACTCAGATTTCATTCCTTTGGCTACTGTTGTAAAACAATTGGCTATTGCTGTTGAGTAAGTTTTTTCTTGTTGGCATTTCCGACTCTCTTTTCTTATTCTGGTTTTGTTGATTGTCAGCTCTCCAAAATGGTTGTGTTTCTTTTACAAAAGGAAGATGTATCAGCTTCTAGTATTTATAGATATTCAAGCACTTGGTGTCAGTTTAATGGTTCATAAACTCTATATAACATGATTTAACTACAAGTTTTGACATACTCTCTCCGTTCCCATAAAAGATGTCTTTAAGTACAACTTTATACAAATTAAGAAAATTGAAGTAGAGGAGAGAATATTATATAAGTTCCAATGTTATCCATAGTGGACCTCAAGTAAGTACACTAATGATTCTTGCTACGTCCTAAAACTAGTGGGCCCCACTTTTTTAGAATAAACTAGTCTTTATATAAACATTTTGCATTTGAATTGTGTACTTAAGATGGCTCTTGGTGGACAATTTTTTTTGTTCTTCATACATCTTTGTGGGACGGAGGAGTATGTCGTGTACTGACTGATTTGCATATTCTCAAAAATCTTTGTTAATACAATTAAGTCAATAGCTATAAAGACATTTTGTTGGTGTGTTCTTATTTTAAATTCTTTGAAATGGTTTGGGGGGTGGGGGGTATTGAACTTGGCTCCATGCTATATTTTGATCCTTCAACTTGACCCTTGCTAGGGCTGGGAAGAATGTAAAGTCAATGAAAGATTTTATTGCATCATCCAGAGGTTCATCACCTGTCAGAGAGAGGGCTTCTTTGAGTTTCTTTGCAATGAAATCATTAGTGCTGAGGGACAAGGAAGAAAACTTTGCCTCAGAGTTTAGTGCTGATGTGAAAGCTTTGTCTCTGATCAATTCATTGGTTGATGTAGGTAGATTCATAACTTAGGACTTGGTGAAAGCACTTTCCTTTTTATAATAATAATTATTATTATTTTAAAGTTGTTGCATTACCCTTGATGATCTTTCACTTCCATTGTACTCTCTGCAAGACATTCGCAGACGGATATCTTACTGGAAGAAAATCTGGCTCTGGACTGGAGACATTTACAAACATAACATCTTTGCCTAAAGATATTCATGGTGCTCCTCCTGAAAGCTTCATTATTAAGCTCTCTGAAGCCATTGGAAGCTTGAAAACCCTGAAGAAAATGGCATGTTATTGGCTAAGGGTTGTTGCGGAAGTAAGTGAACTATATCAAACCTGAATCATGATAATCATTATTAATAATTGATACAAAAAGCTTCACCTGTGCTCCATTTATTGCTGTCTGTGCGGCGATTCATCTAAGCATGTTATATATTACTATAGTCACTCCAATGCTGGAGGCTTCTTTTGTTTTCTGGTGTGCTTGGTCCAAATTTATGTTTCCAGATTTTAAAATGTATATTTTTTTAATATTAAGGACATTGTTACATGATCACATTAACAATTTTAATGTTTGGTTAATTGGTTAGTGTTTACTGGGTGTAAACTTGATGTAAATTCATTCAATTGCAGTCAAAAGCTGAGAAACTATAGTGGGCATAAGTTAAATTTCAAATTTGAAAACATTGTTCTTGTAAAAGCTTGGTGCAAAGACAATGAAGTATTATGAAGTTGAAATATGAATTTATTTTGAGAACTGACTTTACAAATTTTGCTGACCTAGCTAGACGGAATAACAAAACTGAAAGTGGAGCTTTTAACTTAGACTTTCAATCAGGTTCCCAGTCTTCAAATTTACTTCATTGAGTTGTCGAATATTCTTTTTGAAAAGGACTCTTTATACTCACAGTAGTCTTACAAAATTATTTCTTAAAGACACTTGATCCTTATAGCAGACAAGTGGATTTGCTTAACCCTACTCCTATCCACACTTTAAAAGGAAAGGACCCCATCGCATCATCTCTTATCCTGCACCAAGAAAAAAATCAAAGGCTTCTCTTTTCATCCATGTTCATTGTTACACTAATCGGTTTATCGTATTCATGTATAAAAATACTTCTCAATAGTCAGATAAGAGAGCCGTTTTCATAAATAGTGGTCCTTTCCTTGTACCAGAAAGAGCCTTGTACTTGTTAGGCAGCAGGTAACAAAGTTTCCACTTTCACATCATGTATGTAACTACTAACAGTCCATATCTGATAATGGATGTGCTGATTGGTAGATTTATCTAACCCTATTTCACACCTATTGTTTGGCATATGAAGTTTGTACTTGTGTGGTACCGAACTGGTGAAACAGATATGCAAGTAAAGAATGTCCTGACTGAAAGTTTCATTACACATGTTTAAGGTCTAACAACCTTTCTCAAGGGTTTCATTAGAAGAAATCTTTAATGAATAGCGTGCTAATATTACTAAGCACTGTTTCTTCCCAAGTAGAGTTCTGGGTCATGAGTTTACTTTCATATAATAAGTAGTGATTCCTCACTACCAATTGTTACTACTTTATATTGTCAAATCAGAGGTATTACATCTGCTTCTGAATAAATCCTCAACTTAAAGATTTCCCTTTAATTTTCTGATGCACAGTTGAGAAGACTATGGTCTGAAGGACAGTATATTCCTGGCATACCACTAGATGAGATTCCAGATTTAAATTCCTGTCTTCTGTATCAGCAGTTGCAGATTATTAATTGCTGTGTTTCGAGGAAAAGGCGCCAGTCTATTGCCTCTGAATCATTAGATTCTGTCTTATCATGGCAATCCATATTAAATGTTGAAGAGTCAGCCTCTCCTGAATACACAATTCCTCCAAGCCCCATTTTGTACGCTAGGATTAACACTGGGGAACTTGTTCTTAGGTTGGGTGCTGATAAACAATGTGACACCTTAACAATGCTGGAAACTGGTGAACCTGTTTATACCCCTGTTATGCAGGTTTGGCAAAATTGGGCCCTGAAAATTACATTAACATCACCTTCTATTACTTTCTCTTTTGGCTCGGATCTTTATTCATTTGTGCATGTCAGGAAGCGCCTTTGTTTACAGAAGATTTGATCAAAGAAAATGAGGAGTTTGTTCTACGGACAGGCAGGTTTGTACTATGAGTAAATGCCACTGTATCCGGTTTGTTTCTCCATGTCATGTGCTTCTCATTCTCATATCTTTTTCATTGAAATTATTCTTGCAAATTCATACTGTTAACTAGGAATTTTTGTTAATACTTTCTATGCCAATCTTTACTTTCCCTCATTTGTGGCGCCTTTAGTAGGCCTATTGCTTCTAGCAATAGCAATGATTTATTTATCTCTTCCTGTTCAAAACTGGTGACCTGCTGGCTTACAAAAACCTAACGTACAGTTCTCTTTTCATGATTATAGTCAATTAAACTATTGTAAGTCAGATTTAGGTTTGTTATCTATCAGCTCATGAATTCTTAGGATGGTTGTTGACAAAATGTGGTAAATCTTATAAAGTTTGTACTTGATGGATTGACTTGTAAATCAATATATGTGAATTTAATGATACACCCAACATTCTACAATAACGCTATGCTTCAGCAGAAAGATCTCAATTCTATGTTTCTTTCATTTCAAGACCAGAAAATGTATAAACCAGGATAATATATGTAATTCAGAGATGATAATGCAGTTTAGTTTTTAAATCCCCCTCAGTTTTTTTACAACGTTACTATGAGCTGTACAAGATTTGACCAATGTATATTTACGGAAGAGGCCTTGAATAAAACCTCAAGATCACTGATTTCAATCCCCATACTTGGGGCCAAACTTAACAATACAAACAATTTATGGTTGACATTTCTTTTACCAATATGATTAGGAATAAAACTTACTTAGACCACATATATGGCTTCACATAGGTGTTTGATAATTGAAGTTTTTCTGTACTAAATGTTTCCTTGTATGTAAGATACCAAATCTTTTACTTATCAATTTTTAAATTTTCCAATTTTTGTAAGATTTCAGTGTTCTGACTATTGCAATTTCTGCCAAATGATATTTTCACCGAGTTGTGTTATTGCATCTTTTAATAAACTGGCCCTTTCTGTATGCTCAGTGTTGGTGCTGGGTGCTCTCAACTCCTCTCTGACATGCAGGCGTTCAAGGTAAAGTTTATGGTGACATCCTTTACAGGTCCTGTATGCACACTATTGTGATGTAAATACTGTAACATTTAACCTTTTAAATTTCTCTTATCATGTGTTAGGCGGCGAATCCAGGTTGTATATTAGAGGATTTTGTAAGATGGCACTCCCCTCCTGATTGGACGGAAACAGAGATGAGTAATGAAGCTAAAGAAACCCTTGATGACAATGATTTATCGTCTACAAGGGGTCAACTAAGTAGTCGAATGCAGAAAGAAGGTACTCCTTCAGTCTTTACTGTTACCTAAACATAATTAGTTTTTTCTGTATAAGAAATTTACATCACAGGCTGCACTCTAATAAATTTAGATCACAGATTTCACTCTAAGCAGCAAGTTTTATTCAATAAATTTTGCCAGCAGAATTTTAAGGCTGAATGATTAGGTGTAGGCATTACTGTTTGGCTAAGCAATCTATCAGTGCTTAGCAGCCTTAGCTAGATATAATATTTATCTCTCTTAAGATTACTGGGCAGCCACTTAGCTTCGCTACCTTTAGATAGTGATGCTAAGCAGACTAGATAGTTTTATACACATGTTTAGAAGTAGTAGAAGCCTATTATTTTTGTTATAAATTAAATCTAAAAAAGACTTTCTGATCGTGTTTTTTCTTTGATATAAATATTTTTAAATGGAGAAGGTATTTCTATTCTATTTATAGACATATATAGAATGTGCATGAAGATTTTTAAAATAATAAATAAATACCTCGGTTTGATGGTACTCGAATACTCAAAAATATCTAAAACATGGATTCTAAGTAAATTAAACTTCAGAACAAATATCCCTCTAAATGCTTTGATCTTGCTCTGTATTGAGTAACTTATAGACTCGATAAATATCACTTAGACCTGGTTGCCTTCTGCAGTCGTTAATGCTTTCTCCTTTCATTTTATTTTTAGGGCCAAATTGTTAGTTAAAAGGGAAATATTTATTTCTTTATGACTTGTATCAGGAGGAATGTGATTGGAGTCAAAGTTTGTATAATCTGCTTTTCTTATGATCTTTCGACTTTATGTTGTTACAATAGTTCAATAGGTTATCAACTTTAGTAAGTATTTTTGCCTAGAACTTGTATAGAGATTACAAGAGATTTGGAATTATAGATTGAATGATAAGTGGTGTGATGTCTAGGTAATTTGTGGCGTGAACTTTGGGAAACATCAAAACCTGTACCAGCTGTCAAACAGTCTCCACTCTATGATGAGGATTTGGCTGTGTAAGCTATACATATATAACTTATCATTCAAATTTGGCTCCATACTGAATAGCTATCTGATAAAAATTACATGATGCTTCGAGTGTGTAGGGAAGGTATTCTAAATGCTTTGGAGGATATCCCACCTTCTGAGCTTTTTGAACAACTGTTTGTTTCTCTTGTAAGTCATCTTGTACATCTTATTCTACACGGTCACCTTTTATTCCCTTTCTTCCTTCACTTAGATTGTTCTTTATAGCCTGAATTAAATAAATATAAAGTAATTTTGTATTATACCATGCTACTAATGGCTTATGTGCTAATTTTGCAGCTAGGTTCAGGATTTGTAATTGCTGAGACCTCACTTGCCAAAAACTCAAGCTTGTCGAAGCTGTTCTTTGAGTGCAAAGACTACATTATTGCCGCTTGTCAAGGAAAAATTTGGGTTGAGAAAATTGACGATATATGCCAGGTATGATTTGACAGCTGGTTGGTGGTGTATAAACTTGTTTAGTTCAATTACTTGGACTATTTCTGCTGTTTAATATGGTAATCTTGTAAATTTAGCCTCTTTACTTCTGACTAGAGACCTGCTCTTTGACTCAACTGCTGATTTTGATCTTGCTACTTCGACAATTATGAATAAACCTCATCAGCAGTTGATCGACTGCAACTTTTACTTTATTTACAAATAGCTTTTGTGGTGCTTGCTGCCCAAAAAGGGGTCTGCACTTGGTCAATCCTATATTAGAAAAGTTTGTATCAGTTGATGCCATTCCTGTATGGCCCACCTCAAAGGAGGAAGAGTGGGGGGAAGACTAGGGATTGAGGTTTGGAAGTGGATCTTTATTTGTTAGGATGTAAAAGGAATGAAAGGGAAACGAGGTCAAGGGAAAGGGTTAGATCTTCTCTTCCTTCCCTATAGCATTCTTCTATATTCAAGTAAACTACAAAAGAAAGGAAAAATTCTTTTTTTCATCCTCTAATTTATCTTGGTGCTCAACACAAGGATGCGATGCTATTTCCTAGGGAACCTCTCCAAATTTTAAACCCCTCCTATTACAGGGACAAAAATTTTGAAAAAATAATTTTAGCTACACAATACACATACTAATTAGTTGTTTTAGTTAACCAAAAAAAATTGTGGAGATGCGCAATCAGTTAGTAAAGTAAACTGCTAGCTCTAAATGCTGCTCCATGTATTTTGCAAGGAATGGAAGTGTTCTCAGAACTTGATGCTGACGTCTCTATGAAATTTGTAAAATAAATTATGGTTGCAGGTCTATGAAACAGTGGTGATGATGTTATTAACCCCAGATGAAGTCCTAAATATCACAAAGCATGCTCACGAGGCCACAACGACAGGTGATCAAAAAGGTAGATTTAAAAGGCTTAGCTTCATCTTTGGCGGCAAGGACAGACAATTGGGAAAAACTCCACAGAGAGACCTGAAGAACTCAGAAGAAACTTCAACACACCATTCGTTCTCATCAATATTTTCAAAGAAGCCTCCTAAGCCTGGTAGTGCATCCCCAGCTGATAAACCTGTTTATTCTAGTGACAGTGATTGGACAGTTGTATAAACATAATTTGATTTCTCATGTAATTGTAAATTATTTTGATATAAATAGGTAGAGGAATTCCCAAATTTGGAATGATTTCTTTAATTTTTAGAGGAATGAAGAAATGAGTGATTAGCTTTTAAACTTGTGAATCTGATTTTTTTTGTATTGTGTGGTAACTCGGCCACAAATTTGAAATGGCAAGAATGACCAGTTAGTATGTTACCAAATCTCCTCTATGTTAATTGGTCTGACATTATCAAATGCTGCAGTTTGGCTATACTATATATATATAGAGAGAGAGAGAAGTATTGTGAGAAAGTTCATAAAGCATAAGTGTCATGATGATGTCCGACATGAAACAGGGGGAAAAAAAAACTTGGGACTTCAGGCAATATAATTTATTGCTCGATGCTGCAGAAGCTCCTGTTTATCTTTCTTGAGCCTTAATCTGCTTATGGGCTTGATTCCTTCTTCATTCATCATTATTTGGTTTTTGGTCTTCATTTGTATCGTCAGATTGGAGATCCTTCAAGATGAACTCCGGCACGACAAAATTGGCAATCCAGTACACAAAGAGAAGCCCTGCACTGTCAACCAGGTAAAACATGATTGGATATTAATTGTTGGTAACATTGTTACTTACTAGTATTTCATTAGTAAACAGTCTGTTTGTTTCAACAGCAATCAGAACAGATGGTGAAGAAAGAGAGAAAATGAGTAAGAAATAAACAATAGACTAACGTTGTCTGGAGCAGGACCATTGCGTCCCCAGAGGATGAAGTTACTCCAAGAACAAGAGAAGAGGTGAGGAGGAGGGCCTTGGGTGGAAGAATGTTGTTGTTGTTACGCTTTTGTGCCAAGCGTCTTGCAGGGAGGTGGTCGTCATTGGTAGAGATCCAAAACATTTTTTTAGCCGTCTTCATTTGCTGATGTTGCTTACTGTGTGAAAGTATGGCGCGGAAGGGATATTGGGAATGAATGCACCTCATTACATTACACAATGTAGGGATGGATGGATGGATCCCTGTTTGTTTCAAATCAATATCTGTTTCATTAGCTTTGCACACACATGATATTATCATCATACGAGTGTGGATAATGTTTTAGAGGGTACAAGACAACGAAACAGAGAGCAACAGTCACGTGCACTCATGGGGTTAGAGGCACGTGCTGGGTGTGGAACACATCGAACCGAACCGAACCATGTTGAAAGTTTATGAATCCAGGTACACTGGGCTACCCGGATTTTCCACCGCGGCCCATAAATCTGTGTTTTCTTTCGCTAATTTTCTGTTGGATTTGACTGCAACAAGGTCTTTTTCTTTTGGGTTGCAGGTCATGATCCTAATTTCGTTTTTTAAATTGGGTCCTTATATTTGTTAATAAAAAAATGGCCACATACCACAATCTATTTATTAAGATAACATACGACGGACTCGTATTAAAACAAGTCTTATATATGTAGGTTGCTAGCTGTTGTAACATCTTAATTACTAGTATAAAGGTGTTCTCGAAAATGTTAGCCTAGCGTCCAAGTGCTTCACACCAATATCTGAAATAAACTACCGTTTCTTCAATAAAGGTTACTTAAAAATTTTAAATTAGGAGCTAGCTCATAAATTGCAATGCTCAATATTTATAGGAGTCCGTAAGTAAAGATCCAATAAAAATCTTATTTGGAGAGACATGATTGAATTCATTGAGGTTCTTTTTCAGACATTGAATCTTATGCATGTGGACTCTTCAATTAATTAAGGATATTGATAATTTCATAGCAATAATTTTACTGTTAAAACAATATGTCGCTAAAAGTTTAAAGTGTTGTTAAGAGAAATGTAAAAGTGTTGCTTAATGCATATATATTTGCTCTGTGTACTGGATTGCCAATTATACATGTGAGGTAAAATATAAATTTTATAAAATTTAGAGGAGATTAATATTAAAGAATAAAATAGTAATATATCTAAAGTTATAGGGGGGGTAAAAGAGAGAAACAAAAAAAAGTAAGGCACATCACTACATGGCATAGCGGGACAATAAAAAATGGACGTCCCATTTTTATTGTCCCACCATCCATCTAAGAATAGCTACCTCCCCTTCTCTCAAATAGTCGGTCCCTTCCTGTTGGGTTTCGGCACAGAAACGCACAATGGAAATAAAATTTTAAAGCAATTTTCGAAACCCTAAAACAGGATCCATGCGAAAAATTCAATTAATTCAGAGGTTAGAAATTATACCGATTGTTAAAGCTAGAATCGATGCGGTCGAATCTCCAACGCAATTCAAACGGACTGCGTCTCTACGGTATCCACACGAATGCTCCACACGAATCGTCCTACGATCTGCAGAAGAAGGAATCGCGGTACTAGCCACCAAGTATGAGAATTTTGAAATTGTTTTCTAAGTATCTCTCAAGAAATGGCTAGGGTTTTTATTTTGATTAAAAATTCAAAACGCTTGATATATCATATATATAGCAATAAATCTAATTAATCAAAACCCTAATCTAATTAAAATAAAATCAATTTAATATATATATATATATATATATTATATCTTAATTAAGTCTTACTTAATTAATATATATACATATACAAATCATCCTTTTAATTTAAATTCGTGATTTAAATACTATCAATCATATTTATATATTTAAATTCTTACAATTTAAATTAATTTCCTTTAATAACGTTCTTTTATGATGACTCATATAGTTATTATTACGTTGGCAATATTTTTAAAATCATATTATAAAATTATAAAATGTTGGAAATGACATCTAGTAATGCATCACCGCTACCCAAGTAATAATAAGATCGATGATTCGATGCAACCTTTTTCGCGTGACCAATGTTTCAATGTAATTTAATCCTTTTAACCTTAATATCCTAGATTAAACTCGAGTCATGGAATGTGTCATACTCTTCATAATTTAATCTGAGTTTTCTTGATCAATGAGTAGACTATATGAAACAAATCACTATTTGAGCATGACCATTTTCATAGTCTCTTTCAATCAAGAGGCCTATGGATATCACCCATAATATATAGGATGGTTAAATTCAATCTAGATCACTCATATTTCTCACACGATTCATGATGAACCCAATAATCACCTTTATAGTCCACCCTATTAAAGGTGACATTTGATGATATCAAAGTACATAAATTCTCGTGTAAGAGTAATATAGCGATTTCGTGCCCGGAGGACCATTACATCATTATCACTATGAGAATTACTAATGACACTTCGCATAATGCTCCATATAGAATTCTCATGGTGGGTCCGCATCAAAGACATCGTTTCTAACACGTACTCTACGCATCGACTTAATATCTCATATATTTATGACCAATGAGATTTGGTCATCAATCGATCCACATACTAAGTCTCGATGCATCATTGTTATCCCATCAACAATGATACTTTCGATTAGGGACATTTAAGAACAATAATACTAATTGTAATTATATAATCTCATGTTCAAGTCACATACTTGAAACTATATAATTTGTATCATTATTCTAAGGAATTTTATTATGTTAACAATTATATTACGCAGTAAATAAAATCATAATAAAATCATTTATTTATTCAATCAAATATAATATCAAAACGTTAAGCAATTATATCAAATAATTGGCCTCTAGAGCATAAACTCTAACACTTCCTTCCTTTTCAAATAGTCAGTTCCTTCATTCTTTTTTAAATTTCATTCAACTAGTTAGTAATTAATAATATTTATGATATTAATATTATTAAAAACTTAAATTACAATGAAATATTAGTTAGTAATATTAATGATATTAATATTTATAGTAATATTAGTATTTAGTATTAATATTCATATTAGTTATTACTATTAATATTATTAATACTAAATATTATTAACATTAATATTACAAAATATTAATATAAGTATTAATAATATTATAAAATATTGATATAAGTATTAATATTAGTTAGTAATATTAATGATATTAATATTATTAATATTTATAGTAATATTAGTATTTAGTATTAATATTCATATTAGTTATTACTATTATTAATACTAAATATTATTAACATTAATATTATAAAATATTAATATAAGTATTAATAATATTATAAAATATTAATATAAGTATTAATATTATTAATATTTCATTGTATTAATATTATTAATATTTCATTGTAATTTATGTTTTTAATAATATTAATATCATAAATATTATTAATTACTGACTAGTTGAATGAAATTTAAAAAATAATGAAGGAACAGACTATTTGAAAAGGAAGGAAGGGACTGACTATTTGAGAGAAGGGGAGCCAGCCGCTACAACATGTAATGGCTACTTTAGGACAATCTCAAATTACCACTACAAACTGTTGTCAGATTGACTTTTTTGAATTGTTACCAAGAATTGATTTACTATGTAGATAATTTCCTATATATATATATATATATATATATATATATATATATATATATATATATATATATATATATATATATACCTAAAGATATATAGAATGTAAAACCAAACTGGTGGTGTGCTCTAGATCAAAAGTCTACGATCCCACGGCCAGCCGTATGGCAGGGCGGGGCATGGCATGGCATGGCTAGCTAGGTAGAGGTACTTGTTTTTCAACCTAAACAGTTGGTTGCATTAACTCATTTCACAACGCATGCACGCGGTTTTAATTAATCTAGATGAGAAGATGATCGATAATTGATTGGTGAATTTATTCACAATCGATCTTCTCAACGCTCTCACCTCCAATATCTATCTATATATATATAACTCTCCATGGATCCCTGGCTTCTCAAGTACTCGATTGCATCGATCATCTTTACCAATTAATTAATATAAAATTTTTATTTGCTAAAGATGACTACTAACAATTTCCTTCTCATTCTGCTTCTTGCTGCTCTTCTTCTTGTTTGCACTAATGCTCGCCACCTCGCTACTATCCAAAAGGGAACAACACCTTCCTTTGGAGATGACAAAACTTTCTATCACCGTCCCGGATACGGTGGCGGACTTGGCGGTGGTTTCGGAGGTGGGGGCGGCGCTGGAGGTGGCTTAGGCGGTGGTTCCGGATTTGGTGGAGGTGCTGGTGCAGGAGGCGGGCTTGGTGGAGGAGGTGGGCTTGGTGGGGGTGGTGGTGGAGGTGCTGGCGGAGGACTAGGTGGCGGCTCTGGATTTGGAGGCGGTTTTGGAGCTGGAGCTGGAGCTGGTGGGGGTGCTGGTGGAGGGTTTGGTGGCGGTGGCGGCGGCGGTGCCGGTGGTGGACTAGGAGGGGCTGGCGGGGGATTTGGTGGTGGAGCTGGTGGTGGTTTTGGAGGTGGACTGCCTTGATCAACTTAATTCAACATGCATGCGCGCGTCCTAGCTAATTAAACAGATGCCAGAATTTAATTGTGTTATTCCTTTACGATATTCAGTAGTAGTATTTCACTACAGTACACAATATTTACTGTAATGTGTGGTGATTTAATCAAGTATTCTCCGTTTCATATGTATTCCATATATACTATAAATTGTTGAATAATCAAGCTCTAATAAATTTAATGGTCAATTCTTAATTGCATGAGACGAGACTACTTGATCGAATATCTACATATATACAGAATCACGTGCATATATATACCCGAAAAGAGTTGAAGTTAATAATGAATTAACTAAAATTCTCTATTTTCAAAATATAAAATTATTTTTTATTTTGGCATGGATTTTTTACTTTTACTTAATATAATGATGAATTTTTAAAACTGTCCAAAAAGTATATTATTCAATGTAAGATTTTTTATTTTTAATAAATTATTTAAATTTTAAATTTAGAAATGTCTCAAATTAACATTTAAAAGTCAATAATAGTAGTATTATAATTTGGAAATGAAAGTAGTGCAAATTAAGTAATTAGACAACAACTGTGTTTACTTTACCTAAATATTGATGAATTGTGTAATACAATTCAATTGATAAAATACATTATCGATGCAAACTAGAGAATTTTTATCTAATTATTTACCATTATTCAATTATGAATCGTCATTTTGCTTCAAAGAAAACATTTGTGCAATGTGTTAGTATATATGATACTCAATATTAATTATGAGAGTCGTATATTGTTCACACACATATATATAAATATATATAAGGGTAATTAACTTCTCCAACCACGATATCGATGTATTTGAGATAAACACGACTGGTTGTGTTTATGATATTTACCAAATGAATGACATATAATATTCATGAGAGCACATATATATATTTTGTACATTTCTATGAAATCAATAGATTTAAAAAAAAAAAAAAATGGGGAAATAGAATGGATGTGATAGTTGTTTGGATATGAATTAATTGTACAATAATATTGTACATCCATATTCAGGAGCTTCTCGTGAAGATGAGTAACCATATAGGTGAACTAGATGTGTCATGTGCCTCTGGCACTGTATGAACGGTGGAATTTATCTCAAATTTTGGACGGTTCGGATGACTTATTGAGTTAGCGGGAAATTCAAAATTAGATAGATGAATGGTGGAATTTATCCCAAACTTTGGACGGCCCAGATGATTTATTGAGTGAACGAAAAATTTAAAATCATTTATATTTTATTAGATAAATGGAATTTCTGTTAGGCCGAGATGATAGTCCAGTAAAACAAAGATTTACCACCACAAAAGTTTACATACAAATTCACTTTTGTGAAGGTGAATCTTACTGGGCTACCACCTCGGTTTAACAGAAATTCCACTCATCTATTAAGCAAGCCCCATTGCAAATTAACAGTATCTAATTCGAATTGACTAACCCAGCCCATTCCAAGGCTCAGACATTTATTTATTAGGCCTTCTATGAATACAACCCAAGCAATACGTGGCATTATATAAAGTTAAGCTTATTTAATTATAATTTGTATGGGAACATCAATTATTTTGTCTTGGATAAATATGTCTTTACATCAAATAACACTAAATGCTTATTCATATAGGTGATATGTAATTTTGATATTTTCGTATAATCTCTCAAAAAAGATAAAATGAGTCTTATTTTTATGTGAAAAAAATACATGTAGAAATATCTCAAAATTATATGTAAAAATATATCTTCATACGGTCCGGATCAAGTGCATACCCCTTATTTTACTCACCCATGCTCACCCCCCTTTAGGCGACGATTTTATTACGGTATACAACCGTCAGCTTATACTTTTAATGACGCTTATATGTTGTCGTCATCAAAAGTATAAATGGCGACGATCAGATGATCGAAACCGTAAGCCTAAAGGGGGTGAAAGTGATAAATAAGTAAAGATAAGGGTATGACAATCGATTCATTTCTATCTTTATATATTTATCCAAATAAAAATAATTTTTGTGATTTTATATATTTTTTCATGTGAATATAAACATTCACGATGACCATATCTATTAGGGAGTAAATATTTTTCTTTTATAAATTATGCACAGTCCATTTCTTAAGCTCATTCTTATTGAGCTCACACCGAGCTCACCCTGCTTTTTTTTTATATATATAAAAAAACATAACTAATAAAAAATGTATAATAATTTTTGGAATTGAAAGTTTTTTAAAAAAAAGTATTTTGGGTGTAATTTGGGTACATATAACAAAACAGTGTTGTACAGACTGTATAACACTGTTTTGTTATATTTATCCAAATCACACCCAAAACACTTTTTTTTTTAAACTTTCATTTTCAAAAATTATTATACATTTTTTATTAATTATGTTTTTTTTATATAAAAAAAAAGGCAGAGTGAGCTCGGGGTGAGTTCAATAAAGGTGAACTTAAGATCCTTGCTCAAATTATGCAATTCAAATAATTAAAATAACAATAAAAAATAGATTGAACTATTTCGAGTAGCGACATCGTTTGCTTTCATTAAGACAAATCAACGACTACGAAAAAGCACGTGCATTAGATTAGAGTAGTAGCGCTCGTCAGAATCACTTTATTATTTATTTTCTCAAGTTTGATAATTTAACATAAAAATTAAATATATTTTATAATTTTATTTATTTATATTTTTCTTTTTATTGGGGTAAAAATATATTAAAAAAGAGTGTAAAAATATTAATAGATAAAATTATAAAACACTAATGTTTAATTTTTATGTTCTATTAACAGTATTGAGTTGTTCGGTAATTGTGGCCCCCAAAATTAAGTATACATCATCCATCTTGGGTCGCCAGATACATGATACAGAATTCAAATACAACTTACTAATACTGTAAGACCCCAACTTATTATAAATAAAATTGAATTTTTCTTTATTCATTATTCTAAATTAATAAGGGTTAATTTGATATAATTCTTTGGTTATGGGTGAAATGTGCAAAGTTTACAAAATAAAGCAAAGTGGTTATAAAATATTCATTATTGTTTGGGAATATTCGTTTGGTCGTGGAATATTCTTTTGTCGGGAATCTCCGTCACGACTGTAGTAGTAGCGATCATTGGTGGGCCCATAACGAAAAAAAAAAGCGGTGGATGAAAGAAAACAACAAAGATTGAGTTTTATAAATAACTACAGAATTATTACTGAATTAACATTGGGGTTACACGGTGGTTAAAATACGATAATATGCGGTTGCACAAAGAAGACACCAGATCGCATATTTGTTGAATTATTGATCCTTACGTGAAAGGCACTACTCAATAATTGTTACGATGAATTCTCGCTCAATATTATATTTTATTAATTCAATAATTCTTTGCGTTGATATTTATATTATTATTGTTTCAATAATTGTCATTACACGATGATTTTCCATTATCAAATCAATAATTCATATTATTTGAATAATATTATCGATAACATTATTGGCAATGTCTAGAAAGTTCGCCTCAGGAGAGGTTTGGTCACCTAATCATAGGCGTAAGTAAGGAGAAATCCTTATTGGAAAGCCCTCTTTCTGAAACTACCGGTTGTCAATGATCATGATTACGTAATATTATTTTGAATAATTAATTATTGATTATTATGATAAAGAAAATATTTATTTTATGTGGATATAGATGGAGAAAATTTTAATGTGACAATTGTTGAAAATTAATATTTTATCTTTTTCCGATAAAATAATACATTTAAATATATTATTTTAATAATATATTAACTCTGTGATATTTTTATAATGATTGTGGGATATATGAGTATATGAGGAGGTAGAGTATTTTGTGGCATTAAATGTTTAACATATGTTTTGTGTGTCGGTGGACACAATTCTTGACCAGAAAATTGATTATGTATCGTAAAATCGTCCGCTTATGGATTTCAACAATTTCTGCTTGGAATTTGGAAAAATTTCTTCTCGCAAAGTTGTAGAGAATGGAATTTCCCATGGAAAGTCGCGAGTTTCAATTTTTCTAATAAACGAGCTATTTTCTATGAATTATTGAAGTTACGGAAAATAAAATAATTTTTTATTAATTATGGTGGGACCCACTTTTTGGTGGGTGTTGAATGCACATGGGTCATTTCTGAAATTTTCAGCATTGAGGGCCGAAAAGCATGCGTAGAAATTGGTTTATAAATAATATTAATTTATTATTTTAGTCTCCTTTCAAGCGTTCTAGCATTTTCCTATAAATAGAGGCTAAGTTAGAATTGAAAATCACACCGAAACTAAGTTTTCTCTTTCTCTCTATATTATCGAGCGTATTCTTGTGAGTATACTTTGAGTGTTGATATACTATATGGATTTACAAGACTATATCTGAAATTCAATCAAGAAATACGGTTATTTTGAGGTAAAAGGGGTATTATTTTCTTCTTAAATGATATTTTTCTTCAATATCATTATGCCAAGTATTGGTGAACTTTTTATCAAATTTGGAACTTGTTGTGTTTGGAGTTCTTATTCACGATATCTGACCTTTATTCACGTATAATGACACTTTATTCACGAATACGGACTTTATTCAATCAAAAATAAAATTTTTTCTTTTGTCCAAAATATCTATTCGGATACTAGCTTTGATTGTATCCATGTTTTGATCATTCTTGAATTTTACACCACTCACGATTATTTTCGAGGTATTTTTGGGACATGGGTAAAACAAAGTACTCAATCCTTAATCCTTGTCATTTTGTTTTCATCAATTCGCTTTCTTTAAAATATTTTTCATCATCCTCGGTCCTAAATGGTGATATAAATGAATATCTTTGGCCCTTAGTAGTGCAAAGATGAACGATTAATCGATGAATATCTTTGGCTTTGTAGTGCAGATGAACAGTGTTGAGATGAATATGACCAATTGGTGATATGAATGAATATCTTTGGCCCAGTAGTGCAAAGATGATTAAAGATGTATATTGATTGTTATTACGAGGATAAACTATATGATGGACTTTTAAACCTTAGAAGACATTAGAGAATTCTTTCTCTGCGTGACTCTTCTAATGGATTCTTCATTCACATTGCATTTGTTGATCTAAAACTCGTTGTCTATTGTATTCTATTAGATTTTTCCTGTTGAAGACTAACGATAATTTGTTGTATATTATCTTAGTCATAATATTCTTTATGGGCTAGTTGAGCTCACCCTTTTCCTTTTTGTTCCATTTTTCTTCTCGGAGGTGAGAACATGCAGCAGGATCGAGTCTGGGTATGGAGTGATGGTTCTAGGAAGATGTTTTAATTGTCCTCACTATTTCGTAAAATAGTGTATGAATAATTAATGAGGACTTATTTGGGTGTGTATATTGTCAAGAAAGACAATATTTGTATTCAAACTCACAATTGTATTGTCGTATTCTACACGACATCTGTGATTATCAAAGTTGTAATTTGCTTTCTATACCATGTATTTTGGCGACTTTCGAATGGGTGTTGTATACCTATTTTGGGGCGCGTCACAGATTGGTATCGTAGCTTAGGGATATGATTTACGGCGAGATCGGGAATAGAACTAGGAGGGAGAGAGACGAAAGTAAATCCTTCGCTAGTGGTGTCCTACCTGCGAGCTTATTTGTTGGTCGATCATAATATAGGATATTATGTGATATGTTAATTTGTTTAATTAACCCTTGTTTTATGGCGATGTTTAAGAATGGTCACCGAGAACGTTAACAATGGAGTTTATGAGGCCGTGGAGACGCAGACTCACCAACGAGGACGAAGGAAGAAACAGTCAATGGTGGCAATGTTCCTCCTATGAACAACGCCTAATCGAGCAAATGATGAACGACGGGATGTTTAGAAGCTTTTTGCAGCTCATGCAAAATCGCATTTGAGGAGACTCGTGTACAAAATACGGGTGGAAATGATGGCAACGCTGATTCATCATGACCCGAAGAAGTTCAAGGAGTTGGGACCACCAGATTTCCATGGAAAGCCGGATCCGATCAAGGCAGAAACGTGGGTCAAGCAAATTACCAAGATATTCGATGTCTTGGGGTGCACGGAGGAACAAAAGGTTCCATTCGCCACTTTTATGTTTCGTGGTGAAGCAGATTACTGGTGGGAATCGTGAAGCGTACCAACCAGATGCTGCTTAACATGTCTTGGGAAAGATTTCAGAATGTTCAATGACAAGTACTTTCCGAGAAAGTATTAAATCATATGAAGGAGGTAGAGTTTATTAGACTCGAGAGCAGTAACAACACGACGGTGTCTCAAAGATGAGGCAAGATTCGCAGAATTATCCGTGCTTGCACCTCATTTGGTGGAGAATGAGGAACGAATGACGCGTATGTTTACGAGAGGTCTAAAACCGTAGATTCGTCGAATACCTTATCTCTCATAAATTTTCTCTCAGATTCGAGATGTTGTCAACAAGGCTCGATTATTAGAGCGAGATAGTGAGTATACTCAATCGAGGGACCACAATCGTGGTAGTCATCGAACGATGATAACCAATGGCGAGGAGGAAAGAATACTGGACAAAGCGGTAACCACTTCGGTGGTAATCGTGGACATGATAATAGGAGAGGTGACTCAAGTGGAAATTTCAGAAGAGAAGATTCAACGATGATTTTGAAGATATCAACAAAGCAGCACCAAAGACCAACAACAAATGCTAGGGGAGGAGAACGACCGCCAGCTTAGATGTTACAAATGCGGGAAGGAGGGACATATCATTGAAACGCCCCACAACAATCCAAGGTATGTTACAACTGTGGAAAGGAAGGCCACATCGCCGAGATCGCATCTTATAAGCGAAACCAAGTTCACGGATTGGTGATTCCAAGTACATCATTCGATAAGTCGAAATCGGCCGTTCCGGAAGAGCTTTTGTCGTGGTCGCCAAAAACGTGAGGAACCCGAACGAGGTGATCACGTAAGCTAATCTTGAATTCTTCATGAAGTTTATACCTTACTAGATACCTGTTCTACCCATTCTTTTATCTCTCCCGCTTGTGCTCAACGCTTAAACTTGACTCGGAGAAATTAGATTTTGATTTATCTCAAACTCCGTTGGGTGAAACCTTCGTTACATCTACGCTTTATAAATCTTGCATGATCCAAGTTGGCACTATCACATTACCTGTTGATCTTATCTCTTTAAAGATACTTGCTTTTGATGTGATTTTAGGAATTGATTGGTTAACCACTCATCATGCCAAAATTGATTGTTTTCGTAAGGTTGTTAGTTTCCATATTCCCAACCAACCTGTCATACGAATTCAAACCACTAAACCACTAAAATCAGTCACTGTCATATCAAGCCACAAAGCTATTCGTTTATTGAAAAACGGATGCCAAGCTTTCTTAGCCCATGTTATGGATTTGAACAAAGACAAGTCAGATTTGAATAATATTTCTGTGGTTAAAGAATTCCCTGATGTATTTCCTGAAGAGCTTCTCGGTCTACCCCCAGAACGTGATGTTGAATTCTTTATTGACCTTGAACCGCACAAAGCCCATTTCTAAAACCCCATATCGAATGGTTCCTATTGAACTTCAGGAGTTAAAAGTCCAACTACGTGAGTTATTAGACATCGGTTTCATTCGTCCCCAAGACATCTCCTCGGGGTGCTCTGCTTTATTCAGTAAAGAAGAAAGACGGGAGTATGAGACTTTGTATTGACTATCGAGAATTGAACCATGTCACCATCAAGAATAGGTATCCGCTACCTCGCATTGATGACCTGTTTGACCAGTTGCAAGGAGCACAATTCTTTTCAAAGATCGATCTTCGTTCTGGATATCATCAGCTGAAGATTAAAACTGAGGATATTCCAAAGACGGCATTTAGGACTCGATACACGGCATTATGAATTCTTGGTCATGTCTTTTGGATTGACTAATGCTCCTCCGCTTTCATGGATATGATGAACCGTGTGTTCAAGGAATATTTGGATCGGCCGTTGTTGTCTTTATTGATGACATCCTCATCTATTCCAAAAGCCGTGAAGATCATGAGCACCATTTGAAGGCTGGTACTACAAAGACTTCGTGAACACAAGCTTTATGCCAAGTCAAGAAATCGCGAGTTCGGCTTGAGGAAGTAGCATTCCTTGGGCACGTGGTGTCAAAACAAGGAGTATTTGTTGACCTTGAAGATTGAAGCAATACAAAGTTAGAAGCAACAAAATGTCGGTGATCAAGTCTGCAGACTTTACGGCTTAATTGGTTATTATCGGAGATTTGTGGAAGGATTTTCTCGTATCGCTATCTGCTAACTCAAATTCGGTGACTTAAGGATGCAAAATTCTTATGGAGCGAGGAATGCGAGAGGAGCTTCCCAAAGCTCAAGAGGAGACTCATTTCTAAGACTGTTTCGACAATACCATCCGGTTCGGATGGATTTGTTATCTACAAATGATGCTTCCGCAAGGATTAGGATGTGTTCTCATGCAACATGGGAAAGTCATAGCCTATGCCTCACGACAACTCAAAGAATATGAGAGGAATTATCCTACTCATGATCTAGAGTTAGCGGCCGATCATATTCGCGTTGAAGATATGGAGACACTACTTGTATGGAGAGAAAGTGGAGATTTATACGGACCATAAAAGCCTCAAATATTTCTTCACCCAAAAGAACTCAATACGCAAGAACGACGTTGGTGGAGTTGTTAAAAGATTACGATCACACTATTCAATATCATCCTGGAAAAGCGAACGTAGTAGTTGACGATTAAGTAGAAGATCATATGCAAATACGAAAAGCGATATTGTCAACGCAAAGGCCCATTTTGTATGACTTGCAAAGGATGGAGGTAGAATTAAAGACTTGAGGACCCACATAATGATGGCGAATATACAAGTAGAACCGACTTTAATCGATAAAGTTAAAGCCGCTCGAGCTACGGACACAGAACGATCGTATGAAGAAGAAAGTGCAAGAAAGAGCAATTCCTAAGCAAGAATTGATGAGGAAGGAATACTTGAGTCAATTCTAGACTTTGCGTTCCTAACGATTCTCGACCGAAGCATAAAATCATGATGGAGGCACACAACACCCCGTTTGCAATCCATCTCGGAAGTACCAAAAATGTATCATGATATTCGACATACATTTTGGTGGAACAATATGAAGAGAGAGATTGCGAGTTTATCTCAAGATGTTTAACTTTGTAACGTGTAAAGGCGAACATCAAGTGCCAAAAGGTCCATTGCAACCACTTGAGATTCCGGAATGGAAATGGGAACACATTACTATGGATTTTGTTACGTCTTCCCAAAGTTTCTCAAGGCGTAGATGCAATTTGGGTTATTGTTGATAGATTAACCAAGTCCGCCCATTTTCACCGACACGCCGAGACTTATCCCTCAACGTCTTGCTTCAGATGTACGTGAATGAGATTATGCGATTGCACGGCATGCCAAGATCCATAGTTTCGGATCGTGACCCAGATTCACTTCAATATTTTGGGTTAGCTTGCGCGAAAGCTATGGGCACGGATTTGATTGATTCGCTTCAAAGATACCATCCTCAAAGCGGACGGATAATCGAGAGGATTATTCAAACCCTTGAGATCTATTAAGACTCGTGTCCTAGATTTCAAAGGAAGTTGGGATAAGTACTCTACCACCGGTGGAATTCTCCTACAACAACAATTATCAAGCAAGTATAGGCATGGCTCCATTTGAGGCGTTGTATGGATTTAAAATGTCGCTCTCCAAAGATCTTTGGGGCGACGAGTGGGAGAAGCAACATTGTTGGGACCAGAAATTAAGACGCATGACTACGTAAAAGATCCAAATGATTCGACAACGTATTCAAACTTCACAAGATCGACAAAAGAGTTATCTTCGATCTTCATAGAAAGGACGTGGAGTTTAATATTGGAGATCATGTATTGTTACGTATTGCTCCATGGAAAGGAGTTACAAGATTTGGGAAAAGAGGAAAGCTCAATCCAAGGTTTGTTGGTCCATTTGAGATTCTTTGACCGGTAGGAAACGTAGCCTATAGACTCGCGTTACCTCCAAGTATGTCTCGTGTTCACAATGTATTCCACATATCTATGCTTCAGAAATATGTGAAAGACCCGAACCACATTATTGCATTAGAACCGAATTTGATAGCGAAGATTTAACCTACGAGGAGATACTGTTGAGATTTTGGATAGGAAAGAGCATGTCTTACGCACGAAGGTTATACCACAAGTTAAGGTTTTGTGGAGAAACCATACAATTGAAGAAATGACATGGGAGTTGAATCGGAGATGAAAGCGAGGTACCTCACCTTTTCGATATACCAGTATCGTGCGTCAATTTCGAGGACGAAATTTCATAAGGAGGGAGGTTTTAAGACCTCAACTTATTATAAATAAAATTGAATTTTTCTTTATTCATTATTCTAAATTAATAAGGGTTAATTTGATATAATTCTTTGGTTATGGGTGAAATGTGCAAAGTTTACAAAATAAGCAAAGTGGTTATAAAATATTCATTATTATTTCGGGAATATTCGTTTGGTCGTGGAATATTCTTTTTTTGTCGAGAATCTCCGTATGACGGCCTGTGCCAAATTATCAGGGCCCCATAACGGAAAAAAACGGTTGGATGAAAGAAAACGACAAAGATTGAGTTTTATAAATAATTCACAGAAAATTGTTACTGCATTAACACCTTTGGGTTACCCAGTGGTTAAAATACGATAATATCGCGTGGTTGCACAAAGAAAGATTACCTATTGCGCATAAAGATTGTTGAATTATTGATCCTTACGTAGAAGGCACTACTCAATAATTGTTACGTGAGTTCTTTGCTCAATATTATATTTTATTAATTCAATAATTGTTCTGCGTTGATATTTATATTATTATTGTTTCAATAATTGTCATTACACACAAGATTTTCCATTATCAAATCAATAATTCATATTATTTGAATAATATTATCGATAACATTATTGGCAATGTCTAGAAAGTTACATCTAAGGAGAGGTTTGGTCACCTAATCATGCTACCAAGAAGGGAGAAATCCTTATTGAAAGCCCTTCACTGGAGCGGCACTACCGTCACAATCTTGTGATTCTCAGAATATTATTTTTGAATAATTAATTATTGATTATTATGATAAAGAAAATATTTATTTTATGTGGATATAGATGGAGAAAATTTTTAATGTGACAATTGTTGAAAATTAATATTTTATCTTTTACGATAAAATAATACATTTAAATATATTATTTTAATAATATATTAACGGTGATATTTTTATAATGATTGTGGGATATATGAGTATATGAGGAGGTAGAGTATTTTGTGGCATTAAATGTTTAACATATGTTTTGTGTGTTTCGGACACAATTTTGAATTCAAAATTGATTATAGTACGTAAAAAATCGTCTGCTTTATGGATTTCATTCAATTTCATTTGGAATTTGGAAAAATTTCTTACGCAAAGTTGTAGAGAATGGAATTTCCATGGAAATTCGCAAGTTTCAATTTTTCTAATAAACGAGCTATTTTCTATGAATTATTGAAGTTACGGAAAATAAAATAATTTTTTTATTAATTATGGTGGGACCCACTTTTGGTGGGTGTTGAATGCACATTATCAAATTGAAATTTTCAAAGATTGAGGTGCTAAAGCATGTCGTAGAAATTGGTTTATAAATAATATTAATTTATTATTTTAGTCTCCTTTGGCGTTCTAGCATTTTTCATAAATAGAGGCTAAGTTAAATTGAAAATCACACGAAACTAAGTTTTCTCTCTCTCTCTCTATATTATCGGCGTATTCTTGTGAGTATACTTTGAGTGTTGCTATACTGTCATGCGAGTTTTTCACAAGACTATCTAGAAATTCATCGAAGATGCGGTTATTTTGAGGTAAGGGTATTATTTTCTTCTTAAATGATATTTTTCTTCAATATCATTATGCCAAGTATTGGTGAACTTTTTTATCAAATTTGGAACTTGTTGTGTTTGGAGTTCTTATTCACGTATCAAGACTTTATTCACGTATACGACACTTATTCACGAATCACGACTATTCAATCGAAAAATAAAATTTTTTCTTTTTGTCCAAAATATCTATTCTGGATACTAGCTTTGATTGTATCCATGTTTTGATCATTCTTGAATTTTACACCACTACGATTATTTTCGAGGTATTTTTGGACATGGGTAAAACAAAGTACGAATCCTTAATCCTTGTCATTTTGTTTCACTGGATTCGTTTTTTTAAAATATTTTTCATCATCCTCGATCCTAAATGGTGATATAAATGAATATCTTTGGCTTGTAGTGCAAAGATGAGCGATTAATCGATGAATATCTTTGGCACCAGAGTGCAAAGATGAACAGTGTTGAGATGAACATGACCCAACTGGTGATATGAATGAATATCTTTGGCCTCAGTAGTGCAAAGATGATTAAAGATGTATATTGATTGTTATTACTGTGGATAAACTATTGATGATGGACTTTTAAACCTTAGAAGACAAGAGAATTCTTTCTACGTGACTCTTCTAATGGATTCTTGCTTTCATTTGCATTTGTTGATCTAAAACTCGTTGCTACATTGTATTCTATTAGATTTTTCCTGTTGAAGACTAACGATAATTTGTTGTATATTATCTTAGTCATAATATTCTTTTTTGGGCTAGTTGAGCTCACCCTTTTCCTTTTGTTCCATTTTTCTTCTCGGAGGTGAGAACATAGCGAGGATCGAGTCGAGGTATGGAGTGATGGTTCTAGGAAGATGTTTTAATTTATCCTCACTATTTCAGTAAAATAGTGTATGAATAATTAATGAGGACTTATTTGGGTGTGTATATTGTCTAGAAGACAATATTTGTATTCAAACTCACAGTTGTATTGTCGTATTCTACACGACATCTGTATTGTCAAAGTTGTAATTTGCTTTCTATACAATGTATTTTGGCGACTCAGAATGGGTGTTGTATACCTATTTTGGGGGCGTCACAAATACAACTGTCGTGTACAATATGACAAAACATAAATTGTGAGTTTGAATACAAATATTGTCTACTAGAGATTATACAAACTCAAAAGGAGTCCTCATTACAATTATTATCACACTATTTCACGTAATAAATGAGGACTACTAATGCTATCCTCTCGGACCATTACTCCGCCCCTGACTTCGTCTCAAATATATTCTCATTTCAAGAGAACAAAGAAAGAAAGGGTGAGCTCAACTAGCCCAGTAAGAAATATTATGACTAAAATAATGCAGAATAAATTATTATTAGCCTTCAACAATGTTAAACTGATAAAATATAAAAACATCAAGTTTAACTACAGCGGAACCAGCAATCCATTAAAAGAGTCAAGTAGAAAATAAAATCTACCGCCTTTTATGATTTAAAAGGTTTTTCATCATCATTATAAAGCGAGACTCGACAATAAATATTCCACATCATCGAATCACCCCTGCACTACGGCCAAAGATATTCTTTAGTATCACGACCACAATTATCCATGTACTACGGGCCAAGAATATTTGTATATTCATTAATGGTCATGATCATGCCAACAACAGTCCATCAATGCACTACGGGCCAATGAGGACTTTTAATTTTCACATCATTTGTAACATTACGGTCCATGATTACACGAATAATCCTCGGTCATAATCATACCAAGTCCATCCATACACTGAGGCCACGGATGACTTTCAACAAAATATAAACATGAGGATGATGACAATGATATAAGAATTCAATAAAACAAGTTCAAGAATTATTTTATCCGAGAATTATTAACGTCTAAATTGTCAACATGATCTTTGCTTTGTAGAGTAAAAATTCAAGAATACTTAGAAGAATATTTCCATGAAAGGATCTTTGGATGAAGCGCAAATATCAAGGATATTCCACTAATTTCATGGAGTATAAGTCAAAGTTTTAACCAACCGAGTATAATAAAGAATGGAATAACAAAAGAAATCACCATAAATGCGATATGGCCGCATGCAAAGGCGAGTTATTCCAATGTAATAATAAATAACGGAACGAGTCCCACGTAAACGCATGAGCGTGATATTCCAATGTAATAATAAAGAATGGAACCAGGTCCGGCGTAAAACACACAGACGGATGTTCCAATGTAATAATAATAAAGATGGAACTTGAGTCCGGTGTAAAAACACACATGCATGGATGTTCCAATGTAATAATAGAAGAATGTCACCAAGTATAGGGTAAAATCACAGATCACAGTTATTCCAATGAGAATAATAAGCAATGGAATAACAACGCTTTTCTTCATGAATAAGAAAATAATAACACCCACTTTACTTTAGTAGGAGATTGAATCTTTGCGATAGTGTAGTAACAAAATACTCTTCTTCTTTTCTCTTATTCTGCGACACCCCCAAAATAGGTATACATCACCCATTCTCGAGTTGTCAATACACTGCATGTAAAACAACTACAACTTTATTATTACAACAATAAAGAAATCGTGAGTTTAAATACGAGATATTGCCATCTAAACAATATCCACATATAAATAAATCATCATCATAATTATTGATACATTATTTTACAAAAATAGTGAGGACTACTAAAAACTCTCTAAAACCATCATTCCATACCCAGACTCAGATTGCATTACATTCTCTCCTCCCGAGAAGAAAAAAAATGGAACAAAAAGGAAAAGGATGAGCTCAATTAGCCCAGTAAAGAATATTATGACTAAGATAATATATAACAAATTATCGTTAGTCTTAAACATGAAAAAATTTAATAGAATACAATAGACAACAAGTTTTAAATCAATACTCGTAGCGGAAAATATTAATTCATAGAAGAGTTACGTGGAGGATGAAATCTACTAATATCTATGAATTTAACAGTCCATCATCAATATTTTTATCCCCGTAACATCAATCAATATATACACGAATCATATATTCATCCTTGCACTACTGAGGCGAGGACATTCACCATTAGTCATGTTCATCTAAACACTGCTCATCTTTGCACTACGGGCCAAAGATATTCATCGAAATCATTCATCTTTGCACTTCACTGTGCCAAAGATATTCATCGAAATCAATCATCTTTGCACTACAGCCAAAGATATTCAATAATATCATCATTTAAGACTCGAGGATGATGAAAATATTTTATTTTTTTTAAAAAAAAGCGAATCCAAAGAAACAAAATGACAAAGATTAAGGATTAAGGATTAAGTGCTTTGTTTTATCCACGTCCAAAAATACCTCAAAAATAATCATAGTGGTGTAAAATTCAAGAATGATCAAAACATGGATACAATCAAAACTAGTATCCACAATAGATATTTTGGACGAAAAAGGAAATTTTTATTTTTCGATGAATAGTCTTATAGTATTCGTGAATAATGCAGATATCGTGAATAGTCCAGATACGTAAATAAGAAACTCAAACACCAAAAGTTCCAAATTTGATAAAAACTTCAGATCAATATTTCAACATAATGATATTGAAGAAATAATATCATTACGAAAAAATAATATCCCTTACCTCGAAAGACAAGACTTAAATGAAACACCGGATATAAAGCATGACTTGAACTTTCACCGTATAGCAATACTCAAAGTATATTCAAAATACTCACAAGAATATGCTCGATAATATAGAGAAAAAACTTGAGTTTACGGTGTAATCTTCAATTCTAACCTAAGCACCCTATTTATAGAAATTCTTTAGAACACCAAAAGCGAAAATTTAATATAATAATAATATATATAATAAATCTTCTACGCACACTTGAAATCTGATTTCAGTTCAATAACCACATGCCACCTTCTAGAAAAAGTAATAAAAAACGTTTTTCTAATTTAAAATAATTTAAACTTCCAAAAATCAATTATTTCGTAGCTTCGAAACTTCAATAATTCACAATAAATAGCCCTTTTGTCAGAAAATTCGAATCTCGCGAGTTTTTATAGGAAATTCAATTCTCTACAACTTTGCAGAAGAAAGTTTTTCCAAATTCCAAACTCAAATTGACCAAAATCCATAAACGGGTGATTTTAGAAGGTATAATCAAATTTCACCGATAAATGGGGTCCAATTTACATGTTTAACATGTTTTAAACATTTATTGCAACAAAAATACTCTTCCTCCTCGTATACTCATATATCCCACATTCGTTGTAAAAATATCACCATTATTATATTATTAAAATATAATAATATATATTTAAATGAATTATTTTATCAGAAAAAGATAAAATTTCAATTTTCAACAATTGTCACATTAAAAATTTTCTCCAACTACATTCACATAAAATCAATATTTTTCTCATCATATGAATCAATAATTAATTATTCACAAATAATATTACAGAATCACAATATTGATGACCAGTAGTTTACAGGAAAGAAGCGAACTTTCAATAAGGATCTCTCTTACTTGCTACCGATTAGGTGACCAAACCTCTCCTTAGATAGAACTTTCTAGACATTGTCAATAATGTTATCTAATAATATTATTCGGATAATATGAATTATTGCTTCGATAATAGAAAATCTTGTGTAATGACAATTATTGAAACAACAACAATATAAAATATCAATGCGCAGAATTATTGAATCAATAAAATAAAATATTGAACAAGAATTATCGTAACAATTATTAGTAGTGTGCCTTCTTACGTAAGAATCAATAATTGGTGCAATCTGCAAGTCTTCTTCGTTCAACAACACGTATTAGTGTGTTTTAACCACCGGGTATTTCAACAAAGATTACTTGTGAATAACTACGCCGTTATTTATAAACAACTTATATTTGTCGTTTTCTTCATCCAATCGCTTTTCAGTTATGGGGCCCACAAAAGATCAAGCTACCGTAAATGCGAATATTACTCGACGATCATTTAATATTCCACGACCAAACGAATATTCCCAAACAATAAAGAATATTTTATAACCACTTGCTTATTCAAATATTTGCGTATTTTACTCATAACTATCCACATGAATCAAATCAACCCTTACTATTTCAAAATAATAAATAGAGAAAATTCTATTTTTATTTTAAAAAAATTCGGGGTCTTACATATTCTCTCTATACTTTCTCTCTCTATAGCTTGAATGAATTAAGTGAAAAATAATGAAGCACTAGGCCTCTATTTATAGAAGATTTCTAGCTTAAAGACTCATCATGTGAAAAGCAAGTGGCTTGGCGACCGGTGATGTGAAAAGAAAAGTGGTTTAACGCTTCAAATGTGAAGCGACAATTGGTTCGACGTCAGAATGTGAAACGACAAGTGGTTCGACACTTTTGTAATATATAAACGGCAAGTGGTTTGACGTCTGGTAAAGGTAATTACTATTGACGAAGGTAATTACTTATTCGTGAAGGTAATTATTATTAACGAAGGTAATTACTATTGACAAAAGTAATTACTTATTGACGAAGGACTCTTAGATGATGACATATATTTAGTAAATAATCAAACTTACCACAAACGCCTCATAATGTACTCTTTATATGCATCAAAGATTGTATAAATATTACCACAAATCATTTTATTTTTAATCAACACATATTTAATCTTTCAACAATTATTAATCATTTATAATTTGTCGCCTCAATTATTGATTTAATAATATAACATATTATACTGATGATAATCTTTGTGACAATAATTGAATCAATAATATAAGAGATATGATGCAAAGAATTATTGTAGCAATAATTGAGTATAGGTGAGTGACTTTCTCACGTAAGATCAATAATCAATACTGAGTGTCTTCTTATGTCAACAACGCGTATTCATTGTATTTTTTTACTACCTTAGAGTTCAATGGTTTTAATCAGTAATACCTCCGCCATTATTTTCATAAAATATTTTTGTCGCTTTCTCAATCCGGCAATAATTTCGTTATAGGGGTCCACCAATGATTGTCTTGCATCGTCACTGAATATTCTCCGACAAAAAGAATATTCCCCGACCAAACGAATATTTTATAACAACTTGCTTACTTTGTAAAATTTATAAATATTACCCACAACTATTATAACAAATTTATTCCATAATATTCAAAAATAGTATTTTTAGAAAATTCATCTTTATTTATAAAAGTTGGGGTCTTACAGTAATAATACTCCTTCCGTCTTGTACTAATTTAATTTTAGTGGTTAAATTAATTATTTTTAAAATAAATAATTAAAAATATTTTATAAAATTTATAAATTAAAAATTTTAACATTAATAATATATTTTTCGTAATTTATTATAATCATGATTTTTATGCTATTTACTTTTTTTAAAATTTTTATTACTTTTAAAAATGATCAATATAGCTGTGGAAGTCAAATTTGTTTATTACAGAAAGAAAAAGCCCTGAAAATCTTTCCCTTACCAGTTGTTTTATCCCTCCGTTTATACGGCGACCACTTCCGGACCCGATATATTTGGAGATCCATTTTTGTACGTTCTTCGTCTAATCAGGTTGGACATCTTTACCGTCGTCAGGATCTGTTAATTCAGTGTTTACGCTTTTCTGCTCTTTAATTTGCTCTTTGTTGATGTTGCTGTATATTTTTGTCACCATGTTTTGAATCGTAATTTTAAAGGTAATTGTTTATGTCCTTTGTTAATTTGAGATTTTGTGAACTGTTTAATAAAATCAGTACGTATAGATCAAGCCAACGATGTTCGGTGTTATAAGGCGGAAAGTCGCCTCTGGAGGCTCATCTGCATTGGTACAACTCCTTATCCTCATTCATTCAGTCATTGGATCATTTTTTATATTCAATATATGTATATGATGAAAACATGAAAGTTATATAACTGTTTTGAAACAGATTTTGGGTAAATCGGTACGGCCTGCCGTGTGTAAGCCTAGAGTTTTTAACTCTACTGCAGGAGATGAGGTACTGATTTTTTCATCTTTTCCTTTGCTAATTTCATGTATTTATTGATATTTTTTCTTCAGCTGCGTGTACGTGTTCAAATAAAGCCAATGATTGTTTAACTTTGATTCTTTAAACAATAGACAACAAGTAACATAAAATTAAGAACAAATGACATGTGTTGTCTATCTCAAACCTTAGTTGTAAGCAGTGGCGGAACCGGAACCAGAATATTTGTAGAGGGGGTCAAAATACATTAATAAAAAAAATTATTTATTGACGATTGCAGTGCTTCTTTCAAATTTATTTTGTCCAATTATAGTATTTCACAACATCCTATTCCAACCATTGTAAACCTATGAATTGTGAGTCTAATAATGTATTTTATATATATATATATATATATATATTAATTTCCCCCGAACTATGAGACTATTAATCAGACTTTGAATTTTTTAGTCAATTGATTAGCTACTTTTATAGATAAATTACAAATTATAATATTATATATTTAAAACCTTATATTGTGGTTCTGGTCATCTTCTTTGGCGACAACTGAGAGTAGCCACTCAAAGTTAGAAAATGAATTAAGTTATTCTCATTTACAAAAAAATTGATACCAATGTATGATTAAGTCAGTAAGAAAATGAGTGTAATATTAATTGATTAATTATCAAATTTATTTAACATTTTTTAGCTTATAGTAATATTGTTAATTTATTATAGGTGAAAAGACATAAAAAAATTAATAATTTAATATGGGTCATATGACCCCCCTAGTTCCGCCCATGGTTGTAAGCCAGAAAATAATAATATTTATTTTCATAAACTATGTAATCCTTACTCTTTTAAAAAATAAAATCACGAAAAATGTTTAATTCTTGTATATCTATTAGTTTCCTTGAGCTCATTTATGTCAAAATTTAAGGATATACAATATTTAAATTCCGGCAAGTTAGATTTTCATTTATGATTGAAGTTATCACAGTATTATGGTAGAGTACTTATAAAAAGATTAATTATTACTGAGTGCGATGATAATGTTTCTATACTATTTGTGATTGATGTCTCTCGCATCTGACTACATTAGTATTTAATGTAATCATAGCAAATGTTAATTCTTATATGTCTGCAAGAATACTAAGTGGCCTTTAGGGATTTATTGTGTTTATAAGTTAAGTAATATATACTATTTAAAACCAATAGTTGTACAAGTCAGTAGACCAAGAAACATGTATTCAGTTATGGTTGTTGCTGTTGTCAACATTCTCTCTGATATAATTCAGTTCCTTTGATTTTGTGTGAACCTCATATATGTTAATTTTATCGGTATAAAAGAAATGCTTGTATGTTCAATTCTTTTGAAGTTTATGATTTTTTTTTTGACAAGTGAAGTCAATGACGTTTTCCAGTTGTTTACACAAAAATGTTCTTATGAAATACTGTTTTAATCATATGAACAGATATTATTTCACCCAAGAATGCTTGGGAATGCCCGAAATATCTGTCACCTCATCATACCTGGTAATCTTTAGCCAGCTTTACTCTTTAAATTTGTGTGGAAAGTGCTGATACCTATATGACAATTTATTCATTATATTTTCCAGTAATGCCTTCCAACGTTTAATAGTTATTCATTATGTTGACACAGGCCGTACGGATAGTTTAAGGCCAACAAGGTTAGTTATGCAATCTGATCTTTTAATCTTGTAGGTTTACTTGTCTGGGGGAAAAAAGAACTTCATTATTGTAAGCTTTATTTTCTTTTGTTTGCAAATCATATCTGAATATCTATTGGCAATAACCATAGGGGTAGGATGTTGGCTAATTACAGCCTGAACGCCTTGTTTCAATTTGTACTTACCATCCGTGGACCCATGGCGATCAGCATTGCCATAGATACATTACACACAAGGACATGTAAATTAACTCCCTGTGAGATGCAGGGGAATTTTAATGTAGAAAATGATATCTCTTGATAATAGAAATTTAGTCTTTAAATGATCTTTATCTAAAAAATGTAATTAATACTCCCTCTATCCCACATCTTTAATTTAGTGAGACGGAGGGAATGTTATAGTTATGAACTGGATAATAAATTTTAGTGTGTTAATGAAATCAGATGTATGTTCCTAGAATCAAACATATAAAAAAGTTGAAGACTTCATGCGGAAAAAGTGCTCCAACTTTTTAGCTTGCATGAATTTTAGTCCAAAAAATTACTATCCTATTGCTGAATTGAGTTAGGATCATCTCTGATCCTAACAGTGTGTGTTTGTGTGTGTATTATAGACAAGGTTGCCCATTAAATATGATCACATCAAGTTGGATTAAACTTGTGGAAATATTCTAGACCAACCTTTTTTTCTTAGATCCAATTTTTAAACAAAGTGACCCGAAAGTCAGTTTTATATAACCTTACTCTAATCTATCTATGTGGACATCGCACCTGTATTTCTTCCCTGATTACATGAATTATCTATTTTATCAGATCTAATTAGTGCAATGTAATCAATGTATTTTATTTATTCAAAAGGAAGTAGAAAATAGAAGTCATTTTTTAATATCTACACAATTTATTGTGCAGGGAAGTTGTGGGCAGTCTCCAGCTATTCAACATGCAAATAACGAGGATGAAATTCTCTTCTGACAATGGTGTGATATTTTTTCATTTTTCATATTTCCCCCCTTTATTAATATCTTATTATGCTTCTATTGAAGCACGATCACTGGTTCCTTTTCTGCATCAATGTGTTATGATTGAAATGCCTGGTGTCTGTGACACTGTTATAAGATACTACTATACAGTGCTGGGGTGTCTTTCTTTCTTTCATTATTTCTCTTGTTGTTTTGTGGAGAACATAACTCCTTGGCTAGCATATTCATGAGGTGGTTAGACCTATACCCTAAAATGGTCCAAGCATAGGAGCCTATGGTTAAGAGGACGAATGGAGCCGACGAATGTGGTGGGTTCTTTGAATCATTTTGCAATTTTGTTTTTCGAATTTGAGATGTTGAAAGAGAAGAATAAGATGAAGAATATGTAATTTTGAGAAAAGAACTTCCAATTAAAAATTCAATATACTAAAAATGTAGTCAAAAGCATATAAATTTAGACATGTGATCGGCACATGGAAATCCTACAAAAATTCACTTGGAATTGGTCAAAGGAAAACTTTTGTTTATTTATTATGTATTATAGATTTAGTTTAAGATGGAGGATAATATTGACCATTCCCATTTTTGGGCATAAGAATCGAAAGCGATCATACTTTAAGGGACACTTTTGTCATTTTTCATAGTCATCACTAGAACGATAGGGTGGTAGTCCAAGTGGACAAGGACGTTCTAGAGATTTTGGTGGTTCGGATGAAAACGAGACCATTTTCAAATATTGTTTTCACAAAAAAAGTAAAAATAAATAAATAAAAAGTACAAGTTGTATCTAAAAAAGTGTCTTTTTGGAGTTTAAAACATAATAGTTTGACTACAACAAAATATATGAGAACTTCGACTGTAACAAAATATATGAGAAGTTCGACTAAATAGCTCGACTACAACAAAATATATGAGAATACATTTATTAAAAGATACTTCTTCTAGTATTATTAGAGTCAAAATCTTCAATCAAATGTTCAAAATAAGCTTGTCCAGCATATCATTCTCGATGCACATGGTTGCTAACCCATTTAACCTTTCTTGTGTCATAGTATATTGCAAGTAATTTTTCAACAATTTTAACTTCGAAAAACTTCTTTCAGCAGATGCCACTGTCATATGAATAGTTAGTAATACCTTGTATGTAAACAATTAAAACATTAGGAAAACAATCAAAGTTTTTACAAACTTAAAAATTTTAATGACCGACTCTATTTCTTTTGGCAAAGTCACTTATAACACTTGCAATTCTGAAAACAAATCATTTGAATCAACATCAAAAAATTTGTCATGTTTCAGAGTCTTTTCAAGATTAACGCAACGTTCTTTCAATAAGAATTCAAAAACATCTTCAAATGTAGGCGTAGCCGTGTAGGTTAACATCTTTTTTTTTTAAAATTGGTTTTGTTTGGGCTTCAACACTATATTAGAGTTGGCCCAGTTAAGTTCTTAAAAATTTATTGGGCTTTTGAAAATTAGTTTTGTATACCTATATCATTATATATTTATATTTTTAATTTCACACACACATATATATATATATATATATATATGCTATATATATAAAAATTAGGGCCTCCTGATCGGGGGTTAGGGGGTCGACCCTCCTGCGGTGAAGGAATGTCCTCATTTTCTCTTTTCTAATTCTTCCTGTTGTGACTATGACAAATGTGTTTTTGACGTTATCTTCACTTACTTGTATATAAATATGAGTGTGTTTTTCTTCCATTCTTTCTAACACAACTTATCCAACAAAAAAAAAAGGAAAGGAAAGAAAAAGTTAAGAGAAGTGTGTATTACAAATACTTGTACTTATGATTCCTTGTGGTAATAGTACACTTACTTTTTGAAGAACTGCTGCAAATTTTATATCTCTGCACATTATGTATTGACTTGGATTAGCGGATTGAAATTAGTTGGGCCATCACCCAGACCTAGGTATGTGTGCTAGTGATAAAATACAGGATATCATAGTTGGGTTCCAAATACAAGTTACTGAGTCATGGTTCAGCTTATTATATTCAAGTGCAATGGTGATTGACATTCAATCATTTGCCACATGCCCTTGAGATAGCTTTCAATATTCTAATGCACCTGCTATCTCTTGTGCTCAATGTTCACAATGTAAAAGAGAAGTGTGTATTACAAATACTTGTAATTATAATTCCTTGTGTTAATAGTACACTTACTTTTTGAAGAACTGCTGCAAATTTTATCTCTGCACATTATGTATTGACTTGGATTAGTGGATGGAAATTAGTTGTGCCATCACCCAGACCTAGGTATGTGTTCTAGTGATAAAATACAGGATATCATAGTTGGGTTCCAAATACAAGTTAATGGCTGTCATGGTTCAGCTTATTATATTCAAGTGCAATGGTGATTGTCATTCAAACATTTGCCACATGCCCTTGAGATAGCTTTCAATATTCTAATGCACCTGCTATCTCTTGTGCTCAATGTTCACAATATATTACAGTTCCTCAATGTTTGATGTTGTTTCATTTTCCTCATGTTGTATATATATGTTTGTGATGAAGGTGATCTGGTTGATGCCGTTGTCCCTTTCATGGGTGAATCAATAAGTGATGGCACCCTGGCAACTTTTCTGAAAAGTATGTTTTGATATTGAATATAAATTTTTTTAAAAGTCAAACCTTCATTCTGTATGAGTTTTGAATTTATGGTTGTTTTGCCTCAAATTTACTCGGAGCAGAGCCCGGTGACAAAGTAGACATTGATGAGCCAATTGCTCAAATTGAGACAGATAAGGTATCATTCAAAGGTGGAAATCCTGTAAAACTAAAGTTTCTTTTAAGACTTTTACCACTTCGATTTTTTACTTTCCATCAGGTGACTATTGATGTTGCTAGTCCTGAAGCGGGTGTTATCCAAAAGGTAAACATATATAAGTGGAATAATGTAGTTTTCTCTTCTGTTGCTTTACATGGAATTGGTGGATCTGACCTGTATGTACACCTTTAGTTTGTGGCCAAGGAAGGGGATACTGTGGAACCAGGTACCAAAATTGCTATTATTTCAAAGTCAGGTGAAGGAGTTACCCATGTCGCTCCATCTGAGAAGACATCTGATAAAGCTTCTTCTCAGCCTCCTGCCGCTGAAAAGAAAATAGAGGAGAAACCTAAAGCTGAAGCTGCTACCGAACCTGAGAAGCCTAAGGCAACTAAACCACCGCCTCCTAAAACTTCTGCTTCAGAGCCCCAGCTTCCCCCAAAAGAAAGGGAAAGACGAGTGAGTCTTATTGTTTTATATATACATATAACATACTCTTGCAAAAGTAATTGTGAATATAAAAGAATATGTTGCAAACAAAGTGTCTATCGTACCTATTCAACATATTTTTCAGGTATACTTCTTCAACATATTTAAAGTCTATTGTGATTACAGGTTCCTATGACGAGGCTTAGAAAACGAGTAGCTTCACGTTTAAAAGATTCTCAAAACACATTTGCATTGTTGACTACATTCAATGAAGTCGATATGTAAGTTTAATATCCTTAATTTATGTTTCTCATTGGGTTGTAATTAGTGGTACATGCAAAGTTTGTCAAAATTGCCTCAACTATGGCTGGGGTGTGAATTATTTAGATTGCTGGGGTTTTGTCCAAGAGTTATCTGGCTACTTGTGTTGAACATGTTCTTCTGTGCTTGTTTATCCCTCCTTTTGTTGATGGTTTGCCTATGTTGGCATGACTAATATCATTAACTTACCTCTAGTTAGATTGGAAATTTTAGGTCTGTTTGGATTTGACCTAGCTTGATTCGCCTGTCTATTGATCCATGACTGAGTAGGTCCTAGGTTCTCTGGCTTACAATTTCGAGACCAGGTAGAGGCATGCTTAAGAATTAAACTAACCCATGCAAGAGTTGTTACTTGCCTTTTACTAGACCAAGTTGGACATGTATTCAGAAAATTCTTCTTTGAAACTAAAATGAACTACTTCACAAATATTAGGTCGATGCCCACTCTTGCTACCTGTGCCTACTTTGTTACTTTCTTTGTTAATGTGTTACTTATTGCAGGACTAACTTGATGAAACTCCGTTCTGATTACAAGGATGCATTCGTTGAAAAGCATGGAGTCAAGTTAGGATTTATGTCGGGATTTGTAAAAGTATGCTAATTTTATTGATCAAGAATAGATTAATCCTTTTTCTGAAATTCAGAAGAGATTTGTATGGTTCCTATTTTAAATTGCAGGCAGCTGTGAGCGGACTCCAGAATCAGCCCATTATCAATGCAGTTATTGATGGTGATGATATCATATACAGAGACTATATAGATATCAGTATAGCTGTTGGTACTCCGAAGGCAAGCTTTAATTTCTCTATTCCAGGCACAATCTATTTGATGTGAGAAATGAATATGGAGAACTAAAATATGTCATGGAGCATTGTGTTGGTTGTGCAAATAGTTCTCTGTAATTGAAAATTACCCAACATGTTCTTGACTTGTTATTTCTTTTCATCTCTTTCTCAGGGCCTTGTTGTTCCAGTTATTCGCAATGCAGATAAGATGAATTTTGCTGAGATAGAGAAGGAGATAAACACCCTTGCTAAAAAGGCAACTGCTGGATCTATATCAATTGACGAGATGGCTGGAGGTTCATTTACAATATCAAATGGTGGTGTTTACGGAAGCCTTTTGAGTACACCCATCATCAACCCCCCTCAGGTAAAGTCTCCTTGTGTACAGTTGGTTGATTTTTATTTTTTGCCCCACTTTTGATCTTAATATGGAGAGGGAACAGAAATTTGGCTTGTTTGTTTGTGGTACTCTTGTTGACTTTGTTGATGAACTTGTCACACAATTATATATTTTTGGCAGTCTGCAATCCTGGGCATGCATTCAATCGTGAGCCGTCCAATGGTTGTTGGAGGTAACATAGTTTCAAGACCAATGATGTACATTGCCCTGACGTATGACCATAGGCTGATTGATGGAAGAGAGGCGGTGTATTTCCTCAGACGTATTAAGGATGTGGTTGAGGATCCAAGGAGGTTACTTCTGGATGTATGAAAGGGTCAGTCAGCTGTGGCACTTGATTTCATAAAATTTCTGGTATACCTGGAATTAAATATTCTTGGTATATGGAGAATTGAAATAATAAGTACCCTGTCAAACTTTTGTAGGGATTCATTCTGCTTTTAAAAGAAGTTCAATAGCGGCCAACAATATTTATGTTTGAAAAATGAGAGATTGTGTTAGTACATAGGTCCAACTCTGTTGAACAAACCATTTGTCTAGCTCCAGTGATTTTGTTCTTGATTTGAAATCTGAAAGAAGTCTTCAAGTTAATATGGCGATGTATTTGAACTGCATGCAGGATCTGTTAAATTGTAGGTATAGACTTGCATATTAAAAGTACTGTTACAAACTAATTTTATATGTTCTATACAAAAAAATAATAAATAAAAAATAAATTTTTTTAATCAAAGTTGTACCATACTTTTGTTGACCTATATTTATGAATATTAGAATTTGGGAATTAATATTTCCCTAAGTGAATGATAATTCAATAAGATTTGTAGAACTCACTTTCACATTTAAAATACCAGTGCCCAGCAATTTACATTACTCAGCAGCATTTGTGGTCATGTGATTTTATAGTTGATTAATCCTAAATATAACATATACAAATTCTAATTTTTATAAAAAAGAAAAGTCAAATAGTCCTTTTTCCTTGTTTTTAATAATAGAGGATTAAAACAAGGGAAGGATAAGAGTGCAATTGTGTTCAATAAACTTCCAAAGAATTGGGATTAATATTTAATTATTCTTCCCAGAAAATCTAACTGACATATTGTTAATATGCTAGGCACTCCTTCAAAGAAAGAACTATGATCCATCTTATCAGAGTGGCACACAAGATGTGTTCTTTAATGTATTCATAGCCCAATGAAACTAAATATCATAGGTCCGATAATAATGAATTCATAGCAGTTCTGACAATAGACACTTACAGGAAAGAGTTTGGAAATGAAACAAGTTCAAGAGCAATGGCGATGCAACAAATATTATTAACTCAAAGGCATAGTGCCATTCATAACTGAACCCAGATTCAAAATTGGGGTTCTGCTGGAATCTCAAGCAACACCAGATTATGTTCTTACTTCAATTCCGTCCTTCAACAAGTGCTCCTTCACAGCCTGGACTGGGACCTGCAACAAACAAAATCAAGCAACATCGACACAAATACAAACACAGGCAGCGATATACAGCCCTGAAATACTCCCTCCGTTTCAAAATTCAATATCAAGTTCGACTTTTCAAAGTCCATATATATTTTCAAATTTTCACATGATTCATTTACTTTAAAAACAATAAATTTTGTAATTAGTAGTACTTGCATAGTTTAAAATTTTATAACTGTATTGTCTAAAATTAAAAGAACTCGTATCCATTAAATTTAAAATATCTCAAATTGACTTTAAAAAGTTTTTCACCTACATAATCCTATATTTTGATTTCTTACCTTTTCCCTTTAAAAGCATGATCAACTTATAACTCTAAACTAAATTAGTATTGTTGTATCTGAGCGTATATGCTCTACTCAAATTAAGGAGAGATTGAATTGGTGACCCTGACTTGAGAATTCTACAACAAAATGCAGTCAACTTTGATGGTTGACTGCACATAATGACCAAGTGATAGCATAGTAAAACAAGCAAGTGTGATCGTAATCATGTTCAAAATTAGAACATACAACATTGACTAAATATTACTTATACATTTCTAATCATTTATAAGTTACCTCCTTCCGATGGAAAATACCAGCAGCAAGGGCTGCCGACGCATTTGTCTTATTGAAAACCTCAGAGAAGTGTTCAACAGCTCCTGCACCACTACTTGCAATTACAGGAATACTCACAGCATCGGAGATCACCTTTATCAGATCTATATCAAATCCTTTCCCTTGACCTATAAGCAAAGCAAAAGGCACCAATAACCAGCTTTAATGATAACGTGATGGGCAATTTGTTTAGTGAAATCCATCCTTAGAAAGGAAAACTCGAGGATGTCAAATGAAAAAAATGGAGTCATGAGTCCAATGCATTGGGAAGACAACCATAAACGAGACCATTGTGCGTTCAGAAACTAGTCTCACAGTAAATGGTCCTCAATCAAGGGCACCATTCACTTAAGCTACAACAATTTGGACAGAAAGCTGAAGCAAAACCACAGCCAAGAAACAATTAAGCACAAAATGGCACCTCACATGTGGAATAAGAAAGAATACTCCATACAATCACCAGATATTAGTAATTTACTGTTTTGACATTCAAATAATTTCCTGTTTAATTTTGGGATGGGGGTGATTTCAGAATGGTAACATGTAAAACCTTCTTTGTTTTAGAAGCAAAAGAGAATGCATATTTACCATCACAGTCAATGCAATTTAGCAATATTTCTCCAGCTCCCAACTCTTCAACAGCTTTAGCAAGCTCATAAGCCCCAATCGGTCGACCCTCTCGTCCACCATTCACCTTAATGACAGTCAGTCAGCACAATTCAGGTTTTCAAGCAAAGAAGAGGAAGAAGAAGAAAGTAGCACATGCTATAAGAATGTAGCTCCCTATAGCACTCAAATGTTTCATTTGTAGATTATCTCAAAGCTTATATTATGCAGATCGGAATGATACATAGATAAACATGTTTTGTATTATAAACTGTTTCAACAATTTTACTATGCAGATCAGAGTGATGCATAGGTTGTAAATGTAATTCTATTGCAACAAAACGCAATAAAGCAAGAGCTGCTTAATACATTGCAGATATTTAATCAAATCCTTGAATTATTTACCATAACCACGCTATTACCTCGCTCATAGTTACACCCATACCCCCTCCCTCTTTCTTCTTTTTCTTTCTCGAAGGCACTACCGGATAGAGATCGGAAAGAACACCAACGACGCACTTATAGCCCTTTTCAACTAGCAATAACTGTGAGGTGCTTATGAGTTTTGACCACTTATTTTTTTCCCTTGCCATCCATAAAATATTTAATCAAATCATTCCAAATTTATCTGGCAACTACCTACTCTTCTTTTTTTTTCCATACACATGGTCAATTTGACACAAACTTGCTGCATATAGCTAGCTTAGAGAATAAAAAAGAGAGTTCAAAGTTAATTCCAGTACAAAATACAGAGGAAAGTAAATCATGAAAGACTAACCGTGCACTGGTACCAGGCATATTCTTCACCATTTGGACCTATAACAAGTATAAAAGTACAGTCAGTAAGTTATATGTTCACATTTTGTTCTCTCTCCCACACCGAAACACAAAATAACTCTTTTCATTGACTTGAGCAAATTTTATGAAACTCGGGTCAAATCCCGAGTTCGGAAAAAAAAACTCGGTCAAATCTCAAGTCCAAATCAAATCAAATCCATCCAAATAAGGCCTTAAAACATTGGCCCAGCAGTATCTTCTTGGGTCATCTTAGCCCACCACAAACTCACCCAAAAGGTCATGACTAAAGGTACTATTGTTAGTAACTTAATTCTTTATATATTCACAAATTTTTTCATATCTTTCGATGTGGGACAGGGGTATTACAAACTCCCCCACTTAAATTTCTGACGTCCCCGTCAGAACTGATCACACACGGTCCACAAATCTTTGTCTCTCTAGCCATTGTGGGATAATATCGGTTGGCTTCGTGTCCCTACCTCCGAATCTCCCTCTCTCTATAATACCACCAACCTTCGCGTTCCCACATCCGGCAACCCGATCTGATGACCCGGCCCGAGCTTTCGAGAGTCGGCTCTGATACCATATGAAACAACCCGGGTCAAATCTCGAGTCCGGAATAAATATCGGGTCAAATCCCAAGTCCGAATAGAATCAAATCTATCCAAATAAGGCCTTAAACCACTAACCTAATAGTATCTTCTTGTGTCATCTTTAGCCCAAATTCACCCAAAATGTAATGATTGAAGGTACTATTGTTAGCAATTTAATTTCTTATATACAAACAAATTTTTCCCATATTTTTCGATGTAGAACTGGGGTGTTACATTTTAGTTGATTGATATCATGTGCTACTCATAACTGTAGGCTGAGTAGAGCCATTATGTTCTCATCATAAACATACAGCTACATCTCCTCATTTTATGCTTGGTTAAGGTGGAGGTTGGAGCAGTAGAGAGCGTTCATGACCCCGGTGAAACACCTTTCATGAGCATCGCAATTCTCAATGACACTAAACCAATAATCTGACCAAGAAAGAAAATGTGCAGCCTTGAGAAATAGGATAGATTTCTTGTATCAGATAGTATCTAGTAGTAAAGGAAATAGGCCATTTAGGATCCTCCAGCCATGGATTCCCAATCTTTCAAGCACAAAATTTGCAAACAAACTCATAATGCATGTTTGATATTGTCGCAATGAAACAAACTCCAGTATGGCATATATGTAGGAAATGATATTTTGGTGCCATCAAGATGAAAGCTGGCATATCTTCTACAAGTGGTGCATAGGATAAATGTACCATATTGTGTATATTCCATATAAGGATTAAATCACATCTTATGAGAACACAATATCAACAGGTGCTTGTCTAAACAATGATTTGCTAATTATTAAAGCTAAACCTAATCTAAAACAAAAGGATTTACAAATTAGGGATATTTGCAGCTGGAGATTACTGCATCTGTAAAGAAGGATTTACTGTAAGCGCCAAAAAGAGATTAAGGTGTGGCACTTCATCCTTGTTCCCATAAATCTATAATAGTTTTTATACTTCATATTTCAAGTTGACCTCTAAACCAACTTGTCCATCCACACTGAAAATATGAATGAGCAGAATAAAATTTCCACTGCGACTAAATTCAATGTAGCATGGTCAACTTACCTGGGTTTCTTACTCTGACAGTCTTAAATTCTACACCATTAGGATGTGCCAAATACACCCTACGAGGATCAATGCTTACAACCACTGCCTGCAAAATGTAAATAATATCAACAAACTAAAGTCACATACACACAACATTATGAAATCGAACCCTAACTCTGGAAAAGCATGCATTTATTAGGAAGAAAGAAAGGATACAAGGAATTTCATAACGGAATGGAAACTCACCTGATTTCCATAGACTCTAGAAATTTGTTCCAAGCTGCTCTGTCCAGTTTTAATCTTAAAATAATAGGCGAATAAACATTAGATGGAAATCCAAATTAGATGGTCAAATACATATAACATAATAAAGATATTTATTTCTGAGGAAATTAACTAAAAGTGACCCATACTCCCGTCTTCAAATATTCTTCTGCAGCATAAACAGCATCACTCCCAATGGAAATCTTATCCGCACCAGATTTGAAATATTCTGAAGCAACTTCTAAACTAGAATAATGCCTGAAGAAAAAGTTTGTCAGATATCAGTTAATTCACATAAATTTCATAAATACTTGTTCAAAGACTACAAACTCGGTTTTCTTAAGACAATACATAACAAACTAAAAACGTAGTCAAAAACTACAAACTTGGCTCTTCTTAAGAAAGTACTTGCATGAATAGATAAGACATATACATAACATAGTACTAGGATTACTTCACAAAACAAAAACTCAACGGTACCTGCCATTTCCATCTGTGAAATCTCTTATTCCACCACCAACTGTTAATGGTACAAAAACATTTTCAGATGTGTACCTCAATACCTACCGACCAAAAAAACTATACAAAATTAAAAAGGGTAAGGAAAAGAAAACACAAGGTGCCAGAATGAGAAATTTACTTGATAAATATATGAAGATTCAAGTAGAAGGACAAACCTCCAACATTGGCAAATCGCCCAGAGGGAAGTCACGGAAACCAGTGATATTCAAGAAACTAACCTGAAATGCAATGTGAAGCCTTACACCCTCTGTAACATCCCTATTTTGTAATACTGATAATCAGTTCTATCTTAAAATTTGGGAATACCTCATCTGCCCCATCTTTGTAATACTGTCCAGCTAGGTCAACTGGCTTGCCAAGGTTTCTCACCTTCAAAAGAACAATTATAGTAATTGTAGAGATTAAAACCTTGGAGACCAAAACATAATAGGGGAGGATCACTGGCAGATCATACACAATTCAAGTACATAAGCTGACAAAGTATCATGGACATGGACCAAAATATCTTTATGACGCGACTACTCAAGTGCCACTATAGCATGGCTAGAAAGTAGAAACAGAGAATATATGCTATACAAGAATCACATAGAAATGATATTCAACATCTGTACTAAATGTGATATGACAAAAAATCATTCCAAAATTATCTTTCTGACGTCCCTTCTCAAGTGCTCAGTATAATGAATATCAACTGCAGTACATCATGACTAAAAAGTTGTCATATATGCTAGAGAGAAATCAAACAGAAATGACTGCCCAAAAAAATTTACGTTCAATATATAGGTGCATAAAGAAGACATCTGCTTCCATCCTAAATATTTGTGGAATGTGACGAGTTTTAAAAGCTGAATATTGAAAAATGCCATGTCCACATAATTAAGGCTAGATTGCTAGAAGACAGGTTCTCAAAATAAAAGGTCCAGGAGAAGCATTTTAAATGATATCTCATTTTTTGATACACTCGTACCCAATGGCAAGTTGCTATACATCAAAAGTTCAATTCCATTAAGTTCCACAACAGCTGCACATATGATATTTTCTTTTACAGTTATTAGAGTCATTACTATATTAATAATATGTGATACTGATGTCCAATGACAAGTTGCTCTGTTTATTACAAGGTCCAACGAATATCATCTTAACTAGTAATAAGTCATACAACGACAAAGAGATATTGTAATGATATAAAACTTATTTGTTATACCTCATTCTCATTTGTGTGCTCTCTTACATCATACTGATCTCCTTTGGTTACAACAAGATCACCTTTATCATTTGTCCTCACATCAAGACAAGCAATTACCTGACAAAGTAGTAAGATTGTTTAATACAGCCCCTCTGCTAATCATCTATATTCTGTTCCCATCCATTAAAATGAAATTCATCACTATTGAATATATAGAAAAATAACAACATACCCTCTTTGCAAGTTTTGAAGCCTTCCCTTCAGCTGGCTTCTGTCTTCAGATAAGTTTGAATATTGTTAGTAGATGGCTTTAGGTGGAAAAAAGAGATGAAGGGCAATAATTCACAGGTTCAGCAATACCTTTGACCTGATAGAGTTGGGATTCAGGAACCTTTTCAATACTGAAAGGCCAACATCTGAAAATTGTGTCCAGGACAAGGTCAGAATTAATTGAATTTGGAAAATGTAAAAGAAAAAGCGTAGTCTAAATTAAAACGATCTGTCTATTTATGTGTGTGTGTGTGTGTGTGTGTGTGAGAGAGAGAGAGAGAGAGAGAGAGAGAGAGAGAGAGAGAGAGAGAGAGAGGGAGGGAGGGAGGGAGGAGGGAGCGCAAAATACAGCATAAAGGTTCTCCTCGACAAAATTCAATTTCCTCATCCCTTGACAAACAAGAAAAAAGTAAAGTCGAAATACAACACCTTAGATATTAAAAACTCAAACTTAGATTTATAAGGAACTTCTTTTTATTTACTTTTTTCATTTTTTTGGTGCTAAAAGGATAAATAATTAATTTAACCTTCCTCTCCTTAAAAACAAAACAACTGAATTCCTATTGTTATATCCCCTCCTTTTTTGATGAAGTAAATTGATTAAAATTTAAAGGTGAGGAGCTAGATAGAACTTGCCTCCGCTCTTCTCTGGATGAAACTGAACAGCATGCACATTTCCCCTTCTAACAGATGCTATGAAATTGTCACCATAGTTGCAAGTAGACGCAATCCACTCTTTGTTATCATGTGACTATAAGAACATGTATACAAACTGGGATCAGTAACTTAAGTGTTCAATTTAGGACGAAATGGCAGAGTATGCCATGGCAAGAAGCCAAGAACTAGCAAGATAAACATACCGGCATAGCACGGTAAGAATGAACAAAATATACATGACGATTTCCAATATCATCCAAAATGTCAGAATCATTTACTATTTGCAAAGCATTCCAGCCAATATGAGGCACTCTGCAACCGCTAGATGAGTCAAAACGTCCAACCACACCAGGAATCAAACCAAGACCTTTCACTGAGAAACACAGAGTAATGTAAATTCTTTGAGAACAAAGATATAATGTAGAATAATACAGACTATGACCCAAAAGGAGCATGGTACATGACCAAATAAAAATCTATTCAAATCCTTTATCCCTTTCTTTCAGTTCCATTAGGCTCATATTAATTGCGTTATCGCAACACAACCTCATTGATAATTTTCATGAAGAATCATAACTAGAAAATTGATACAGCTACCTGTTCCTTTCTCCTCGCTTGACTCAAAAAGTAGCTGCAATCCAAGACAAATTCCTAAAAACGGGCGATCATTCTCAATGTAGGTACAAAGTGCTTCAGCCATCCTATAAAATGTTCAAATTAAATTTATTTAAAATGAGTTTAAGTTTAAAAATCACATCACTACAAGCAAAACACTTCTAAAGTATGGGAATATGTCAACCTACAATGCAAATTGATGCAAACAGATTATAAATAAAATTTATCTTCCTATAAGTTAGAGAAATCAAATATATTTCTCTCATAAAGCGGCAAAGATATAAAATACATGTATTCAATTAAGATTTTTAAAGACTTTTAAAGATTTTAAAAGTTTAGTTGTATTCAATCAAGACATTTAAAGAGTTTATAAAAGTTTAGTGGTATTCAATTACAACTTTTTTAATGTCTTTAAAAGTTAGGTGGTATTGAATTAAGATTTTTATAAAGTCTATAAAAGTATTTTGGTATTCAAAAAGTCATAGATTTTAAAGATTTCTATCAAATGGTAGACTTTGACAGACTTTAGAAGAAAATTATAACTATCAACCCATATCCAAAGTCTTACCTCATCTCTAAAGATTTCTAAAGACTTCCAAATAAACACAAAGGTGGATAAAACTAGTTATTAATTGGACTTTTTCTTTTATTGGGTCAAATTAGTTATTTATTTTATATGGGCTAATAAATATTAATATGTGATGGATAAATAATTTGATAAAATTTGGGCCATAAAAATAATTGGATTTATTATAATAAGAGAATTAACAAGATATATTAATAAGTAAACAAATAACTAGACCTAATCTGAATTGGTGAGGGAAAAAGCAGCCGTTCGAAAGCTTCCAATAGAAAGAGGGAAGAGATTTGTTCAACAAAAATGAGATAAAATCATGAAACTCTCATATCAGTTGTAAAGATTATGTATATATAATATATGAAAATAGAAAATATATGATGTGTATATTTTTTTTTTAGTTTTTCTGTCATTTTAAACGAAGGAAATTACTGTTAATTTTTGAAACATCCTCCATATTCGTCTTCAAGTGTCTTTAGTGTATCATAGTGAAATAATGTAACATGTGTGGTTCTATTCTGCATGATAAATATATATATATATTCCTGCATTCTGCACAAATATATATGTATTTCATTGTCATATTATTTTGTGAAAAACAGAGTTTGGTATTCCTACTAAAAAGCGTACGCATATGCATAAAGTATATATAGCTCAATGAAAAGTGAGCTTAATTTTTGTATTGTGTATGTAGTTTCTAAAATTTTATTGGTATCCGAGTATCCAAATGTATCATGAAATGAGTAGAATAATGTGAACGCTTTCAACATATATAAAATCTCATGCCACAATAATATAATGAGATTTACTCTTGTTCATGAAAAAAGAGGGAGATGTTGTACACATGGGCTAATTAACAATTAATATAAATTGCAAGATATATTAGAAGTATACAAAAGTCTATCACAGTCTTGATAAAAAGTTTATAAAAGTCTGTTACTTATTTCATGGAGTCTATAAAAGTCATTTTAAAAAAGTCTTTAAAGTCTGTGAAAGTCATTAAAATCCCACAAATTCTACAAAAGTCTGTCACTTAAAAAAAGTCTTTAAAAATCATAATTGAATACACCCTTTGGGAAGATGTCTTGCATGGAATCAAATGTAGTAATACAAGATCTCTTTTATATTAAAGAAGATTTCTTCAACTTACAACTAATCATCGCAGATGTCAAGCTGAACAAAATCTTTCAAAAGATTTCTCAACTTTGATCAACACTATCAAAATTTTCAAGAAATTTTGAAAAAATAATTGTGAGGATTTGAAAACAATATTTAAGTCACGTATACAAGAATTAAATTATAAATGAAGTGTGTCATATATGATTTACCCCTTTTGGTTTAGTACTTCCATCGCTGCAGCAAATGCCCCAACCCCAGGGAACACGAGGCGTTTTGCATTTAGTATATCCTCTGGTGACTGCACCTGCAAGAAAAATTGAAAGAAAATAGATATTACTTTTTTTATAAAAAAAAACAGCAAACGAAACTCTCTACGTTCCATGATCCATCAATTGGTTATTCTATAACATGTTTAGTGCTTAGTTTCTTTAGATTTTATTCTTACCCTTTATCAAGATTTTAATCAACTTTCAACTACAAATTTCGTCTGCATTTGCGTGTCTTGTCTTGTACAAGAAGAGGGGTGGGAAAACAAAGGGGTTTATTTTTATACAAAGATTGTCCATAGGCCCTAAAAGACGAGCCTTTATGGTTTCAGTTGAGCTGTAAGATCTTTACTTTATGTCCAACTAGACATGAATTACATGAGTATAAAATTCCACAGGAAGTTAAAAGGTTCAGAAACTCTCATTCTCACTTCAGGAAATTGATAGAACATATGCTGAAATAATAAAGAACAAAACACTCTTTCCCATACACAACACTGGTCACTTTCAATAGTAATGATTCCGCAATTCTGATCAATTACACCAAGCTTTGGAATCAGAATTGAAAAACAAGATAAAATTTAAACATATTTGTATTGATATTTAAAAGGAAAACTGTACAGCTTAGTTTAACTTTTTCTAAGAGTTTTGACCTTGGAGTTTTCCAGAAGTAACAGTAATGAAATCCAAATCCCTACAGTAACAATGCTCCATTTTGTTGCAAAGTAAATTCAAGGAATGGGGGAAAAATAAATTAAATAATTATGCTATAAAATAAGTTTGTTGATTTCAACGAGTATAATTTAGATAGAAGGTTACATCTTTGATGTCAAAACCGAGGGAGCGGATGGCATTCCTCACACTTCTGACATTGCCAGCACCATAATCAAGCAAAGTCACCACTGCAAATCCGATATATGAAATACAAGTCGGCACATTCGCGAAATTAGACAAATGATGTATTCATAACTAAGTGTTTTATAATGAAAAAGAGCGAATTACCAGAATCTCCGGCGGAGGCGCGGACTGAGAAGCTCATCGCAGGTTTGAATTTGATAGGCTTCTTTTTGTTGAGGTCAAAGCCCAAGAGCTGTACTGAATGAGGATCGGAGGAGGAGAAAGATTTACCGACGGTGAGGAATTGGGAAGAACCGAACGCCGCCGCCATTTGCCTGAGCACTACCTCTGCTCGTTCAGAACAAAACGAACTGCTCTAATTTTGCTGACTAGAAACGACCTGTTTCAGACCAGGAATGGTTTTGTTATGCTCCAGGTCGGTGGCCTGTTGGGAAGCCCATATTCGTTCCTTTCCAAGCCCATATTTGGATACGGCTACTTAGGTAGTTTGAAGCCCAAGGTTTGACTAGTGTAGTTTGAGGCCCTATGTTTGACTTGGAGTGGTGTATGTCTTGTAGACCAAAATAGTACCTATCACTTTTACTAGACTTTGGTATAGAGTGCAAATTATTATTATTTTTGATCTGGTGCTTTTAATCAAAAATAGAAAATATATATATATTTATTCAGTATGTTTCTAATACTCGAAATGAAGAAAGAAAAGCAGTATGGAAATCAATTTGAATTAGAACTTTGGATCATATTTTTTGACCGATCTAACTTTTTTTTATCTATGTTATAGGTGAAATTATTATTATTTTTGATCTGGTGCTTTTAATCAAAATAATATATATATATATATATATATATATATATATATATATTATATATATATATATATATATATATATTAAATCAATGGAAATGGAAGCCATCTTATATATATTAGAGATAAAATTAATTTTAAGTCCTAGTCCTAGATTAAATTAGGTGACATTTGTGATTTAATCTTTTAAGATTTTCAAAATTATAGTCTATATTATAGGTAATTAATTAAAGTGTGATTTTTAAAAGGAAGAGATTTATTGAAATTGGTATCAAGATTTACACAGTAAATTGAATTATTGTCCTCATCTCTCCTGGACTGGAAGTCATGAAGAGTATCATTCCTTAACTAAACTCTAAGTTTAGGCCGAAATTAAAGAATTGGGAACTTGAGTAGTTTACAGCAAGCAATTAATTAACAATGAATGCATGCCAAACTAAACTTAGCAACACTGTTAAAACCAATGCTTATGCATGTCGTGCATCCTTTTGCAGCCAATATATATATATATCTTAATTAATTAGCAGCATTATATATATAATAAATTAAATTAGTCATTTAATTTCTTTAGTTTTCATTGATTGATTATATACCAGCTGAGACCGAGCGGGATGAATATTGAATTTGAAACAAATTTATATTGCAGGCTTTTCCTTAAATTCGTGGGCTTGATGATAGAGAGGCTGCATTATTATAATGTGGCATTTTGGGGCCACTTCCATCGGCAGCCCATGGACGGCTGAGATGCGTGTCGACATTTCAAATTGAAATGACAGATGGAGGAGCCAAATAATTAAAGGTAGAGATCATTTCCTTTAAATTCAATTCCATCCATAAAATTATTAAGGGCAGGGTAGGGTTAATTAATTGATCGATGATGAAGTCATTGGTGAGGAAGACTTGAGTCATCATTTGAACGTACTATTCAGAAAAAGGTGTTTGATATTTCAGTGGAAGATGCACATATGTATATATATATATATATAGCAGCACATTCTTACACACACACATATATATATATATATATATATATATATATATATATATATATATATATATGGTGTGAAAATGTGAGAGAGGGCCAGGCCAGACGGGTTGAATCCTCAACTCAACTCAACTGTCCTTTTCATTTCTCCTATAAGAATATCTTGCAATGTGAGTCGCATCGCTGGTGTTTAAACTATGTATGAATTGTGAAACCAACTAAACTGCCATGGCCATAAATTCAAAATCATCAACTCGGATAATCAAGATCAAAATTTTGTTTTGTTAGTTAGTGTAGTTTTGATGCACTTAAAATTAATGAAAAGTCTTGGTAAGCGTTTCAAATTAATATTTTTATTATATTTAGGAAAACCCACCTAGCTCTTATTTTTTTATTCTTGAATTATTCTCTTATAATAATAAACAGCGGTGCAATTTCGCAACAACCCCACTGCATGCACTAACCAAAATGGATGAAGCATATTCGTGGAATAAGCAAGTGGCCTGTTTTTCTCATGCTTGTTGAGGTAAGGGATTAGGCAAAGGCAAAGGCAAAGGCCGGCTGGCTTGTCAAACCCATGCCTGCCTGCCTTCCAGTCTTCCAGAGGCTACATCAATCAATGCAAAATTCACGACCAAGTGGTAGTTCGGTTGACTTTGTTTCAAATGTCAATTCACTTGTTCATTCATACATAAACAATGAGGTGGTGGTGGTGGTAGTGGTGCCTTTTGAGGAGTTTATAAATGAATTGACTTTGTTCTATCCTATGTCTTTAGCCATCCAAATCTAAACAAAGGTCGTACTAACTTCACAAATTGAGGAGCACGGATTATCTTCTTTTTCTACAAAAATAAAAATAAAAATTCTTCTACCTCAACAAAATTAATATAACAATTCGGGTCTGTTCAAACATATACTAATCTTAATCCAACGGGGAAGATAAATTTGCAAGGTGAGTTGACTTGGTTTCAAAATTGAATTCACTTGTTCTTTAGTGTAAACAATGACTACACAAAATTCAAATTTATATATTGACCACTCCAATCTTGAACCTAATAAAGTCATTTATGTTCACACTTGTATACAAGTCGCAGAGGGCTCAAATCCGAATGACTTAATCGCGTTGCAAGTCTACGCCGGTTGCCATCCAAATGTGAACATTGTTAAGTCTCTCTTTCCACCTGCCTATGGATTTATGAAAAGATGTCCAGATAGATAACGTATATGTTGTTAAACAAGGTCGAATAGTTTATGATGTGAACAAAGATTGAAGTTAGAAAAACAATTTTTAATATCAAAAAATTTAAATAAAGTGAACTAGTAGCATACGATTAGAGGAAATATAGTTTTATTAACTTGTTTCTCAACATTAACAGTAATAATCCATACAGAAATATCCGTTACACCTGATAACACGTGGTCTATCATAATATTATTGTTAGTACTAATTATATCTTCAACAGAGCAATCCTCAATTTCTATAGAACTTTCAAGAAGATCTTCTCCATTAACAACTGCAAAATCAAAGAAATCCATACGAATTGAAGGCCTCCCATTTGAGTTGATATCACCATTCGGCTCAGAAACTTGTGCAGTTTCTTCAATGTCATTTATTCTAACAGTGAACCAATCTTCTTCATGGGCCCAATTGGGTAAAATTGGACCTGCTGAACTAACCAATCCCCTGATCCTCTCTGCTGCTGCTGCCGGAGAATTGGAAGAGTAATTCGGATTCTGTGATGGCTCTGACACCTCTAGTGAATCCCAAAAGCACAAATCCAATATACCGGTTGGAGAATTCCTAATAAATTCCTCTACTTTCTCACAATCAGACTCCAATTCATCAAGAAATTGATGTTCAAGAAGCTGTTTAGCCGTCCACCGCTCTTTAGCATCTCTCTCCAAACACTTGCTCAAAAAATCCTTGGCATCCTCCGATAACCACTTGGGAAACTCGGGTACCTCACCAGAATATCCAATTTTGTGAAGAGCAGATACCGGATCATCTAGCTCCGGCCAAGGGTTAGACCCAGTGCCCATCTCAATGATTGTGCATCCAAGAGCCCAGATATCCGCCGGAAACCCCTGTTCTTCGCCGCGCGCAACCTCAGGAGCCATAAATACCGGAGTACCGGAAAATGCTGATGTGGCAGCAACCCCATTTTCCACCAATTTAGCACAGCCCAAATCAGCAATCTTGACACCATCTTTGCCTAGCAAAATATTCTGACCTTTAATGTCACAATGCACCAAATTATTCAAGTGAAGATAATCCAAGCCTTGAAGGATTTGATTTGTATAAACACGGATCATAGACTCATCGAGTGAACCTCCTTGCTTCTTAATTACATCGGAGAGCGTGCCGCCGGGTAGATACTCCATGAAAATATTGTACGTAGGAATTCTATGTTCGTACTTAATATCATAGCCCAAGTACTTGACTACATGTGGAGAACTTAATTGAGAGAGAAAATTTTGCTCTCTTTGCAAGAGGGAAGAGTTAGAAAGCTCGCTTGACTTTACGGCGAAGAGGTCGCCGGAGGAGGTGGTGGCGAGGGAGACTGACGCGGATGAGCCGCGGCCGATGACGGGACCTCTAGTCCATTCCATTGTAGAAATGGAAGAAAACAGTAGAGTAATAGTAGAATACGGGAAAGTTTTGGGTTAGGAGATTTTTTTTTTTTTGTGGAGAGTTTGTTGGGTAATTGGAAGTGAAATATCCACGTATATATATATATATATATCATATATGTGTGTGTGACTGACTTTATACAGAGAATCTTTCTTGTAATCCCTAAGTTTCTTTTCTTTCTCTCTCTCTCTACTGGTATTGTCTGTCTGTTTCTCATTCTAAAAATTAACGAATAGTTGAGCTGGGAGGGAACCACGTGGCAAAAGGAGGGAGGTTTACAGCTATGGGCGGCGGTTGCTTGGCTTGGAATAAAGCCAACCACATGATGACACGTGAGCACGTGCCCTAAGCGCGGCATCAGCGCCAACGTAATTGTATTCCTCTCACTTTTTTGTGCTTTAATTTTGCGGCGCGTCAAGTAGAAGCAGGAGGCCGGGCCCGGGCCCGGGCCCGGGCCTTATCGAAATACTACGTGACGTCCTATAATTTTCAGGTCAACTTTTAGAATGCTAAATTTGTTAGTTCTAGATGACATACTTGGTCTAGTTCGTTCCATTGGGAAATCCCAACTAAACGTACTTGCTCTATTTCCATGAGAAATTGTCTATGATTCACACCTGAAGACCAATTAAAAGTGAAAATTGATATATTGATATTTTCACTGTCGTTATAAGATCTATAACGGTCATTTTTATATTAAAATATTAGTACTCTCTCCGTCCCTTAAAATATAACATTTTAGATAAGTTTTTTTATCCTTTAATATATGACGTTTTAGAATTCCAAGTAAGCATTAATTGCTTAGTTTTTAATATTACCTCAAATATTAAATATAATAATATTATATAATTATTTTTTTAATATTTGTGCACAATTCTAAAAAAAATTATATTAAAAGAAGGAGAAAGTATTTTTTTATTATGAATTTATCGATAAGTCAAATCGTAAGCCACGCATAAAACTCGTCTGTTTTGCACTTTGAGATATTAATATATAAATAGTCAGTCAGGAACCTCATCACCATGAGGCCGGTAAGAGAATAATAATACGACTGTCCAATTAGATAAGAGTTTAATCATAATATGGGTAAACCTTTCGCATGGCATCTACCTACCTTATTTTCTCTCTTTTTTTTAAATAAAATTATATAGGAAAAGTCTAGGGGATCGGGAGTTGCATATCCTTCTAGCGACCGGACAAAAAATATATTTTTTTATATTATATTTTTCAAATAATTTATAATATTTATTAAAATTTAATTTTTACAAAATCAAATAATTTATGTGTCATTTTGATATATATAAAAAATAGTGTTGAATTATATATATTTGTGAAAAAATTGAAAATTAATACCACAACAATGTAGAAAGTTAAACTTACGCGGAGTTTACTTTGTGTGCGAGACATGGATCTGTTTGAATTTTAGTATGTAATTTATTTAAATATTTATCATTGTAAATTTTAAAATATGCATCATATATATTGTTAATTAATTCATAAACTATCTTTAATTGCAATGTATTTAAAACTTTATAAATTAATTTTTTAAAGAGTTACAAGTATCCCTAATTAATTTTGCATACTCCAGGGATAATTCCCTTTTCCTATAAATTCTTTCCGGGAGTATGTATATATATATATATATATACTTTCTTCGTCCTTTAATATAAGTTCTTTTAGAAAAATATTTATGTCCCTTAATATAAGTCGTTTGAGAATTTAAAGTAAACATTATAAATTGCTTAATTAATACTTGAATTTTCAACTGTATATATGTTATTAATGTCTACCATGTGAATTACTAGTAATAAACTATATATATATATATATATATATATATATATGTATCCATCCACAGCAACTGGTTGTTGGGGGAGAAAGTAAGCAACCTGACATTTAGTACAGTTAACGTAGTTTCTTAGAATTCAATGATCGATCCAGCTGCGATGCGTTTTATAAGAAACCAAACATTAATATATATTCAACACCTACGTACGTACGTACGTACCATATATACTTACTACCATTTGCCTAATCAAATCAATCTATTCATTTAATTTACCTGTACGTTTTTATGGATCAAAAAACCCCTTTAAATTAACAACAAAAATAAAGTAAAAGTAAAAGAAAAAGAAAAATATTAATTAATTAAAGCAAAAGGTAAGGGTAGAGAATTGAAGGTTGCAACTGCCACTGATCGAAAAAGAAAGAAATACTACTCCATCAATATTAACAAACCCAACAGTCCTATATTATATATATACGATCCTATCTTTTCTTTTTTTCTTTAATTAAAAATAAAAAGAAAAAGAAAAGAAGCTAGTCCAGGTAGGTTGGCCTGATCCGTAAGTTTTAACTGTTACGTACAGTAGTATTGGTCGGTGGGTGCTATTGATAAATAAAAGATCGATCGATTATGTTTTTTTGAATGCATGTGTAACCGGCAAGCAATGCCAATGATTATTAAACTCACTTTCTTCTACCTCTATATATCCCCGACCTTTATATATACTACCTACTAGCCTACTATATGCTATCATCCTCCTTGGCATTTCCCTCTTTTGAGTTCAAAAGGGTCACAGAGGATCAGCAGACTACTTTTCTTCATTTCCACACCCATTGGCTTGGACCCACCCACCACTCACCCACCCACACTACTTTCGGAAATGCAACTGAAAACCTTTAGAACAATTTTACTAAAATCTGGTTCACTGAAAAAAACTAGCTCCCTGCATATTCAAGTACAGTATATATATATATATATATATATATATATATATATATATATATATATATATATATATATATATATATATGCATGTAGATTACAAATTAGGCCTGACACACCAATATGTTCACGTAATAACTTCAACGTACACAAGGGCGGAGCCAGAAATTAATTTTTTATTGGGCTACCAAGTATCAATTGTCGTTGTCGTTGATACACTTTTTCTTAGTTTAAAGAAAGAAAACAAAGTTTTTTTTCTCTTGCTTCCTTGACTTTCCATTGCTTTTGGTGAGAAATACAAGTCAAAGAGGGTTGCTAATGATCAATGGAGAACCAAAAACAACAATATAAAACCACATTATAATTCGCTCAAAGCAGAAACAAAAATAACAAGAAGAACTACTACTTTAAAACATATAACAATCAAAGAAGATAGCGGACTTTAGGGAGCTTAGTACTAAAAGTTCAAAGAAAATTCGTGTAGAAACAAAAGAACCAACATTCAAAACTCTCGCTAAAATTTGTAGGCGAGTAGTGGCACCAATTTTTCATGCTTCAATTGTGCGTAAATGTATATCACCTCTAGAAATGTCTAAATTCAAACTTTAAAAACAATGAAAGTATCTAATGTCACCTTCACAAACACTAACCCAGTTAAGTAGTAACCCACAATGCCACCCTAATAATGATTTACGGGAAGGGTAATTGCTAGTGTAGATTAGATCTCCCCAAGATAAATGCATTTTATCACTACTACGGGATCCAATAATAAGTTCAAGAGGGTGGAAGGCGCATTAGTTTACACCTTAACTCTAGTTAGTTTACACCTAACTTTGAGTATATATAACTCCTCTATTTCACCCCTATACAATCGCCCAAAACAAGTACCCACAATTGCCTTAACATGTTAAAAACTCATTTATTAGCTTTAGCCTATAAAATGCACTTTGTTTAAGTTTAACATGCTAAAACACTTTAATTGTTATTACATATGTTAAATAAATCAAGCCCATACTTTACTTTGTTCGATATTAGGTTTTTAGCCAAAACAGTTCTTTTTTAGAACTTTTATCAAACAAATGGTAGGCAGCAGCTTTTAGGTTACCAATTTCACAAATAATTGGTTTACATCATAAACCCATATCACCATCCTTATGTCTCCTCATTGACTTTAAACTCCTCTAGCTATATATCAAACAATAAAGCAATTCAAAACATTAACGAAACATGAATATTCAAGCAATTCTTTTGATTATCACATAACTCAATTAACTTACTATCTAATCACATACTAACCAAATTTACTCGCTTTCATACAATATAAAATCTAAATTACCCAAGTTGAGTTTTGTTCTTCAACTTAGCCATGCCTAGATGTGCGGTGTGCCTAGATTGTTCTTCAATCTGCTTCCTTTCACTTCCGCTTTAGTAGTACTTCTTCGCAGAAATGTTCCTTGCTCGGTAGTTCCCGTTCCTTTATTTTTGAGATTACTTGGGCATTTGGGCTGGGCTAAGATATATAAATAAATAAAAAAATTGGCCCCAAGCATACTGACCGAGCTGAGCCCAACATGGCTCACATCCTGAATGTCTGTGCTTCAAGTATTATAGAAACTTTGGGTCATGCATATCTAATTGGGGGATGTGACACCCCCAAAATAGGTATACAACACCCATTCTGAGTCGCTAAATACATGAATGTAAACAATTACAACTTTATTAATACAACATAAAAAGCGTGAGTTTAAATACAAATATTATCATCTGATAATATCCACACTCAAATAAGTCCTCGGTCAATTATTGATACATTATTTTATAAAATGGTGAGGACTACTAAAACAACTTTCTAAAACCTTTATTCGATACCCCACTAAGTCTTTCGCTACATTCTCGCCTCCGAGAAAAAAAATGGAACAAAAGGAAAAGGGGTGAGCTCAATTAGCCCGAGAAAGAATATTATGACCAAGATAATATAGAACAAATTATCGTTAGTCTTCAACAGGAAAAATCTAATAGAATACAATAGACAAGAAGTTTTAAATCAATATTCGCAAATGAAATAATAATTCATTAGAAGAGTTAAGTAGAGAATACAAACTACTATCTTCTATATATGAATTTAAAAGTTCATCGTCAATATTTTATCCTCGTAACATCAATCAATATATATCTCGAATCAAATATTCATCTTTTGCACTATGCACTCAAAGATATTCATCGATTGGTCATGTTCATTTAAACACATATTAATCTTTTTGCCTACGGGCAAAAGATATTTATCGAAATAATTCATCTTTGCTTACTACTGTGGCCAAAGATATTAAGTTATATCATCATTTAGACCTGAGGATGATGAAAATATTTTAAAGAAAACGAATCCAAAGAAACAAAAAAGAATAAATATTAAGGATTCAGTATTTCAATTATTCCATGTCCAAAAATACCTCATAAATAATCATAGTGGACTAAAATTCAAGAATGATCAAAACATGGATACTGATCAAAGCTAGTATCCGTAATAGATATTTTGGATAAAAAGAAGAAAATTTCATTTTTCGATAAATAAGGTCGTATTTGTGAATAGTCTTGGTATACGTGAATAAAGTGTCGATATACGTGAATAAGGATCTTAAATGACTAAAATATAAAAATTTCACAAAAAAGATCATCATGCTTCGTGAATAGTATTCGTGAATAGTAACTCGTGAATAATAACTCATGAATAGTAACTTCCGACATGAAAAAGTTCCAAATTTGATAAAAATTCAACCAATATTTCTAAGATAATGATATTGAAGAAATAATATCATTTCTGAAGAAAATAACATCCCTTACCTCGTAAAAGGATAAAGATTTCCGACTAGAATCTTCGGATATAGTCTTTGAAAGAACTTGCAACCGTATAGCAATACTCAAAGTACTAAAATACTCACAAAATACGCTTCGATATTATAGAGAGAAAGAGAGAAATCAGAAGTTTACGGTGTGATTTTAATTCTAACCCAAGACCTTATTTATAGAAAAATGCTTAGAACACCGAAGCATAAAATTTAATATAATATTAATATATATATCAAAATTTCCTACGCACCTCTTGACCATCTGAAATTAGCCACCACTAATGACAAAAACAAAAAAAATATTTTTGTTATTAAAATTAATTAACTTTCAAAAATCAATTATTTCGGAACTTCAATAATTCATAATAAATAGCCCTTTTATCAGAAAATTCGAATCTCGCGATATTATAAATAACAACTGCGCCATTATTTATAAACAACTTATACTTGTCGTTTTCTTCATCCAATCGCTTTCCGTTATGGGGCCCACAAAAGACTGCGCCGTCGTACGAATATTCTCCGACAACAAGAATATTCCACGACTAAACGAATATTCCTCGATAACAATGAATATTTTATAACCACATGCTTATTTAAAATATTTGCGCATTTTACCCATAACTAACCACATTAATCAAATCAACCCTTACTATTTCAAAATAATAAATAGAGAAAATTAAATTTCATTTATTAATAATTTGGGGTCTTACAGGGGAGGTGTTGTACCGGACGTCGTCTGGTACTATGTTATTTTTTATATTATTTTTTTTAATCACAATTATCAGAATAATAAATAAAAAATAATAGAGCAAGTTTGAATAAACAATTGTAAAAAAAAAATATTTTTTATTGAAAAAACACACTAAAGTTTACAGTGTTTTTTCAATAAAAAAAATATACTTTTTTTTAGAGTTTTTTGTTCAAACTTGCTCTATTATTTTTTATTTATTATTCTAATAATTATGGTTAAAAAAATTTTAAAAAAATAAAAAAAAATTACATTGCACCGGACTAACGTCCGATACATTTTGTACCGGACCCCCCCTCGACCCCATGTATATAACCTACCAAGTAGGGGTGCTCATCGGTAAAAAATCGAACCGGTACCGATCCGAAATTATCAGAAAAACAAGAATCAAATCATGCACTCAATTATCTGCTTTTGATGATAGTTCGATACAAAATCAAGACTTAGGTTTTTTTTCGGTTCGATTTTTAGTTATACCACGTGGTACTATATATAATTATTAATAATAATTAAATATATTTTATATATATTAATAATTTTTAAAAATTAAAAAATTATTAACTATTAATAATGATTAATATATAAAAATAAAACTACAAAACATTATTAATATATATAAAATATTAATAAAACTACTATTATATAGAAATTATTAATATATAAAAAAATTATTTAATATATAAAATTACAAAACATTAACTATTAATTATTAAATTATTAAATTTCAAAGATATTTTCAGATTTTGGTTTTTATCGAATTCAAAAAGTCATTACCGCCTAGGATTAAAAGTGTTAAAATACCAAAAACCCAGAACGAAAAAAATTGATCTGCACTGCATCTTAGGTAAAAACCGAAAATTTTGAGCACCCCTACTAACAAGTTATACTTCATTTGCGAAATGAGTGTCACATTTTTTAAAATTTGAAAAAATTAAAAAGTATCCTATCTCAGTTAAAAATAAATAAATAATTTTATATTTAATCATTTTTATTAAGGTTATATTTGAAAAGTCATGACATCACCTTTTTAGTCTATTTATAGAAAAGGACTTTTCAGTCATGTGTACTACTTGAAACATAAGTCAAAATTTTCACCTCCAAACAATATATATTTATATATGGGGTTCTATCCACAGCAACCGGTTGCTGTGGAGCAACCATTTATTTGGCCTGTTCAATTTTTTTTTTCTCCAACAGAAATTTCAACAAGCCAAAAAAGGGGTTGTTCCACATCAACCGATTCTTTGTGATGGAACCCCGATATATATATATATATATATATATATATATATATATATATATATATATCACTACAAAAAATCTTAATTCCGACGGAATATTCCCTCGAAAATAGGCCTATTCAATTGAAATCAAGTATGTCCGATTTTAATATTCCGTATAAAATTTGATCGTATATATACGCGTCGAAGATAAGTTCCGTCAAAAATTTCGTCAGATCTGCCTTATCTTTGACGAATTTATCTCCGACGGAATTTCGTCGAACATAAGCAATCTACGACTGAATAAATAGGACGGAACTTTCCCTCGAGTATAATATACCTTATTTCCGACGGACGTATTCCCTCGGAAATAACTTATTTTCGACTAAAAATTAAAATATACCAGTATTGATGAGTGCATATTATTCATTTATTTTGATTCAATTATATTTAGTTTTATTGCATGTTTCATGTGTATATGAGCGTATTAAGGTGTTTAATGATTTAAGGAGGAATTGGAGCTGAAATGAGTAAAAAATGAAAATTGCAGAGTTTTTAGAATTAAGTTGGATGCATGGTCTTGGCTTGGGACTTGAATTTTATTGTAGAGCTCTTCCTTAGCTTTCCGGAACATCTTGAATCGTCCCAATCAAGTTCGTATGAAGAAGTTATGATCTTTTTACCCGGATTTGAAGTTGATCCTCAAAGTTTGAAGTTCGCAATTTGCATAAGCGATCACTTGAGCTGATTTTAACCTTGATACTGACCCGAATCAGTAAGACCCCAACTTATTATAAATAAAATTGAATTTTCCTTTATTCATTATTCTAAATTAATAAGGGTTAATTTGATATAATTCTTTGGTTATGGGTGAAATGTGCAAAGTTTACAAAATAAGCAAGTGGTTATAAAATATTCATTATTATCTGGGAATATTCGTTTGGTCGTGGAATATTCTTTTTGTGAGAATCTCCGTCTGACGGTAGCAGATCATTAGTGGGCCCATAATGTAAAAAAGCAGTTAGATGAAGGAAAACGACAAAGTTTGAGTTTTATAAATAACGACGTAAATTATTACCGCTTAACAATTGTTGGGTTAATGGTGGTTAAAATACAAGATGTCTGCGTGGTTGCAGAAGATGACACTTATTGCACTACGATTATTGAATTATTGATCCGTCGTAGTGAAGGCACTACTCAATAATTATTACGATGAATTCTTCAATATTATATTTTATTGATTCAATAATTCTTTGCGTTGATATTTTGTATTCTTTATTGTTTCAATAATTGTCATTACACAATTATTTTTCATTATCAAATCAATAATTCATATTATTTGAATAATATTATCGAGATAACATTATTGGCAATGTCTAGAAAGTTACGGTCAAGGAGAGGTTTGGTCACCTAATTACTTGCAGCAGAAAGAGAAATCCTTATTGTAAAGCCCTCTTTCCCGAACTACTCACGGTTGTCGATCTTTGCGATTCTCGTAATATTATTTTGAATAATTAATTATTGATTATTATGATAAAGAAAATATTTATTTTATGTGGATATATATGGAGAAAATTTTTAATGTGACAATTGTTGAAAATTAATATTTTATCTTTTTACGATAAAATAATTCATTTAAATATATTATTTTAATAATATATTAACGGTGATATTTTTATAATGAATGTGGGATATATGAGTATATGAGGAGGTAGAGTATTTTGTGGCATTAAATGTTTAACATATGTTTTGTGTGTTGGTGGACACAATTCTTGATTAAAAATTTATTATAGAATCGTAAAATTGCTGTTTGTGGATTTTGGATAATTTTTGTTTGGAATTTGGAAAACTTTTCTTACTCAAAAGTTGTAGAAATTGAAATTCTATAAAAAATCGTGAGATTTGAATTTTTCGATAAAAGGATATTTATTGTGAATTATTGATGTTTGAGTTAAAAATAATTGATTTTGAAAATTTTAATTATTATTTTCAAGAAAAAACGTTTTTCAAAGGTTGGTGAGCATCTTTAACATGTGGTTGGTGGCTAAAATCAGATTCCTTGGTGGTGGGCTTGAATATTGGTAAATAATAATATAATTTATTAATTTAGTCTCCTTTGGCGTTCTAACATTTTCCTATAAATAGAGGGCTAAGTTAGAATTGAAAATCACACCGTAAACTAAGTTTTCTCTTTCTCTAAATTATCGAGCGTATTCTTGTGAGTATACTTTGAGTGTTGATATACTGGTCTTGATTTACAAGACTATTATCTGCAAATTCAATTCAAGATCTACGGTTATTTTGAGGTAAAGGGTATTATTTTCTTCTTAAATGATATTTTTCTTGAATATCATTATCTCAAGAAGTTGGTGAATTTTTTTATCAAATTTGGAACTTGTTGTGTCGAGTTCTTATTCACGATATACGACCTTTATTCACGTATCGACACTTATTCACGAATACTGACTATTCAATCGAAAAATAAAATTTTTCTTTTGTCCAAAATATCTATTCGGATACTAGCTTTGATTGTATCCATGTTTTGATCATTCTTGAATTTTACACCAATATGATTATTTTCAAGTATTTTTGGACTTGGGTAAAACAAAGTACGAATCCTTAATCCTTAATCCTTGTCATTTTGTTTCAATTTGAATTCGTTTTTTAAAAATGTTTTTCATCATCCTCACCTAAATGGTGATATAAATGAATATCTTTGGCTCAGTAGTGCAAAGATGAACGATTAATCGATGAATATCTTTGGCTTCAGTAGTGCAAAGATGAACAGTGTTGAGATGAACATGACCAATCGGTGATATAAATGAATATCTTTGGCACAGTAGTGCAAAGATGATTAAAGATGTATATTGATTGTTATTACGAGGATAAACTATTGATGATGGACTTTTAAACCTTAGAAGGCAGAGAATTCTTTTTCTACGTGACTCTTTTAATGGATTGATGCTTCCATTGCATTTGTTGATCTAAAACTTGTTGTCTATTGTATTCTCATTAGATTTTTCCCCTGTTGAAGACTAACGATAAGTTGTTGTATATTATCTTAGTCATAATATTCTTTCTTGGGCTAGTTGAGCTCACCCTTTTCCTTTTTGTTCCATTTTTCTTCTCGGGAGGTGAGACACATGCGAGGATCGAGTCTGGGTATGGAGTGATGGTTCTAGGAAGATGTTTTAAACATCCTCACTATTTACGTAAAATAGTGTATGAATAATTAATGAGGACTTATTTGGGTGTGTATATTGTCCGTAAGACAATATTTGTATTCAAACTCACAAATGTATTGTCGTATTCTACACGACATCTCAGATTGTCAAAGTTGTAGTTTGCTTTCTATACCATGTATTTTGGCGACTCGAAATGGGTGTTGTATACCTATTTTGGGGGTGTCATCAGTTTGGTATCGTAGCTTAGGGATATGATCTCTGGCGAAGATCGGAGAATAGAACTAGGAGGGAGAGGCAGAGTAAATCCTTCGTTAGGTGTCCCGCCTAAGCTTATTTGTTGGTCGGTCGTAATATAGGATATTATGTGATATGTTAATTTGTTTAATTAACCCTTGTTTTATGGCGATGTTAAGAATGGGCACTTTGAGAACATTAATAATGGAGTTTATGAGACCGTGGAGACGCCTAAGACTACTCACCAACGAGAGAGAACATGCAACAGTGGCAATGTTCCTCCTGTGAACAACGCCATTTGAGCAAATGATGAGCAGCGGGATGTTTAGAAGCTTTTTGCGATTCATACAAAAATCGAATTTGAGGAGACTCGTAGTGTACAAAATACTGGAGGAAATGATAGTAACGTGCGGTTGTCACGGCCAAACAATTCAAAGAGTTGGGACCACCAGATTTCCATGAAAAGCCGGATCCGATCAAAGGCGAAACGTGGGTCAAGCAAATTACCAAGATATTCGATGTCTTGGGGTGCGGAGAAACGAAGGTTCCATTCGCCACCTTTATGTTTCGTGGTGGTGAAGCGATTCTTGGTGGGAATCAGAAGCGTACCAACCAGATGCACTTAACATGTCTTGGGAAAGATTTCAGAATCGTTCAATGACAAGTACTTTCCGAAAAAGTATTCGTTATATGAAGGAAGTAGAGTTTATTAGACTCGAACGTAACAACATGACGGTGTCTCAATGACGAGGCAAGGTTAGCAGAATTATCGAGTTTGCACCTCATTTGGTGGAGAATGAGGAACGAATGACGCGATATGTTTCGAGAGGTCTAAAACCGGAGATTAAATCAATACCTTATCTCTCATAAATTTTCTCTCAGTATTCAGATGTTGTCAATGAGGCTCGATTATTAGAGCGAGATAGTGAGTATACTCAATGAGGGACCCGCAATCAAGGTAGTCATCGAACGATGATAACCAAATGGAGGAGGAAGAATACGGACAAAGGCGGTAACCACTCGTGGTAATCGTGGACATGATAATAGGAGAGGTGACTCAAGTGGAAATTTTAGAAAGAGAAGATTCAACAATGACCGGAAGATATCAACAATGAAAGACCAAAGACTGACAACAAATGCTTTGGGGAGGAGAACGACCGCCAGTTAGAGGTTACAAATGCGGGAAGGAGGGACATATCATTAAACCGTCCACAACAATCCAAGGTATGTTACAACCTGTGGAAAGGAAGGCCACATCGCCGAGATTGTCTTATCATGAAACCAAGTTCGGCGAGAGTGGTGATTCCAAGGGTCATCCGGGATAAGTCGACATCAGTGGTTCTGGAAGAAGCGTTTGTCGTGGTGGACAAAACGTAAGGAACCCAAACGAGGTGATCACGGGTAAGCTAATCTTGAATTCTTGCGAAGTTTATACCTTCTAGATAATCTGGATTCTACCCGTTCTTTTATCTCTCCCTTGTGCTCAACGCTTAAACTTGACTCAGGAGAAATTAGATTTTGATTTATCTATTGAAACTCCGTTGGGTGAAACCTTCGTTACATCTACAGTTTATAAATCTTGCATGATCCAAGTTGGCACTATCACATTACCTATTGATCTTATCTCTTTAAAGATACTTGCTTTTGATGTGATTTTAGGAATTGATTGGTTAACCACTCATCATGCCAAAATTGATTGTTTTCGTAAGGTTGTTAGTTTTCATATTCTAACTTGACTGTCATACAATTCAAACCACTAAACCACTAAAATCGATCAACATCATATCAAGCCACAAAGCTATTCGTTTATTGAAAAGCGGATGTCAAGCTTTCTTAGCCCATGTTATGGATTTGAATAAAGACAAGTCGATTTGAATAATATTTACGTGGTTAGAAATTCCACGATGTATTTCTGAAGAGCTTCCGGTCTACCCCGAGCGTGATGTTGAATTCTTTATTGACCTTGAACCGGTACAAAGCCCATTTCTAAAACCCTATATCGAATGGCTCTATTGAACTTGAGGAGTTAAAAGTCCAACTACATGAGTTATTAGACATCGGTTTCATTCGTCCTAAGACGTCTCCTTGGGGTGCTCTGTTTTATTCAGTAAAGAAGAAAGACGGGAGTATGCGACTTTGTATTACTATCGAGAATTGAACCATGTCACCATCAAGAATAGTATCCGCTACCTCGCATTGATGACCTGTTCGACCGGATTCTGAGGAGCGAATTCTTTTCAAAGATCGATCTTACGTTCGGATATCATCATTTGAAGATTAAAACCGAGGATATTCCAAAGAGCGGCATTCGGACTCGATCGACATGGGCATTATGAATTCTTGGTCATGTCTTTTGGATTGACTAATGCCTCCCGCTTTGCTTTCGTGGATATGATGAACCGTGTATTCAAGGAATATTTGGATCGGGTTAGTTGTTGTCTTTATTGATGACATCCTCATCTATTCCAAAAGCCAGTGAAGATCATGAGCACCATTTGAAGTCGGTACTACAATGACTTCGTGAACACAAGCTTTATGCCAAGCTAAAAGAAATGCGAGTTCGGGCGAGGAAGTAGCATTCCTTGAGCGCGTGATGTCAAAACAAAGGAGTGTCTCATTGACTGGCGAAGATTGAAGCAATACAAAGTTAGAAGCAACCGGGTCGGGCCAAGTCTGTGACTTTTCGGGCTTATTGGTTATTATCGAGATTTGTGGAAGGATTTTCTCGAATCGCTACTCAGCTAACTCTCAAATTTGACTCGGAAGGATGAAAAATTCTTATGGAGCGAGGAATGCGAGAAGAGCTTCCAAGAGCTCAAGAGGAGAGACTCATTTCGCACTGCTTACGACAATACCATCTGGTTCATATGGATTTGTTATCTACTGATGATGCTTCCGGCAAGGGGTTAGGATGTGTTCTCATGCAACATGGGAAAGTCATAGCCTATGCCTCACGACAACTCAAAAGAATATGAGAGGAATTATCCTACTCATGATCCGGGTTAGCGGTGATCGTGTTCGCGTTGAAGATATGGAGACACTTTACTTGTGCGGGGAGAAAGTAGAGATTTATACGGGATCATAAAAGCCTCAAATATTTCTTCACCCAAAAAGAACTCAACATGCTAAAAACGACGTTGGTTGAGTCATTAAAAGATTACGATCACACTATTCATATCATCACCAAAAGCGAGCGTAGTAGTATGCGCATTAAGTAGAAGATCATATCACAAGACGATTGCGATATTGTCAACGCAAAGGCCTATTTTGTATGACTTGCAAAGGATGGAGGTAGAATTAAAGACTCAGGGGACCCACATAATGATGGCAAATATCACGAGTAGAATCGACTTTAATTGATAAAGTTAAAGTTTGCTTTCAAGCTACGGACACAACATACAATCTGAATGAAGAAGAAAGTCAAGAAGGTCTTATTCGAAAACAAGAATCGATGAGGAAGGAATACTTGAGTCAATTCTAGACTTTGCGTTCCTAACGATTACGACTGAAGCATAAAATCATGATGGAAGCACACAACACCCCGTTTGCGATCCATCACAGGAGTACCAAAATGTATCATGATATTCGACATACATTTTGGTGGAACAATATGAAGAGAGATTATGGAGTTTATCTCAAGATGTTTAACATGTCAACGTTAAAAGGCGAGCATCAAGTGCCAAAAGGTCCATCGCAACCACTTGAGATTACGGAATGGAAATGGGAACACATTACTATGGATTTTATTCTGGTCTTCCCAAAGTTTCTCAAGGCGTAGATGCAATTTGGGTTATTGTTGATAGATTAACCAAGTCTCGCCCATTTTTTTACCGATCTGCGAGACTTATTCCTTGAACGCCTTGCTCGTATGTACGTGAATGAGATTGTGCGATTGCATAGCAAGCCCAAGATCCATAGTTTGGATCGTGACCCGAGATTCACTTCAAGATTTTGGGTTAGCTTGCGAAAGCTATGGGCACGGATTCTGATTGATTGATACCATCCTCAAACGGACGGACAATCGAGAGGACTATTCAAACCCTTGAAGATCTATTAAGACTCGTGTCCTAGATTTCAAAGGAAGTTGGGATAAGTACTCTACCAATTGGTGGAATTCTCCTACAACAACAGCTTATCAAGCAAGTATAAGCGTGGCTCCATTTGAGGCGTTGTATGGGCCGAAAATGTCGTTTCTCCAAGTATCTTAGGGGCGAAAGGGAGAAGCAACATTGTTGGGACGAGAATTAGTATGCAGCATGACACAAAAAGATCCAAATGATTCGACAACGTTTCAAACTTCACAAGATCGACAAAAGAGTTATCTTTGATCTTCATAGAAAGGACGTGGAGTTTAATATTAGAGATCATGTATTGTTACGTATTGCTCCATGGAAAGGAGTTACAAGATTTGGGAAAGAGGAAAGCTCAATCCAAGGTTTGTTGGTCCATTTGAGATTCTCGATCGAATAGGAAGCGTAGCTTTATAGACTCGCGTTACCTCCAGTATGTCTCGTGTTCACAATGATATATTCCACATATCTATGCTTCGTAAATATGTGAAAGACCCGAACCACATTATTGCATTAGAACCCGGACGAGATAGTGAAGATTTAACCTACGAGGAGATACTGTTGAGATTTTGGATAGGAAAGAGCATGTCTTACGATGACGAAGGTTATACCACAAGTTAAGGTTTTGTGGAGAAACCATGCAATTGAGGAAATGACATGGGAGTTGGAATCGGAGATGAAAGCGAGGTACCATCACCTTTTCGATATACCGGTGTATGTACGTCAATTTTTGAGGACGAAACTTCATAAGGAGGGAGGTTGTAAGACCCCAACTTATTATAAATAAAATTGAATTTTCCTTTATTCATTATTCTAAATTAATAAGGGTTAATTTGATATAATTCTTTGGTTATGGGTGAAATGTGCAAAGTTTACAAAATAAGCAAGTGGTTATAAAATATTCATTATTATCGGGGAATATTCGTTTGGTGGTGGAATATTCTTTTTTGTTTCCGAATCTCCGTCGACGGCGCAGCGATCGATGGTGGGCCCATAACAAAAAACGGTTGGATGAAGGAAAACGACAAAGTTTAAGTTTTATAAATAACGACGTAAATTGTTACCAATTAACACATTGTTGGGTTCTTAGGGTGGTTAAAATCTGATGTCTGGCGTGGTTGCATAAAGAAGATGGTATTGCATAATATTATTGAATTATTGATCCGTGCGTAGAAGACCTTTACTCAATAATTGTTACGATGAATTCTTGCTCAATATTATATTTTATTGATTCAATAATTCTTTGCGTTGATATTTTGTATTCTTATTGTTTGAATAATTGTCATTACACGGTATTTTCCATTATCAAATCAATAATTCATATTATTTGAATAATATTATCGAGATAACATTATTGGCAATGTCTAGAAAGTTACATCTAAGGAGAGGTTTGGTCACCTTAATTGCGCGCCAAGAAAGAGAAATCCTTATTGAAAGCCCCTCTTTCCTTAGAACTACCGGTTACAAGATCTTTCTTACATAATATTATTTTTGAATAATTAATTATTGATTATTATGATAAAGAAAATATTTATTTTATGTGGATATATATGGAGAAAATTTTTAATGTGACAATTGTTGAAAATTAATATTTTATCTTTTTTCGATAAAATAATTCATTTAAATATATTATTTTAATAATATATTAACGTTGATATTTTATAATGAATGTGGGATATATGAGTATATGAGGAGGTAGAGTATTTTGTGGCATTAAATGTTTAACATATGTTTTGTGTGTTGGTGGACACAATTCTTGTTAAAAATTTATTATAGTAATGTAAAATTGCCTGTTTGTGGATTTTGGATAATTTACATTTGGAATTTGGAAAACTTTTCTTACTGCAAAGTTGTAGAGAATTGAAATTCTATAAAAAGCCGCGAGATTTGAATTTTCGATAAAAGGATATTTATTGTGAATTATTGATGTTTTGAGTTAAAATAATTGATTTTGAAAATTTTAATTATTATTTTCAAGAAAAACGTTTTCAAAGGTTGGTGAGCATCTTTAACATGTGGTTGGTGGCTAAAATCAGATTCCTTGGTGGTGGGCTTGAATATTGGTAAATAATAATATAATTTATTAATTTAGTCTCCTTTTGGCGTTAACATTTTCCTATAAATAGAGGCTAAGTTAGAATTGAAAATCACACCGAAACTAAGTTTTCTCTTTTCTCTCTAAATTATCGAGCGTATTCTTGTGAGTATACTTTGAGTGTTGCTTTATCTGGTGCGGGTTTACATCGACTATTTATCATCTCAAATCGGTCGAAATACGGTTATTTTGAGGTAAAGGTATTATTTTCTTCTTAAATGATATTTTTCTTCAATATCATTATGCCAAGTATTGGTGAATTTTTTATCAAATTTGGAACTTGTTGTGTCGGGGTTACTATTCACGATATCAAGACTATTCACGTATCTGACCTTATTTATTCACGAATACTGACCTTATTCAATTTAAAAAATAAAATTTTTCTTTTTGTCCAAAATATCTATTCGGATATTAGCTTAGATTGTATCCATGTTTTGATCATTCTTGAATTTTACACCAATATGATTATTTTCAAGTATTTTTGGACTTGGGTAAAAACAAAGTACTGAATCCTTAATCCTTAATCCTTGTCATTTTGTTTCACTTTGGATTCGTTTTTTAAAAATGTTTTCATCATCCTCGGTCCTAAATGGTGATATAAATTAATATCTTTGGCAGTAAAGTGCAAGATGAACGATTAATCGATGAATATCTTTGGCACAGTAGTGCAGAAGATGAGCAGTGTTGAGATGAACATGACCAACCGGTGATATGAATGAATATCTTTGGCACGTAGTGCAAAAAGATGATTAAAGATGTATATTGATTGTTATTACGTGGATAAACTATTGATGATGGACTTTTCAACCTTAGAAGATGGTAGAATTCTTTCTCTGTGACTCTTCTAATGGATTGATGTTTCCATTGCATTTGTTGATCTAAAACTTGTTGTCTATTGTATTACGTTAGATTTTTCCTCGTTGAAGACTAACGATAAGTTGTTGTATATTATCTTAGTCATAATATTCTTTCTTTGGGCTAGTTGAGCTCACCCTTTTCCTTTTTGTTCCATTTTTCTTCTCGGGAGGTGAGAACATGGCAGGAGATCGAGTCGGGGTATGGAGTGATGGTTCTAGGAAGATGTTTTAGATGTCCTCACTATTTACATAAAAAATAGTGTATGAATAATTAATGAGGACTTATTTGGGTGTGTATATTGTCTGAAGACAATATTTGTATTCAAACTCACAGTTGTATTGTCGTATTCTACACGACATCTATATTGCCAAAGTTGTAGTTTGCTTTCTATACCATGTATTTTGGCGACTCAGAATGGGTGTTGTATACCTATTTTGGGGGAGTCACAGAATCAATCTAATATCAAAGAATGAAAGTTGTAGATCTCGTTGATATCTTCGTTTTGATAGGTTGCAGACCCCGTAACTCCTCTTAGATCAAAAGTTATACTCATTTTACCAAAGGACGGCGCAGCAAAAAATGAAAATTCGCCCCAGCGAATTTGAGCGGGAATCTTGGATTTTTGTAAAGTTTCTAAAAGCCTATTTTGACAGATTTCTACATGAAATTGGATTGATATTTCTATTAGAATTAGGATATCTTTAGACTAAAATTTATTTCCAAATTGGATTCTATTTCTTTATGGAAACTAGTTATGATTTATAATTCCTTTTAGGATTTGGATTTCTACTTCCTATAAGATTTAGGACTTTGTCTAGCACTATAAATAGAGGATGTTAGTCAGGGTTTTATTCATTCAATCATCTACTACATTCTCTCATCTACAACATTGGAGGATTGAAGACATGAGCTAAGTTGTGACGCCCCCAAAATAGGTCCATTCCATCCAACCCATTCTGAGTCGTCAAAATACATGGTACAGAAAATAACTACAACTTTATTAATACAATTGTCGTGCAAGATACGACAACACTTAAACTGTGAGTTTAAATACAAATATATATCAACTGTGACTCATGTCCCAACCGTGGACAGCACCTCATAATGACACCTCACATAAAGGTACAATCTAGAACTGTTTTAGAAATTATAATCTTTGGGAAGTGCTCAAAGAAACCTTCATACATAGGAGGCCATGAATAATAGATATCATATGCCCACAGAATTATCCTTGGTTGACCCAATAGACCCCAAATGTAAGACCCCAAATAATTAATAAATAAAATTTAATTTCCTCTAATTATTATTTTGAAATAGTAAGGGTTGATTTAATTAATGTGGATAGTTATGGGTAAAATACGCAAGTATTTCAAAATAAGCAAATGGTTATAAAATATTCATTATTGTCGGGGAATATTCGTTTGGTCGTGGAATATTAAATGCTTTCGGGAATATTAAATGCACCATGGCGACCATGTAATGTGGTCCCCATAACGGAAAAGCGATTGGAGGAAGAAAACGACAAATATAAGTTATTTAAAAATAACTTGAGCGTAGTTGTTACCGCTTTTACTTTGTTGGAATATCCGGTGGTTAAAACAAAGTAATACTGCGTTGTTGCACGATGAAGACACTGCGGTATTGCACCAATTATTGATTCTTACGTAAGAAAGGCCTTACTCAATAATTGTTACACGATAATTCATTGCTCGATATTTTATTGATTTAATAATTTTTATGTTGATATTTTATATTCTTTGTTGTTTGATAATTGTCATTACGAGATTTTTTCATTATCGAAGCAATAATTCATATTATCTGAATAATATTATTAGATAACATTATTGGCAATGTCTAGAAAGTTACATAAAAAGAGGTTTGGTCACCTAATTGCACGCCATGAAGGAGAAATTCTTATTGGAAAGCCCCTCTTCACTTTGAACTCACGATTGTCAATATTGTGATTCTGTAATATTATTTGTGAATAATTAATTATTGATTTATATGATGAGGAAAATATTAATTTTATGTGGATATAGATGGAGAAAATTTTTTAATGTGACAATTGTTGAAAATTAAAATTTTATCTTTTTCTGATAAAATAATTCATTTAAATATATTATTATATTTTAATAATATAATAATGGTGATATTTTTACAATGAATGTGTGATATATGAGTATCTGAGGAGAAAAGAGTATTTTATTGCAATAAATGTTTAAAACATGTTAAACATGTTTGGACCCCATTTCTTGGCGGAAATTTGATTATAGCACAAAAAATCGCTCCATTTATGAATTTCGGTCAATTTATGTTTGGAATTTGGAAAACTTTCTTCTCGCAAAGTTGTAGAGAATTGAATTTCCTATAAAAACACGTGAGATTCAATTTTTCCGACAAAAGGGCTACTTATTGTGAATTATTGAAGTTCAAGTCTCAAAATAATTAATTTTTGAAGTTTTAAATATTTTTAATAAGAAAAAAACGTTTTTTTTGAGTTAGGCAAGGTGAGTCACTCTTGGTGGTGATGGTTTGAATCAGATTTTGGGTGCGTAGGAATTTAATAAATATATATTAATATTTTATTAAATTTTTACGCTTTAGTGTTTTAAGCATTTTCCAATAAATAGGGTTCTTGGGTTAGAATTGAAAATCACACCGAAAATTGAAGTTTTCTCTCTATATTATCGGCGTATTCTTGTGAGTATTTTGAGTATACTTTAAGTATTGTTATACGATGCAAGTTCAAGTTATAGCTTATATCCAGTATTCCAGTTAAAAGTACTGTCTTTCCGAGGTAAGGGATATTATTTTTTTTTAAATGATATTATTTCTTCAATATCATTATCTTTGAAATATTGATCTGAAGTTTTTTTATCAAATTTGGAACTTTTGGTGTCAGATTCTTATTCACGTAAAATCGACCTATTATTAAGATATATCGACCTTATTCACGAATCACTGAAGACTTTATTCATCGAAAAATGAAAATTTTTCCTTTTAAGTCCAAAATATCTATTATGGATACTAGTTTTGATTGTATCCATGTTTTGGTCATTCTTGAATTTTACACCACTGTGATTATTTTTGAGGTATTTTTGGACATGGATAAAACAAAGTACAAATCCTTAATCCTTAATCCTTGTCATTTTGTTTCACTGGATTCGTTTCTTTAAAAATATTTTTCATCATCATCGGTCTTAAATGATGACATTATTGAATATCTTTGGCTTTAGTGCAAAGATGAATGATTTCGATGAATATCTTTGGCACATAGTGCAAAAGATGAGCAGTGTTTAGATGAACATGACCAATGATGAATATCTTTGGCTTTGTAAGTGCAAAGATGAATATTTAATTCGGATATATATTTATTGATGTTACAGGGATAAAAGATAGAGCGATGAACTTTTAAATTCATACATAGAAGATAGTAGTTTGCATTCTCTACTTAACTCTTCTAATGAATTATTATTTCATTGCGAAAATTGATTTAAAACTTGTTTGTCTATTGTATTATATTAGATTTTTCCCTGTTGGAGACTAACGATAATTTATTGTATATTATCTTAGTCATAATATTCTTCTTCTTGAAAGCTAGTTGAGCTCACCCTTTTCCTTTTTGTTCCATTTTTCTTCTCGGGAGGCGAGAATGTAGCGATGCAATTAGTCTGGGTATGGAATGATGGTTATAGAGAGAGTTGTTTAGTAGTCCTCACCATTTTTATAAAATAATGTATCAATAAATGTGATGAGGATTTATTTGGGTATAGATATTGTCTAGAAGATAATATTTGTATTCAAACTCACAGCTTTACTATTGTAATAATAAAGTTGTAGTTGTTTCTGTACCATGTATTGACAACTCAAAATGGGTGATGTATACTATATTTTGGGGCGTCACACGATTTACCTATACTTGGTGACATTCTTCTATTATTACATTGGAACATCCTCATGCATGTTTTTACACCTTGACTGGTTCCATCTTTATTATTATTCTTGTTGGAACATCCTGTTTGTGTGTTTTACGTGACCTGGTTTCATTCTTTATTATTACATTGGAATATCCCATGCATGCGTTTCTGTGGGACTGGTTCCGTTATTTATTATTCTGTTGGAATAACCTACATGTGCGGTCTATCGCATGCATGGTGATTTCTTTTGTTATTCTATTCTTTATTATACTCAGTTGGTTAAAACTTTGACTCTATACTCCATGAAATTAGTGGAATATCCTTGATATTTGCGCTTCATCCAGTATCCTTTCATGGAATTATTCTTCTAAGTATTCTTGAATTTTACTCTACAAAGCAGTATCATGTTGACAGTTTGGATGTTATTGGTTCCTGGATAAATTAATTCTTGAACCTGTTTTATTGAATTCTTATATCATTGTCATCATCCTCATGTTTATATTATGTTGAAAGTCATCTGTGGCACATAGTGCGTAGATGGACTTGGTATGATTATGACCGAGGATTATTCGGTGGTGTAATCATGACCGTAATGTTACAAATGATGTGGTAAAAATCTTTATTGGCCCGTAGTGCATTGATGGACAGTTGTTGGCATGATCATGACCATTAATGAATACACAAATATTCTTGGCCCGTAGTGCATGGATAATTGTGGTCGTGATCTTAAAGAATATCCTTGGCCGTAGTGAGGGGTGATTCGATGATGTGGAATATTTATTAAACCGAGTCTCGCCTATAACAATGATGAAAACCTTTTAAATCATAAAAGATAGTAGATTTTATTTTCTACTTAACTCTTTTAATGGATTCTTTGGTTCATTATTGAGTTAAACTTGATGTTTATTATATTTTATCGGTTTAACCTTTGTTGAAGGCTAATGATAATTTATTCGCATTATCTTAGTCATAATATTTCTTCTTTGGGCTAGTTGATCTCACCTTTCTTTCACATTTATTTTCTTCGAGAAAATGAGAATATAAATTTGACGAGTTCGAGAACGGAGTAATGGTCCGGAGGATAGCATTAGTAGTCCTCACTATTCTGTGAAATAGTGTGATAATAATTATAATGAGGACTCCTTTTGAGTTTGTATAATCTCTAGTAGACAATATTTGTATTCAAACTCACAGTTTATGTTTTATCGTATTGTACACGACAGTTGTATTAGTAAGTTGTATTTGAATTCTGTATCATGTATCTGGCGACCCAAGATGGGTGATGTATATCTTTGGCCTGTAGTGCAAAGATGAACAGGTGTTTAGATGAACATGACCAACTGATGAATATCTTTGGCAGAGAAGTGCAAAGATGAATATTTAATTCAGAGATATATATTTATTGATGTTACGGGGATAAAAGATAGAGCGATGAACTTTTAAATTCATACATAGAAGATAGTAGTTTGCATTCTCTACTTAACTCTTCTAATGAATTATTATTTCATTGCGAATATTGATTTAAAACTTGTTGTCTATTGTATTCTATTAGATTTTTCCTGTTGGAGACTAACGATAATTTGTTGTATATTATCTTAGTCATAATATTCTTCTTTTGGGCTAGTTGAGCTCACCCTTTTCCTTTTTGTTCCATTTTTCTTCTCGTAAGACAAGAATGTAGCGAGTACGAGTCGGGGTATGGAATGATGGTTATAGATAGAGTTGTTTAGTAGTCCTCACCATTTTTGTAAAATAATGTATCAATAAATGTGATGAGGATTTATTTGGGTATAGATATTTTTTAGAAGATAATATTTGTATTCAAACTCACAGTTTTACTATTGTAATAATAAAGTTGTAGTTGTTTCTGTACCATGTATTGACAACTTAGAATGGGTGATGTATACCTATTTTGGGGGCGTCACACCAAAGAAAAACGAGAAGATTACTATCATCTTCTTTCTAATGCTGAGTATTCTCTTGACATATAACTATCTCCACCGTCTGTAATTGAACATTATATTTCAAATAAACTCCAAACAAACACCAAGATTATATAGTAAGTGCTCAGAAATATACTTTCAAAGTAAGTGGATGAGCACAATCTGCCTTATGATGACACGAGGTGGTATGTCATTAGACATCTTGTATGATAGTGGCAAAACACCCTTCCAACGTTGGGTTCGCTTCACCCTAGTTGATTCACCAAATATAACTACTAAATGATAACCACCGCTCTATTCCTCTCATTATCCCCAGAATTAGACCCAAATACACTTTTATTACCTAAAAGGAATTATGAAGCAAAAGGGTGAACACAACTAGCTTCAAGATAAAGAATATCATGACTAAAGATAAATAAATTATCAATAGCCTTCAACAAAGAATAAATCGTAGATTTAGAACATATGGTAGATGATAAAACTTTTAAACCATAGTTGCAGCGGAACGAGCAATCCATTAGAAGAGTCAAGTAGACCATAAAAGTCTATTATCTTCTACATATTAAAAGTCCACCAACAATGTTTTATCCCTATAACATCAATTAATGCCTCCTTTCCACAATTATATGAATAACTCATAATCATAATTGTGATTCTAAATTCCTCTTCGCATCCAGGATGAAGATAATTTTCATCACATGTCTTTACCTTAAACATCAAAGATCATGGTTATACCAAATCACAGTTCTGCTTATAATCATATTAACGATTTCATCTTTTTGCACTACTGGGCCAAAGATATTCATCAACAGCTTCATCTTTGCACTACAAAACCAAAGATATTCAACAACAGTCATCTTTTCACTACGGGCCAAAGATATTCATCAATAATTCATCTTCGCACTACTACTGCAATTTAAAGATATTCATCAATAAGTCATCTTTTGCACTACGTGCCAAAGATATTCCATCTCAAAGAAATATATAATCATATCGAATTTATATAAACAATAATTATAACCATGTTGATCAATTCACCTTTGCTTTAAGCTAAAGATATTCAATTATAAATTCAATGGTCATGATCATACCAAATCACAATTCAACTTTTCACTACTGGCCAAAGAGAACCCTAGTCATGATCATACCAATAATATACCCATCTTTACACTCAAGTGAAAGAGTATTTCAACATCAGGGTTATAAAAATGGTATATATGATAATAAAAATAATATTATCAACAATTGCATTTAATTTCAAGAGCAATATTCATAAATCAACGATAATTTGGTCAGAAAAAGAAACCAATTTTTATCGTGAATAGTACCCGTGAATAGTAACTCGTGAATAGTAACTCGTGAATAGTATTCCGTATTCGTACATAGTACCGTATACATAAATAATGTCATGTAAATAGTGCCTTATACATGAATAGTGTCGTATACGAATAGTGTTGTATACGTGAATAGTAACCCCGACTTAAAAAGGTAGAAATTTCACAATAAAATTCATACCAATATTTCAGTATAATGATATTGAAAGAATAATATCATTATGAAGAATATAACATCCCTTAATATCCCTTACTATCCCTTACTATCCCTTACCCTCAACAGCGATTGCTTACGAATGAAAGGTCGGATGTGATCTTTGAATGTAACTTATCTTGAATAAAGAACTCTTCAAGTATCTAAATACTCACAAAATACACTCAATAATCTAGAGAGAAGAGAGAAAACTTATTTACGGTGTGATTTTCAATTCTAACTTAGCCTATTTATAGGAAAATATTAAAGACGTAGAAAACAGAAACTGACTGAACTGATGGCTTTACCTGCTACTATTCCCACCCACTACATTTGAAATTCAATTGAGCATATTTCTCACCAACCAAAAGTGGGGCCCACCAATTCTAGAATTTTCCACCAAAATGATTTATAACCTAATTTCCGAATCAGTCACCTCTTAAAATTCATAATAAATCATACGCTCAGTTTTAACGGTTCAAAATTTGTGGACATATACTCAACTAATATATGTATAACATATCAAAAAATCACAACGATCCAACGGTCGGATCAAATATTATAACTCACACAATAAAATTGTAAGAACACCGATTTGATCTTTTAATACCTCCAATCCGATAAAATACTGATAAAATACCTCAACATTAACTCCTTCATTTATAACCACATAAATAAATTCATCATTTATATCCACATCAAATAAATATTTCTTTATCATATAAATCAATAATTAATTATTCACAAATAATATTACAGAATCACAATAATGACAACCAAAGCGGTTCCTGGAAAGAGGGGCTTTCAATAAGAATTTCTCCTCATCTTGGTAGCATTAGGTGACCAAACCTCTCGATGTGAACTTTCTAGACATTGCCAATAATGCTATCTAATAATATTATCCAAATAATATGGATTATTGATCTAATAATGGAAAATACTGTGCAGTGATAATTATTAAAACAACAATAATATAAAATATCAACGCAACAATTATTGAATCAATAAAATAAAATATTGAATAATAATTATTACGTAACAATTATTGAGTAAAGTGCCTTCTCCATGTAAGAATCAATAATTGAAAAATATCATGCAAATACCATGTCTTCTTTATGCGACCACGCCAGACATCAGTATTTTAACCACCACGTATTCGAACGATTATTAATTCGTAATAACTACTGTAGTTATTTATAAAAACTCAAACTTTGTCGTTTTCTTCATCCGAGCGGTTATCCGTTATGGGGCCCACAAATAGGCTGCTACCGTCGAATATCATTTAATATTTTCCGAAGCGAACGAATATTCCACGACTAAACGAATATCACCATTATTATATTATAATAATATAATAAAATATTATTTTATCAGAAAAGATAAAATATCGATTTTCAACAATTGTCACTTTAAAAAAATTCTCCATCTATATCCACATAAAATGAATATTTTCCTTATCATATAAATCAATAATTAATTATTCACAAATAATATTACGTAATCACAATAATGACAATCAGCGGTTCCGGAAAGAGGGGCTTTCAATAAGGATTTCTCTCTTCTTGGCGGCAATTAGGTGACCAAACCTCTCCTTGAGCCAGTAACTTTCTAGACATTGCCAATAATATTATCTAATAATATTATTCGGATAATATGAATTATTAGCGATAATGGAAAATATTATGTAATGACAATGATTAAAACAACAATAATATAAACTATCAATGTAGCAATTATTGAATCAATAAAATAAAATATTGAGCAATAATTACGGTAACAATTATTGAGTAGTGCTTCTTACGTAAAAATCAATAATTGGTGCAATCTGGTGTCTTCTTGTCTGACAACGCGTATTTAAACCACCGGATTATTCCAACAGTGTTAATTGTAACAACTACTGTAATTATTTATAAAAAACTTCATACTTGTCGTTTTATTCATCCAACAGTTATTACATTATGGGGCCCATGAAATGGTTTGCTGTCGTCACGAATATTCTCCTATGAAAAGAATATTCCACGACCAAACGAATATTCCCCGACAACAATTAATATTTTATAACCACTTGCTTATTTTAAAAAAATTTCATATATCACCCTTAACTTTAACTTTTATCAATTTAACCATTTACTGAAAAGTAATTATAAGAAAAATTGAATACTTTTATTTTATAAAATTCGGGGTCTTACAGTGGTGATAAAGGGAGACATTTGTGTGTTGATTTTTTTAGTTCTTTTTTTACATTATTAAGTCTTTAAATTAATTATTATAAAAATAATTCCTTAAATTAGTATTTTTATTGTTTAGTGAAACCAAACCGTATATGAACACGGTCAAATCGTAGAAAATCAAATGAGTTACTAAAAAATGAATGATTCTGGTCAATTTTCGTCGAAAAATAATTTTAGGGTTAACATTGTATGTAATTAGATAGTTTATGTAGCAATTTATAAGTTCAATTATTTTGGGGGTCGAATTATGAATTTTGTAATACTTAATGTAACAGAAGTATATTTAGTCTTTTAAGAAAAAAATTCAGGATCTACTATGTCCTTAACTGCAATACTTCGGGTTATGTTTGTTTACAAGGATTATACTTGGGATAAGACTATTAATTTTAAGTGTTTTGTTTGTTTTTAAATTTAGATTGGAGAGTATTAGTCTAAGGATTATAAAATGACTTAATAATTTTGAGATTATAATTAATCCTAGAATTAATAGTCTTGCGATTATAATCCCATAAATTATAATCCTATAATTATAATTCTTGCAAACAAATATTTTTTATTATTATTATTTATTTGCATATGCTCATGAAATTAACCACCAAATTATTTATTTATTATTCTGTATTAAACATGTGTCATACTATGTATTGTATTCGCAAGTAGACATGTCATGAAACTAACCACCAAATTATTTGTTTGTTTATTTATTATTTTGTGTTAAACATGCATGTGTCATACTAGGTATTGTATTCGCACCTTTTCAAACAAGTAGACATATTAACAGCATGTTTGTTAAATAATACTAACTGTTTCAAAAGCAATTATATTAAGTACTCAAAATGCAAATTAATCTTATTTTTATTATTCAGTTTCATCAAAAGATGTGGATATTGTACACCTACTCACTCATTTGATAACTTAGTTCCTTCTCTTTTCCTATTGCAGAAGAATTCTCAACATCACTTAGAGAATGAAGGGTATTTGATAATGTGATAGTAGTCTGTCAGAATCATAATACTTGTTGTGATTATAAATTTTAATGATAGATATGTAAAAATTTCCGTTATATATAATATCATGAAAAATAAATTGAAAAAATTACTATTTTACTAGAAAAGAGTCAATACAAGCTTTATGATTTCTTTGTTTCAGCCGTTCAACTTTTATAAAAATATTTTCAAAATTAATAATGGAAGGGGCTGGCTGGTTATCATACCACAACTAATTACTATAAATTAGTTGAGCCAACTTGTTGAAACAAAGAAATCAAAACTCATACCAAGCTGAAACGAAAGAAAGAAATCAAAAAGAATCATTCCAATTAAGTTCAATGCTAATTTCTTCATCAACAAAATAATAAACAAAAATTGGGGGGAGAGGGTTGAAGTAACCCAGATTCATTGAATCCTGCGGCCTGCCTAGGAAAACAATTGGCAAACAAAAGTGTCAACATAAAAACTCGAGAGTTTCTCGTATACAATACATACTACTTACAATGTGCCCATCAACATTGCTCGAATTTTAGCTCTGAGCTCATCAGAGACCTCAGTAGGTTCGGACGGCTCTTGATATAAATCCGCAGAAGCTTCTCTTCTATTGGCACCACCACCCACTCTTTTATCAACAGAAGCTTCGCTATTGGCACCACCACCACCCACACTTCCTCTAGATTGATCCGAGACTTTGGAACTGATCTCGCCCTCCTCCAACTCTTCCCTATCAGATTGAGATCCCTTCCCGTGCTTATAAGATCTAATACACTCCAAATCTTCTTCTTCGTCGGAAGAAATATCACGCTTGAGACAATGTCGACTTTCTTTGTCCCTGGAAGAATAATGTTTTTTCCTATGTTTATGCCCATCTCTACTGTGATGTGAAGAGCGATGGTACCTATGCTTCTTCCTGGAGCCCCTGTGGTCATGTTCCTCTTCATCTTGTTTGTAGGCTTCATGTGAAGACTGATGCGACCAGTGCTGCTTCCTGGAATATTTGTGATCCCTTTCATCATCTTCTATTTCATTATCGTGTGAAGAGCGGTGCAACCGATGCTTCTTCCTTGAGTGTTTAGCGACCCTTTCCTCTTCATCTTTTTCTTCTTTGTTGTCATCTTCAAGTGAAGAACGATGAGAGCGGTGCTTCTTCCTTGAGTGCTTGTGCACCACTTCATCTTCATCATCATCATCTTCAGCTTCTTCATGTTTGCTAGATCTTGACCGGTATTTCCTCCTTGACATTCGTTCATTATATTCATCAACGGAATGTTTCTTTCCAGAAGATTCAATTTTCTCAGCAGTATCAATCTCTAATGGGGCTGAGCTACCTTCCCTTCCTTTGGCTGCAATATTATCCTCAGCAGCACCACCAGAAACATTAGATCCTAGAGGTTCAACTGACAATCCACGGGACGGTTCAGGTTTGAGTGGAGCAGATCCACTTTTTATCATGGCAACAAACATCTTTGCTCGCCTCAATCTCTCAGCCTTCAGCTTCTGCTCTCTGGTCAAGTGTGCTTCACAGGAGTCAGCCTCACTAGCAGCTTCAAGAGCTGCAGCCTTGGCAATTTCCTTGGCAATAGGGACAGAACTGCGCTCACCATTCTGGTCAGATTTCTGGTTGACACTTTGAGGTAGAGATGAAGGGAAACTGCCCAAGCTGGAGATCTGCCCACCCTCACTGCTATGGTCACGACTGGTACCATTCAGAGAAGACCATGAAAGGAAACCCAAATTAGGGTTCCTGATGCCTCTTGTAGCAGCCTGAAGAATAGCTGCAGCAGCTGCAGCATCTACACCGACTCCAAATTCCTGCTGACTGGCCTTTGCAGGAGGGTCTTGTCCATCATTCTTTGATTTGCTGATTACCATCTTAAATTTATCTTTCCTTTCAGAGTCGTACGGAATATCACATCCAGCAGATTCCAGGGATAATGAACCACCCTTCTCGTTTAATGAACTATTCCCGAATACTTTTGACTGCAGAAAGAGTGGAGAGGACAATAACCGGAGAGAGAGGACATGAGACATTGTTTTGCACATCAGTATCAAGTAATAAATTCAAGTATTATCTGAGTTAAAGTACACCTGAAACTTATTGTGAAGGATTATAGAACATCTCACTTGTCAAGAAAAGATCATGAAAAATATTTATTTTTAAAAAAAACATCATTTCAAACACTAATATGAGCTTTGACATCCGAATCTAAGACATCGCAAAGAGACAAACTAGCTTAACAGGAAACACAGTTAGATTAACATGCTAACAACACTGTAAAATGTATAAAAAACACGATTATTAAGAAACCAGATAATCCAAATAAGATTCCATAAAAGAAATATTGCAGAGAATGCACCTTCTGAGCTTCTTGAAGTACTTTCAAATAGTAAGGATTATACTGGTTAGATGGCAGAAGAAATGGAAATCTCCCATGTTCACTGTCCTGTTCAATGAGTACTGCCTCAAATTGCTTCCCATTCTTGATAATGAACTCAACAATCTTGCTGACCAATTTCTTCATTTCAGATGGAGGCTCTACAAATAAAGGCTCAATCTTGGATATAGCTGGCACAGAAGCAGCCCGAACCTTGTTTGTAGCAGCAGAAAGCGAACCAAAGGGCTCGCCTTCTTTTCTTGTGCTAATAGTGCTCCCAGCCTTTAATCCATTGATGAAGGAATTCCTTCTAACTACAGGAGCCTTATCTTTAGACATAAGTAGATGATTCAAAACTGTCTCATCTTTTACAGATGTACTCTTAGGAGACGCTATTTTTTCAGATACATGGGCAACTGGCACACTTGCATCGACGGCTTCCCTGGACAGATTTTCTTTAGCAAACTCAGTTGTACCTTCCTCATCCTCCCCAGAACCATACAGAGAGCCAAGCAAAGATAATGCTCCACCTCCACCAACAGGTTCAGTATCAGATATATTTCCATTTTGAGGCTTTCCTCCATCATCAGAATTCAAAACTTCTCGATGATCAAGAAGAAACCTGAAGTAAGAATGCAGCTGATGGTCGGGCATCAAGAATCCAAAAGTTGGGTTATCTCCCTGTTTCACCCTCAAAATAATTTCTGATTGCCCTCCATGTTTGCTAACAAACATAGCAGTCCTTGCAATAATCTGATGCAACTTCTCCGTAGGAGGCTGGAAAAAAAAACGAGAAAGAAGGATTCCTTTTTTAAAATGTGAAGTTTCTAGCTGCAAATTACAAAAAACATATACCCAGCCAAAATGATCTTACTAATAAATCCAATATAAACCAATAAATCTCACATATATTTGAATAACCATAACCATCAAGTAACAAAACTCTATGAAGATAGATCTCATCCCACAAGCTCTCAAGTAGATATGGTGGTTTTTCCTGATGAAAGTAATGAAAAACTCTATAATCCTAATCCCACCTGCATGGCCCTTGGAAATGACAAAAGGAAACAAGGTGCCTGTGAAAGGCAACCTTAGGTCACATGAACTCCATCCCTGCTCCAAGCATCTGAAAACTTAGACATGGTAAGCCTTAGAATAACATATGCACCTTAGACATACATCATTTGGCCACATTGGGTAAGTATGGTTAGTGAACAACAATATTATCCGAGTCCTATTAAGATGAACAAAGTAAAGGCGATTGAGAGCATGAACTTACTACGAGTAGGTTTTCAGGGACAGGGAACGGTGGGCGAAATCCAGGTAACCCCAACCCAGACTCTAGATTCTTTTGGTCACGGGAATCCTCATTATTTCCATATGAAAAGGCAACAGCATTATATCCACCAGCATCAACTGGTTTTGAATTATCATCTGATTCTGGAGACAGAATGAATTAGTGGAGCATTAAGCATGGAAGTATTACTAGTAATGGTGCAAAAAAGTACATAATCATTAAATAAATCATTTTATACAACCAAAGTGACATAAAATGATAAAATAAGCTTATTTATCAAAGAAATATGCAACAGCCTCAACTAGACAAGTAGACATCCTTCCTGCCAACTTGGAAATAAATGCAGAACATATGCTACGGATACAAACTACTTATCAATACAAAGAAGACCGCACTATTTACCAAGTTTGTCCTATAAATGTGTCCTTTCAGCTAGTATACCGTTGTAATATGTATTTTCCAATAATCCTTTCCTGGAAGACTTGCGTCTACTAAAAACTAATTCTCTATTTCCAGCTTCTTTCTAATTCTAATTCTTTGTAACACAAATGATGCTCTCTTTACATTTCTTAATGATTGTCCACCTTGGCTTTACTAATCCTTGAACCTGCAGTTCTTTCTGCTACTTTCAAAATAGGAATCATCCCATACAAACATACCTACAACATGAGTAGAATTCCTTTCAATGTAATTGAGGGAAATCAGAGAAACCATATGACTATTAGAACGCAAACGAATCGGTCAGATAAATCTCAATAATCCTATCAATCGAAATAAACCAAAAACAATAAATAACAGTCAATTTACATGCCAGAGTGATATATATGAGAAAAGGTTGAGTCTCTTTCTTTTACCTTGTTGGTTGTATGATAGATCGAGGTATCGTTCGTAATCGATGTCCGTCTCAATGGAATCAGGGTAGTCGGCGTGTTGTTGAGGGTTGCGGCGGCGCCTGGAAGGGGGAGGGGAAGAGAGGAGGTGGCGAACGTCGTAACGGTCAATGGGAATAGAATTCCATTCCACAAGTGCGTCGTCGGAATTGACAAATGCCGCCATCGCGTCGTCGTCGAATAGTAGGGCATGACGTCCGATTACCTCTAATTCTATATCCATAGATTTCTGCATAATCGCTTTGTATTTCCAATTCGGATGCTTGTCGAAACCCTAGTTTACGGCTGTGTACTTGATATTGAAGGATCCATGGGTTCGGACTTCGTTACTTGTTTTGTTAGACAGCGTTCGTTCGGCTTAGCCCAAGCCAAGACAGCCTGCCTGTGTTTTCCCCTTTTCTATAAACCATTACTTTGTCCGTTCCAGTATAAAAATCCAAAATAAAATGACAAAATTATCCCTAATAATGTTATTAATTGTTTTCAATGTAAATAAAATGATAAAATTGTCTCTAATAATATGTGATTAATTGTTTTCAATGTGGGTGAGAGAATAACTTTCTAACTATTCAATTCAAAATATTCTCTCTCCATACTTATTAAATATGGAGAAAGAATTATAATAACAAAAATATGAGATATTTAATACTACGGACATAATACGAAAAAATATGTAAAAATTTGGTTATTAAAGGAAAGTGGACATTTAACATGGAACTATCCAAAATAGTAATAAGGACTTTTATCATGGGACAGAGGGAGTAATAAACTAAGCAGGTTAGTATGAAGTTCATTTTTAAGTAAGTTGATTAATTGGCTAATATAATATTGACAAGCAGACGAAACTCTATGTGTATCGGTATTCTATTAAACAATTGATAAAGTTACTAAAAAATAAATTTCGTGTTAACTGGATTCATAATAAAAGTAGCTCAGCACACTATTAATATGGAATTAAGTAAATAATGGGTGTTCGTGAGGCGTTAAGTTGGTTGAAGACCTTGGGACTCAATAATGTGGTTTTGGAATATGATGCACAGTTGGTGATTCAAGCGATTATATGTTCTCATTATGATTTGGTTTAATGGTGGAAGATTGTAAATCTCTGGCCAGTTTGTATATGTGAGAAGATCAACAAATTAAGTAGCGCATGTTTTTGACTGAGCAACTGGTTCTAAATCTGACAAAGAGGTTTGGGGTCAATCTCCTTCCTCTTTTTTTGTTGATGTGTTAACATCTGATCTATGTTAATAAAATATAACATTTTCAAAAAAAAAGTTGGTTGTTATTCCTATCTTTCAATTAAAAGTTGTTTTTTTTAATCACAAAATTATGACAATTTAAAAGCAAATAACAAAAATACTAAATGTTACACCCAAATGTAAGAGATTGTTTTGTGGTAACATAAAACACCTACTTTCTATAATAAATTATTTGATTAAAAAGTTTTACATTAAAATTCTAAATAGTTTTTACTATACAATCTTAAAAATACATTTTAAAATAATTAAGAACTAATTATCGAATTAGGAAATTACCCATTCAAAATGAAATGATTTTTTTTTAAATTTCTTTTATTTTTTCTAATATATAATCAACTATATTGTGTACATGTGAATTAAGTTTCGAGATTCAAACCGTCTCAATTTCACTACAGAATTTGCAAATGAATTGATGAATGCTAAATGGTGTGAGCCACATAAGGGGAGTCTGACGTGCAGTTGATACTAATTCATTTCTTGTAATGTATATTTTGAAAGAAAATAATATTTTTATATGAGTTTTTCACGTGAAATAAATTTAAAATTCACTCATGAACATATGACAAAGATCACGTAAAAATATTAATTTTTTATTTTAAAATGTAACGAGTATTACTTGAATTTTCTAATAATTTTAACCCTAGCTCTCTACGAACCTTTTTTTTTAAAAATGTAGGAGTAATTCACAAGTATAGTCGTCATAGTCTGTAGATACATGCGTCGCGATTCATGGGGGCTGAATTGTCCACAAGGTTAGTTGACTTCCGGGCAATATATAGATTGATTTTGACTTAAATATCACTAATAAATTGGTTGACTTGAATATTCCTTTCCTGGTAATCTGAAAGTGTAGTGCATTCGTGGCTTTTAGATGCATCGTAGCCGGTCCAATTATTAATGTTACACTAAAATGCAAGTTAGCATGTCATTGAATTGACGTGTACCAAAATAATGCATGGAGTAGTATTATTGAATTGACGTGTACCAAAACAACTTGAGGGGTAATTAACTTCTAAATTAAATGTGGTCATTCACTTTGCTTCATCCAACAGCATGCCTGAATTTCTTCATGTCGGTTTTTCATGGGCGCCTCCGCACCCAATCTTTATTATTATTATTATGTAGAACTATAATGTACTCATCTTTAATTTATGATCATGTCACCTCAACCTTTTATTATTATTATTATTATTATTATTATTATTATTATTATTATTATTTATATATAAGAAAATCGTTATTTAATATATATACCTTCAATAGCACCATGCATTATGTGGAGAAACAAAAGTAAACACATAATTATTTATAATTAGAGATGAAAACTGAAAAGTAGTATTCCTACTAGCTATAAGCAAAAGAGAGGTGAAAGCAACAATTGAGAGTACCCAAATAAATATATATATGGCATGCAAAGCCTCCATCACTAAACAAACTAGAATTGGAACTCACTCTTTGTAGCACATCCCAATAGCCTTCACGCCTTATACCACATTTTCCGCGTCAACACCTCCCTTATATAAATCACCAAGTCTTACTCCCTCCCTCCCTCCCTCCCTCCCTCCTAATTATTCAGCAACTAAGTCTAAATCTGGCTATCTAGCTTGCTACAAGTATACAACCCTCTTCCTCCTTTGCTAGCTAGCGCTATATATATATATATATCCATCCGATCCTCCTACATACACCTCCATAATTAATTAATTACCATGGCTGCCGCAATCAAATTAATCTTCTCGATAGCCATCACAGTGGCCATAATTATATTAAGTATTACTCTCACCGTGAAAAGAAGTTTTAGCGACGAAATGAGCACCGACAATATTGAAGATTTTGTTGAAGAGATGAAGGTGGTAATGCCATTCAAACGAGCAAGTCGTTTCTTGGTCGAGGATAAGAATCCAAGGGCGTCCGATCATTGCAAAAAAGACAACGATATTTGCGTTTTGGAAGGCACAAACTCTACTTGCTGCAAGCACAAGTGCATGGATTTATGGACCGACAGAGAGAACTGCGGAGCATGCAAAAACAAGTGCGTGTACACGGACACTTGTTGCAGAGGAGACTGTGTCAACATTTCTTCCGATCAAAGGCATTGCGGGAAATGCGGTAATGCATGCATGCCCGGCGGTTATTGCATATATCTCCTCTGCGATTACGCTTAGGCCGGACTAATTAATAAGACCAAAGACGTACGTACGCTCCATTATTTATTACCTGATACTGATGAGGTTAATTCGTCATTTATTCATACTAATTATATGAATAAAATAGATCACATTTTCTGTGGTTCTCAATATATACTACAATATATCACCATTTCATTAGTCCGCAAGGATTTATAATAATAAATAAATTGTAATGTTTATATTAATTTTTAACTTTTAATAAGTTTTATTAATATCGTTAGCTAGCTCATACTATTTTGTTTCATGCAAACCGATCGAACAAAATTTAATTTACGTGTAAAGGGATTTTGAGTCCCTTAATTTCATGCTTCGAATGAATGTAAAGAGAATAACATTATATTTTATCTATAGATAGATTGCGTGCATGGTTTATGCAGTGTTCCCTAGCTAGTTAACATCAAGTTATATATATGCATCATTTTAATTTTTAAAATACAGTCATGGTCCATTCAAACGCAAGGAATGAAAATTAATACTCCGTCCATGATCATAAGGGGAAAAAGGTCTATTTTTAAATTTTTGACTTTTTCTCCCCGAATAATAGAGTTTGTATATGGCCTTTAATCATTTTTTTCTAAATAGAAAATTTTATACTTTTAATTTTAATATTGAGAAATCATAGAAAAAAATAGGTTCGTATTATTAAATTAATGTCTCCTCTATATATGGCTATAGTTTTCCCTAAGTTGGAACACAATAGACTGGCAATTTTGGTAAGCAAAGTCGTCGAATCTTCATTATTCCATGGAAAATTAAATCAGTTGCTTGAGAAGTACAAAAATAAGAGCTTACTATTAATTAATATACGCATAGATATTTAAAAGTTTAATTGTGGTGGTAGATTTTCCCATGAAAATCGCATAGAATCACATGTTGATCTCTCTTCCTGAACACAACTTTGAATTTGAAAACTTTCTTTCTAAGCAAATGCAATATCTTGCATGGGTACTCAACTATTTAGTGCTTATTTTAATAATAAATTTAATAATTAATACCCTTACCCTTAAATAAGGGATTTAATTGGAGTATAGCAACTCAAATTATGGTAGTGGTAGTACTCTTAACACAACCGTTAAATAAGAGATTTAATTGGAGTATCGCAACTCAAATTATGGAAGTGTTACGTAGGTCAGTAGGTGTCTAGTTCAGATTAACATCTCTCTCCCAAAAACAAAAGATCTATTATCTATATATCAGTAATCGTTCCTCAATTTTGTAATTAAAATGGAGTAATTAAATTAAAGGAAAAAGGCAATTAAGTTATACGAGTGGCTTAATTTTATTTTCAAACATTTGAATAAATAAATAATGCAAATTGCAGCAAAACTCAATAAAAAGAATATTAAAAAATCTGGTATTGATGTTATGAATACATCTAAGAATAAAATAAATAATTAGAAAGTGACATAAATACCCCCAAATGTTCAAATTTAACTTAAATTCAATTTATATTAAAAAATTAACACATATTTCTCTAGATTTTTTTTATAATTATATTCTTCTTTTTTTTTACTATACTTTTTCATATACTTTTTCATATAAATTTTTTTGGGTGGGGGTGGGGTGGTCGATTTTGCTATGTTAGTTATAAACATTTGTGAATTGTTTGTGGAAATGGGAATATATATGGTGGGTGCCGGGTGGAGTAATAAGGAAAAAGAATTGAAAATTTTTTGGCTTAATTATTTCTAAATGGTTATGAGATCTCTCTTTTAAAGTTATGCACTTCACTTGTTTGATTAAATTCCTCTTAGAGTCTGTGAAGTTTTAAAAGTGAAAACTTGATATTATTATGTAAGATAAAGCTTATGTTTATAAAATATATGTATCTCAAGTAAACTTAACCTAATTAGAAATGGTTTAGAAGTAAGTTTAAATGAATTGAGTAATTTTGGTTTGGTTAGAAAAGCCGTGTATTTGAAAGCAATTTTGAGCCCATATAGAACTTGTGTGAAACATTTATTTGACCGGTATATATTTTTTTTAAAATAGTATGTCATACCTTCAATAACATGTTAAAAATTGGTTCCAATTGGATGTGAATAGTGTAATACCCCAACTTTTATAAATAAAGATGAATTTTCTATAAATATTATTTTTGAATATTATGGAATAAATTTGATATAATGTTATAGTTGTGGGTAATATTTATAAATTTTGCAAAAGTAAAGCAAGTTGTTATAAAATATTACGTTTGGTGGGGGAATATTCTTTTTGTCGGAGAATATTAAATACGACGACTCAATCATTAATGGACCCCATTAACGGAAGTATTGTCGTAGTTAGAAAAGCGACAAAATTATCTTTCTATAAAAATAACGGTAGAGGTATTCTGTTAAAAGCATTGAACTACCCATTAGTAAAAAATACGATGTCTGACTTTTGTTGTATAGTAGCACACGGTATTGATTATTGATCTTTACGTTGAGAAGTCACTTCACTTTATACTTAATTATTACTACTTTAAATTGTTGTATCGTATCTCTTATATTATTGATTCAATTATTGTCACAAATCATCTCAGATAATATGTTATATTATTAAATCAATAATTGAGACGACAAGTTATAAATGATTAATAATTGTTGAAAGATTAAATATGTGTTGATTAAAAATAAAATGATTTATGGTAATATTTATTCAATCCTTGATGTATATAAAGAGTCATTATATGAGGCGTTTGTCGTAAGTTTGGTTATTTTATTGGGGGGGTCATATGTCATCATCTAAAAGTCTCTTACTAATCGATAAGTAATTACCTTCGTCGATAGTAATTACCTTCGTCGATAGTAATTATCTTCGTCGATAGTAATTACCTTCGTCGATAGTAATTACCTTTACGGATGTCAAACCACTTGCCGTTTCATATTACGAGCGTCGAACCACTTGTCGTTTCACATTCTGTTGTCGAACCAATTGTCATTTCACATTCTGAGCGTCGAACCACTTTTCTTTTCACATCACCAGTCGTCATTTTCACTTGCCTTTTCACATGACAGAGTGTTAAGCTAGAAATCTTCTATAAATAGAGGCTAAGTCTTCATTATTTTTCACTTAATTCATTCAAGCTATAGAGATAAAGTATAGAGAAATAAGAGAGAAGAAGAGTGATACATTCTTACTTACACTTCTTGCATATTCAATCTCCTACTAAAGTAAGGGGTGTTATTCTTTCTTATTCATGAAGAGAAGCTGTTGTTATTCCATTGCTTATTATTACGTAGGAATAACACATGTATCTGTGATTTTACCTATACTTGGTGACATTCTTCTATTATTACATTTGGAACATCCTCATGCATGTGTTTTACACCGACAGGTTCCGTCTTTATTATTATTACATTGGAACATCCTGTTTGTGTATTTTACACCTGACTGGTTCCGCTCTTTATTATTATTCTTTGTTGGAACATCACATGTATGTGTTTACTGCCGGACTGGTTCCATTCTTTATTATTACATTGGAATATCACGTATGTGCGTTTCTGCCGGGACACAGTTCCGTTATTTATTATTACATTGGAATAACTTTTGCTGTCTTCGATCTATCGCATGCATGGTGATTTCTTTTGTTATTCCATTCTTTATTATACTCGGTTGGTTAAAACTTTGACTTATATACTCCATGAAATTAGTGGAATATCCTTGATATTTGCGTTTCATCCAGTATCCTTTCATGGAATTATTCTTCTAAGTATTCTTGAATTTTACTCTACAAAGCAGTATCATGTTGATAGTTTGGATGTTATTGGTTCCTGGATAAATTAATTCTTGAACTTGTTTTATTGAATTCTTATATCATTGTCATCATCCTCATGTTTATATTATGTTGAAAGTCATCCGTGGCACATAGTGCATAGATGGACTTGGTATGATTATGATCGAGGATTATTCGATTATGTCATGGCCGTAGTAATGTTACAAATGATGTGGTAAAATCTTCATTGGCCCGTAGTGCATTGATGGATGATTGTTGGCATGATCATGACCATTAATGAATACACAAATATTCTTGGCGTAGTGCGTGGATAATTGTGGTGCGTGATCTTAAAGAATATCCTTGGCCGTAGTGCGAGGGTGATTCGATGTGGAATATTTATTAAAGAGAGTCTCAAATTTATATGATGATGAAAAACATTTTAAATCATAAAAGATAGTAGATTTTATTTTCTACTTGACTCTTTTAATGGATTCTTTGGTTCATTACCGCAGCTTAAACTTGATGTTTATTATATTTTATCGGTTTAACATTTTTGTTGAAGGCTAATGATAATTTATTACTGCATTATCTTAGTCATAATATTTCTTATTAGGCTAGTTGAGCTCACCCTTTCTTTCCTCTGTTCTCTTGAGAAATGAGAATATAAATTTGGGGACGAGTCGAGAAGCGGAGTAATGGTCCGGAGGATAGCATTAGTAGTCCTCACTATTACGTGAAATAGTGTGATAATAATTGTAATGAGAACTCCTTTTGAGTTTGTATAATCTCTAGTAGATAATATTTGTATTCAAACTCACAATTTATGTTTTTGTCGTATTGTACACACGGCAGTTGTATTAATAAGTTATATATGAATTTTGTACCATGTGTCGATGACCCAAGATGGGTGATGTATACCTAATTTTGGGGGCGTCACGGTTAATATCAAAGCTTAGGATATGATCCTGGCTAAGATGTAAGAATAGTACTAGGAGGGAGAGGCAGAATTTTCTTTGCTAGTATGACCTACCTAAGTTTATGTCTATATTTTATTGGTCGATCGAATATAGGGATAATATATTATGTCAATTAACCTTTTGTTTTGTGGCGATGTCTGAAAATGACATCCGAGAATATTGAGAATAAGAATGGAGCACGAGCGACCAGTTGATTCACCACATATCAATAATCGAGGATAATGTGCGTCGGGCGGCGACAATCCTCATGCAAAACAACAACACCGACCAAATGATGAATGATCAAATGTTTAGAGGCTTTATGCAATTCATGCAATGACGGTGAGGTGAGGCGGCTCTGTCCAAAACTTAGGTGGAAACACACGAAACTCTCAAGGCGATCGGCATTAAGCAGATTCAAGGCTGGGACCACCGGAGTTTAAGGGAGAGCCAAAACCACTTATAAGCGGAAGCATGGATAAAGCGGATCACCAAGATATTTGATGTCTTGGGATGCTACGAGAGCAAAGGTTCCTTTTTGCGCCTTTTATGTTGTGGAGAAAGCGATTCTTCGGTGGAAATCGGTAAAAACGTACTCAACTTCTTTGTCTTGAAGATATCTTGGGAGAAGTTCGAGAGTCATTCAACGACAAATACTTTCCCGAAAGTATTACGCCACATGAAGGAGGTGGAGTTTATCAAGTTGGAACAAAACAATATGGCCAGTGTCGCAATACGAGGCAAAATTTACGGAGTTATCCGGTTTGCGTCCCCACTTGGTGGATAAATGAAGAGAGAGAATGGCGGCGAATGTTTTTAAGAGGTTTGAAGCAAGATACGTCAACTTCTTATTTCTCATAAAGCGTGTTTGTATTCGGATGTTGTAAATAGGGTTCGATTAGTGGAGCGATAACGATAAGTCAGCGTAATAAAAAGAGCGGTAAGCAAAATTATAATACCAATGTGAGAGTAGTCGTCGAGCGGTGACAACAAGCGTGGAGGAATCAACGGGCCGAAATGGTAACCATTTCGGTAGTGTCGAGGCAAAACAATAAGAATGGACATTTCAAGAAGAGAGATTCAACAATGATGGAAAGACGTCGTAAAGACCAAGACCGTTGTTAAGGAAGGAGAAAGACCACCTATCATATGCTTCAAATGCGGAGGGAGGACACATCGGTCCAAATTAGCGATCTCATGTCGTCAAAGCGTGTTATAATTGTGGAAGAGAAGGTCAACTTGGCGATTTTGTCGTTCATCAAAGACAAATTCAATTTAGGATGGAGGCACCAAAATTCGTCCCGAGAAAAGGTCAAAGCCGTGTAGTCTGAGGAGAAGCGTTGTTGTGACCTCTCAGTAAAAAGTAAGGAACCCGAATGAGGTCATCACGGGTAAGCTTATCATAAACTCTAACGAAGTCTATACTTTATTTGATCTGGGTTTCTACCCATTCTTTTATTTCTCCTACTTGCGGCTCATCGATTAAATTTGACTCAGGAGAAATTAGACTTTGACTTATTTGTGAAAACTCCAGTTGGGAGAAACCTTCATTACATCCACATTTTGTAAGTCTTGTTTGGTTTAAATCGGTACCCTCACATTACACCGTCGATCTTATTTCATTGAAAATACTTGCATTTGACGTGATTACTAGGGATTGATTGGTTAACTACTCATCATGCAAAAATTGATTGTTTTAAATGGGTTGTTAGCTTTCATATTCCTAATCAACCTATTATGCGAATTCAGCGACCAAACCATTAAAATCAATCACGGTCATCTCAAGCCATAAAGCTATTCGTTTATTAAAAAAGCGGATGTCAAGCTTTCTTAGCTCGTATCACGATCTAAACAAAAATACGCCGACTTTGAATGATATTTACATTGTTAATAAATTTCTGACGTATTCCCAAAACTTCATGGCTTACCCAGGCGTGAAATTGAATTTTGTATCGACCTTGAACCCAGTACAAAACCCATTTTCAAAGCCCCATGTCGAATGGCTCTATTGAACTTGAGGAGTTAAAACCCAACCGCAGAAATTGTTAGACTTTGGCTTTATTCATCCTAGTACTTCTCCTTGGGTGCTCTGTTACTATTCGTGAAAAAGAAATATGGGAGTATGCGACTTTGTATTGATTATCGGGAGTTGAATCATGTCACCATCAAAAATAGGTATCCATTACCACGAATTGATGACCGTTTGACCCGGTTATAGAGCCAAATTCTTTTTAAAGATTGAGCTTAGTTAGGATATCACCAATTGAAGATTAGAACCGATAATATTCCAAAGACGGCTTTCAGAACTCGGTACGGACATTATGAATTCCTAGTCATATCATTTGGATTGACTAATGCTCCTGCTACCTTCATGGATATGATGACCCGAGTATTCAAGGAATATTTGGATCACTTTGTGGTCGTCTTTATTGATGACATCCTTATTTATTCAAAAAGTGAGAAGATCATGAAAGCTGAACACTTGAGGTGACACTCAAAAGCTTCGTGAATATAAGCTTTATGCCAGTTGAAGAAATCGAGTTACGGGCGAGGAAATAGCATTCCTTGGGCACGTGGTATCAAGTCATGGAATATCTGTTGACCCAAAGAAAGATTGAAGCTATTCAAAGCTAGGAGCAACCTAAATTAGTGAATCGAAGTCGTAGCTTTCTCGGTTTATTTGGTTATTATCGGAGATTCGTGGAAGGATTTTCTCGAAACGCTACTCCATTGACTCGGTGACTCGGAAAGATACAAAGTTCTTTGGAGCGAAAAAATGCGAGAAGAGTTTTCAAGAACTCGAGAGAGACTCATTTATTTTGTTACACAATACCATCCGCTCGGAGGGATTTGTCATCTCAAGTGATCTTGAAAGCAAAGGGTTGGGATGTGTTCTCATGCAACATGGGAAAGTCATAGCCTATGCCTCGCGACAACTCAAAGAATATGAGAGGAATTATCCTACTCGTGATCTAGAGTTAGCATTTGTTATCTTCTTACTTAAAATTTGGAGGCATTACTTGTATGGGGAGAAAGTGGAGATCTTTACGGATCATAAAAGCCTCAAATATTTCTTCACTCGAAAAGAAATCAACATGCAACAACGACGTTGGCTTGAATCTGTTGAAAGATTATGATCATACCATCCAATACCATCCCGGAAAAGCAAGCGTGGTAGGTAATGCGTTGAGTAGAAGATCATATGCAAGAAATCTGAGTGCGATATTGTCAACGAAGGGCCCATTTTGTGTGACTTACAAAGATGGAGATAGAGTTAAAGACTCAGGGGACGCGTGTGACGATGGCGAATATACTGAGTAGAACCAGACTTTAATCGATAAAGTTAAAAAGTTGATCGAGCTACGGACCTAGAAATTGATGCGTTATGAGGAAGAAAGTGCAAGAAGGTCTTATCTCAGGAAGCAAGAATCGATGAAGAAGGAATATTTGAGTCAACTCCGGACTTTGTGTTCTTAACGACCACGATTTAAAGTATAAAATCATGATGGGCGCCTGACAACACACCGTTTTGTAATCCATCACAGAGTACCAAAATGTATTATGATATTAAATCGTACATTTTGGTGGAAGCAATATGAAGAGAGAGATAAGCGTTTTTTATCTCAAGGTGTCTAACTTGTCAACAAGTTAAAGCGAACATCAAGTACCAAAAGGTCCATTGTAACCACTTGAAATTCGAGAATAGAAGTGGGAGCACATTACCATGGATTTCGTTCGGCCTTCCTAAGGTTTCTCGAGGCATAGATGCGATTTGGGTTATTGTTGATAGATTGACCAAGTCTGCTCATTTCTTGCAAATACAAAAACTTATACACTTGAGCGTCTTGCTCGTATGTACATAAGCGAGATTGTAAAAAGCGCATGGTATCTGGGGTATCCATAGTTTACGATCGAGACCGAAGATTCACTTCACGATTTTGGGTTAGTTTGCAAAAAAGCTATGAGCACAGACTTACGATTTAGCTTCGGCGTATCATCCTCAGACGGACGGAGAGTCGGAGAGGACTATTCAAACTCTTGAAGATCTATTAAGACTCTGTGTCCTTGATTTCAAGGGAAGTTGGGACAAGTTCTTACCATTGGTGGAGTTTTCCTACAACAATAATTATCAAGCAAGTATTGGCATGGCTCCATTCGAAGTATTGTATGAAAGAAAGTGTCGTTCTCCAAATCTTTGGGATGAGGTGGGTGAAGCAACGCGTTGTTGGGACCGGGAGTTGATGCATGCGTATGACTACGAAAAAGATTCAAACGATCCGACAACGTATAAAACCCTCACAAAATCGACAAAAGAGTTATGTTGATCTTCATCGAAAGGACGTGGAATTCGATATAGGAGATCATGTGTTGTTACGTGTTGCTCCATGGAAAGGAGTTACAAGATTTTAAAAGAGAGGAAAACTCAATCCTCGATTCATCGACCCATTTTAATCCTCGATCGAGTAGGGCGTGGCTATAGACTCGCTTTCTGCCAAGTATGTCTCGTGTTCATAACGTTTTTCACATATCCAGGTTACGTAAATATGTGAAAGACCCGAACCATATTATTGAGTTAGAACTGAACGAAATAGCAGAAGATTTGACGTATGAAGAGGTTCCTGTTCAAATCTTGGATAAGAAAGAACATATTCTATGCTCCAAAGTTATACCTCAAGTCAAAGTTTTTGTGGAGAAACCACAATGTTGAGGAAATAATTTGGGAGTTAGAATCTGAAATGAAATCAAGGTATCCTTACCTCTTTGACATACCAGGTACGTACCCTAATTTCGAGGGCAAAATTACATAAGAAGGGGAGATTGTAAGACCCCAACTTTTATAAATAAAGATGAATTTTCTATAAATATTATTTTTGAATATTATGGAATAAATTTGATATAATGTTATAGTTGTGGGTAATATTTATAAATTTTGCAAAAGTAAAGCGAGTTGTTATAAAATATTAGCTTTAATGGGGAATATTCTTTTTGTCGGGGAATATTAAATGCGACGGCTCAATCATTAATTGGACCCCATTAATGGAAGTATTGTCGTAGTTAAAAGCGACAAAATTATCTTTCTATAAAAATAACGGCGGAGGTGTTACCGTTAAAAGCTGTTGAACTACTTTCGGTAGTAAAAAATACGATGTCTGGCGTGAATAAGCATAGTAGCACTCACGGTATTGATTATTGATCTTTACGTGAAGTCAACTCGGTATACTCAATTATTCTTCTGATAATTCTTTGCGTCATATCTCTTATATTATTGATTCAATTATTGTCACAAAGATCATCATCAGTATAATATGTTATATTATTAAATCAATAATTGAGACGACAAGTTATAAATGATTAATAATTGTTGAAAGATTAAATATGTGTTGATTAAAAATAAAATGATTTATGGTAATATTTATTCAATCCTTGATGTATATAAAAGAAATTCATTATATGAGGCGTTTGTGGTAAGTTTGGTTATTTTATGGGGGCCCATATGTCATCATCGAAGAGTCTCTTCGTCGATAAGTAATTACCTTCGTCGATAGTAATTACCTTCGTCGATAGTAATTACCTTTACCGGACGTCAAACCACTTTAGCTTTTCATATTACAATGCGCCGAACCTCTTGTCGTTTCACATTACTGAGCGTCCGAACCAATTGTTGTTTCACATTACGCGCGCTAAACCACTTTTCTTTTCACATCACCGGTCGTCGAGCCACTTTTGCCTTTTCACATGGCAAGTCTTTAAAATAGAAATCTTCTATAAATAGAGGCTAGTCTTCATTATTTTCACGAATTCATTCAAGCTATAGAGAGAAAAGTATAGAGAGAATAAAAGAAAAAGAAGAAGAGTATTACATTCTTTATCTTCTTTGCGATTCAATCTCCTACTAAAAGTAAGGGGTGTTATTCTTTCTTATTCAAGCAGAGAACTGTTGTTATTCCATTCTTTATTATTACATTGGAATAACTTTTGTATCTGTGATTTGTAAGACCCCAAATATTTAATAAATGAAATTTAATTTCCTCTAATTATTATTTTGAAATAGTAAGGGTTGATGTGATTAATGTGGATAGTTATGGGTAAAATACACAAATATTTCAAAATAAAGCAAGTGGTTATAAAATATTCATTGTTGTCGGGAATATTCGTTTGGTCGTGGAATATTAAATGCGTGTCGGGAATATTAAATGCACCAAGCGACCATATATGGCCCCATATGAAAAGCGATTGGATGAAGAAACGACAAATATAAGTTGTTTAAAAATAACGGCGTAGTTATTCACAATTATCTTGTTAAAATACTAAATGGTTAAAACACAAGATGCTTTGCAGTATTGCACGATTATTGATTCTACGTGAAGACCTTTACTTTCGATAATGGTTACAGATAATTCTTTATGAATTGTCATTAATGACCTCCCGTGAATAATCTAAATTTGGTGGGAATTTTTTTATGTGGATATAGGGAGAAAAAATGGTATTAAAATGACGGCGTGTAATTCATTTAAATATATATTATTATCTTTTAATAATATAATAATGTCGAGAATGAGCTTATATTTAATTCTGATCTAGTAATTTTTTTTTCATTTACTGCTTTCTTCCCTTCTTCCTCGCGTCATTTCTTCTCTCTTGGGAATTTTTCGGGCTTGGGAAAAGGGTATAAGCCCATGTGGTAGTCGTCGAGAATCCTCTCTTTTTTTTTTCCATTTCTGCTTTCTCGTCTTTTCTCTCTCTCTCTTAGTCGCCTCCTCTCTTTCTAGTCGTCCCTCTCTCCCCTGTTGTCTCCCCCTGTTCTCTCTCAGTCTTTGCAAGTAAGTATTCCTAATTCCCCAAATATAACCTAAATCCCTTCTTCTACAATTTCACTATATTTTCCCCAAATATCAATTGCATTGCAATGTATTACTATTTCAAATGTTTGCAAGTTTACATGGAAATTTTAATGTGTACAGATATCCAACTATATTGCAGTGTACTATATATTGCAGTGTATAAATTTCTCAAACTTCATTGATAGTAATCTGTTGAGCTTAGAGATAGTGTATAAATGTATATTTATTACGATTATATAAATTATTGTTGTGGGGTGGGGTGTGGGGTGGGGTGGGGGTGGGTTTAAAAAAGTTCAAATTGGAAATATATGGTTGTGTGAAAGGAAACACTTGATTACTAAAAGATTACAAATATAATAATTAGTGTCTTTGGTGTATCAATGAAATCTTGTCAAAATTTATAGCTAATTGTATTGGTTTGAACAATGACCCTAATTGTCAATTTTATTTTTATTTTTTCATAGACTATTAAGAACACATACATTTCAAGGAAGGTTGGGAAGGAAAAGGCAAGTATTGAACCTAACTATAAAATATTACTAATCATAGATGTGCGATCTTTGTAACATTTTTCTTTCCATTTTAGGTTTGTGTGACTACTTTTGTTCTTGCTTTTGTTAATTAATGTGACTTGTGAGAATCATGCGAGTTAATAGTGAGCTGTGCTTATTATTATTTTTTAATAAATTGGTCGATATCTAATTTTACCAACAAAAAAGAGTTTCATATGCCTCTTTTTCATAATTTTTATTATATTAATAGTTTGTGACACGATAAAAAGCTAGTATTCTTTTGTTATACAAAAATAATCCTTACTTTCACATGTGCATATTTTCATATAGTTTAGGAAGCTTAGAAACTGTTTGAGATTCACTTAGTAGGAGTGAATCTCAAATAGTCCGTTTTAGATTTGTTCTTGTATGTTTTCGATCTCACTTGGAGTCGGTGTTAACGACTTGAGCACGTCTTTATATTTTTTGAATTTTGATTCGATATATATCTCTTGATGTTCTTGGTGCATATTTAGACTACGATGTGTTAGTCTATTTACGTGTACTTGAAGACCATGGGGAAATCTTTGCAGAAATTTAAAAAAATAAAAGATGTGTTCAAGTTGTTAACATCGATGAAGTGACACATCAAGAATGGGATAAAGCGACTTGGTTAGAGTGGGAGATGAAGTTAGGAAACTCATAAGCTTGCATATACATTAACTTGGAGACTTGATTGTGTTTGTCTAACTTTCCATATATATAGCGAGATAGTTATCAAGAGATATACATTGATCGAAGTTGGATGGAGCGTAGGGTAGCCAGCGATAGGAGTGGGCTTAGCTCGAAAGTATCGTGAGTGGGGTTGAGCAGTTTCTCAACTTGGCGTTTGAAACAAGTCGTGGCGATGAGATCGAGATGTCCTTGTAAGAGGTGTGTGAATGAAATGTGGAAGGAAAGGAGTGATGTCATGTGCGACTTATTTGCGTATATAGGTTCAAGCGGGGTTATCGACATGGATCTATCATGGGAAACACAGGTTGGATGAACATGAATCGAGCAGGAATCGGGAGGGTGGCGAAAACTTTGGTATCTTAACATGATAGTCGAAGGCTGGCTTTGTTCGTACTTCGATGGAATCTGAGACGAGGGATGGCGATGGCGTCGAGCAAGAATGAATGATGGGGCTAAGGGTTTACATGAGTTATTGCATGAAGCGGCGACACCACTTTATGTATGAGACACGAAAAACACAAATCTTGCTCTGCTTTGTGACTAAGTTTTACACTTCAAGAATGGCATGGTATGGCGAGAGAGGTTTAATGAAGCTGTTAAGCATTGTGAAGGAGTGTTTACTGCGAGGCAATAAGTTCTGGGAGTCGTACTATGATGTGAAGAAAATGGTCAAAAGGCTCGATCTAGGGTATGAGAAGATTGATGCTTGTGAGAATGGCTATATGTTGTATTACGGTGATGTCGATAAAGATAAGAGGTCGTGTGATATTTGTGGTACAAGTAATCTTGTGAGCAGTATGAAAAAAGGGAAAAGGCGTCGTGCAGAAAGATCTTACGTTACTTTCCCATTGCCCCAGGCTTGATGATTGTTCATGTCAATACATCTGCATGAGGGATATGAGGTGGCACTCTACTACGGGACATAGTCGAAGGTCGGTGGCCTTTTGGCGGATGGGCTTGAGTGGAAAAATTTTGATAACAAGCACCCTCGTTTCTTTGAAGAGGTTATGATGTTAGGCTTGGACTTACTACGGATGGGTTTAATCCGTTTAATGGGCCCTACAAAAGCCCTACTCAACTTGGCGGGTGATTATTGTGGTGTATAACCTCCATGCCGATGTGCGTGAAAGATCCTACATGTTCATGCCTTTCTTGATTCCGGGTGATAAGAGTCAGAGTAAAGACATCAATGTATACCTCGGTAGTTAGTTGATGAGTTGAAGATGTTGTGGGAAAAAGGGGTTCAAACTTATGATGTATCTCTTAAGCGAGAACTTTGACATGAGGCGACTTTCTTGTGGACAATAAATGACTTCCGGCGTTAGGAATGATCGGCGGATGGTTATTCGTGGGGGCTTATCATGTCCCGTGTGCATGGGGTCGATTAAAGGCTATGCGGCTCTCAAACATGGGGGAAAATGAGTTTCTTCGCAACATCGAGACGAGTTTTGCTTGATTGAACATCGTTATCGGCGGATGAGTAGACAATTGATCGAAAAAAAGGAGAGCGTCAAGTACACAGCCGTCTTTACGGGTCGGCGGTGTTGAGTTGGATTAGTCATTTGAAGTTTCCACCTCGAGGAAGAATCACAGATTAGAGCGAGCTTATAGTTACTGTAAGGTTCTGGCTGGACACCTGAGATCCATGTTCTTTGACACCTTTATTGGGCTACACTCTGCATCCGTCATTGTTTAGATCCGATCATCTTTTGAGAAAAAACGTGTTGATAATATTTTTATCTGATCATAGATGCCATTGGTAGAACAAAGGACAACAACAAGTCGAGGCTTGATTTGGTGAAATGAACATTAGGGAAGATTTGTGGGTTATGTCGGGAGGGTAGTAAAGGCGATAATGCCTAAAAGTGAATATACTTTGACCGAGAGAGCAGTTGATATTGATATGTAATTGGATCGATGGTGAAGCTCCCGGATGGATATTCTTGAATATAGCAAGGTGTTGTAAAGTTGAAGAAATTGAAGTTTGAGGTCTCAAAAGTCATGATTATCACGTATTCATGCGGTGAGTCCTCCTGGCATTTATCGACTTATTAAAAAGCGTGTGGTTGAAGCAGCGTGAGAGCTTTCTAATTTCTTGAGAGATCTATGCTTGGCGGCGGAGCTTGGTCAAAGACATAGATAAAATGGAATCTGAGATAGTGGAAATAATGTGCAAGTTAGAAATGATCTTCCTCCATCGTTTTTTGATTCAATGGAGCATTTACTATTCACTTTGCCATACGAAGCTAAGTTTGGCGGTCCGTACAATATAGATGGATGTATCCATTCGAGAGGTAATGACATTAATGTTTTTAATACGGTAAAATGTTCATTATTTTTTGTTAATCTATATATCACATAGGTATATCGACGTCTAAAGCAAAAGGTGAAGAATAGAGCCGTGTAGAGAGGGTTCGATTCTTTGAAAGATTATGTTATGGAGGAACTTGTTAATTTACGCTCGTTGTACTTTGGTAGAATGTTCATCTGAAACACAATAAACTACGTCGGAATCGGAATTTTTGCATTGCGCGAGGAAAATGGAGAATTAAGCGCCTTTAGTCATCCTGTCGCCCATTCGGCGGTAAAAAAAGCGATTCTTGATAGATAGTGAGTATCATTTGCCACATTGTATGCACTTGTCAACATGAATGAAGTAGCGCCATACATTAAGTAAGTAGTCATAACTATATATATGCAGGTGTAATTGTGTCAAGTTCCTTTCAAACACATTGAGTATATAAGCGTATTTGCGGTCGATATGATGTTGAAATCGTGAAGCGAATCCGAGTATATCGGACGAGGATTTGCAAAATTTGAAAATGGAGAATTTGTGCGATGGTTTAAGGATCATGTAAGTCTAACCTTTAAGCGTTCAATGAATCTACCATCATAGACTTATTCTTATAGGCGTAATTAACTTTAGAATATGTTGTGTTAATGTACATTAGGTCCTCCACGGATGAGTTAGTGACAATCGACTAAAAGCTTATAATAAATGATGACCCCGAAAGATCTGTAGATACTTATCATATTGCATTGTCAGCGATTCTGATTTAAGTGTTGCGATATTGGGGAAGTCGAACTTACATTGATTACGGTGTTGTGGTGAAAGGTAGGCTACTACGATAACATTTGGGATGGTGGTATGGACGATTCTTAGAAGTTATCGTTCTCAAATATTGGGGTCATAAAAAATTAGTTTGCTTGATTGTCATTGGTTTGATGTTGAGAATGGAGTTAAAGTAGATAAAAATTAGGGGACGGTGTTTGTTAATGTTAAATCAAAACTAAGGCGATGAGTGGTATGGGCGAGCCTTTTATTTTAGCAAGTCGGCGACACGGGTGTCTTCTGTGCGGTGTTAAGACTCCTGCAAGCCCATGGCATCTTTGTTATAACCACCAAAAGCTTGTGGTTTTCAAGGCCTGACTCCTCGTCAGAGACGATGAACCTTTACAAGTCGAGTCTACTTAGTGTCACACTTTCTTGATGTGACAATTATTAGTGAGTCTAGTGAAGAAGAGGATGATGTTGTCATTTGTCGAAAGTGAAGATGATGTTGTTGAGGAGGTAAATATAATTGAAGAAATCGTTGAAGGCAGCGAAGATGGTGATGACAACGATAGTGAAGATCTCTTGCTTTCGAAGATGGCGATTACGATATTGATGGCTTTGACGATATAAATGATTAGGAGTATGTACTTATTTGTGTCATTTTAGTTGTATTCAAATGTAATAGTTTGTAGTAGTCAATCATTATCTTCAACTTATATTAATCTACTAAATAAGGTGTTGAGTTGTTTTAGGAGTATGTACTTATTTATGTCGGTTTAGGTTATTATTTATCTTTGTATCCTGTTAGAGTTACTATTTATGTTGCATTCTTTTAATTGTATCCTTTTAGGTTCTTATTTATCTTTGTAACTTTTTAGGTTCTTATTTATATTGCATTCTTTTAATTGTATCATATGTTATCCTCTATGTTATCCCTCTTTTCTTGTATGTTGCATTCTTTTAGTTGACGATATACATACATATATATAGCGCACCACACCACAGCGATCGTGGTGGGCGTCGTGCAGTCGTCAAAGTAGTGGAGATTCTACAGCGTGATGATCGGCGGGATCGTCGAGGTATAATTATATATGTTATTGGGATACACCTTATTATTTTTTATTTTATATTGTATTGACATTATATTCGTTTATATAAATATTGATGTATTTCAATACATAGGTGATCGGCATGAGGCCTCATGAGAGACTAGCATGTGGCTTGCTTGAGAATCCCCCAGGCGCCTCTTATATGTCGTGTTGGGACTCATGGGTAATTTCATAATCCTATATAATATTACTATAATATAAGTATTTAGTTCTTATATATTCTTTGTAATTTGCAATTTCAATTGTAGTATCCTTGGCGCCATGCGCCAGGAACACGTTGCTTGGGATCGTCATGCAATGGATTCTCGGCTTGCCGTGGATGAGGTGGGCGGATGTGGATGATCGTTACTACGTCGAGTTGATTATTCTTAGAATTTAAGGTAGGATGCCAATCATTCATATCTAGTTTTATTAGACATTTGAATATCTTTGTTACCTCTTTGATTTATGTTATCTCTTTGATTTATATTTGTCTACTAAACTTCTTAATGTGTAATGTGCGAGAGATATTATCGTTTTGAGGGCAGGCGGGAAGCCCGTGGCATGGCTATTCCTGCACAGATACCTAGAGATGAATTAGCACAAGTGGGTCTCTGTTTGGAAGAAAAAAGGCCCAAACGAAGATGGGCGATGGATGAACGCACTTAGGATGTCGGCGAGATTCATATCTCTGCTGCGGTGTGGGACGGATATGCGGCATTTGGGGACGGCGAGACCTTCAAGAAGATGTCGGCCTGACGTTCATTTGCCCGACACATGAGTCGTCTCCCACACCTTTGGGTCTCGATCGTCGACTGTCTGGGGAGAGACTTGAGGTGAGTTTAAAGCATGCACCCTCACTTGGGTTTTGGTGGCACGCCCACTTTGAAAAGAAAGGTGACGATGGTTATATCTCACACAGAAAGCGAGCAACGCATTCTTGTAAGTTATTTAATGCTCTTATTTAATATGTATTTAAAATTCGGATATTCTTTTATATTATTTCATTTTATACTTTGTGTATCATCCACTAATGTGTTTTTTGTCAGCGACCGTTCGAAGATCTTGCAGTGGCCCAGAGCAGCCAGAGAGGTGACACTCCAGTAGACGAGTCTACGTGTGCAGACGAGGAGATAGAGGGTATTTGCGAGCTATAGGGGGACCGAAGAAGGTAGAGTTGTGGGCATTCCCCATGTCCCGGCTTACACCCTAGTCCCTCTTTGCGAGATCTCGGCAGCAGCCCGCCCTTTGGAGGTAGTGGTGCGAATGGATCGGTAGCCGGCCCTTCATTATCCGATGACTTCTTCCGGCGGATCATAGAGGGGGTGCATGTCGGCGGTGTTGTGCGGTCGGCGCACCATCAGCGGCGGATATACCGGTAGCTCGGGGAGGTTGTCCACGGCTCTGTCGATCCTCAATTTGTCCATAGCGATCTCATGGGTGTAAATGCGGGAGGAAGCCATCCGCGTGTGTGCGATTGTCTTGCCCAACATCTTCCCACCACATATTCGACGGTAAAACAATTAAATTTTGTATTTCCTTATTTAATTTATGTAATTTGTAATTGTATTGCTTAGATAAACATAAGATAAAACCCTAACACCATTATACACACATAGAACCCCGTAGGTATTAGGGATCGCGTTACAATGACGGTTTTCGATTCCAGCATACGGAGACCAGAGTTATCGTCTGTTTATGGCCCGAACAACAACAGCCAAAAAGCCAAAAAGAGCCCGAAACCCGCGATCGTCGTCCGAATGCCATGCAAACACACACACACACACCGCGTTGGTATTGAGACATGCGTTATAACCGACGGTACTTTCGATTCCGACATACGGAGACCAGAGTTATCGCCTGTTTGTGAAACTGAACAACACTTAGCCAAAAAGCCGAAAAAGAGCACGAAACCCGCATCGTCATCCAACGCATACGTAAACACACACACAGCACCGCGTAGGTATTAGGCACGCGTTACAACCGACGGTACTCGATTCAACGTACGAGACCGAGAGTTATCGCTTAGTTCTTGAAACTAAACAACAACTTAGCCAAAAGCCGAAAAAGAGCCCAAAACCCGCATCGTCCGTCCGAACGCCACGCAAACACACACACACACCACCGCGTAGGTATTAGGGTACGCGTTATAATGACGATACTCGATTCCGGCATACGGAGACCGAAGTTATCGTACTGTTCTGGCCGAACAACACTTAGTCAAAAAGCCAAAAAGAGCCCAAAACCCGCATCGTCCGTCCAACGCATGCAAACACACACACACAGACCACGTGGGTATTGAACATCGCTGTTATAACCGACGCGGTACTCGATTCTGACATACGGAGACCGAGTTATCGTCCTGTTTGCGAAACTGAACAACACTTAGCCAAAATGCCGAAAAAGAGCCCGAAACCCGCATCGTCCGTCCGAACGGCACGCAAACACACACACAGCACCGCGTAGGTATTAGAACCGCTACTATAATGACGGTGCTCGATTCCGACTTACGGAGACCGAAAGTTATCGCTTAGTTTGTAAAATCGAACAACACTTAGCCAAAAAGTCGAAAAAGAGCCCGAAACCCGCATCGTCCGGATCCGGCACGCCACGCAAACACGTGCACGACTGCTGCGTAGGTATTAGACAGCGTTCTGATGACGGTACTTTCGATTCCGACATCACGGAGACCGAAGTTATCGTCTGTTTGCTGGCCGAATCAACAACACTTAGCCAAAAAGCCAAAAAGAGCGAAACCCGCGACGTCCATCCGAACGCCCACGCAAACACACACACACTGACCTGCGTGGGTATTGAACGCAGCGTTACAACCGACGGTGCTCGATTTTGACGATCACGGAGACAGAAGTTATCGCTTAGTTTCATAAAACTAAACAACACTTAGCCAAAAAGCCGAAAAGAGCCCGAAACCCGCGATCGTCTGTCTCTAACACCACGCAAAAACACACACACAAAGACCGCTGCGTGGGTATTGAACACGCTATAACCGACGGTGCCAGATTCCGACATACGGAGACCGAGTTATCGTCCTGTTTGCGAAACTGAACAACACTTAGCCAAAAAGCCGAAAAAGAGCCCAAAACTCGCATCGTCCATCCGAACGCCACGCAAACACACACACACAGCACCGCGTAGGTATTAGGCACACGTTACAACTGACAGTACTCGATTCCGACATACGGAGACCGAGTTATCGCCTAGTTTGCAAAACTGAACAACACTTAACCAAAAAGCCGAAAAAGAGCCCGAAATCCGCGATCGTCCGTCCGAACGCCACACAAAAACACATACATAGCACTCACAGAGGTATTAGTATCGCGTTACAATGACGGTGCTTTCGATTCCGACATACGGAGACCGAAAGTTATCGTCTGCTTCTGGCCGAACAACACTTAGCCAAAAGCCAAAAAGAGCTCGAAACGCGCACGTCCATCCGAACGCCACGCAAACACACACACAAACACCGTGTGGGTATTGAACAGCGTTATAATGACGATTTTCGATTCCGACATACGGAGACCGAGTTATCGCCCTGTTTGCGAAACTGAACAACACTTAGCCAAAAAGCCGAAAAAGAGCCCGAAACCCGCATCGTCCGTCCGAACGCCACGCAAACACACACACACAAGACCAGAGGGTATTAGACAGCGTTATAATGACGGTTACTTTCGATTCCGGCATACTGGAGACCGAGTTATCGCTTAGTTTATGGCCCGAACAACACTTTGCCAAAAAGCCGAAAAAGAGCTCGAAACCGCGTCGTCCGTCAAACGCCACGCAAACACACACACAAACGCGTGTGGGTATTGAACACAGCGTTATAATCGACGGTACTCGATTCCGGATATACGGAGACCGAAGTTATCGCTTTAGTTCTGGCCCGAACAACACTTAGCCAAAAAGCCGAAAAGAGCCCGAAACCCGCGTCGTCTGGTCCGAACGCCACGCAAACACACACACAACACCAGCGATAGGTATTAGGCGCAGCGTTCTGTTGACGCAGACTCGATTCGACATACGGAGACCGAAAGTTATCGCTTAGTTCTTAAATCAACAACACTTAGCCAAAAGCGAAAAAGAGCCCGAAACCAGCGATCGTCTCGGTCCAACGCCACGCAAACACACACACACAAAGACCGCTGTAGTATTAGGCGTGCGTTATAACCGACAGACTTGATTCTCCGACATACGGAGACCGAAGTTATCGTCTATTCTGCGAAACTCAACAACACTTAGCCAAAAAGCGAAAAAGAACTCGAAACCCGCATCGCATTCCTCCGAAAGCCACGCAAACACACACACACACAAAGACCGCTGCGTGGGTATTGAACACAGCGTTACAATCGACGGTACTTTCGATTACATACATACGGAGGCCAAGTTATCGCCTTTCATGGCCCGAACAACACTTTGTAGAAACCTGAACTAAAATAATATAAATATTATCTATTTTGGGGACTCAAGTTATTAATATTTTAATTTTGTAGGGTCTTGTTGATGAGACTCGTGGAGGTGGAGATGGCGGCACAGGTGATGCTCGTGGAGGAGATGGTGATGATCTCCGAGCTGATGCTGATGATCTCCGAGCTGATGCTGATGAGACTATGGAGGATGGGACCGACGATGGGACAGAGATTCCTGATCTTGGGCAGTAGTTGTTTATATTTATATTTTGATTTTCATGTATGTATTTAGCTTTTGAGTTGTACAGATTTGAGTTTGGTATCTAATTATATTAATTGTTAATAGTAAAAGATATGATTGTTATTGATATCGTATATTGTCATTATTTATTTTTCTTAGTTTATAACAATACAATGTATATATAAATGAACAGGGAATTTTGCAATTTTATTATTTTTTTAAAGTGGGTTATTTGGCGGCGGGGGCGTTAGCGGCTTTTACCGTCTTGTCAAGAATGAAGTCATTAGTGACGAAAGTAGTCGTCAAAGAATGACCCCGTCGGTAATGAATGACCAACTTGCCGATATTAATGACGACGGAGAGGGCGACGACCCATACTGGCTGACAGTAAGAGCGACACGACGCGTCTGGTCGCCAATGACCTTATTTTTTGTAGTGTGAAATTTGATTATAGCTTGTAAAATCGCCGGTTTATGGATTTCGGTCAATTTTTGTTTGGAATTTAGAAAAACTTTCTTCTGTAAAGTTGTAGAGAATTGAATTTCCTATAAAAACTCGCGAGATTCGAAATTTCTGACAAAAGGGATATTTATTATGAATTATTGAAGTTCTGAAGCTCCAAAATAATTAATTTTTGAAAGTTTTAAATATTTTTTTTAATAAAAACGTTTTTCTCACTTTTTCTAGAAGATGAGCATGTGGGATATGTTAGAAATCTGATTTTCCAAGGAGGCGTATGAAATTTATTATTAATAATATATTTTAATAAATTTTCTGCTTTGGTGTTCTAAGCATTTTCCTATAAATAGGTCTTTAGGTTAGAATTGAAAATCACCCAGAAATTGAAGTTTTCTCTCTATATTATCGAAATGTATTCGGTGAGGATTTTGAGTATACTTTGAGTATTGTTATACGGTGCAAGTTCAAGTCATATTTTTATATCCTGTTTTAATTTAGAAGTATAAATCTTTCGAGGTAAGGGATATTATTTTTTTCAGTAATGATATTATTTCTTCAATATCATTATCTTTGAAATATTGATCTCAAGTTTTATTAAATTTAGAACTTTTGGTGTCGGAGTTACTATTAACGTATACGACACTATTCACGTATACGACACTATTCACGAATACGGCACTATTCATCGAAAAATAAAAATTTTCTCTTTTCATCCAAAATATATATTATGGATACTAGCTTTGATTGTATCCATGTTTTGGTCATTCTTGAATTTTATACCACTATGATTATTTTTGAGGTATTTTTGGACATGGATAAAACAAAGTACAAATCCTTAATCCTTAATCCTTGTCATTTTGTTTCCTTTGGATTCGTTTTTTTAAAATATTTTTCATCATCATCGATCTTAAATGATGACATTATTGAATATCTTTGGCTGTAGTGCAAAGATGAATGATTTCGATGAATATCTTTGGCCTTGTAGTGCAAAGATGAGCAGTGTTTAGATGAACATGACCAATGATGAATATCTTTGGCACATGTAGTGCAAAGATGAATATTTAATTCGGATATATATTTATTGATGTTACGGGGATAAAAGATAGAGCGATGAACTTTTAAATTCATACATAGAAGATAGTAGTTTGCATTCTCTACTTAACTCTTCTAATGAATTATTATTTCATTGCAAAAAATTGATTTAAAACTTGTTGTCTATTGTATTATATTAGATTTTTCCTGTTGGAGACTAACGATAATTTGTTGTATATTATCTTAGTCATAATATTCTTCTTGGGCTAGTTGAGCTCACCCTTTTCCTTTTTGTTCCATTTTTCTTCTCGGAGGCGGCGAGAATGTAATAATACTTAGTGGGGTATGGAATGATGGTTATAGAGAGTTGTTTAGTAGTCCTCACCATTTTTATAAAATAATGTATCAATAAATGTGATGAGGATTTATTTGGGTATAGATATTGTCTAGAAGATAATATTTGTATTCAAACTCACAGTTTTACTATTGTAATAATAAAGTTGTAGTTGTTTCTGTACCATGTATTGACAACTCAAAATGGGTGATGTATACCTATTTTGGGGGCGTCACACGATTTACCCTATACTTGGTGACATTCTTCTATTATTACATTGGAACATCCATGCGTGTGTTTTACACCCGGACTGGTTCCATCTTTATTATTATTCTGCATTGGAACATCCTGTTTGTGTGTTTTTACGCCGGGACTGGTTTCATTCTTTATTATTACATTTGGAATATCCCGTCTGCATGCGTTTTCTGGGGACCGGTTCCGTTATTTATTATTCATTTGGAATAACTTCATGTGCTGCGTTCTATCGTCGCATGGTGATTTCTTTTGTTATTCTATTCTTTATTATACTCGGTTGGTTAAAACTTTGACTTTATACTCCATGAAATTAGTGGAATATCCTTGATATTTGCGCTTCATCCAAAGATCCTTTCATGGAATTATTCTTCTAAGTATTCTTGAATTTTACTCTACAAAGCAAGATCATGTTGACAGTTTGGATGTTATTGGTTCTGGATAAATTAATTCTTGAACTGTTTTATTGAATTCTTATATCATTGTCATCATCCTCATGTTTATATTATGTTGAAAGTCATCTCGTGGCACTGTGAAGTATGTAGATGGACTTGGTATGATTATGACCAGGATTATTCTTTATAATCATGGCCAATAATGTTACAAATGATGTGGTAAAAATCTTCATTGGCCCGTAGTGCATTGATGGACGATTGTTGGCATGATCATGACCATTAATGAATACACAAATATTCTTGGCCCGTAGTGCATGGATAATTGTGGTCGTGATATCTTAAAAGAATATCCTCGCCATAGTAGTGCGAGGTGATTCGATGATGTGGAATATTTATTAAACGGAGTCTCAATTTATAACAAAGATGAAAACCTTTTAAATCATAAAAGATAGTAGATTTTATTTTCTACTTAACTCTTTTAATGGATTACTTTGGTTCATTGCAGCTTAAACTTGATGTTTATTATATTTTATCGGTTTAACATCATTGTTGAAGGCTAATGATAATTTATTACGCATTATCTTAGTCATAATATTTCTTCTTGGGCTAGTTGATCTCACCCTTTCTTTCACCGTTCTCTTCGAAAATGAGAATATAAATTGGGACGAGTCGGGAGCGGAGTAATGGTCCGAGAGGATAAAGATTAGTAGTCCTCACTATTCTACGTGAAATAGTGTGATAATAATTATAATGAGGACTCTTTTGAGTTTGTATAATCTCTAAGTAGACAATATTTGTTTTCAAACTCACGGTTTATGTTTTGTCGTATTGTATACATGACAGTTGTATTAGTAAGTTGTATTTGAATTACAGATCACGTATCTGCTATGACCCAAGATGGGTTATGTATACCTAATTTTGGGGGCGTCACATATAGGCTGAATTAGAAAATTGTAAAGTGGCTACGAAAAAATGCAAAATTTAGGAAATCTGGGCAAAAGCGAAAATTTGAGATAGATACGCCATTTCCTGGTCCCCCTTCCAGCTTTTTAATTCTTGTTTCGATTTTGTAGCCCAGGACAAAAAAATTTCCTGATTCCGCCCTTGGGTATTTGTTAAAATGAACTTTAGGAACTCCATAATTAACTTGTTCTTTTTTAAAATAAAGACGTGTGCAAATTATACTTAACATTGTAAGTACAAGACTGATAGAAATTAAAATTATTTATTTTGATGCTAAAAAAAGGTTTAACGTAGTGATATTGTAAAGGACTTGAAAGACCATGTATGAAATGATGTGCTATGATTCATCCTAAGATGAAATGGACAGGATCTATTTTTTGTATATTTTTTATTATTATATATGTCCCTCTTATAATTATATATTATATTTTAACATATATTAAATTTATTATAAAATAATTAAAAAAATTTCATTTTATTTAAAATAAAGAGAATCCTAATTCTTGATCAACGGGGCCAAACATATGATTAGGTTGCTAATATGCCGATGTCTCGAGAAACGAAAATGGTCCGGTTTCAGTACAAAAGTAGAAACATTAATTCATCAGCAGCATCAATTAGCATAAGAGCATGACATGTTTTTTTTTCATCTTGGTTTGCTACCATAATATAATATGTTGGGGAATTTTAAGATGGATGAATAATTTATAAAATATAATATAGAAATTTTAAAGATTTATATTAATTACTGCCCTTTAAGGCTTTTATTCGTTCACTCAAATAAACAATTTTACAAAAATCTTTGTTGGGTTAGAGACGAATAATCTTCTCAAGATACAACTAATTAAGCATAGATAGATTATTGTAAACAACAAACTTAAAATAATTCAACGAATTTTATTTTGAATTAGTGATAAAGTGACATTGATATTGAGTGGAAATAAGTTAAAAAAAAACTTATATATTAAATGACAAGTGATTATATCTTTTTATAAGCATGTATAAGTAACCAAAAGTAATGAATAATCATACTTTTTGATCATTCACATCGATCTTAATGGACACAATCTTATTTAGGAAATTTTTATATTTTTATATAATTTTTTTTCATATGGGAAGAAAGTTAATTTTACTTTTATGTGAGAAAAAATCATGTAGAAATATCAAAAATTCATAAGAAAATATTTATGTACACAACTTAAACCGAAGTTATCAACTTTTTATGTCAAAATTAGAATAATTAATTACTAGTTTCTCCGTTTCAAACTTATAAATTTAGTACTGAATTTTAAAATATATTACACTTTTCCTGTGTTAATTTTAAAATTTAAAATATCTCAAATTAATTTAAAAATGATAATAATGATTGGGAAGGAAAAGAGTATTTAACATAATCGTCGAAGAAAAGAAAATAGGGAATTGTTAAATTTATGACGATAAAAATCGTTGCTATACATCTACAACGATATTTTTATTATGAAAATAATAAAAAATGTTATGAATTTAATAATTTTCAATAAAATATTGCATACTCTTTTGAAGGTGGTTCTTTGTTTTTGTTTTTTTCTTATATATTTTATCTTTTGCTTTTAAAATTTAATAAAACAAAAAGCAAGGTGAACCACATAATCGCATTAGGCCATTAGCAGCACCACCTATGTCAGAAATCAGAATATTACCAACCTCACGTATTTGTTAGGTTTATTGAAGTACTCCGAACTCGATGGAGTAAATATTTACAAGAAATTAGCCACACTTCCAAGCTTCAAACTTCTTAATGGCTGCTCCGGTTGTAGAGGGTGTAGCTGTGACGGCGTTGCGGACGGTGCTCCATCGAGTTCGGCAAGCGGCGGAGAGATCCGGCCGCCGTCCTGATCACGTGAGTGTGGTGGCCGTCGGCAAGACTAAGCCTGTGTCCCTCATACGCCAAGTTTACGACGCTGGTCACCGTTGTTTTGGCGAAAATTACGTCCAAGAGTTCATTGACAAAGCTCATCAGGTTATCTCCCTAGATCAGTACTACCTCCGTCCCACAATAAGTGTTTTTTTAGATTTAATATTTTTTTCTAAAATAAGTGAGTTGTTAGAACTCCAATATAATTTTTATAATATTTTTTCATATATGCCCTTATGTATTAATGATATTTATTACATTTTACCATCGCTATAACTAAATGACACTCATTAACTCTTCGACTTCAAACAAAATATATTAAATGTATTTTTGCCATTTTAACTTGTGTATTGGTAATGTATGATTTAAGCTTAAAAAAACACTTATTATTAAGGACGGAGGTAGTATTCTTATTTTTCGTTGACCGTGCTAATTCATTTTTGGATTCTTGCAATATTTATTGAAGATTTTAGATTGTGTGAACTTGAAGTTTAAAATGTGGAGTTATATAAATTGATCGTAATATATGCAGCTTCCTGACGACATTGAGTGGCATTTTATTGGGCACTTGCAGAGCAATAAAGCCAAGTCACTTCTGGGTATTGATCAAATTTGATGTTTTTTTCAGCTTTAGTTCAGTGGATCGTCGAGTTTTATTCTTTTCGTATTTGCAGCTTTTGGTTAGATTAGATAATTGAATAAATTACCTAATCATTGAATTTTAGGCAAACTTTTAGCCACACAAGAAATATAAATTTCATCTAGCAGCATAAAAACTTGTAAAATCAGCACACTATACCCGGCGAAGCTATATGGGGGAGAACAAAAGAAAATTCTTAGGATGTTAGATTCAGATTTTTGCTACCACAGAGTATTTAGGTCAGATTGCATAATTTTGGGAAAAGATTCTTCGTAATGGATAAGCAAAATAGCCAGAAAAACAAATAAACTATTTTTAGTGATTGGCTAAAAAATCTCAAATTTTTTGGACTAGAGATTCACGGGGGTTCTTATAAAAAGCATAAGGTTTTGAGGGAGCAATTCTTTATGTTTCTTGGGGTTCTATTTATGAAATATATTATGAAGGGGATTTTATATTTTAACTTTTTGTTGCATTTAGCCCCTCACCAGTTTCGTCCATGCCACTACCCTAAATTGGATGTAATAGACATGTACGTAATTATGACCTGCCGTAAATTCCTCTTTACGCTTAGCTTATGTCACTTTTGTTTTATAGATTCTTTCTCGAATGTTCTCTGGTGAATCCCAATATTTTATGGTTATCTGATGTCTTAAATTATCGCCTCATGGCTAATGTTGGGCTTGGCGATGGCCAAAATTTTCTGGGCCTGTCAGTTTAACAGTACTCTAATCCTGAAATTTGTAAATTTGCTCTGCATGAGGTGTGTGGCCTAGCTGCATAATACAGTCTGTTGCAGTTTCTTATGAAATGTGTTCCACCTTTCCTGCTTCCATCTTTTCCTTTTTATTATATGGTGGACTATTGTGGGTATCAATGTTAAAGCTTCCCTTCTCTTATGCAGCTGCTGTCCCAAATCTTGCCATGGTCGAGGGTGTAGATAATGAGAAGGTAAACGCCTAAGCCATTGTCTGATATTCTTGGAAGAAGGGCTTATTTTTTATTCCCTCCGTGTTATATGTAGTGGAAACCTTATTTTATTACGGAGATATGTTTTATTTTACAGTTGCCGAATTTAGATATAATACAATTTGATATGTGCTGTAAACATGCCCATTTTGGCGCTTTTTGTTGATCACAATGTTGTTTTCAAATATTGGTACATTTTATGACCACAATATTGGTCTTTTTGTCACTGAGAAAACCTGTTGTTGCATCACATCAGTTACTTTTTTTCTTGTTTTATATTCTCACAATCCTAATTAAGCTTCAGATTGAAAGGTTAGTTGCTCAGATGAAATTCCTTTGTTTTTGTAACAGATCTTCAAGGTACATCTCTCACAATGACAATATGTTGCCATGAATTTTGGATGAACAGATTGCAAATCACCTTGATCGGGCAGTTGCAAGCATTAGAAGAAGTCCTTTGAAGGTTTTGGTACAAGTAAATACCAGTGGAGAAACATGTAAGTATACTAATATAAATTCTTAACATTAAGTTTTCTGCAAAAATGCATCAGGGGCCATTAGATGGGCTGAGGGTTGAGATCACTCACAGTAAAATGGACTCGTGCACTTTTTTAGTATTTTGTTGGTCTCTGATTTAAACATAGAACAAACAAGGCAATGCTTTTATATATACTTTCTAGAACAAAAACAAAAAAAGCGTGTTTTGAATAACATATATATTCACTTGCACATCCTTATCTTTAAATTGTTAGCCCCACCAGGAAAATTTTCCCTCCTTAAAGGGTGATCAGTGTTATTGTTTTCAAGTATTGACTAAATCTGATCTCTTCACCAGTTGATGACTAATTTCTTGGGATTCTATGCTGACCACCTATTTCTGTTCTCTCTTCATCACCTAGTAGGTTCTTGGCCAGGTTTTTGCAGCGCTTGACCCCCTTATTTTTCATGCATGCACAAATATAATGTTTTTGTACTGGTCCCCTTGCTCCTTTCCGGTGCGGAAACAAAGTTACTTCTATATCATTTCACTTCATGAAGAGTGCATAGCTGAAATATCTAATGATTACTGTTCCCTTGTTGCAGCAAAATCTGGCGTGGAGCCATCAGGTTGTATAGAACTTGTGAAGCATGTTAAACTGGGCTGCCCAAATCTGGAATTCTCTGGCTTAATGACAATTGGGATGGCAGATTATTCATCAACTCCCAAGAATTTCAGGGTATAAAATAGAAATTCATACTTGCTTGAGTGTTGGGACACCACATAGAATGATTTCAAGCTTTCTCAGTTTCTTGTTGTTGATTGTGCTAATACCCCCATATAATGTGCAACTGTGTGATTGATTGCTAAACAACAAATGAGTCTTTGGGCTTGTTGTGATTACCCACTATTGCTATCTAGTTTAAGTATCTTACTTGTATCTTCTATCTTTGGTAATTGGTTAATTAAGTTTCAGATGCATTACTATGTGTTTCAATGCTACAGACACTGTCAAACTGCAAAATTGAAGTTTGCAAGGCAATTGGAATGGATTTGGACCAATGCCAGCTGTCAATGGGCATGTCTGGTGACTTTGAACAAGCGGTGAGAAATATGTTATACTTATCTTAACTTTACTTATATAGACTTCCATCCTGATGAACTTGCTGTCATGCTATGTGTGATGCATCCAATGCATTTATTCTTATTTCTTTTACTACTATTTAATCTCCTGGGCTACATCGTGATGACATGAAGCTTAACAAAACACATTATATTCTGGAAATGGTTAGTCCCTCATCTTTGCAGATAATTATGGTTTGGGAATTGTTGTTTCCGCTAGGCAAATTTGAAGGTCTCACTCACATGAGTGTGGGTCCCATTTACTAATATCATTTTTTTTCCTTGTGGAAATATTAATTTCGGGTTTGGTTTTTGCGAACTAAAGAATCTTGCATTTGTATTTGAGGACTTTGTGAACCCTGAATTTACTTGTCCGCCTGTCTGAATACTAACTTGCATTTTCTGACCTCGCAAGATTGAAATGGGCAGTACAAGTGTGAGAATTGGATCTACCATATTTGGACCAAGGGAGTATGAAAAGAAACAGTAATCTTCATCTACTTGTTGTTGCTGAGGAATTTAAATCCTCTTTTGTAATCTTGGATTGTTGGATCCCAGCCATCCCTTGTCTACTAGGTGTAATTTACAATAAAAAAATATATTTAATCTTGTTGCTGTTGCGAGCAAGTATTTGCTGGTGGTTATTTTTTAATCCGTTCCATTTTGCCATAATTTAAGGGGGGAGGATGAATGTTTCCTTCGTCCAGACATCAGAATTCACTCTCATTTGCCACATATTTATCTGCTGCCCCCTCTTTTTAAATTCATTTGAGATAGTTTTGAATTAAAAATTTTATTTAACTATGGAAACAATAAAACTCGTTACATAGTTTATAAATTTTTAATTAATTTATATTAATATTTAAATTAATTTTAGAAAATTAATATTAATCTTATTATCTTATATCAGAATGAGTATACAATAATATTCATAATTACTGTGACTTTATACATTGCTCTAGAAATATAAATTTTAGTCGAAAATCGATATTTTTACATGAAAAGTGTCGTTATAAATGTATAATCGTTATAGGATTTATAGCATTATAGTGATTATTTTCATGAAAATATTAAAAAATTATATAAAAATATCAGTGCATTAACCCGTAGAGCTATTTCCATAAATACTATTTAAATGGTGTACCAGATAAGATATACTCAACTCTTAAAGCAAGCAGGGGAAAAACAAATATATAATCCCGAATGAGTTGTTACGTAGTAAAATTTTATGATCTTAAAGCAAGGAGGGGAAAAACAAATATATAACCCTTCTGTTCTGTATAAATAAAGAAAAAAAACAAAAGAAAAGGGGAAAAACGCGTCACTGAATTAACCGAGTGAACTCAGTCACCGACCTTTATTTAAAAATTAAAAGCATTCCACCCCGCCTCTCTTAATCTGTAAGGAAACTAATTTGGAAAACTCTGTAAATTGGTCCGACCAGATGAACTCACTCACAATCCAAACTCCAATTTATCATTCCCTGAACGATTCTTCTTTCAATCCAGTCCTTCACATTCACAATAAGAAGAAGAATACTAATCACCCACTCGTCTTCCCTTACAATTTTTTTTGGAGGTGTTCAGCCGCCGACCCACCGCCACAACGGCAGCGTCAATCCAAGAACAGGAAAATCCAACCTTATGCTGAGAAAGGAGTTGACCCAGTTGGCTTCCTCCCTAAATTCGGGATTTCCGACAAAGCCTTCGCTCAATACCTCCGCGAAAGGTATTCATCTTCACACACACACACACACACCTGTTTGTATATGCTAATAGTACTTTTTTTTTTTCTTTTTTCTCTACAGCAATCCATAACTCAGGCTTTCTGTTATTTTGAAAAGAGTCATATTAGTTTTTTTTTATTGAATTATAATTGCAAAATATTGGATAGGGTTACGAGGGTGGCCAATCATATCACATATATCGAGTTATCACTATTACTTCACTAAAACATATTGTTTGCTGATTCTAAAACCATTACTCCTGTAATTTTGTTTGGTTCAGATGACTTCAGTCTTACTATATTTTCTGCTCCTAATGTTTTGGGTCCAGTTTTTGAGTGATAGATCACTATGTGAATTTCTTTTTTCTCACTGGCTTTTTGTTGCAGCCAAATGACTATTATGCATCTTGGATTGAATTCAATAAATTGGTTTTTATGTATTGGAGAGTATAAACCAATGTTCTAAAAGGCGCTAGGCGGGCGGCCGAGGGGGGCCTAGCGCCTAGGGGGTCTAAGCGGGGCCTGGGAGGGGCTTAGGCGATATTTTTTTATTTTAAACCAATTTTAATATTTTATGTTACATTTATCCAAACAAAACAATAATATAAATCAAAACAATCTATAAATATAATAAAGACATTTGCTTAAAGTTCAATCACATATCCATATTGCTAATGTTAAAGTTCAAACACAAACATGCAATTGTTCAAAGTTCAAACATATTAAAACTAAAACATAAACGTATTAAATATTAAACATATTTAAAATTTCAAGAATTTAATTCAATATTAAAACTTAAGAAACTAAATATAAATTTAAGAATTATATTGAATTAAACTAAATATTACAAATGTATCACTATTTATATAATTTGAAGTTCGTACAAGTTCAAAAAATTACAACTATAATAAAATTATCCATTTTGACATGATATTGTTCACTTCTTGTTGTGATTTGATATGCTACAACATGTATTATGAATATGGTAAATCATTAGAAAAATAAATTTATCAAGATTTGGTTTGGGTAGTTATTAAAAAAAAAAACTCTCCGCCTAGGCCTCGTCTAATTTTTTGGAGGGATTTTTTTGCCGCCTTGGGCCTAGGTGAGGCGCTAGGGAGGATCTAGCGCCTAGGCGAGGCGCCAATGGAGGCCTAGCGCCTAGGCGGGGCGCCAAGGGGGGCTTAACGCCTTGGCGGGGCATAGGCGGACCTAGACGGGAATTTTTAGAACACTTGTATAAACATATGTTATGTCTATATTATGATTTTTTGTTCTAATAAACAGGTATAAGTCATTGAAGGACCTAAACGATGAAATTCTCAATCGGCATATGAATCTCAAGGAGATGGCTTCTGGGTAAGTCTTACTAAAATTTTAAGATTTTAATTACAGTTTCGTTTGACTCTCAAGGAGATGATGGCTTCTTGAGAGTAAGAAGTTTATGGTACTAAATGAAAGTTGGAGAGTTTATTAGAGTTTATTTGTGAAAACGCCAAGCTGAAAGGTTTTGTGTCATTTGTGTTGACTTATTCTATGTATGCTGTTCTAGATTTGAAATATTGGGTATGCACCGCAATGTTCATCATCGGGTAGATTTTATGGAATGGGCTCCAGGTTTGTCAACTACTCTTCAGTGTTCAAACTTGATGATACTGTTAAATTTAACCCAAGTAAAAGCCTCTTTTTTTTGTTATTTGAATATTTGACTGAGTGTGATAAGAATTCAGTAATGTTTTCAAGTTATGTGATAAAATTATTTGCTGTTTTAAAAAGAAGAGAATGAAAAAAACATCTGACAGGCACGGCAAACTTTTTGAAATTGTGTTGATTTTCTTGTAAATGGCCAACTTTTCGTTATTGTCTGCTTAGGTAGAAGTACTGTTACTCGTTCAAAGTATATGTGATTAATCTAATTCTAAAGGCATTCCACATATCAAAAAACAGTGCCAGCATTATACTCCATCTATCCAAATTATAAGATCATTATTAATTTTGAAAGTCAATTTGAGATATTTCAAACTCAAAATTAGCATAATACATTAAAATTTATCAAACAATAAATATTAGTACTTTTTAGATAGTTTACAATATTCGTCAGTGTATTGGTTAAAATAAAATGAATCTATGTCAATTTTGAGTTTGCAATGTCTTAAATTGACTTCCAAAAAGTCAATGATGGTCTTATGTTTCGGAATGGAGGGAATCTTTATTTTTTTCTCTAATTAATCTCTCCTTTTTATTTTATTTTATTATCATTTTTGGGTTCTCCTTCACATTATGCTTTCCCAATATGCATATTGAACATAATGAAATCAGGTGCTCGCTACTGTGCGCTTGTTGGTGATTTTAATGGGTGGTCACCAACAGAAGATTGTGCAAGAGAGGGTCATTTTGGCCATGATGATTATGGATATTGGTTTATCATTCTTGAAGATACCCCGAGGGAAGGAGAAGGACCAGATGACATGTACTTTCAACAGTATAACTATGTGGATGATTATGATAAAGGTGACAGTGGAGTTACCATTGAAGAATTATTTAAGAGAGCAAATGATGAGTATTGGGAACCTGGGGAAGATCGCTTTATAAAATCACGTTATGAAGTGGCATCTAAGCTATATGAGCAAATATTTGGGCCAAATGGGCCTCAAAGAGAAGAGGAATTGGAAGAAATACCTGATGCCGAGACAAGATATAATGCATGGAAAGAGCAGCACAAAGATGATCCACCCAGCAACTTACCACCGTTTGATGTGATTGACAATGGAAAAGAATATGACATTTTTAATATTGTGGATGATCCTGTATGGAGAGAGAAATTTCGTGCTAAGAAACCTCCTCTTGCATACTGGTTAGAGTTTCGTAAAGGAAGGAAGGCATGGTTAAAAAAGTATATACCTGGTATCCCTCATGGGAGCAAATACAGAATGTATTTAAACACCCCTAGTGGGCCAATAGAACGGGTTCCTGCTTGGGCTACTTATGTGGTTCCAGGTAATGCTAACTTTGTCTATATATCTTATTTTCTAAAAAATTCCTGTTGCAAGTTTGTGGTGATAGCTGCTTCTATTTTTATAAATAATTTTAGCCATTAATAGAAGGGAAAAAAATATTTTTGAACTCCTTTCATGTTCATGCCATATAAATGTCCAGCTGAAAGAAAAACTCCTAAATCGAATTTATATTTTTGACTATAAATACTATTTTACCTTTGTCTAATAGTCAATCTACAAGTAGTGAGATATGCATACCTAACAGATATGAACAGATACAAACCCAAAACTGTACTTTCAAGGATACATTTGATTCAAAATGACTTCCCGTAAAACATTTGCATCACTGAACTATGATGGTTTTGTACAGATGCAGATGGAAATCAAGCTTTTGCTGTACATTGGGAGCCGTCTCCTGAGTGTGCATACAATTGGAGACACAAGCATCCTAAAGTACCAAAATCTTTGCGTATATATGAAGGCCATGTTGGAATTAGCGGACAGGAGCCAAAAGTTGCCTCTTTCAATGAGTTTATTTCGAATGTAATCACTTGATTGTTAATTTCTGTTTTTTCCATATTGTAACATGATCTTTTTTTTATGTATATTTCATCTTCCGTTTTTCCCTTTTTGTAATTGTTGTCTTCTTTTTGTGCTAAGGAAGACCCATGCTTTATACTTTCTGTGGTCATAGGTCCTCCCTCATGTTAAAGAAGCTGGATACAATGCAATCCAGTTAATTGGAGTTGTTGAGCACAAAGATTATTATACTGTTGGCTACAGAGTGAGTTCGATTATTAATTGCTTCTTACTTCCCTCTTCCTTCCCCCAAATTGATTATTTCATTATTCTCAATTTTAATATCATTGAGTTCCATAAACGCATGTTCAACGTTTTCTTCTTGATGAGGGAGAGCAGCCTATATAACGAAAAGGGTTCTTAATTCAACAGGCCGTCATATAAGGAAATGGGGTAAACATAAATTTGGTAGAAAAAGTGGAATATAGTGCTAGTAAATAATGAAATGCTTCTGAAATTTTTAGTTTTACTGTTATTTTTGACTTCCTTGTTCTTCTTGATGGTTGCTAATTGGTTATTTGAAAATTGACATTTGTGCTAATTGATTATGTGAAGCTATCTGATGGCTATGACTACTAGTATCTTAATGTGAACATTGCCTCATTTTCCCACCACATTTCATAAATTCATAAGGTGTATATGATGTGTTATTTGTCTGAAGATAATTCTAAATATGAATGCTACTGCAGGTGACCAATTTGTATGCTGTTAGCAGCCGCAATGGCACCCCTGACGACTTCAAACGTTTGGTTGATGAAGCTCATGGTTATTCTTAGAATTTTCATATGATTATGAACAATATTGATTTGGTTTAATGCTATGATAATAGCTCAATAATTTCTGTCTCATTTACATCTTTTTTATATTTTACATCAGGTATTGTTGCTTTCCTTTTCGTTTTGCAGGTTTAGGACTGCTTGTCTTTTTAGACATTGTCCATTCCTATTCGGCTGCTGACGAGATGGTTGGATTATCTCTTTTTGATGGTTCAAATGACTGCTATTTTCATACTGGTAATCGTATTTGGATGTTGATGCTTTCTACAAAGCCCCTGAATTAGTTTGTTAGGTGGTTCCTTTTTTCTGTCAGCATTCACCTGCTATATCGTATGTTCAGCAACAATAGGAGCATATTCACTAAGATTTCATTCACCTGTTCGTTAAGAATTTGTATTACATTGCTACTACCATTTTGACTTTTGTATCACAATTCAAAGTTCAAACCCAGGTGGCTGGGCGGTGAGCGTACGAGGTTTCCTACTTTCCTTCAGATGTGTTTTTTATTAGTTAGTTAATACATTTCAATAAGAACCACATTGAGGTTTCCTTCAGATGTGTTTTTTATTAGTTAGTTTATACATTTCAATGATAACCACATTCTTGTAGATTACTTCCATAAATAAAATTTATGAAGAAGGACCTCCTTTCTATCTCAAGTTTCTGTCCAAGAAGATAAATTTGAGATGTGTTCATAGATTTTGCAATTAATGAATACTTGCAAGTATACACGGTCAACAATTAATAAAGTGTAAGTAGAATATCGTTCCCATGATGAATTAATTAATAAAAATAACCAAATACTAACTCTTAACCAAATTAATTTTATTTAAACAATTGAATAAAAGTATGAGTTTTGAAAATATATTAAACTACTACTAATCACCACATGTTTGAATTCAAGAATTAAAGGCTTAAGATTACAATTTTCCTTAAAGTTTTACTTGAATCAACATACTTTCTGTTAAATTATATTAATTACTCCAGATTGTAAATCAAGAACTCGTCAATATTTATAACCATCTCTCGATGTATCATAAACAAATCAAATTAAATCCACAGATGATAGAATTAAGGTGAGCACCCTAATTAACTAATTCATTATATCTTTATGTGAATTACAATTAAAAAGGATTTGAAGCACATGTTTTCTTTCAGATTACATGCGACATATAGGTATATGCCGCATAATCATAAGTTCCATCGCTATGCAAAAAACACAATCACATGCTATTATGATCAGATCTAAATCTATAATCTGTCTCTAAAGTTCATATAGATTATCACGGTCAATTAAGCAATTAAGCACGACAATTCAAAAATAATCAACAATAATTAACAAAGAAGCATATCAATGATAGCTACACAAGAAGTTCCATTTTAATCTTAAATAGAAATTAGTTCATGACTGAATCAAAATTCATAATGTACAATTGAAATAGCATTCAAGAATAGAAAACAGGAGATAGAGAAGAGAAAAAAAAATTGTTGAAGCAGTCTTTGAATCTCTCTTGCAGCTCCTAAGTTGAATTCTTTCAGGTTCTTTCAATTGCTTCAAGCCTTGCAATCTTTCTCCCAAACTAGGGTTTAATCCTAAAGCTAATGGAATCTAATACAATTCAATTTCCCTAATATCTTGAATAATAAAAACTATTTATAGTCTCTAACATAAATCCAAGTCCTACTAGAAATTAAGGAATTAAATTCGCAATCTAATTTATTACAAAGTCAAAAAAGCTAACTCTTGTTAACTCCAGAAGGGCGCCCTGCTGAAAATAACTTAAGATTGGGCACGATTAAAGCTCGAATGGCGAGAGAGCATTTTCGAGTTTGGAGAGTAGCGTGGCGTGCTCAAAATGAACTAGAAACGCAGCAGCCGCCTTTAGTCAATTTTATTTTGCAACGTCCTTTGGTAAAATGGCCATACCTCTCTCATCCGAACTACGATTGGGACGATTCAAGATGTTTGAGAGATCTTATAAGTAGATCTACAACTTTCATTATTTGAAAATTGAGAGATTACATTTGGATCAAGGTCCAAATTGGGCTTTAAGTGATCGCTTATATAATTGGCAACTCCAAACTTTGATGTTCAACGTCCGCTTGGTAAAAAAAGTTATAACTTTTGATCCGGGAAGGTTACGGGATGTGCACATCAAAAAGCTCTCAACAAGATCTACAATAAAATTCAAGTTCTAAGCGAGAACATGCATCCAACTTAGCATTAAAATCCCTGCAATATCACCTTCTTGCATTTGCTTGCATATTGTACTCCAAAAGATGTCCGGATTGCTTTTCCTTGCTTCTTCATACCAATGTCGTGTCATAGCCTACAAAATAACATAAAATGTATGAAATGCACACAAAACAACAGAGATTAACAATAATTCAAGTCTAATGAGATCAGAGATTAACAATAATTCAAGTCTAATGAGATCAGATTCGTAGGTGTAAAACTCACTCATCAAGATGCAAGATGCAATAAGCTTTGTCCCTATGTTTAAGCTATTTATCTTTTCGAAACTGATACTCATGTTGTATGAACCTTCTTTGGTTCTCTTTGCTCAGGAGAATTTCTTGAAAGTGTAGAGATCTTTTATATTGTGACAAGTTTCAATAACTTTCTATGAAATAGTAAACATGAGCTCTAAATATTTAGGAAACTATTTCCCTTTTGTCACTTTTATTGCTCTAATTGTAAATTGAGAGAATTAACATTGTTCACAATGAGCTTCAAACTTGTAATTTACTTAATATTTTCTTTTCCCTTGATTTTATTAGTGTTTAATTTGGTTTTGTCAAACTTTTCCTTCATCTAGGTAAACGAGGTCATCACAAATTCTGGGGTACAAGAATGTTCAAATATGGAGACCTTGAAGTGCTTCATTTTTTACTTTCAAATCTAAATTGGTAAACTTGAAGCAATATTTCTCTTTGACTTTCAAACTTGTGCGTTTGCATATGCCTAATTATTCCATTTTCTCTTTAAAAACACACTATTGTGCAATTTTAACTTCTCTATGCTGGCTAATTCTGTTGGTTCGTTTCTGCACTAATGTCTGACAGGTGGGTAGTGGAATACCATATCGATGGTTTTCATTTTCATTCACTCTCATCAATGATGTATACACACAATGGCTTTACTTCTTTTACCGGTGACATGGAGGAGTAAGGCAGCTTGACTTAACCATTAATTGTAATCACTTTTGGATTTTACAATGTTGTGGGCCTTGTGGATTTTTGTTTATTGATGTTGATTATATAGTTTAGTATCGATAATACAATCTAAAATTGTGGCGTGTGACATTTGGTATTATAATTTGAGTATAAATAGTATAGTATTGATGGTAGTAATATATTGAACATGAAATTAAATAGTTATATGTATATCAAAATTATTGTATTGTTTTTTAATACATACACGTACCCCCTTGAAATAATACGACAAATGATACAACAAGTTTGATATAATTATGAACATGACATGCATTGTATTAGTAGAGTTGATGAACTCAGGACTAACTCACTGACTAACCAAAATGACTTGGCTAATTTGGATAAGATCTTCAATTGCTTTTTATATATAGTAATAGACTAGGGACATGAACTTTTCCCCAATCATATATACATTTAGATGGATAGATATAGATATAGGGTGTTTGTGTGTGCGTAGACTTATAGAAATTGTAACCACTTTTATTTAGCTGTTCCATCTATCATCACTTTTTAAGTATTTAAGGGGATCAAATGATCAGCATATTAGATTTCTGGCGCCTATAATTTGGCTAAGCTTTGGGTGTGACACTGTGTAAATGGAACTATATTTAATTTTAATGTAGGTATATAGTTAAATTTGAACATTATTTTAAGCTCACTGCTTCTCCCCTCTTTTTGTTTGTTTCTTCTTCCTAACTAGACAATACTTTTCTATTGGAGGTACTACAACCAATATGTTGACAAGGATGCCTTGTTATACCTCATTTTGGCAAATGAGATATTGCATTCTCTTCATCCAAATATAGTGACAATTGCCGAAGATGTAAGTAAAATCCATACTTTCACTGATTACTCTTATTGCAATGTTGTTTTCTGATTTATTGCCACTGGCTTGTCAGAAGATATAGTTACAGACTTGCAGTTTCTTTAATGCATGTTCAGTTGATCCTGTTTTAATGACTTAAGTTAAACATGTCTTTCCATCAACCAGAAAACCTGGAAAACACAGAATTTCAGTTTACCATTAACATTATCTCCTGCAGGCTGTTGCCTTATTGTATCATATGATTTGGCTTCTCTCATTGTTTATCTGGTGATAATTTGGCGTCTGCTTGCAACTTTGGCACAGGCAACACTTTATCCTGGACTATGTGAGCCAACTTCTCAAGGTGGATTGGGATTTGATTACTTTGTCAATCTTTCTGCATCAGAGATGTGGCTATGGTTTCTTGAGAATGTTCCTGACCATGAATGGAGCATGAGTAAGGTTACAATACATATTCATCATAGTTTGTGGCATTTGTTTGAACTCATTTGGATCTACTTGGTGAGATTTTAAAATCTAATTATTTTTCAAGATTGTAAACACTTTAGTGGGAAACAAACAGAGTGCCAATAAGATGCTTCTATATGCTGAGAATCACAACCAGGTAATAGTTTTATCTTGTTCCCTGATAGCAGCCAAAATCATGGCAACATATGAATTTAGGTTCTTGGTTCCACTATCTGAGTGGGATAACAAATTATTTATCATTATTATCTTGCTTCACAGTCTATATCTGGAGGGAAATCATTTGCAGAAATATTGTTTGGTGAAACCATGGAGCTGCCATCTGTATCAAAAGATTCATTGTTAAGAGCTTGTTCGCTGCATAAGGTATGTTCTTTATCCATTACTTTCCTCCTACACTTAGAAAAGTTAGATTTGCTCGACTTAAAGTTTCACTTGATTGTGCATCTTACTTCCTTAGGAATAGGCCACTTACTTAACACCATTGAGGTTTCATAAGTAGCTGACACAATCAATTTGCAGTTCAAAAATATGGCTATTAAAAGATATGTTATTGAAGGGTGTACATCTAATTGATGTATGTATATCTAAACAATATTTGTTTCTTCTTTTTGTATTAAGATGATCAGGTTAATAACATTTACGATTGTTGGCCATGCTTACCTCAACTTTATGGGCAATGAGTTCGGGCACCCAAAGGTGAGGTCTCTTTCATCCAGCAACCATTAAGATCCAAATACGCCCCTTTAATTATTTTTCTTGTGCCAGAGGGTAGAATTTCCCATGTCAAGCAACAAATTTTCATTTTCACTTGCTAATCGTCACTGGGATCTGTTGGCAAATGAAGGAGTTCATAATGATTTATTTTCCTTTGATAAGGTATCAGCTTCATCTCTTGTTACATGCTTGTCGTGATCTTTTGGGCTCTCTTTTCTCTAGTGTAACTGGAATATTTTCTTTCATTTGTTATGAAGTACAAGAAGGCCTGTTCAGAAACAGTAGAATTTGTGTTTTAATATGGATATCACAGCATGAATGCATTTATCTGGGTGTATTACTCATTAATCTACCATGATTGAGGCCTCTTATTTCTAGAACTGTTATTGTAAGTGAATGCTAACATCTATACCTTATTGACTTAGTTCCAAATGTGGGTTGGTAATCTAATGACGGCTTTTGGGTGGATTACATGGATGCAATCAATTGTTTTCAACTTTACTTTCCTTTATAAACACTTGCTATCCTTTTCTAGGTTTTAGGACATGATGATATTCCATGAAAATTTTAAACCCTTCCTTTTCTACCAGGACATGATCAACTTCATGAAAATGAGGCGTGCATTTCACAATTCTCATCTTACCATGACTCAATATATATAATATATATATATATATATATATATATATATTTGTTTTGTGTATGGTTATGAGTGTTCGTATGCATGCTTTCTTGAGTGTTTTTTTGTGGGGTGTGGTGTTTTTGAGGTAAGGATGAATAATTGGGATAATACCCTTATTTCATGCTCTTTTGCTCACTATAAAGATCTTACTTGAAGTTTGTAGTTCTCGCTTATGTTAATCAATTATCATGTGATCCTTTTAAGCTGATAAGTGATACTTAAAAGCTAAAATTAGTCCTCTAAAATAATACAATGCTTTTCATCCCAAACTAGTTGGGGTAGGTTGAAAATGAATTTCACACGCTTCCTCGAATAGCCTGTCCTATGCCAGGATAAGAGAGGACAGTTATGTTATGCATTGCGAGCCGGATGTCTAAAAAGTTTCATATCATGAAAATGAATCCTAATTAAGTTACAAAATAGTACTATGATACTAATATAGTAGCAATCACATCATACTAAAACAGTATAATATAATTTACCAATTATTCAAGCTCTTTAGTTGTGAGGTGGCTCATTTTGGTATATCCAACTCCTTTAACAAATGATGTTGATGCTGCAGTAATAGTGATGCATGCATTTAACTTATAGGCTCTAAAGTCTAATCATTTTGTTTCCCTTTCCTCTATGAAAGTTTTATACCCATATTTGGTTAGATTTGTTATTTTGTTGACATTTGTTCCACATTAAAACATGTAGTGTTGCTAAAATACTGTACAAAAAAGTACTAAAGTGTTTTTCCATGTTGCATTGCAGGTCATATCTTACTTAAGAGGTCCCCTTCTCTTTATATTCAACTTTCACCCCTCAATATCATATGAAAGATACAGCGTAGGTGTGGAAGAAGCAGGAGAGTATCAAGTAAGTGACATGTTGCTGTCTCTTATCGCCTGAGCCTTATATGTAGAGCTTCTAAATTCCTACTCAATGTCTCCAATGAAGTTATGCTAGTTAGAAGATCGGCATAATGCATTGAGATGTATGGGATGCCAAAGACGCATCTACCTGAATCTCAATAGACAAATCAAGCTGTCACCTAATCATGTTTTCTGAATCTTGTTTGTTTCTGTGCGAAAGAATTTGAGATTTCTTTAACAAGCAAAATCCTTAGGCTTCATCATCTTCATCATCTCAGTATGATCATAATATAATGATCCAAACTACCATTTTTTAGAGGGATCAATATGATACAAACTACAAAGTGCATCAGATACAGTGAATGATCCAAACTCGATACTTTGACAAGTCTAATTTAGATGGAAAATATCTCACCCTTTCCTGATGAATACAGGTTTAGCAATGTCCAGTATTGACTATGATAACATGTGATGGTACTAACATCATTCAATTTTTTCAATTTATCAGAGAAAGGAAAGTTCGTTTTATGGCTTTGGCATGAAACAATAGCAGCGTGAGAGCAAGTGTAAATGAGGGTCACTTGTATTTTTTAAGAAATGTAGGGTTCAGACTTCAGAGCACTTTTATACATGTCACACCAGTAGATAATAGTGTTTTAGACACTAGATGAAGACAACTCTACGTAGGTGTGAGCGTTTGAGAACTGATGTCTTGGCGCTTCTATCAGTTGAATGCTTGAACCACCCTAAGTATCTAGTCCACTGCAGGTCGAAACACAAGACAGGGTCATAGAGTTGCGTACTCATGGGATGTCAATTTATTAATATGAGGAGAAAGAAACAAAAGCTAATGTCTGAAAGGGGTTTAGTTTTGTATAAATGATGTGGGATGCGAGATGCATGGGCATGAAAATAAATAAAAATTACTTTGGTTCTATTTGGGAAACTATATAATTGTAGTTAGGATCAATTGGGTTTCTTTGATGTAGGTTCTTTAAACATTTAAGGTACTTGGTTGTAGTATAAGTTGGTTTAGGTTATTAGTATTTTTTTCCCCTTATTTGGAATAAATAAAATGTTGTTAACTCAATTTAATAGAAAATAAGTGATAGAGCAGAGAAAGTCAGAAACTTGTTCCACATTAAACTTAATGAGGTGTCAAAGGTTTTGAAGAGTTCAATTTCTGTTGCAAAACATTGGTGTATATATGCTTCAGCCAAAATCTAAACTTCTACGTTACTATTGTTTTTTTTTTTTTTTTAAAGAATTTTAAAATAGTTATTGTTGAAGGCCTCTGTATTAAGAATTTGTCAGAATCTAAACTTCTCTATTTTTTTTCCCTTTCTATTTCTTGACCTTGCATCATTTTTAATGTTATTCTTGGTTTGCACCCGAGGTGTTCATTACTCTCTCCTGTATGACAACCTCTTCAAAATGTTGCTTATGCAAATTCATGAATAACTTGTGCAGGTCATACTAAACACAGATGAAAAGATTTATGGTGGTGAAGGATTAGTTGGGCATGACGAATATCTTCAGAAAACCATTAGCAGAAGGTGATCAGTTGTTGCCTGCTTAGTATTCTTCCTATATTTTGTATGTGATATTATGCTGTATTGTGGTTGGTTTCTGTTTTCTTTACTACTGTAACATTGTTCATTTTCCAGGGTTGATGGTCTTCGAAACTGCTTGGAAGTGTCACTGCCTCGAAGAACTGCTCAGGTTGGTAAAATATTGGAGCATTGAGTAGTTGAGTTTGTCTTGTTTAATATAGTAGGAATGATGCTTTGATTTTATTTTTGTTTTATTTTATTTTATTTTTTTTTTTGGGGAAATTTTCAGGATCCCAGCCTTATTCTTTCTGCCCTGATCTGTGTTTTAGTCTTGTGGGACTAACTAACTACCCGTGTGTTCATGCAGGTGTATAAATTAACACGAATATTGAGAATATGAACCAGTGAATCAATGCATAGCTTGAAGTTTGAGAGAGAAAAATGGTGCTTGTGTTGTTCATGTCTTATAAGTTGCTTATAAGTTTCTTCTTTCAATAGCAGCAAGAATGTTGATTCATATAAATAAAGGAGTAGCAGCTCAAAGAAAAACTCATGGGAACATCAAAATTGTCCAGCTTGATTAATTGTGTAATCCAAATATAACTTCTTGTTTGGACTCTCAACAGGAGGATCTTGCTGCTGTAATGTAACTGGGCCCATCCCGTCAGTCTGATGTTAACTCCAATTATAGAAACTAAGGGAATGTTTGATAAAAATTGAATGAATGAATTTGAATGAATTGAATCTGAATCTGAATAAAAAAAATTGTTTAATAATTAACATGTTTGAAATATTTGAATAATAAATTTTTATTATTTTACCTCTTTAAAAAAATTTAAAAATTTATTGTAAATTTATTTAATATTACTTAATATAATAGTTAATGTTGTAAAAAAAAATTTATTCCACCGCTTATTCAGTCTATTTAGCCAAAAAAAATAGGATTAAATTATTCAGTCTAAATTTTTTAAATGGTTGATTGGTTAAATTATTTAGACGATTTTTTTTAAAAAATAAATATCTGAATGAATACTATGACCAATTCATTCAAAACACAAAACAAAGAGCCATTAAATCATGTAAGGTTTCATAAAATTGGAAACTTAATTTCTAACACATTTCTTTTAACTTAACGTACCCATAAATATATTGGGGAGTCCAAACGGTTTTAGCCTTCAATTATTTATATATATATATATATATATATATATATATATATATATATATCCCGATATTATTTCCCGAAATAATTTAATTTTTAATTTAACCTTCTTTTAGAAACGGTGGGCAGAAATGAAAGAAAGATAATTTGTATCATTACATGTATTCTAACAAAAGTATAATAGATAATATATATACATATATATATATATATATATATATAATAAAAAGTGTGGTCTTAAATTTTATTGACATTTAATTATTTCAATATACTACTAGTATATTCTTAATAAATTGAAATTAAAAGTTAAAATAAGATAAATTTCAAAGTTTTATTTAAATTTAAGCTTGCAAAACGTGAATTACTCGGATTGCCAAAAAAGATATGAATGCTTTTAATTTAATTAGAAGAGCCCAAAAAAAAAATAAAAAATAAAAAAAAATCCGGACGAAAGGATTAGGTTGGTACTACTTCTGACCAAGTAAGATGATCTATGTTTGTTTGTTTGTTTTATGTTCCCCACGCGACTTTACAACGTGTGTGAACACGAACACACCTCTTACAATTGTTAAACGACAACGTTATTATTGTACATGCAGCACGCCACGTGTTTCAATATGCTTAGCTTTTGGATACGTTCTCAATTTCACTCTTCATTTGCCCTTTGCCAATTTTTCATTTCATAAATTTCAAGACTGGCTTGGCATGGCTAATTTACCTCAATCTCTCTCCATGAATGGTGCATTCGGTGGCCCGGGCTCGTCGGCGGCAAACGCCGTCGGTGCTCAGGTGAATAAGGATCGCAAAATGCAATCGGCGGAGCAGCTAGTGCTAGATCTTAGCAATCCTGATCTCAGGGAAAACGCTCTTCTTGAACTCTCCAAGGTACAATATATAAATACACACATATAAACACACACACATATATATATATATATATATATATATATATATATATATATATATATATGCACCGCTTACTTTTTCACTTAAAAAGATGTTATTTTGATCTACCAAGGAATTAACTTTAGGGTTTTAATTTTCTCGTGAGTTTTGTGATTTCAAGGTATGATTACTGTGATACATAGTGTTTTGATGCCAATTTCGTTGTTTATTGTTCGCTCCATATAGTGTCATACCCAAAACGTTTGTAGTTTTTATTTGGGGAACAATATAGAACTGGTATCACCTAAGTCAGTCAGCTGTACAAATTTACAAGTTGCAAAAGCTTTCTTCAAAAAGCCTAAGAACTAACTAGTCCAAATTTATTGTATGATGAGCATTCAGTTGCTGAGATCATATGGCGAAGGAAAAGATTGTAATTTTCTTTTTCTGTATTGGTTCCTCTAGATTTTTCTATAAATAAATAAAAGAAAAAACTATTTTCACCTGGGTTAAGTCAATTCTTGGGTTACAGCTGGGAATGCAAATGGTAAATGCTCATTTTCCTTTTTGGTAAGTGCAAATTCAGACAGGTAATCAAACCCAAAAAGGATTAAGTTATGGGTCTACCATCAATCAGTTTTTACCCAAAAGGTAGACCACGACCAGTGATATAAGCATATCATTATGGTATTTGTTAATGTTAGAGTTAGATTACAATTAAAAACTAATTCTTTTTGTTCTCTTGTTATTATGCTTATAGTGAATTTTTTTCTTCCAGCCCCATTAATCTGTTGTGCATTCTAATCCACGAACATTAAAGACAACAAAAAAATTCTGTCATATAAGTTTGCCTGTCATTCTTATTAGAAAAGTTTTTTGTTCTCTAGTCACGATACTTGCCTTCTGAAAGCATAGTTTTGTGTGGATGTGAAGTTGACAATCGTATTGCTACTTTGGAGCAATTGGTTGGGCAGCTACTGCTGCAGATTAAGCTTCAAATGTTTATACTAAACACACAGAAGTTACTTATAAATTTTAAAAAAATACAAAATGCATAGAAGTTTTCAAACTTTCCATGAAATTTATTGTCGACAGTGATAAGGCTCATATGGTTACTACTTATTGTGTAAGCTACCAATATCTAGTTATTGATGCTTCTTATGAGCTAATGAAACTAAAATGCATGCTATTAAGAACCCATTTTTGATAGCTTATTTCAACAACTTCTAGTATTTTGTACCAAAATTAAGCTGGACTTTTTGGGATAGCTTATTGAAGCAACTTAGAGCTGAAATTGAATGAAGCCGAGAAGTTGGGTAGGGAAGCTTCTAGCTTTTTTGCTCAGCAACTTATTGAGTTTATGCTTATGTTGTGTTTTATTTTTAGCTATCCCAAACAGCTTTTTAATAGGTTTCAGCTACTGCTAAAATTTCAGCTATCCCAAACAGGCTATAAGTATGGTACATGTCTTGCGTACCGTTCTAATATATTGGGTGAGCCGCTTGTCTGTTTACGTATATCATTTCATAACACGCTATAAAATATATAGTGTATAGAGATTATATGAAGATATGCAGAATTAGATTTTTTGTTCAACTCTTTTTCTATCTCTCTTCCTCTGTGAACCAAACACTATTGAATTTATGGTAATCAGGGTTGCATATGCCTTTTACTGTATAGTTAACATTATTTCTGACAATTTCGCATATTGTATCTTTGAATAATTTTCATAATTTTGAGCGGTATGATTATAAACTTGCGTCTACCTTTGGTCTTATTTTTAGAACAAGGAATTATTTCAAGATTTGGCTCCTTTAAATTGTGGAAATTTTTTGGTACTATTGCTGCACTCATTCAGGTATGCCTAATAAACTTGTTTTTGTCTTTGTTTCATCTTTAGAAGAGAGAATTATTTCAAGATTTGGCTCCATTATTGTGGAATTCCTTTGGTACTATTGCTGCACTTTTACAGGTATGCTCCATGTAGTCATAACAGTTTAATTCTCCCCTTAGTTTATACTTATTTTTCAGATATTTTTCCTAAAAACTACTACCTCCGTCCCATAATAAGTGATTTTTTAGGCAAAAATAAACTATTTTCTTTGAAGTTGAAGAGTTAATGAGTGTCGGATGCATAAGGGCATATATGAGAAAATATTGTAAAAATGTATTGGAGTTCTAACACATCACTTATTTTGGGAAAAATATTAAGCCTAAAAAATCAAATTATTGTGGGGACTAGTATTAACGTCTCAAATTACTATATTCTCTTAGTTGGTAGGAGTCCCTGAAAGATGATACCTTTGTTTATTTTCTTCTATAGTCACTGTAATAAGGTAAGTTCTAGATTTCTTGCATTGGTATGACGTCAGAAGTTGAGCGGTCATGAGTTATAATCAATGGAACAGGATGATGAAATGTAGGGTTCTCGAGGAGACATGAATGATCATGTTGGCTTCCGTTATGCTCATAATTACATAGTTATTTGAAAATTTCTGATATTTTCTTCCTTCATTAGGTCGTGCCAGGTCTAATAGCTTAACAAGCGTGGTTATCCTATGTTATACACACACCCTCATCTAGAACTGGCACTTGTACGGCAGGCTTGGCAGATTATATTCAACATGAATTTGAGGGGTCCTAACTTTCCATGGAAGCATGGATTTCAAATTATTAGAACTCTGTAATATTAAATTCCCAGAAAACATTCCATTTTGATGTTTCATTAATAATGTTCCTGATGTCAAAAAGATCCTCGTAGTTAATAAGTCTGCTGGGCTTTTATTTCAAGATTTATCTCATTATACTTCATTAAATTGAGTTAAGAAGTCAAGGAATTGATGATAATAAATGCTTGATAAAACTTCCACAAAAATTGATTTATAGTAGGGAGGGAAAAAACTATTACACAGATCGAAAGGAACGTGGAGATACATAATCAGTGTCTAATCTGGACTTCAATCAGATTAGGCACTGATTATATATTTATCACATAAACAAGAAATATATAAGAGGTAGATATTTTCCCTTAGATACTATCCCACTAAGTGTACCCTTAACTGTAATAGTAAGAAAGCTTTTGTCACTCAGATTACCCTATTAAGAGCATCAAGATAACATCTATCAACTAGTAGCTTTGCTTTTCGAGTATTGATCTTTTCTTAGAAATTTGTACTGTGAAATTTTTGTCAACTCATGTTACTTTACCTATATTTTAAACTTCAACTTTACTAATTTAGTGTTATTCATTTATTTGTTTATTTGTGAGTGGTAGCTTTTTTATCTGGGATTGATACGAGGTGATTCTTAATATCTGCAGGAAATTGTTTCAATCTACCCTGTTTTATCACCACCAAACCTGACTCCGGCACAATCAAACAGAGTGTGCAATGCACTTGCCCTTCTTCAGGTTTACTCCTTTTCTTTACTTTAGATTTATGCCCATATTTTTTTACAGACAATTGCTTTTACTTGATTCATTTTTTGTTGAGGATTCATCATAGTGTTGCCTTCATTGGTAGTGCATTACAGCTTTGGGTGTTTAGTTGATTATTATTATTATTATTATTATTGGGGGGAGAGGGTGTGAGGAATTGGAGGTAAACCCTTTCCTTACAGTCAAAAAGCGATGAACCGAAACTTCTTCTGAAAATTGGATATTAAAAAGGTAGTTTGGAACTCGAGGCAAAAACATGATACACACATTTTAACAAAACAAGCTTAAAAGTCTAATTTCGTCATGGGGAGGCGATGCTACAGAAAATAGGCACTATGAGTTGTAGTAGTTGGTAGTTGGTACCGTTGTTCCATTATGCTGTATTTGCTCTTGTCCTGCAATCTGTTATATATATTTTTAAATTATTCAATCACGCTGATGAGCTGACCTCTCGTTGGCAATCATTTCTCCTCCTACTAGTTATTATTATGTTACTGAACAAGCAACGGTGCAAAAACAAGCAGATTTGTGGTTAAGTACTTGGTCACAAAATCTTTAGAGTGGCACCAGGACATATTGAAAGCAGAGGGCAGAAAGCTTTTGGTAGGGCAGGAGAGAGATAGAGAGAGAGGATAGGAAGGATACATAATGGATCTGGTAGTTATCATAAAATAGAAATCAAATTTCAAGAAGTCCCTTTTTCTTACTAAACTAAAGCTGTATATATGGCATACAAGTGTGGTCAAACATGTGGGGAAATCTATTACTAAGGAAGTAAGGATATGTGTTCAGAGCAAGATGAAGGATGGTTAACTCTCCTCTATATGAGCTGCTAGTCAGAAAATATATGACAGCAGATTGCAATCAAGAAGTACCTTGTTGCAAGTGAGGCGCAATGAATTATAGCAAACTGCAGATCACATATTGAAGGCCTGAGTCCATGTGTAGTACTAGTGTTTTCCCTTTCACCTACATGTCTTGTGACCACTCCTCTCCCTCGTTTACAAGTGGTGATTCATGGTATCGCGTGGCATAGCTGACCAAGTGACACCTATGTCGGATGTGATCATTTTTGGGATACCATTAAGTGCTACTTTAATTTCCCTTGCTGTTAAAATTAGTTGTGTTGACTGTGGTGGATGTACTTGGTTTGTAAATCAGTGTGTATTTTCATTTACATTTTTTTGAAGTCAGCACTTATGTAAGATTATTATTTTGCAGTGCGTAGCCTCACACCCAGATACAAGAATGTTGTTCCTCAATGGTAAACTTCATTTTGTTATAGGTGATTCGGTGAAAGTAAACTCTCATCTTTGAAATTATTTGATAATCTACTTGTTCACGTATGGGAATGTTGTCATATTATAAACTTTATTTTTCCATAATTGTACCTAATTACACATCTTTCGTGAAATATTAGCTCATTTTGAATGAAATAAAGGAAGACCATCGGTTCTCAATTTATTGCTAGTTTGTGTATTTGAACATTTGCTAAAGCACAGAATGCATTGTGTTCTTCAATGGCATGGCAAAGCACCAACTTAAGGACCTAATGTACACCTATGTCTCATTTTCATGTTTAATGTTCATGTAAAACATATGCTTACCCCACTTAGTCAGATTGCAGCTCTTACTTGAGGAACATATTGAATCGATATACTCTTTATCTTAATGATGATACGATCTCCACATGTTACCAACCATAAAGGAATCTAGAGTTCATCTTTTCCTGCTTATTTAAACTTTATTTGTAGGTTGACTTTAAATCTTAGCAATTTAGTCTTGGCCTTTTAACTTGAAAAAAATACATGAGAAAGAAAGGGTTTTTGTTTAATTATTCATAACCACTTAACTTCTTTATTTTGTAATTTTATTTAATTTGGACTTTTAGGGTCAGGCAATGAGATAGTTTTATTATGTTGTTTATTTTATGTTCAGAATTTTGTTGTGATAAGTTATGAAAAATTTCTAACGGACAGTTGTTCATTTGCAGCTCATATTCCTTTGTATCTGTACCCTTTTCTCAATACAACTAGTAAATCAAGGCCTTTCAATACCTGAGGCTTACTAGCTTGGGTGTCATTGGTGCCCTAGTGAAGGTACTGTACCCTTGATTTAGCTGTGCATATGTGTGTGTGTATGAATTTCCCTTTTCTGATTGGGAAAGTTGTGTCCTTGACGGTGCATGGACTAAATGCATATTACTTCCCATGCCACAGATTTGATCGTCTAAATACCTTTTCACTACTGATCCTGACTAGCAAATTATCATTAAGTAATCGACAAAACTTTGTTATTCTATTTTGCTATTTAGCTATAATTGTATCAGATGAAGCCTTAACTTGTGTCATCCTCTTTCCATTCACAATTTGTTTTGATTAAAGAAAGAGAGTCTATAATTATTCTTATAGTTCAAGGGTTAATAATATACTTTCTTTGATCTGGAGGCAGTTAATAGCTCACTGCATAGAGCCAGGAATTTTATAATTATAATAACCAGATTTGCATGTGTTGGTGCTATCAAATGTTACATCTGTCTGCATGTACCTCCTGGGTGAGATGGAAATAGCTAACAAGGGGTCAACTAACTGACTAAACCTTTGTGTCAAATTAGCATCTTATGTCATTTCCAGCCTGCATGTCCTGGGTACTGTTGATGCAGTCTATGCCCAGTCCCTAGATAATTACTGTTTTATAGTCATATTTTTCCTTTTCCTTCTAGCGTGGGATTGGTTGGCAGCTTTTGCTGTTGATAACAATAACAAAGTGTACAGTCAAAATGGAAAATAAAACCATTAACTCATATTTTTTTGAGCTTCTTACGATCAGTAGCTTTTTGCTCCATTCTGGAGTTAATTGCTTGCTAACTCCTTATTCAAGTGTGATAAATTCCCAGGAAGATTTTTTGAATATTAGTACTTCCCTGAGTGCAAGACTTTTATGATGTGTTTTTTTCTTACCTACTCGATGGACGTGAAGCAATCACTGTTTCTTCTCTTTAAGAGGAAATGTGACATTTGTTGTAGGCATGGGGTTGTACTAATGTATATGTTCTTGTTATCCATGTACATTTTTGCTGTTATTTAGATATCCTCACAGTTGAATTATGTGTTTCTCGTCTCTTATTCAGGTTGATGATACCGAAGTCATTAGTTTCCTGCTCTCTACTGAAATTATTCCCCTTTGTTTGCGTACAATGGAGATGGGCAGCGAGTTATCAAAAACAGTTGAGCATTTCCTGAATGCTATTTCAATATTGTTTTTCTCAGTCTTATAGATGTCTTACAGATGGTGCTTTGATGGCAGGTTGCCACATTTATAGTGCAAAAGATTTTATTGGATGATGTGGGCCTTGATTATATTTGTACAACAGCAGAGCGATTTTTTGCAGTGGGTCGAGTCCTGGGGAACATGGTTGCTGCTCTTGCGGAACAACCGTCATCACGGCTGCTGAAACATATCATTAGGTGCTACCTTCGGCTATCAGATAATCCCAGGTGAATTGCATAATTTAATTGTTTTCACACATCACAAATACTACATATTACGCTCAACATTTTTGGCTTTTTGATTGGCCATGTGCATATTTATGGAAGTCTTGATATTGGTTGTTTTGATGCAGAGCTTGTGATGCCTTGAGAAGTTGTCTTCCAGACATGCTTAGAGATGCTACATTCAACAGTTGCCTTCGTGTGAGTACTCCGTGAAGACTTCTTGTACTTCAATTGCTATATATCTAGTGTGCCCTGGGAGTGGCCTGTTTTTTTACTTTACATTTTCATCCTTTCTTGAAATGTTTGCCCATGGGGTGGTGAAGCCCTTTCATTTCCTTTCATTTCATGCTTAGAGATAAGAATTAACCTCCGCACCAACTCCAACCTTCTCATTGCTCTTGCTTACATGGTAAGTGGGTTTTCCCGTAAAGGAGATCACGTTTACGGCCACGACTCAATATTTTATAGAGATGAAAGTATTTCGGGATTTAGTTCTCCAATTGTTTTTATGAAAATCAAGCTGGTAAATATTACTTGTTAGATCAGAACATTATGTGCATTAGGCTGCTAACTAAGTCAGTGAGTGTCAGGGTACATGATATGCCATCATTGTATCATGTTTGATGTACTATTTGAATTGAGTATTGCAATCTTTTTCAGCACTTGGAACAAAGTGATGTGATTGTTCATATGCAAGTGTTCTAAACAGTGACATTGGTAGATGATGAGGAAATAGATGATAACAATTTTGTAGAGCTGATGGTTTCTTCAATTCTCTACATGTTATATAACTGCTTAATTCTTTTTACCAAAAAAGAAAATTACTGCTCAACTTATTTTTACTACTATTTTAGTTTTGTAGACTTAGAATATCATATACCATGCATCTTTGTGTTCGTTTCAGGAAGACCCAACTACGAGGAGGTGGCTACAACAATTGCTCATTAATGTTCAAGGGCCTCGTGTTGCGCTGCAAGCAGGTGGAGGATTTGATCATATGCTGGTGAACTGAACAGAGCCAGTGGTTTTTATGGACTCCTGCCCTCCAACTTGTTAATGCCCCTGCTGCTGATAAAATAATCAAATTGCATTATAGTATCTCATGTGAAGGATGTGTACTGAAACAAAATGTCTAGTTGAGCTTGGAAGTAGTAAGTAGTTCATGTAAGCAATTATGTAGTTTTATGTTTGATTAATTCAATTCTATCTTGTTAATCCATCCAACTTCTACATGAAATATATCAATCCCTAGTAGAATGAATGCCAGCTTAATATATCAACTTAATGATACATTCTTTTTTTAACATATTTGAAGAACTACCGAAGAGTTTGTTAGTTGCATATTTGATGAACAACTACTGGTGAACATATCGAACTCAGCTTACCCAAGCTTGAATGTGGGCCTGGAGAGAAGCATCATCCACCTACATCCCCACAAAATAAATAATTGTGGCAACAAAGATTCCAGTTTATCTGGCTTTATATGTCTGACTGACTTGCTTTATATTCATTCTTGTTTCTTTTTACACTGGGCCTATAAGGTAAGGATTAGTCATCGACAGTCGCTTCAAAACGACTAAAATATATTATTTCTCTGTAGGTAATAATTACACAAGACCTGTTTTTCTCTTGATGCGTATTGGATTGGGTATTTATTATACAGAGACCACATTTAGATTAGATGTACTTTCTTTCAAGTATGTATATATATATATATATATATATGAGTGAAAAAATAATCAAATGGAACTATTATAGGTGGAGTATTATTTCTTGGATGGATAGTTTAGTTAAGACAGTATTATATAATATATAGGTAGATGTGGTAAAAGAAGATTTTATACAAAGACGAGGAAATCATACAAAATACGATGAGGAAATCAATACAAGTGCTTCAACAAGTGTCCCCCTAAACCTCCCGACATCAATCTTAATATTCTGTCCAATAATATACACGGCCCTTCCGGCTTGGTAACCCTTGGCAAATACGGATTCTGGATCCACAATTACCGGGTCATCTCGCCCGTACAAATCAATCAGTGAACTCTCCTCTGGTTTAATCTTGTATTCCACGTATTGAACTCCCATATCCTTTGCCGGTTCACCAAAATACACACTTGAGGCCCAATCAAGCCCCAGTGGCACCACTTGCACTAGCACCGCACCAGCAGGCAAGAACAATTCATTTGTTAGGCCAGCGCCGTGAGCTCCTACCATCACGCTACACGAACTAACCAATTCTGAAAATTTGCCCAAATTCCACATGCTCTTGGGCCTTGTCACCACAACCCGAAACCCCAACTCTTCCATCATGTGCACCATTTCTTTTTCGTTCAAAAATGCTCTTGATTTTACGCGAGAAATCAGAAGCAACACCGGCCTTTTTTCCATATCTGTCTTGAGATGGTATGATTCTCTTAAAAACTGCTTCAAGTCTAACATGGAGTACCCTCCAGGATTAATATCGTCACTAGAATTAATGGCCAGGAAGTTATGGAACTTGAGGCCAACCACTGCCCCCGGGAAGCAATGAACTTTTCTTCCATTTGCACCCGGATTTATAACTTGATAATGCGACAAATGAGATAAAATGTTGGTATATCTACTTACAAATGAAGGATTGTAATCGGACAGAATGAAGCGTACGTTGGATTGAAAGTAACGAGATGTGATGAATAAAGGGATGATGATTTCGTTGAATTCATGGAATAAGTTTCCTCTGAAGCCACTGGATGAGAAAATAACTGTTGGGACATGATGAATATAGTCACAAGCTGGTAATTGGGTAATGTTCTGATGAAGTATCTCAACTGGTGTTGTGTCTTTTAGAATTTCATTAGAATCCTGCCTTGCATATGGTCGAACGGCCACCGGTTTATCTTGTGGAATAGTCTGGTTTGATTCTATGTGAACTGTCATCGTGTTGGTGTCAATTCTTAATGCTCCATTTGCAACACAGACCATCGAGTAAAAACCCGAATCGCATGCAAAGCCGGTGGCTTCAAGCTTGTCTAGATTTTCTCCTGTTTTCGTGCACAAAATTTCTTCGTTTAATATTTGACTATAATATTAATTAGTGAAAGAAAAACAAAAGGTAAGAGTGCTTGAGAGAGAAACCTGTTACTAGTCTTCTTAGAACAAGTTTAACGGATTCTTGATCTTCTACTGCTTCATTGATTTTTTCGGTGTTGCCACTAACCTTCCGTACTGATAACTGTTGCATCCCTGCAGTTTCCATTTTAATGAATTCAAACAACTCCATCAAATCACATTAGCCAAATTTACATGTACATATCAAATTAAAATTAATGAAAAGAAAGCACAATGTTTACATCGATCAAACAGAACAGAATTCGATGCAAAAAATTCTGTGTAAAGCAGAGTGATAAGAAGCAAGAGGACTACTGGCATTGCACCAAAAAGCAGCTTTCTGGGCTCCTTCTCCATCCTTGCTCAATCCAATGAAGTACCTGTTATGATTTGCCTGAAAATTATTGACACGGCGAAGTAGACCTCTAGAACTGCAGAGTAAATCATCATTAGGTGCGCTGTCTAATCTGAGTAAAAATATTCAATCATTGATAACAGAACTTGAACTGTATTGCTAAAGCATCATATGGCAGAAGCTAGTGTATTATTATTATTCTTTTGTTTAGTGGTGGTTACTGGCTCACAAATGATACTAAACTTTTTACCCGTCTGGCCTTATCTGTTACTAAAAACATGATCTAATACTCCACTTGCACCTCTGTCTGCATGCATATATATATATATATCAATGTCATTTTCATAATACTTTCTAAAATTAGCACCCTGTTTTTGAATTTAGGGGGGTGTATTCAATTAAGATTTTTAAAGACTTTTAAAGATTTTAAAAGTTTAGTTGTATTCAATCAAGACATTTAAAGAGTTTATAAAAGTTTAGTGGTATTCAATTACAACTTTTTTAATGTCTTTAAAAGTTAGGTGGTATTGAATTAAGATTTTTACAAAGTCTATAAAAATATTTGGGTATTCAAAAAGTCATAGATTTTAAAGATTTCTATCAAATGATAGATTTTGACGGACTTTAGAAGAAGAATTATAACTATCAACTCATATCCAAAGTCTTACCTCATCTCTAAAGATTTCTAAAGACTTCCAAATAAACACAAAGGTGGATAGAATTACTTATTAATTGGACTTTGTCTTTTATTGGGTCAAACTAGTTATTTATTTTATATGGGCTAATAAATATTATTATGTGATGGATAAATAATTTGGTAAAATTTGGGCCATAAAAATAATTGAATTTATTATAATAAGAAAATTAACAAGATATATTAATAAGTAAACAAATAACTAGACCTAATCTGAATTGGTGAGAGAAAAAGTAGCCGTTCGAAAGCTTCCAATAGAAAGAGGAAAGAGATTTGTTCAACAAATGTGAGATCATGAAACTCTCATATCAGTTGTTCAGTTGTAAAGATTATATAAGTATAATATATGAAAATAGAAAATATATGATGTGTATGTGTATTTTTTTTAGTTTTCTGACATTTTAAACGAAGGAAATTATTGTTAATTTTTGAGATACTTTAACACTAATTGGCAAAAATAATAAACAATATATGATGTGTATGTATATATGATGTATATATATATTGTTTAACAATAATAATATGATCCAAACAATATATACTATATATCATATATTATGATCTTTAAACAAGATATACTATATATTAATTTCACTTTAAATAAAGATATATTATGATCATTGTTAATTTCCTTTTACCAAATTAATAACTAATTGTTAATTTCTTTCATTTAAAATGTATTATATATATATATGATGTGTTTGCAAAAATAATTTACAATATATGATGTGTTAATTTGTATATATGATGTCATATTATTTTGTGAAAATGGTATTCTACTAAAAAGCATGACGATATGATAAAGTATATATAACTCAATGAAAAGTGAAAGTTAATTTTTTTTTATTTTGCGGCTGTAGTAGTTCTAAAGTTTTATTGGTATCCAAGATCCAAATGTATCATGAAATGAGTAGAATAATATGAACGCTTTCAACATATATAAAATCTCATGCCACAATAATATAAAGAGATTTACTCTAGTTCATGAAAAAAAAGAGAGATGTTGTACACATACATGGGCTAATTAACAATTAATATAAGTTGCAAGATATATTAAAGTATATAAAAAAGTCTATCACGCTTTTGATACAAAGTTTATAAAAGTCATTCATTTATTTCATGGAGTCTATAAAAGTCATTTTAAAAAAGTCTTTAAAGTCTTTAAAAGTCATTAAAATCTCACAAATTCTACAAAAGTTTGTCACTTAAAAAAGTCTTTAAAAATCTTAATTGAATACACCCCCTTTAGTTTGTTTTTACGCGAATCTGACAACTGATTTAAACGTTAAACTAATAGAAAGCAATTTCAATTGTTCAGCACTTTGTTCTTGGTAAAATATCATAATCACAATTATAGCAATTTTATAAGAAGAATATCATACGGTAAGGTTGATAGCAGTCAGCTTCAATACAGGAGAAGGCAGATTTCCATGAAGCTCTGTCCATCTTTCTCCCCTAATTTCATTGAATTAAAATAAGCAATCTTATCAGTTGGATTTGATTCTCTTCATTTCCCAATTAAAAAGGACAAATTTAATAACTTATTTGAACTTTGAGGATGAAAAGAAGGGAAGTTAAAAGTAATGTGATTAGAGAAATAGGTTAAAGTAGCAAGTGGGGGCAGTATTACTGCTTAACTGCAAATATTTTCTTTTTCATTTTTTCTTCTTGTCGGTAATGTAAGACTATTAAGTGGAGTGGCATGCAACCTACAACTGCTTAACACGTAAATGAGGCCAGGGGACAACACCTCAAAGCACAAGAAAACAAACCCTTAAACAACAAAGCCTACTTCTTCAGACTACAGAGAGACCAACAAAACAATAGCAACCTCAAAATCAGCTGCCCATTGTACTATATATAAATTAAATAGTAGCAACCACACAAGATTACCACCGTTTCAAAAATATAGATACATTTTCTTTTTAGGAAAACGTTCCAAAATTAAAAATATATTTATTTAAAGTGACGTGAAGTTTCAAACATGTCATTACTTATTTTCAAAATATTGAGTACAAATGCTCACACAATTATATTTCTAGCAGATAAGGAAAGAGAACCAACTATAAAACCAAAAGAAAAGACAATGTAGGTCAAATACTACAGAATCCAAGAAAACCAACAAAACAAATTCACCAGTTATTCAGCTCAATTTGAATTTATCCACTCTGCAAGTCTGTAATCACACCCCATTTTTTTGCTCCACAAAAGAAGAATAAACAAAACAGGCAACATGATAGGAAGGAGATGATAAATGATAACAGGCACCTTTTTCGGTAGTGGGCTCTTGCTATTTCTTGCTTAATACCCCCATAATACTAATTTGCAAAACATCTAGTATATATATATATATATATATATATATATATATATATCAGTAAACTGAAAGGTTTATTATAAATGTTTATTTATTGAACTTGAAGGAGTTGAGTGTCTAATTAATGCAAGGGCCTGATCTGAACAAGGGTATTTTTGAATCTCACAAGGTTAATATTTAGATTCTGCTCGTCAACATACACAGCCCTGGCAGCTTGATAGCCCTTTGAGAATACGGATGCTGGATTGACAATAACTGCATGGGTGATTCCTTCCATATATATTGACGAGTGAGCTCTCCTCTGCTTCAATCTTCTATTCTGAATATTGCAAACCCATCTCATAACTTGGATCACCAACGTAGGTTTTTGTAGCCCAATCAAGCCCTAGTGGCACCTAGAACCGCACCATTAGGCAAAAACAGTAGTTCATTTGTAAGTCCAGTCCAGCAGCATGAGGTCCAACCATAAATATAATATTGCACGAGTTCACCACATTGGAACACTTGTCACATTTTCGGGCCTTGAAACAACAACGCGGAACTTCACGCGATATATAAAGTAATACTGGCTTTTTAATCTCCGTATCATTATCAATCCTCAGACTATATGCTGCTGCTGCTGCATCTTTAAGGAACTAGTTGAAGTCAAGCATGGAGTACCCTTTTGGGAATTCAGTTCAGTAGTAGTATTCAAGGCTAGGTTGAAGTACCTTTTAATCTGATGTTGGAACCGACTGTATTTTTGGACAAACCAAGGCTTCAAGTCAGTAACATAAAAACGCAAGTGGGAGTGGGACTGGCAAGTGATGAACAAGGAAGGGGATATATAATAATTTCATGGAACAGAAGCCACCGGATGAGAAGAAGACTAGGACTGGTACATCATATTTGTAATGACAAGATGGGTGTGATATGTTTACATGGTATTATAATATCTGCACTGGTGTCACTAATTTCGGTCTCATCTTCTTTACTTGCATAGGGCTGAGTATATAGCGTGTGTTCTACCATTTGATTAGGGGATAAGTCCAAAGTTGATGGGCAATCCTAACTTCTTTATTTACACTACACTACAACAATAAAAATCTTAGTGTTCATTACATCAAACAAATCAAATCCAGGGTTTCAGCTTCTCCTGTTTGCTAGGCATTAGGAATTGCATTAAGAAAGCTCAACTAGGGATTAAAACTCCAATTTGATACCTGTATTTTTTTCTCCCAGGTGAGAATCTCAGCTGGTGGCAAAATATACAAAGATTCTCACAAATGGAAGCAACTTGAAAACAAACATACACCAATGGAAAGACCAACTTTTCTTGGTATTGAACCACTCCATACTTCACACTTCGTAGTATGGAATGGCAAGTACAGAAAATCAAAAGATAACATGAACATAAATTCCAGAACCCTTATAAAAATTGATTAATAGGATAGGACCAGAATTTAATATTGAATTCATCCAAACAGTGTGTATCATCGCATAGAACAGCAAAACAGATCTACCACATTATGATCAGACACAAGAATCATCCAAAAGGTCAATGAGAACAACTATCCAGAACTGGTCCATGCTGAACCTTGAATTTGAAAGACTATTTATACAGATTTTACGCCACGTCAGGAACTTGCATCAGTTGAGCAATGAAACAAGACTTTCATAATTGAGACCTCCAAACAAGCAAACAGGCTATTGGAAATAAGAACCTCAACTCCCCTTTTCTCGCTTTTCGCATCATCCTTCTTTCAGAAGGTCCATATAGTGATTGACGAGTAGACGTAGGCTAACAGCTAACTAGAGTTTTTCATGAGGTAAGCTACCGCACATCCCAATACAGCACCAGCAACAACCTGCACCAAAATTTCAGTGGGGCAATGATCTTCAAGTAAAGATGAAGTTACTTGATAAAAGACTCCCAATTTTGCATTCAAAAAAATTCTTTTAGTAAACACTAAAAAATTACATAAATCTATATTCATAGCAACTTACTGGCATTAGCTTAGAAATTGTGTTGCAGGGCACAAGGAGGATAGGTTTTACACTAGAATGAATGGTAACTAAAACATTTATGCAAAGGTCAATACAAGCAATTTCCATATTTTGAGATAAAGAAGATATCATCATGAAACTGATTTCAAAGAAAAAAACAGCAATCTGGCTATAGTTCAGGTTGTCTTCTTTTTTTTTTCCCCAGCTTCAGATAAAATGGTCTGGAGCTGATATATAACATAATCCGTAACTCCAGCAGTAATTTAGTTTCAAAGCCTATGGTTTTGATGGTATAGCTTCCACTAGATTATTTGTTTTGAGGAAAAATATCCAATAATCAATTGTAATTATATATTCATATGCAAGCCCGTGCCCTGGTACTAAAGATCCATCATCAGATAAACAACAAATCATTAATATATAAATATATATATATATATATGTGTGTGTGTGTGTGTGTGTGTGTGTGTGTGTGTGTGTGTTCTAATGCAGAACTGAAAATAACATACAGAGAAAATTCATAGGATCTTCATCATAGGGATACGAGATAATATAATAGCAAATCACAATTATTCTAGGAAACGGAGCAACAAACTGAATATAGTATTCCAAACAAACCTGCAGTGGAGTGTGACCGAGTGAATCTCGTAGAGGTCTAACAGTAGCGACAGGATGTTCGGGAGGCAGCTCACACACAATTTGATTCAATAACTGCAATATAAGCATCAAATGGAATACATTTACAGTGAATTCGGGAATATTAACATGGTTACTTTAAAGCAGCATTTTCAATAACAAGCAATCAAGAATTCGGCATAATTAAATCAAGAACAGTTGTTCCGCTAGAAATAGAATGGAAAGTCAGAATAGAGGAGGTGTTTAAGAACAGAAGAGGTTTGGGGAGGGAAGGGGAAGAAATAACTAATCTTGGTGCAAGCACATAACATAACAATAATTTTGTATTTCTTATGGTGGAATTACTGGAATATATGACCAAAACATCAAACTCTAAACAAAATCATGTGAAATTTCTGTATCTACTCAAGCAGAATGAAAGAACTAGAAGAGTCTATTAAAATCTATTAAAAATTTTAGAGAGTGGCATACTCATTCAGTTTTTGGTATTAGTGAGTAAAAAATTCTTTTCTTAGACAAGCACATAAAAAAGAACATATGCTGCATCAGATTATGTGTGTGCGCGCAACATGATGCTTATACAAGTAGCACTTGTCTGAAAAGATATGAAAAGTAAACTTATAAATTAACTAAATTCACAACATTAATAGTGTTTGGAAATGTGGGTTCAAGTCTTTTAAGTAATTGACCCCAAAACCAAAATAAGAAATCCATTGCATTTTAATCATCAATAACAGAAAAAAAATACCATGCTTCTTTTAGCTTTGGAGTCTAAAGGAAATCAACTACATATATTCTGATGCAAATAGAGAGATTACTTCAGCTTGTCGACCAGCATGAAGCCTAACTCCAGAAGCATCGTACATTACCTGTAAGAACCCAAAAGTATTAGGTCCTGAAGTCAAATATGTATTAATACAAGTGTAATTGCTTAAATTATAATTCAAACAATTCATTTCAATGACAAAAAGGTTTACTTTTGATTACTTTAAAATGGCAATTTACAAAAACTAAATTATTCTAAAGGGTGCTTGGAGAACTGGTAAAAATTAGTACAGCACTGGCCATGTTCTGAACCCTCAACAAAGAAAGCTCAATAAGTACAACCCATGGACTCCCCCTGACTTCTTTTCTTGAGAACAACCAATCCTGTTAGTTGATCTGAAATTCAACAACTACAGAAAAGTAATTACCAAGAACATGATAAGGGTCTATGAATGGCTTCACCTATTAAATCAAAGGGATACACAGGTTTAAGATAGACCAGTAACCAGACATTTCCAGCATATCGTGTCTAACTGGTGGCTTGTTATGGTACTTTATCGGAGACTTTCAATCCAAGAATGCATATTTCTTTTTCTCTAAGAGATTGAATCATTAATCCCACTTGTGAACTTTAACTAGAGATGTCTATCTAGACACTGATGCTCCTTGAGAGATAAATTAACTAGAGATGTCTTTGACTATAATTTCACTAGCATGACAATGAAAGGTAAAAATACAGTAAGTACTAACTCTGGAAGCTTCATGAAAGGATAGCAATTAAGAAGAAATGTGACAACAGCTTATCATGTGTTCCATCTATATTTAGTTAAGCAAACACTCGATACAAAAGAATGAAGAAGACCTGGTTTTAAAGTACATACAACACATGCCAAAACCACAGCAATGGCAAAGTCTGATCCTCCAGTTCCTTCATGTAAACCAATAGCCGCTGCAAGAGCTGTAACAGTCGCTGAATGTGAAGAAGGCATTCCACCTGAACTGAGCATTCTTTTAGAATCCCATCTCTTCTCCTTGTACCTGCATATATGGTAGGGCATACTAAAAGACAAATCTCTCTTTTTTACATATAGTAGAGCATTTAGTAAGTGAATTTGCTTGGTCCAATAAAAGTGCTTGTTTGACACGGAGTTCTGGCCTTAAGGCACTTAGTTTTTTATAATAAAAAAATTTTGCTTGAAACGTTTGTTTACATACCAAAGTGCCTAAAACTGTTTAGATTTTAAAGAAGCTAAAATTCGGTGCTTTTGAATATACACTTGCATTTAAATTAAAAACGAACCAGAAGTTCTTCATAAAGTGCTTTTAAAAAATTATTTACAAACACAACACACACACACACACACACCCCGGTTGGACGCTCCAGCAGACCGACGCTAAATCATACATACACAATAGTGGTATCATCTAGACTCTAGAGAGGTAAGTGCTATTTGCATGTATAGACCATTGACAACTCACTTACAGAGACGAGCAAAGTAACAATAAAACATACCAAATTTCAATGTTATGCGGCTTGTGCCTTTTTTGTTAGTCTTCTCTTCCTTACTGAAGAAAGGAGAAGAAAATTGTGTTGCTCTATAGGAGTTTATCCTTGATTGGGAAAGAGTTTGAGTTTTGGTTTTGTTTTGTCTAACACCTGTTTGTTTCTTAGATGGTGTGCACCCCTTCAGTGACTGGCATGGACCTTGGTATAACTAGCTTGTGTGATGTAAACTAACTTCTTACAAAAGAAGTCCAAAGAATCTCACAGTGGCATCATACCATCAACCTATCCCCAATCCTTGTTTTTCATTCCCGCCCTTACAAACTTCTCCCCAGAATGAACCCTTGCAATTCATTTCCTAGCTGCACTTATTTACATTGAAACCTAAAAGGCCTTCCTCAATGCATGGCCAAATTAGTTTGGGATTATGAGCAACAATATTACTATGTGCCCGCATTGAACAATATTACTCCATTTGTTTCAAGTAAAACGCTTTCCGGAAAATGTTTTCCTGATTTTCCCATGTTTGGCATGCCAAGGAAAACATGGTCAACTGGAAATTAATTTCAGGTCACCGGAAAACTCTTCCTTTATCTTAGGAAAATGACTTAGATTTGAGATCCATAAATCATTTTCCCGGAAAAGATGTCCAACTCTATCTCCCAACAATAAACTTTATTTTTTATACTCTATTTTTTTCATTGCTCTTTAACAAATTAATCCATTCTTTTTCTCAATTATTTTCTTCATATATATATATCTCTTATTCATCTTTAAGCTCTCAAATTTGGTAAAATTTCTCTCCTATTTCATCATAAATATATATATATAATAATTTTTTTTATAAAGAGGAGTTTCCCGGCCTTGCGACTATGTCATCCCTCCCCGAACACTTTCAATAAAGGCTTACGCCTGCAGTTTGTGGCCCCTATGCTTGATGTTAGTGGAAGTCGAACTGAAGACCTCCGGATTTACTACTGATTTCTCCCTTAAACCAATTATTATTATAATGTTGGATATATATATATATATATATAAATGAATGAGAATTTTATCTAAAAGGTATGACCTTTGGTTCATATCTTTTCAAATTGAAAAGGTACCTTTTCAAAAGGATGTAACCTTTTCAAAATGATGTTCCTTTTTAAAGGGATGTATCCTTTCAAAGGGATGTATCTTTTCAAAATGATGTAACATTTCAAAAGGATGTAACTTTTTGAAAGGATGTATATCTTCAAAAAGGTATTTGAAAACCTATAAATAGGTTCCAAATCTACCCAAAACAATCACTTCAAATTCAACTTCAATCCTTCTCAAGTTCTTAAAATTTACATTTATTCTTCATTCATTAAAAAGTTATAGAGAGTATTTAAATTTTGTTGGTTCGTGGAACTCTTCCATTGAAGTGCTTCTTGTGAGAGTTGAAGACCATTTTATCCTGGGAAGTATACGTCCATTGTTCCAACCGTAAGCACCGATAGCGTGGACTTAAATCATGAAAGGAGAGACATCCAACAAATTGACTTGGTTTTAAAAATTTGTCAATTGCATCTTGTAAGTCATTATTATAAATTGTTTATTTTCTAATTCTGTTTATTTAATTAGTATATATAATATATACTTTGGAATAACAATCTTAAAACAGATTTCGTGTTCTTCCTTAGTATTCATTTTATACTAATTTATAAAAAAACAGGACTTTCTGAGTATTTATTTTATACTAATATATATATATATATATATTTATAATATATATATATTTATTTATTTATTTATTTTTAGTATTCATTTTATACTAATTTATAAAACAAAGAACTTATTCTATACTAATATATATAAAACAGACTATTTCCCTGAATCAGTGAAATTCGGTTTTTTGATCCATTTGATTTTGCAATATATACAAATAATGCATGCAATGATACTTCATTGGATTATATATATATAGAACGTGAAAGATTACAGAAGATGACTTGATCATACCCAACTTCCTTTTATACAAATTCTCTTCAGAAAGCCTTTGAAAATTCCGCTCTAACGTAATATATTTGGAATGCATGAATGTAATATTACGTAATACATTTACATGATACATATTCAGTTCTTAATTTATTAATACTGTTGGTTACATATGTTCTAAGTTTGGCTGGAGTTTGCCATAGTAATAACTATTTAATTATTAATATATAATATATATATTATATATTAGTACGTTATAATATATTATATATATCAGTACGTTAATATATATATTTTTTGAATTAACCTGCATGATATATAAGGATATTACCTGCATGATAACACAAGGAGCAGTGGAAATGAGATGATTTATGTATATTATGTTTTGCCTTGTGTACATGATTGACAAATACTATATATATTCATCACGCCATATACTGCTTCTTATATATAAAATTTATATATAAAGAAATAAGGACTAATATATTATATTAGTTATATATATATACGATAAGTACTATATTATCAGTTTTGATGATTGTATTTCAAATTCTTGAAAATAAAGGATTCACTAGTCAAGGTTGGAAACTTATCTTAGCATTCATGCACTGTTGGTTGTGATGGGAAAAGTAATACCAGGGACAAAAACAGGAAGGGATCTCATCAGGATCTCATGTACAAAGAGAAAATTATGAATATTTAAGGCTTGGTAATCTAACTACTTCTTGTTTCTCTGGTCAAACTATACTCGCAGCGAGCTCTTCTCCGTAGCCAGAAATTGTGTTTAATGCTTGTGCAGGAGAGCTGCTATGTGATACCAAGACTTTAGTCTTCAGATCCAAGGGTGGAATATTATTTTTTTTTGGACTATATATGGTTGTTTTGTACACATTGCATGAACTTATCCTTGCTAAGGACTAGCAAATGTGTGTGGGTCCAAAGCTTGAATAAGACTGTATTTCTACAGTGCTTTTCATTTTTAACACCCCGTCTACATATTTAACACCAAGACATGTCACATTATGATTGTCCCATAGTTGGTGCTTCACTGTCCATAATGAGACATTATTAGATTTTACGTGCCTAAACCAGTGTCACCGATCATTATTCATTGTGATAGTCAATCAGCGATTGGTAGGGCACAAAATAATAATTATAACGGTAAGTCTAGACATATACGTCGACGACATGAAACTGTTAAATAATTAATCTCAAATGGTATAATATTTATTGACTATGTGAAGTCAAAGGATAATATTGCGGATCCACTAACGAAAGGTATACCTAGAGAGCAAGTGAGAAGTTCATCAAGGGGAATGATAAAATCCTAAAGAGTCGCCATAATGGAAACCAAATCTAAATGATTGGAGATCCCAAGAAATAGGTTCAAATGGACAACCTAATTATGTGCGATCTAGTAAGCACTGAGAAGATAAATACTTCTTCCCATTTCTATGATGATACAAAGGTATAAACCTACCGAAAGTGATACAGGATAAACTTTGTTTTTAATAATTTCTATAGCTTGAATATAAAAAAGTCAAGTGGGGTATTAGCAGGACACTCTTTATAGAAATTACTTATGTGAGTGAGAAGGGGGCCACTTCTATGAGAATGACGAAGGCTAAATTCTCTAGCACACTCATGAAACCAGGAGGTGTCCAAGGCCAAAATGGACACAATAATGAGAACCAATAAAATAAAATAAAAAATACTGTGTGAATTCTATTGTCTCAGTTTACACTAAAAGGTTGAACGGTTCAAGACATCACACGTTCACTGATTGGCCATTAAATCCGATAGTCTTTCACTAGGAAAGGTTCAAGGCCACAAGCTACCTTCACCAATTCAGTATTTTTTGTTAACTGATACTCTCTCTAAGTCTGTCTGCATATTCATTTGCATTAATTTACCCAAATTTCATTCATGTGGGGGATTGTTGGATATATATATATATATAAATGAATGAGAATTTTATCTAAAAGGTAATATCTTTTCAAATTGAAAAGGTACCTTTTCAAAAGGATGTAACATTTTCAAAATGATGTTCTTTTTTAAAGGGATGTATCTTTTCAAAAGGATGTAACCTTTTGAAAGGATGTATATCTTCAAAAAGGTATTTGAAAACCTATAAATAGGTTCCAAATCTACCCAAAACAATTACTTCAACTTCAATCCTTCTCAAGTTCTTAAAATTTACATTCATTCTTCATTCATTAAAAAGTTATAGAGAGTATTTAAATGTTGTTGGTTCGTGAAACTCTTCCATTGAAGTGCTTCTTGTGAGAGTTGAAGACCATTTTATCCTGGGAAGTAGACGTCCATTGTTCCAACCGTAAGCACCGATAGCGGGGACGAAATCTGCTTTAAGGAGAGACTGTCCAACAATTGACTTGGTTTTAAAATTTTGTCAATTGCATCTTGTAAGTCATTATTATAAATTACTTATTTTCTAGTTGTGTTTATTTAATTAGTATATATAATATATACTTTGGAATAACATATAATGCATCTTATATTGAAGAAAAAAAAGAAGAAGAAACGAAGTACACTAAAACAATTATTTAATTAAATTAAGTAGAGAAGATGATCTTTTTCATCTCCTTTTCAGTTTAGTAACCAAGCAAGGAAATACAAGCCTTTTTCATTGAAAATACTTTAATCAGAAAACATTTTCCGGCAAAAGTTTTCCGTTAAACAAACGTTACAAACGAAGCCTCAGATCTCCTCCTAAAAAAGCATCACTTGAATTAGTTTAACACGGTTCAATGTATGCTGTAACGAGCTTGATTGTTATGTTATGAAAGACAATATTAGGATATAAGAGCACAAGAATCTCCTAAACAGTTGTAACTTGCATCCATCAAACCGCAAATTATGTCTTTAGAAGGTACAAAAATACCAACCAATTAACAAAATTACCGGGATAGAAAGAGGGAGATTACCAGGTGGTGAAGAGCTTGAGAAATTGAGCAAGAGCGAAAGAGAGGAAAGCAGCGAGGAGAGGGAGATTAGACGGTAGTATGGCCGGCTCCGATGGGTATGACCGGAGGTTTGCAGACGCGTCAGCGGCGGTGATCACCTCGTCCATTGATTAATCGATTGTCGGAATTATTCCTCAGATCCCACCGTCAACTGTCAAGTTATTATTTATTATAAAAGCCAAGATAAATTATTTTAATAAATAAATTGGCTGGATCGCAAGTTTGCGTTTTGGCAAATAAGTAATGACACTTTCATAATATTGTTATGGCCCACATAATTTATTTTGTAGTTGAGTCCTACCAATATGTATGTAACTGTACGTAATTAAGCGGTTATATGTGATAGTATTATTGTCAAATACTTCATCCGTTCCTTTAATATGAGTTGTTTTAGAGTTGTGCACATGGTAAAATATTAAATATAATATCAATTGTCTATATTGATCTTGTATTAAAAAAGAATAATGTTATTTATCAAACAAAAAATAGTGATAAACATGAGCATTAGTTAATTTTAAATTTGTACCTAAAATAACAATTTTAAGACGTACAAACATAATGATATGAAGTAGGAAATTGTTAAATCCACAATATTTTTTGTTATTTTTATAACAAAAGTGTCGTTATAGATGTATAGCGACGGTGAAATCGTCGCTATAGGATCTATAACGACATTTTTATTGTAGAAATAATATTTTCTATTGTGAATTTAATAATTTCCAATGAAGTATCGTAAAGCGAGTGTTACAAATTACAACCGAAGGAAGGAAAGGCTTGTGATATAGATCGTCCAAAAAATCGTATTACTGTCAAAAGTTTTTAGTGCACACTGAACGAATGTATTGTTAAAAGTTTGAATTTTGATCTCAAATAAATAATATGATATTAAATATTTTAATAATAATTTATTACATATGAGATTGACGAATGACACGTCATTTGATTCAAAAATTTAAGACTTTTAGCATCATTTTTTAATAAAGTCTCCTATTAAAAAAAATGGTAAGAGTAAAGTCTAAATATTTACAATATCATTTTGTTGTTATATAATATTTAATTGATTAAAATATTTTTTTGAGAAATATTTAAAACATTTTTTTAGGTCAATTTTCAGTGAACCTGAATACGTGTCTTATCAGAAGTTAGAACGATCGTTAGTTATATAACCAAAACCGAATAAATTTATTCGAAAGATAACCGAAAGTACTAAAATATTCATAATTTCACTATCCGAATTACTAACCAAATTACCGAATTATAAATTTGGTTATTTCGATTAATAACTGAACCCCATCCTGGGCAACTGTGGTTGAACAGCTCGAGTTCTGGAGGTTCAGTCCCAAACTAAGCCTTATTCGATGATAGTTTGAAGAAGGTGAACTCTAAATTCACTAACCAGAAGGTTGAGGCTAAAACCTCAAAGATTGTGGCTAAGGTAGATGAAGGGAAGCAGAAAAAGGACAGATGGTACATGTCGGCATGTTTAATTTCACAATCCTTAAATCTTCCTTCAAGAATGGAAAAAATGAAACAAAATTTGTAACAGATTCCTCTTGTTCTTGGTGTTTGGGGTGGAAAAGGACAAGAAAAATCATTACAGTGTGTGAGCTTATCTTTGCCAAGATGGGAATTGCGTGAGTTTGATTATATATCCTAGTTTTACACACTTAATTTTTAAATCCTAATTTCTTTATTTTTAATCCGGCTATTCTGCTATTCAGTTCGATTATTCGATTTTATCCGTTTTTGCTCACTCATAACTGTCGGTAACTAGGTTCTTACTTGCTAGCTACAGCTACTTTGTATGGCTACAAGGATTCCATTCGTCATTCTCTATCTATGTTATGAACTTGTACTTAGTGGCAAAGTCAAAAATATATTTTAGTGGAGTTAAAATTAATTTGGCGAGGATTTGGAGATAGCGCCCCCTAGTCAATTAATAATATAGGGTATATATATATTATATTGATTTATAATAGATTTTTTTAATTACAATTGTTTATAAATAAATAATTTATTATTTATTTTTAAAAATAATATAAATTAGATTGTTATTTAATTTAAAATATTATAGAGAGATATACATATATTGAGAGGATATGAGCCATATGTGGTTAAAATTTAATTGACAATGTTATAAATTTGACCAATTTATATCAAAGAAGAATAAGGATTCCGGACCTGATTAAAATACGGACCCTAAATTTTATTTTATTTTTTGCTTTTTTTTGTAAAACAATTAAAAAAAAAGTTTAATATTTTATGGAACTGGAATTTTTTCATAATACAGTATTTTGGGTGTGATTTGGATACATATAACAAAATATGTATATACACATGCATGTCTGACTTGTTTTATTATATGTATCCAAATCACACCCAAAATACTGTATTATAGAAAAATTTCAGTTCCATAAAATAATAATGCTTTTTTTAGTTGTTTAAAAGCAAAAAAAAAAAAAAAAATCCAAATGCGGGAGTCTGAACGGGATCCCCTCCCATATCTACTTAATTTTTTAAAATTTACCTTACACTCCCTACAAACTTGTATGTATGTGACTTTGCCAGTGAGTTGTACTGCCTTCGTGGCTGTTGTCCCTTAAAATTATTGTACTATCGACCAGCACCCGAAATTTCCGTCCCATTTCTCACAAGTGACAACAAAGGATATATCTACGTAGCTTGTGCAAATAGTTTCTGTAAAATCCTAGGCATCCTTTCAAAGACCTTTGGAATGTGAATGGGGCAATCAGACGTTTGACTTTTATATTTTTTTGTTGTTGAATGTTTTGGTGGATCGATGTATTGATTAAAATTATCTTAATTTTATTTTTTAAATTAATAATAATATTTTTATATTTTGGAATAGATAGATTTAGTAGTATATTTTGTGGGCAAAATATTCCAATATGAATGAAAACACATACTACTTGTAGACCTATAGTCTTAATTACTTGTTCAAATGAAATGATTAGAGAAATTAGGAGGATGGTATCTTATCTGCGTTTTTAATTAACCGTTGATTTTAACGTGACAATAGTTGAGAATTATTTTAATGATAATTTAGGATATAATCAATTTATCTAATTAATGTTATGGTAACAACTCATTTGAAAACTCTAGCATTACTCTTATCCATCATTTAGAGATCTATTTTTTGACATTTTAGTAGTTCAAACAATTATAATTGTTATAAATAACTAAAAAAATAATTTTTAGAACCGGGATAAATTGATTTTAAAATGAATGTCCTGGTATTTAAATAATGAATATTTTGAATTATGTTAACACTTAGTATAAAAATCTCAATGTCATGTAATTTGAAATCAAAAATTTAAGATCTCCAGCATTATTTTAAAAAATAGTTGGTGTGCTTAACATTAAGCCATATTAGAGATTAGAGACGCCACTGATTAAGTAACATATTCACATTTAAGACAATTTTTATTTAAAAAACAATATTTAAGACGTAATTGATTTAAGTAAAAGAAAAGAATAGAAAGGTGTTCGTCCTTCGTAATATAAAATACTACTATATATCTACGTTTAGCAGCCCTATGGCGTAATACTTTCTGTTAACGTCAGGATCTTCTTTTAGTTTTTTTTATAATTATTATTCAGTAAATGGTTAAATTGATAAAAGTTTAAAGTTATGGGTGAATTATGCAAATTTTACAAAATACGCAAAGTGGCTATAAAATATTTATCATTGTTAGGATAATATTCGTTTGGTCGTGGAATATTCTTTCTCATTGGGGAATATTTGTATGACTCACAAGCAACCATTTGTAGGCCCCATATATGTAAAGCGATTGGATGAAAGAAACGACAAATATAAGTTGTTTATAAATGACCAGGCGTAGTTATTCTAAGTAATCAAGTTAAAATACTCGGTGGTTAAAACATAAGAAGATTACCGGTATTACGCACCAATTATTGATTCTTACGTAAGAAGACACTACTCAATACTTGTTACGAAGAATTATCGCTCAATATTTTATTTTTGATTTAATGATTCATTGCGTTGATATTTTATAATTGTCAACGCACAAGATTTTTCATTATCGGATCAATAATTTATATTATTTGAATAATATTATTAGATAACATTATTGGCAATGTCTAGAAAGTTCTCGCCTAAAGAGAGTTTGGTCACCTAATTGCGCGCCAGGTAAGGAGAAATTCTTATTGAAAAGCCCCTTTCCTTTAACCTGCCGTCAGTTTATCATCATTGTGATTCTCAGTAATATTATTTGTGAATAATTAATTATTGATTCATACGATGAGGAAAATATTGATTTTATGAGGATATAGATGGAGAAAATTTTAATGTGACAATTGTTGAAAATTAATATTTTATCTTTTTCTCGATAAAATAATTCAATTAAATGTATTATTTTAATAATATATTAATGATGATATTTTTACGATGAATGTGGGATATATGAGTATATGTGAAGGAGGAGTATTTTGTTACCAAAAATATTTAAAGCATATTTTATGTGTCGGTGGACCCCATTTCTTGACTGAAATTTGATTATAAATTTATAAAGTCGCTCGTTTGTGGATTTTGGTCAATTTTTGTTTGGAATTTGGAAAAACTTTCTTTTGCAAAGTTGTAGAAAATTGAATTTCCTATAAAACTCATGAGATTTGAATTTTCTGATAAAATGGCTATTTATTATGAATTATTGAAGTTCAAGTTCAAAATAATTGATTTTTGGAAGTTTAAAATATTTTTATTTACAAAAAACGTTTTTTTCATTTGGTTCCCTCATTTAGCATGTGCAAGATGGCTGAGTTCAGATTTTAGAATGTGTGTAAAAATTTATATAATATATTAATATTATATTAAATTTTCTACTTTGCTGTTCTAAGCGATTTCCTATAAATAAAGTGCTTAGGTTATAATTGAAAATCACACCGTAAATCAAGTTTTCTCTCTCTATATTATCGAGCGTATTCTTGTGAGTATTTTGAGTATACTTTGAGTATTGCTATACTACGGTGCAAGTTCGCTTCAAATTATTTCCGCTTAAAGTCTTCTTTCTTTGAGGTAAGGGATAGTAAGGGATTTTAAGGGTTATTATTTCGAAATTCTTCTGAACCTTCAAAAATTCTGGAAAAATTTGAAATGATATTTTGATGAGTTTTATAGATTGTGTCCAAAAATGGCGATTTTTGGATGTATAGATTGGGAGTTATGAATTTTACGAGAAAATACTATTTTAAAAGTAACCGCTTATAACTCCTTGTGGTTAATTCCAAAATTGATGAAATTTTTATTGGGAGTACATCTATATAATATCAGTATATCGTGTAAATTTCAGAATTTTTGGATAAAAGTACAATTTATGATAAATGTCTGAATATTCGGTGGTTTTGGCCATGTGAAAAATAGTAAATGAATTTTAAAAATTTTGAGAAAAATATATAATCAATATGGGACTATATTCTTCTAAATACCAGAAAAGAAATATTTTTAAAACTGATTTGGTATTTTTCATGAAAATGTTCTAGTTATGAGTAAATGAATTAAATATGTTATGTGAATTAAGAAAATTGGAAAATATGATTTTATGGCTTGAGAATTATATATGAGATATATGCAGATTTTTGATGAGGGTTTTGGCTATTGGTGATGAGATCTTATGAGGTTGGCATTTTAAGATGATTAAATGCATTTATTAGTAAAGTGTAAACAATTAAAATAAATTATTTATAAGTTTAAGAAATGATTAAAATATTGTGGTAGTATTAATAATATTAGATTATGAGATTATTAAGTGATTTATAACATTTTGATTAAGTTGTTATGAAATCGTTGATTTATGAATCTTACTCTTTGAGATTAAATCTATATGTTGATTATATTATTTTTATATAACATTCTTATAACCCTAATGATGATATTTCTCTTTGACTTGAGTGTAAAGATGGATAGATTATTGGTATGATCGTGACTATAGGTTCTCTTTTTGGCCAAGAAAGTAAAAAGTTGAATTGTTGATCGGTATGATCATCGCTTACCATCAATTTATAATTGAATATCTTTAGCTTAAGTGCAAAGGTGAATCGATCAACATATATGGTTATAATTATGGTTTATATAAATTCTGAAATGATTATGTATTTCTTTGAGATATGAATATCTTTGGTCCGTAGTCAGAAGATGACTTGTTGATGAATATCTTTGGCACGTAGTCTGCAAAGATGAATTGTTGATGAATATCTTTGGGTCGTAGTGCAAAGATGACACAGTAGTTGAATATCTTTGGCCAGAAGTGCAAAAGATGAATCTGTTGATGAATATCTTTGGCCCGTAGTCAAAAGATGAATTTATTAGTATGATTATGAATGGGAATCATGTGATCTATATTTCGTAAAGACAAGTGATGAAAATTATCTTCGTCTCCGAATGAGAAAAGGAATTTAGAAACAACAATTACAATTATGAGTTATACATGTGATTGTGGATGTGAATTGTTGATTGATGTTACTGTGGATAAAACATTGTTGGTGGACTTTTAACATGGAAATGATAATAGACTTTATAGTCTATTCGACTCTTCTAATGGATCGCTTCGTTCATTGTATGACTATGATTGAATTTTTTTTATCATCTACCATATGTTCTAAATCTCCGATTTATTATTGATGAAGGCTATTGATAATTTAATTATCTTTAGTCATGATATTTTTATCGAAGTTAGTTGTGTTTCACCCTTTGCTTCACAATTCATTTCTGTAATAAAAGTGTAAATTGGGTCGAAATGGGGAATAACAAGTGAATAGAATGGTGGTCTATAGATGTTGAGGGTGAGGTGAATTTAACTTGGAAGGTGTTTTGCCACTATCATACAAAATGTCTAATGACATACAACCTCGTGTCATCATAAGACAGATTGTGTTTCATCCACTTGAAAGTATATCTACCAAAGACTATCTATATGATCTTGGAGTCTATTTGAAATATAACCCTCAATTAGAGACAAATGGAGATAATGATATGTCAAGAGAAGACTCATCATTGGGAAGAATATGATAGTAATCTTCTCATTTTTCTTTGGGGTCTATTAGGTCAACCAAGGATAATTCTCCGGACATATGATATCTATCATAACCTGACGCATGGCCTCCTCATGACGAAGGTTTCCTTGAGCACTTCCCAAAGATTCTAATTTTTAAAATGGTTTTCACTATACCTTTATGTAAGGTGTCATTGTGACGTCTTCTGGTTGGTATATATTTGTATCCAAACTCACAAAGATATGTGTTGTTGTATTTTGTCACGACAATTGTTGTATTAAAGTTGTAGTTATTTTCTGTACCATGTATTTGGCGACTCAGAATGGGTTGGATGGAATGGACCTATTTTGGGGTCGCCACATCTTCCGCCACGTCCCCAATCACGTAAGACGTCCCGATCCTCGCACGACAAGAAACGGTAAACACCACAAGCTTGGACGGTTCGCGTCGGGGATAGCTTTCGACGTGAGAATTAGTATATGTTCACAATGTTAACAATGGAGGAATGTCTTTGTCCTAGTGGTTCAGAGAGAGATAATAAATCTCGGTTGTGTGTATGTGAGAGAATATGAAAATCAAAATGTATGGTAACGCACTTCTTTGCTAGGTTATACTCTCTTTGCACGGATTCTTCGTGCCATCCACTACTACCCCGACATACCCTCTCGATCCGATGGGTTCTGCCGATCACGTATGGTTTATTCACCGCTTTTGGCCATCTTTGCTTTCACCGTACACGGCCATGATCCCATCCACATTAATGCACGGCAGAGCTTTCAATCAATCGTCGTGCTTTTTAATCATCACAAGTCAAAGTAATGATATTAAAATATATAATGGGTCGATCCAATCGACCGACTCTACTTTAAAGGTTAAAATGGATACAATATGATGGCCATTTGCCCAAAGACTTTCACTTTGATTAATAATAGAGGCCCAATAGATTGTTTATGTGAGTAGGCCCAATGTATCTGGCCCAAAGATAGGAAATATCACGACCCAACACCTTCCTTTTTCTAATCAAAAAAGTGGTTAATCTTTCTAATTGTTTATTAAACCAAACAAATGTTAGGGAATAATAATTATTGGTTTTGTGTCCCCACGTTTAGACCTCTCTCTGTTATGGTCTTCGTATCCCCACTTTCGAAATAATATCATCAACCTTCTAGTTCCCTACCTTTGACAATCTGATCCGATGATCAAATGACCCGACCAGAACAAATGTTAGGACAAACGACAAATAAAAATTTAAGATTCTTAATATCATTTAATTTAAATAAAAATTCTTTTTTTAAACATACATCACTCAAATAAAAATTATCTTTTGGGCGTGTATCAATAACATTTTTGTCTATTTATTTAATTACATAATAAAAGAGAGATGCGTAACAAACCAACACTAACCATCAACAATATTATGATAAGAGAGGTACATGTAACTATAATCATCAATCAATATTTTCTTATTATTAATTTGAAAGGTAAGCGTAACAATAACCAATTACTAATATAATATTATGAAAATAGATATACACGAAACATAAATAAAAATTAATAATGAATGTGACAAAATCATCAATACTACTCCTATTATTATGATAAGAGAGATGCACGCAAGTTGAAAACAATGCACAATAATAATTTAATTATATGGAGTACTTGAAAAGATGAAGGGATATTTAATAATAATACAATAATAAATATTATTATTATTTTTTTGACCAATATTAAAGATATTTTTTTCAAAATTTATTATTTTGTCAAAGTTTTTAATTAATTATGGGATGGAGCAGTATTTGTTTATTTTTACAGTTAAGTGTGATGAATTGAATAGGTGAAGTGTAAATGAAATAAGACCGAATAAATTTTGGGTCAAACTTAAAGTTAGAATTGAATCAAATTTATTCAAATAATATCTTAAATCATAATATATTTTTGAATTATTTTAATCCATCATATACTCACTCAAAAGGCTATGATACTATTAGTAATAATTTAATTTTGTATATACATACAAATTTTTATCACACACATGGCTCACAAAATTTTGTCTTTGGGAATAATAATTATTGGTTTCGTGTCCCCATATTTAGACATCTCTATTATGAAAAAAATACCAACGGTCTTCGTATCCCCACTTCCGGAATAATATATCACCAACCTTATTATCCCTTTGACAATTTGATCGAAAACTCGAATGACCCGACCAGAATTTTTGAGAGTTCGATTTGATACAATATAAAATAATTTGGGTCAAATTTTGAGCTAGTGACAAATCTAAAATTTAAATCGAATCAAATCTATCCAAACAAAATCTTAAACTATTAATCAAATATTAGTATTTCTTTAGATCATTTAAGTCAAATCTCAAATTTAAATTGATTCAAAGCTATTTAAAAAAAGTCTTAAACTATTAATCAAATAGTATCTATTTAGATCGTTTTAACTTATGACTAAAAAATTATTAATAATAATAATAAGTTAATTCTTTATATAAAAATATATATTTTTCATAAAAATAAAATACAATTCCGAATGATTCGAAAGCAGATTCCGAATAATGCAGGCAGGTTTGTTTGGGTGCACCGGGGCCGCTGAATTGTGGGAAGTTCTGTTGTCCAATAAAATGGGGTGGGTCAATTTTCCCACCACGTGTTGTTGCACAACTGCACATATACTAGTGGGCGGGTCACCACGTGTAAAGTTCACTTCTTGATTTTATTTCACGTCTACATATTTATACTCCTTCTTTCTCTCTCCCCGTTATTTTTAAAAAAATATAATTAATATTTGATTATTAAAATAATTATAAATTTTAATATTATCTTTCTAATTTTTTTTTGGTATTTAATATAAAAATTAAGTTAATCATAAAATTTATAAACAACAACGAAAAAAAAACAAATTTTACTTTTATTTATCACCTAAACCCATAGGTCGCTTAATATATTCACTAAAATTTAAGAGTTTTGACATAAATAAATGTCATTTATTAAAAAACAAATTCATTTACGGGTGATCCAGTTCATTCTTCAAATATAGAATAGAATAATAACAATGGTGTAAATATGAGAGAGATGATAATATTTTATTTTGCAAACCTGTTGTTTGAAATATATATTTAAAGTAATTTATGCTTTATTTTTTAAAAGAAAGAAGTCGAAAGATTTTGGTTTTAATGTTTTATTATTATTTTAGAACATTAAAAAATAATATTAAATTTTACTTTTATTTATCACCTAAACCCATAGGTTTGCATAGTCTTAATTATACTAGTTGAAAAGCTCATTCGACACTATGTAAGTTGTTTATTAGATAGATAGACGGTTTGATTCTTTAGGACAAGATAAAGTGCAAAATAATGAAGTTGACTTGTCAATGGAGTAATTTGTTTGATAGTGTAAATAAATAAATTTTTATTTACTACTCGTATAGTAAGAAATTCAAGTTTTAATTTTTTGTTTTACAATTTATTTAAATTACATTCGTTATACTAATGTATCCTTTGTATTATTATTACATGTTATGGTATAGTATATGATGATAAACTAAAATTATCAAAACAAATGTATATTTTTCCTACGAGTCAAAAAATATAATTGTACAAGTTCTTGGAATATACTCCTAGAAGAGACCTGACACCATCCTCCTCTTATCACACAGTACAGTAGGCAGTAGCCACTCAAAAACAATCTCTCCGGTTATCACATAATTGAATTGATCGCTACCAACTGAGTCGACTCATACAAGTTAATTAAGCGAACTCGGTTCCACTTGACAAGTATTTCAACGATTTTAATATAAATGTTCAAATAACAACAAGGCAAGTCCTATCTACCCTTTTTCTCACATCTTTCTTTATTGCAATTTTGATACTCCAATATTTAAGGAAAGAAATATCCAAAAAAAAACAACAGAATTAAAACAATTTGCTAAACAAGATCGACCAGACGATGAAATAAAATAGTAATAATTAATGAAAATCAAAACATTCTTTTTCTTGCTGTAATTATCCATGCCAAATCAAGTTTTTTCCTAATTTTCCCCCTTAGATTATGCATATACTTTAAATAATTAAGAGAGAATGAATTTATTGGTGCCGTAACTTTTTTGTTTTATATCTCAACACATTGTTATTTATTATTTATATGTTATATTAATACCCGACACATTACATAGCTAATTAATTTTATTATTTATACACATTTATAATAAATAACTAAACTATATAACCTAATATTTGCTTTTGTATCTATTTTGAATAAACATAAACAGTACACAATAAGTAAATAATTATCCTAAACAAGTAATATTATTGATTATTTAAGTAAAATTATTGTTTTTATATATTATTTATAAAAACTGTTAAAATATATATAAGTTTGGAGATAAAATATGGAATTATCAATTCGATATTAATTTCATTATTTTTTCTCTCTAATATTTTATACTTCACTTGCAAATGTTATGACAATTTGATATATTAATATTATTAAAATTGATATTAGAAAAACTTGTCGTAACTTGCAACTTACACGGCTATCAAGCTTGTATCTATAAATATAGATGATAACCCCCTCTTTCTTATCCCCCATATCATACCCACCATCTCCAACCACAGAATACCTGCCCTTCTTCATCTTCCCTGCACAGTTTTTCTGGTTTTAATCTCACTTGTCATACTTTGATTTAGGGAGAAATTGAAACCGTGCGCTTTCTTTGGAAGTTTGAATTTTAAGGGGGTAAAACCCAGGATTGACAAGTTGCAGACATCACGGCTATACACAGAGTTTATCGGCTCCTTGTTCATGTCCGTGCAGTACGACGTAAGGGTTGTGTGACAATTGAGAGCAACCCTTCGCCGCACGGCGGTCGTGGAGCCCTGCCCTCCGAAGGCGGCAGTCCTTCCGACCTCCTCTTCCTTGCCGGCGGTGGTTCTTCCCTCTTCTTCGCTTAGTTAGTTAGTTATTAGGCTTTTAGATTCTATTTACACAAATCCTTTTCCTATCTGACATCTGCTTACTTGCTTGCTTGATTCCTGTATACCTACGTATATATTTCCCGTTCGAGCCGTTTATTTTCTGAAAAAAATACTTCGAGATGTTGAGGATTAAGAGGGTGCCCACCGTTGTTTCCAATTACCAAAAAGAGGACGGGGAGGAAGGTTCCCGCCACGGAGGCTGTGGCCGGAATTGTCTCAACAAGTGTTGCCTTCCAGGTATATTAAGAGTTCTGACCTATCTGTTATGTTTCCTTTCGATATGCTCTTACTCTTTCCGGGTTTTGATTCTATTGAATTTTAAATTAGGGGCAAAGCTTCCTTTGTATGCTTTCAAGAGGGTGAACAAGATCCCTAACGGGAAGGGGGTGACTGAGGAAAACAAAGAGCCTCCTGTTGCATTCTTGGATTCTCTCCTCCTTGGAGAGGTAACTAATTTGCCAAGTTTGTCAGCAAATTTTATGGTTTTTTCTTCCTTTCCGCCTGATAGGCTAACTTATTCTCTACTTGACGGCAGTGGGAGGATCGTATGCAGCGGGGGCTTTTCCGCTATGATGTTACTGCCTGCGAAACTAAGGTACGACACTTTTTTTCTCTTTTATTCACTACTTGGTGTGAAATTCATTTATCAAAGAGAGTACTTGATGAAGTTTTAAGATCTGTTAGGACCGAATTCATTTTTATATTTTTTATATAGGTGATTCCGGGGGAGTATGGTTTTATTGCTCAGCTGAATGAGGGCCGTCACCTTAAGAAGAGGCCGACTGAATTTAGAGTTGATAAGGTGTTGCAGCCCTATGATGGGAGTAAATTCAACTTCACTAAAGTTGGGCAGGAAGAGGTGATTTTCCAGTTTGAAGCAAGTGAGGATGATGAAATTCAGTTCTTTCCAAATGCCCCCATAGATGTGGAGAACTCCCCTAGTGTTGTTGCCATTAATGTATGTTTCTTTTCTTTTGTTGTTCACATTCTAAGTTCTTGTTCCTTTTGACCTACTTTATGCCAAACTTAATTTTGTTGTTTACTGTAATTTAACAGGTTATTCCTTTTGATGAAGTTTATGCCAAACTTAATTTTGTTGTTTACTGTAATTTAACAGGTTAGTCCTATTGAATACGGGCATGTGCTTCTGATCCCTCGTGTTCTTCAGTGCTTGCCGCAGAGGATTGACCGTGAAAGCTTATTGCTTGCACTTTACATGGCAGCAGAAGCAAGGAGTCCATACTTCCGATTGGGTTACAATAGCCTGGGTGCATTTGCTACCATTAATCACCTTCACTTCCAGGTTCTTATACACCTGTACTTGTTTGTACACATAACTAATGGAGCCATTCACTTATGCTGTCATTTCAATTGGTGATACTGAATTGTATGACTTTCTTGTGACAGGCTTATTACCTGGCTGTGCCATTCCCCATAGAGAAGGCACCCACTAGGAAGATTACTACTATAACTGGTGGGGTAGAAATCTCCGAGATGTTGAGCTATCCTGTTAGAGGTCTGGTGTTTGAGGGTTTAAGTATTCTTGAGGATTTGTCAACTGCAGTCTCAGACGCCTGCATTTGCCTTCAAAACAACAACATACCTTACAATGTCCTTATCTCCGACTCCGGAAGGCGCATCTTTCTCTTGCCACAGGTAAGAAGATTTGGTCCATATTCATCACTCCTCAAGTAGCTTTCAAGCTGTTTTTTTTTTCCTTATTCGGTTTGAATCACTTTCACTAACATTAGAACCACTGTTGTACGAGTAACAGTGTTATGCAGAGAAACAGGCTCTTGGTGAAGTGAGTCCTGAACTTCTGGACACCCAAGTGAATCCTGCAGTTTGGGAAATTAGTGGACATATGGTGTTGAAGAGAAAGGAGGACTATGAGGAGGCATCTGAGGAAAATGCTTGGAGGCTTCTTGCTGAGGTCTCCCTCTCTGAAGAGAGATTCCAGGAAGTGAAAGCTATAATCTTTGAGGCAATCTCTTGTGCTGTTGATGAAAATGGAAGTGTCACTCGGAGCGCGGATGAGGACCAAGAGGTTGGACGTCGATCTCTTGAAGCAGCTGAGACCCATAATCAGGGCTCGCGCTCTGTGGTTGTCCCAGGGAAGCAAGAATGCCTAGTTCAGCACTAAGAATTTGGCTTTGAAGAGCAGATCAGTGGTCTTTATGTATGTTAAGTATGTGAGCTTGGGAGGTTCTTTGAGTTCCTCAATGAGGTATCCCTAAATAAAGCAAAATAGATTTGCAAAATTTGTGTAATTTCTGCATAATGGCTTGGATTTGCTACGTGGTTATGTAAAATACTACTCTACTTGCTATGAAGTATTTACTCTCATGAGCTAATTAATGGAAGTATGGTTTTAGACTCTAAATTCTTGTAATGTGCATTTAGATTCTCATTTGACCGGTTAGAATGGATTTATGATGTAGCATGATGGACGACTCTGTGATGTTCAGTTGTCAAATGATAGCAGTAGATAATATTGTCTGAAGGAGATTCAGAATCTTTAAACTACAATTCTTTATGCACAATGTACTATATAATATTTCTTCAATCAAATTAGAAATACAATTCGACTGAAATTTCAAAATTAGTATGATTTATAAAAATTTAAAATGAAATAAATTGTGATTAATATTTTTTTTTTAAAAATACTATATAATTATAATAATTGTATTAACTAAAAGTAAATAAATTTATATTAATTTAAAAATTAATATGTTGTCGTTTGACTTCAAAAATTGAATTATATTTTTAATTTTGGAACCATGATGCAACATTTTATTTTTGTCTGGCTAGTTGGTGTAATAAAATCTCTTATTTCTCGTGAATGATAATCCAATACTTGCATTCAGCATTATATTCAGCATTATAATCTCTTTGAATATTGCTTCATGTATTAAAATCCTACTAAAGGTAATTGTATATAAATAATTCAAATAATTTTAACCCAAGTTAATAACTAATATAATAATAATTCATATATTAATTAATATAATAATAAAATAGCAATTAATTAATAACTTATAATAATTAATAACAAATATTTAAAATTAATAATATTTTCAGGGAAGAAAAAATAAAAATAAGTAAAATAGCTTTTTCAGTAATTAATTTTTTTTTTAAAATATAGTTAATTTTTTTGAAACTTAACTATTATATTAAATTTTGAAAATTAAAATTATCATTATGTATGGAATGAAAATAAAAAAAAGGTCAATATATTAAATTATTAGATCATTAAAAGAAATAATAAAAAACATCAATACGGTTTCTTACTTTCTAATTAGCTTGTGGGAGGATATAGAAGTAAAAAACAATTCAGAGATCTATCTGACCCAGTAAGTCAGATATGAGGCTTACCGATTCAGAAGAATTCTGAAATCATTCAGCCCATGCGAAAGTTTATCAAACAGTAAAGAAATTTGAGGATTTCAAATTTAGGCCATTCAAATAGCCCCTTAATGATATTTTGACGAAAGTGCATTGTAGAAGAAAGTTAAATAATGGTTGGTTACATAATAACAAATTTAAGGGTAAGTGTTTACCATGTGCTTATAAATTTTTTCTTAAATGATTTAAGAGGGGAAAACTTGATTAAGTAATATTTTTATAATACCAAATTTGTGCTTATATTATTTTTAACTAAGCATAAGTTATTTCCATCTATGGGTTACTAACAAACCCAATTTGGTATTATTTAACAATCGCTCTTTTCTTTCTCTGTGATTTGGCATGATGTTGAGTTTATAGAATATATTTTTATTTGGATTTTGATTACATTCTTTGTATATGTTGGGTAAGGTTTTAAAACCTTATCAGACTGTCGGTCAGACTCATAAAAATTGTAATCGGTTCACTTAACGGTCTGATTTGGACCATTAAATTAGTTTTGATCAAAACCGCTAAGAATCGATTGGCCCAGTGTTGCTACTTAAAGCCTTAAACATTGAAAAAAAAAAGTTTAATACTGAATAGGCGACTAAATTGCAAATCTAACCTTCCTATTTGGTATGTTTTTGCTAAACGGTCCCTTAAATTTTTTTTTAGCACAACTGTTCCTCATAAATGTGTTAGTCATGTAAATGTGTTCCTTGATTTTCTCTTTCCCCTCTCTCTCTCCTCCATCCTCATTTTTTTTAAATTTGTGTAAAAACATATAGTCTTCTTCTTCTTATTTTTATTTATTTATTTTTATATTAACATTTTGAATTCAATATGAAATATCTTTAAATTCAAAATTAGTATAAATTAACTAATTTTAGATAATATAATTACCAAAATTATAAATTTTACTATTTTTTATTTTATCTAAATGATACTAATAACTGTATAATTTATTTTAAAATTGAATATACATCAAATTGATTTAAACAAATATTAAGCTCAATAGAAAAGCATTAAGCTCCAACAGGGGTTATACTACCGACCTACCTCACTTTCTCCAACTTTCTTTTTCTTCTCGTTTCTCAAACTCTATTTTTTTAAGGGGGAAAAAATGGCTTTGCAAGCAAACACTGTCCAACTTAAAGAGTTAAAATCGTTCAGTCTTATTGTTATCAAAGACTTGAATTCCGAGACTTATTTTTATTAATCAAAAAAATGTGTGTAATTGTGAATAGCCCTAAACACTACTAAGTTGGGCCTGGTTTAAGTGTGTTTGGCGTCAACAAAATAACCTTCGTTAGTTTTGTCTTGGCTTTATACTTCTCATTCCAGGCCCAGCAGATCTTCGTTGCCTGAGAGAGAGAGAGAGTGAGCGACTTACGACGACCAGTGAGCTTAAAGGTAGGCAATCTAGGGTTTTTTTCCCTACAAATATATGGCTTAGATCTTCGTTGGTACAAGGTATGCACGATTTTGTGTTTGGTTTTAGCTATTGATTGTTAAAAAGTAGGGTTTTGTGCGATTTATTTGGGGATTTTGCGCGATTTCTGCAAATGTACAATGGTTTTAATTGATTTGGATTTGGTTTAATTTGGTTGTAATGAATTAATTATTTTGGATGAAGTTTGGAACATTGGTTTGGTATGCAAAACAGGACATAACTTGGCAAATTTTTTTAAATTGAAGGAACTACATCTGTTGAATATGGAACAGGGCAAAGGTATTAGGTTTGGACTGAAATACAGAGTGGGAAGTTATGTTTAATTACAGGCTTCTCATCTTTTAACTACACAAAAGACAATCAGGTGGAGATTTTGAAAGTAGTATGCTCCATGGATTTATTTAATTGAAAGATAAATATTTCAGTGTATATCCTTGTTATTGTCCATTACTTTCAACTTACTATGCTTCTTTGTTCGTTGGAATCTACAGATAGAAGTGCGTCTGTCAGCCTAAGAACTCATATACCTGAAAAGCTAATTCAACTTGACAAAGAAATTAGAACAATGCTGGCAACTAACAAAAATAAGAACCTAGAGTTGTTTTTGTACTTCACCAAGCCTGTTCTCAACTCATCTACTGAATTCTTTTGGTCTTGCTTTTGCGGCTATACTGGGGAGAAATACTGAGGATACATATGCTTTGTAGTATGATAGACCCTCCAAGCCATGTCTTTTTCCTTTTCTTTTACAAATCCACGTAGGAAAATATTTAACAGCCGTTTAATCAATTTAATAGAATGACCCAATTTTACTATTTTAATTAGTTTACTGGGGTAATTAAAAAAATTAAAAGTTTAGTGATTCTACGGCGACATTGGTTTGGGGACAGGATTTGCGACCGGCTGATGTGGCTGTGCCACATGGAAGAGGAAAAAAAGAAGAAGCTTACTCATCACCTGGAACAAACCTTCTCTCTAATAAACACACTCACACACCGAATAAACACTCTCTAGTAAACAGTCTCTCTCACACACCGGAACAAACATTCTCTCTCTTGTAATTCCCTGCTTCGCTGCCGCTGGAGCAAGCTTCCTCCTGGAACAAGTGAGATCCAAAATCACCAGCTTTCAAGGTATCATTTTCCCATTTCGTATCCTCCTCATCCTGCCATTACTCTCTCATACGCCTAAATTCTCAAAACCCTAAAATTTGTGCAAACTCTTGTTTTGGTTGAAATTCTTGTTTTGGGTGAACAATCTATGACTAAATCAAGGATTCTACAATGACTAGCGACTAGTTGTGCAAGTAATTTGTGTCCAGACTTCATTGGTAAAGAAAGCCCTAAATTACTCTGTCTCGAAAATTCTATCCCTGAGCAGTAAAATGGAATTTGTACATTTAGTGCCTTTTATGAGTAAAGAATATGTGATCCGAACAATAGGAGTAATTAGCATTATTCAAAATGATTTCAGAGTGTCCGCTGTGGTGACGAGATATGCCAGTTAAGTGAGGAAATATATTATATTGGCCATATAATGCAGTCTTTTATATAACAATATTATGCAGTCTGTGGCTTGTTTGTATCCATGTATTGGTTATATAATTCTTATATCGATTTGCATTTGGAATATTCAAGCTTATCTTAGTCTCCATGCCTTTTTCTCTGCTTTTTTCATATGATGTGCATACTGGAGTTTTATAGTTTCTCGTCTATGTATGACACAGGCTGACAGCTCTAAAATTCAATATTTACTTGAATCACAGCATGATACAGTCACAATCACAAGCTGTATTGACAGCATGATACAGTCACAATCACAGCATGGTTCCTCTTTTTTGTTTCCACTGCTTGTTCAAATTGTATCGACTTCTTTAGATAACTTATTTGGTGCCTGTGTCTTAAATCTTAATTGGTGTGTATTAGAAAAGACGGGAAATAACAAGAATGTACACTAAAATTCAACACAGCCTAGTAAATCTTTTTTCCATTGCTTGTAAAATGAAATTGTTCCGCGTCTATGCTACTTGAAAATATAAAAATTGATTTTCTCCAGTTCTAGAAATTTGCAGAAAAATCTATGCCTTTAAAAGACGGTGGATGTCAATTGTACAATTCTATAACATTCTCAGTATTACAATAATTGGGCATGTTATAATACTTGGGATTATGCATGTATGCAAAAGGTTTACCAAGACGAGAAAATGCACACTTATCTAGAATCAAACGAATTGGTTGAAAAATTTGTCTGTCGCACAATGTAAAATTGGAAATGACCAATTTCGAGATAAGGCTGGCACTTCCATGCCCAGAAACAGACTCAAATAATTTAAAATTTGACAACACAATCAACAACAACAACAACAACAACAACAACAATAATATTAAACAAGTTATTAACACAGAAGCAGTACCTGCTGCAGAAACATGAAAAGTAAAATTATATAACATAAAATTGTGGAGCTCCCTCTAAAGCTTTCTCTGTCGAATTGGACTGATGTATTGCATCAGGTGATTAAACTAAAATTTAATGGTTGGCAATGGTTATCGCCTTTAAATACTAATATGGGTTCTTTACTAGGCCACCTACCCTCCAAGACTCCAACTCCATTCTTGAGTTTTTGCATTAAATATGGAGTATTAAAAACATATGAATCTGACTTACCCATAAACATAGTGTTCCCCATCCATGTGTGTGCAGGACTTGTCTTTTATCTCACAGCCTGAGGATCCATCAAAGGGCACAAACGATCAACGCTAGTCGCACTGGTTATTTTAAAAGATTGATCAATCTAATAAGACTCGATCTCACAGGAATTCGGCAAAGTGAGAGAGGCGTGTGTTTGGCGTGAGATGGTTTTTCTTTGTTCCGGTTTTAGTAAAAAAAAAATTCACTTTCTCTCTCATACTGATGTGGCTGTGCCACATCAGCCAGTCACCAAAAATGTCGCCAAAACACGGTCGCTGTAGAATTATTGAAGAAGTTTATCTCACTTGTACTGCACCTACTAAACTCTGAGCTATCATCCAAAAAATGTAAATTTGGAGGGCATTATTGGAAACCTATATTACCAAGTGCGGAAGGGAAAAATAAGTACTAGTAGTAGTAGTAGTAGTAGAACTCCAGAAGCTTGAAATTGTTATAATTTCCTTTGATCTTCCCAAAACCCTAGTTACCGGAGCACACAAACCGATCGACCTAACTAACCTTAGAGGTGAGTCTCTTCGTTCTTTTTTTCTTTCTGCGCTTTCTCCAAATTTTTAAAAATCAATTCCTTTCTTTTGGTTTGCCTTCCCCTCTTCAAATCTCCCTTTCAGTTGTTCGGCATTGTTGTCTAATCTTATCAGGGTCAGACTTTCATATAAGTTTGTACGACTTTATGCACCTGTTTGTTATGTTATCTTACCCTCCACATGTTTGATAAAATGTCCCAACAAAATTGGAGCTCGTGTACGAAATGAAACTCATTTTGGACTTTTATAAATAACGAGGTGTTTTTATCCTACTATTTTGAAAATGTAGATAATGGTTATGGTAGTATTATTGTTGTTCAGAAGAATTGATTTAGCATTGCAGCTGGTGATATCTGCTTCTGGGATTAAATTAGTTTGTACATTTGTTGTACTTAGATTGGGCATTGTTTTGTAGGAAATGAAGAAAGGGGTGCATCCTCAGTTGCAATGGATATCTTATGTAGCACAGAGTGGCCGATTGATTCCAGTAATGATGACCAAAATTCACCAGGTTAGTAAAGTGTATCACATTAGAGCCAGACGTCAGATGGCTGAAAATATTGGTCAGCTTGCTAAATTTAAGCGTCGCTATGGACTAAAGGAAGAGGAAAATGAAGCGGCAAAGTGAACTGCTGATTAATTTTAAGTATGTGCTTGAGATTTTCACAAGAACTTGAAGGATACTTTTTTTCTATATCTATCTTGAAAACCAGTGAAGCAATGTTTTAACTCTGTTTTATTGGTTGTCATTTTTAGAAGTTCAATGTTTTGATAAATCAAAAGAGTAGACTGGTGGATTATATAATAACAAAGTATATTTACTTTCATCTGTTTGCATGAAGTAAACTAATAAAATCAGGTTCTCTTGTGCACCTCACTAAAGGACGTGTTAGTTTTCAATGTTAGGATTTTGTACATGTACTTTTGAAAGCTTAAATTTTCAAACACCTTTGAATAATGACGCGGGCTCATGGTTCTTGATTTTAGAATTACTCTTTCTTCCGTCAAAGCTTTTCTATTGAGCATGTCCTGCAACAAACTAGGAATAGGAGGGAAGTAAAAGAAAGAAAAATATAGATACTTGGATAGGTGTCTTTTTCTTGTTTGGTTTTGAGCAAATGAAAGAGAATAGTGTCTAGCTGAAAGCAGGATAGATTATATGCGTAGATTTATGTAATATACTAGTGTTTGTGTGTGTGTGTGTATGTATTCATAATATATAATATAATTTCCCCAAGAATTTTTTTTTAGAAAGTGAGCATGGGAAAATATATATGCTTGGTGGATCCTTTGTTATACCTATGATCCCCATCTATTTCCTCTGGGACCTTCTGCTCTTAAGATATTTTTTGGTCAATCTCTGATTGTTTTGTTTAAACCTTATAAGCTGTAAACCATCTCTGAAACTCTGAGTCAGTTAGGTTCAGTGCATACTATTATACTAAGTCTCAGATTATGTCATTCATCTTAATGTATACCTTCCCTCCCCTTATACCAACAATAGAAGGCTAAGGTAGAGATGTGAATGCTTTCCTTCTTTGCCATTTTTTAGGAATCCGAGGGAGTAACAATTTTTTCTAGTCCTGATTTCTTTACCCCATTGTTTCTGACTAGAATCACTTATGGGATTTGCATGAATTGATTGGCTTGTACTCATAATAATATAATCTTACCTGGAATCTCAGTCTCAAATTGACTTTTGCAAATAAACTAAACTTGGATTACTGTGATGTCCTTGATTTTAGCAATTTGAGTACCAGCCTGCATGTTCATATTCTAACAACACTGTTGTTTACACACAATGAAGATAGCAGAACTTGTGTTAGATCTTTTATAAGCACGGATTCTTTATTTTCTCTACAGTTGACCATCGGAGTGATAGGTAGGGTAGGTAATATCTTATGTATTATTATGAAAAGCAATTAAATATCTTGGAAATCTAGCATCTCAAGAACTTGGTATCGAATATTTGAATGTTTGGGTACGTGGAGAAGTGCAATGCCAAAATGAGCATTATGAAAATTTTATCCTAGCATATCATCGGTCATTGTTGTGATCCTAACTCATAATGTCATTACTAGTAGAAAATTAGAGTGTTCTGTTTATAAGTCGATAGATACTTGATGTAATTTCTTCGGGTTCTGGCCCGCCTATGATCCACAGCTTTTATGTTTACCATCTCTACATCAATACATCATCATTTTTTTTTAAATTACCGCAAGTTTGTGGTTAGATAATAAGGAAAGATGGGCTTCAAGGCCGGCCCCAGTACGTAATAAATACCCAAAGATCACCTTTATATCCCTGTTAAATTAATTAATAGAATATGAAACGAGTAATTTAATGCTTTAATCATAGTTTGCCGGTAAGGTAAGCTAAACAGAAAAAAGGTCGTTTTTATGAGTCCCCTCAAGCAAAATGCAATGCTGGAAACTTCCCTATCACTTAATAGTAATAACACCCGTAACACGAGTACCTTCAGTAAGAAAAACATGAACTTCTCCGGGCTATATGGACGTAAGGAAACTCTCATATCATTATATATATATATATATACATATCAAATAAATCTACCTCTTAATTCTAATGCATCAGAAAATATAATGATGCGATTAGCCAGTTGTGGGTTCGGCTTGTTTACCATATTTCTAGTGCAAATCATACTACATACTCTGATAGCAGAATCAAGCAACCCCGTAATTGAAGGGGTACAGCAACAAAATGTGAAGAATGGTACATGGCGGTGGCTCAAGAAAGTGACGATAAGCCAACGGCCCATGGGTTGCTTGAACAAGCCTTGGATTTGCAACGCGGGGGAATTTATTCCACCAAAAATAAAGAGGCTTTGTTGTAAGAATCGTTGCATTGATGTGAGTTCAGATGTAAATAACTGTGGATTGTGCGGGATACGGTGCCCGTTTACTTGGCAATGTTGCCGAGGTTTATGCGTTGAAACCAATATTAATCCATTTCATTGTGGGAGGTGTGACCACAAATGTCCATTCCTGTGCTTTTGCATCTATGGGATGTGCGGATATGCCCAGCCATTGCCACCTTTTCGATTCCCATTACCGCCTAAGCCCTTCCCTCCCAAGCCGCCTCTTCGAGGCCAGCCTCCGCCGTCTGGCTAGTTAGGACTCTCCTCCTCCTCCTCCTTTGTGTGTGCTTGTGTACGTACTTGCTAAAGTCGTCTCTACGACTCACATGCATGATCGTTGCACCATTTTAAAATTTCACGTCTGATCTCACATTCTCTCTCTCTCATGCATGGTCATTAGTTTATAAGATGTAATGTTTTTTCTTTCTTTTGTTCGCTATATATTAACTAGCATTACTCATGATATATATGCTTCTTTTCTTATATAAAATGTTATCAATAAAGATGATGGATATCTTCGTACATACATGATGTATCCATATTTGAATTAATACGATCTTACTTTTTTTCCTTTTGGTGTCTTCCTCCTCTCTTTCTCTTTCCAAAGTGCAGTGCTAACAAAAATGGCAAAAAAATATAATACCCATTGTGTTTGTCAACTTTTTAGGATTATCTTACTAAACTAATAAAAAATAAAATTCACATATATACGACCTCAAATAATTTATCCAATTTTTATATGTGGCTTTTTAGATGAAAAGGAAAAAAACATGTAATATCTTAGTTGGTTCTAAGGTGGATAACTTACCCAACATTTCTTATTCACAGCAACAATAACATATATTAATAACTAAACTATAAAAACAAAAAACAAAACAAAATAAAAAACAGGACCAAATCAAAATTAATCAAAATAAGAGTGAAGAATGATCAGTCGCGTTCTTCTTCTTCCTCTTAAAATTCTAAAATCAAAAATCCTATACTTCAAATTTGTATCCTTACAAATAAGGATGTAAAATGAAACAAGCAGTTAGACTGATTAAATTCGTCTTCATTTTTGATTTGAAAAATATAAATGAGAACAAATTTTAAAGTTCGATAAATTATTCGAACCTCCTTAAATTATAATTTTCTATTGATACTCGGATCATATTCGTTCAAACTGTTCAAGTTTGATTCGGAATCGTGCTCGACTCGGTAGCTAAATGAACCTTAATTAAACCTTATTTTATACTCGATAAATTTTATGAATCAAATCTGAGCAACTCAATACTCAACTCGACTCAATTCGTTTACACTCTTACCAGCCAATTCATCATCTAAAAAAAAGAAAAGATATATATGCCGAGCTTCTCGTCTCTTTTTTCAGTACTTCTTGTCGCCTTAGAGAATGAATGATCTCACGTACGCTTTGATTGTTGATTTATGGCAAAATTAATGATTTGGTCATCGAAGTTGACACGTTTTATTGAATACATGATTGAACTTTTAATTTGTCAAATTAACTAACTGAACTAATTAAAATTTTAAAATTGGGTCACTCTATTAAAAAAAATAGACAGACGTTAATTTTTTATCTACATGACGCTGAAAAAAATATACAAAAATTTAAAATATTACATGTGGCAAAAAAATAAATAAAAAACTTCAACCCTGACTTTCTATATTAATAAAATAATAATATATAATCAATAAAATTTTAATTCATTAAATCAATCAGATTACATATGGAATAACAGATTAAATAACTGTAAATCTATCTTCCCTAAAAATGAGAATCATCACCTAGAGCTTTCCAATATAACTTTATACATATGTAATCATATGGTTTACAATATCTTTGGTTTACAGAATACACTGAATAGAAGGAAGAAGAAATTAAAACAGAGACTCACGCCATTTGGGAGGATTGGGTCGACAACATGGGGGAATCCAAATCTTCATCTTTTTGCCACCATTTGGGTCTACGGCTTTTTGGAAAGATCGGTGAGGGAATTGGATCTAGTGGCGATGGCGAGGCGGTGGTGGTGGAAGAAGAGGGAGAAGAAGAACAAATCTGCCGCCTGAATCCCGTGGCCACCACCCTCTGCCGCCTAAATCCCCCTCTTCACCACCGTCGCCGCCTCCTTGCCATTCACATCCTTCCACCCTCCTCGAAGAACAGATCTAAAAGATGATGGGAATTGGATTCATAATAATGATGATGAAGAAGAAGAAACTATCAGTTTTTCAGCATAATTTTCATTCAAAAGTAAAATAAGTTATTCATAATTATAATTATAACGTGATATATTTAAATTTAAATATCTCGTCCATTAAGTAAGAGTTTGTTTTTCTACTTGTTTATTGGGTTTTTTATAGAATCAAATATATTTATTTATTCTAATCATAACTTGCTTAACTTATAAATGCAACAAAAATACACTAAACACAAATCAAAAGTTGTAAACTCTAGTAGCAGCAAACATTACATAACATTTAGATAGATAAAGGGAAGAAAGTAGTTCGATCGATTAGGGCATATCGGTCAATATACAGTGGCAATACTATGTCCTATGTACTCCCTCCCTCACCTAACGTTTTAAATGATTTTTTTTTAAAATTATTTATTATTTTATATAATTTAGAAGAATTAATTATAATTTTTTAAAAATTATTACTAATAAAAAAATATTACATATAAATAAATATAATAATTATGAAAATATATTTAATGTTATACAACTCTAAAACGTCGTATAACCGAGGGAGCAGTATGTATTGGAGTATATGTAATGCGGTGGGGTCTTTATAATTTACAAAAGCCCTATCGATCCCCTCTTACCTTATATTTTGGCGGCAAACCAGCACCGCCGCCCACCGGAGAAGAAAGGTTCGAAATCTCTTTCTCACTCATTACTACTGAAATCATTGTAACCTATCTATCTATATTTTCAGTTCAGTTCTATGTAATTCATCTTGCCTATAGATTCGTAATTAGTTGATTTTGGCCACTTCTTAATCAAATACTATTCAGTTTCATACGCTTATCGTTTGTTATAACAAACACAGGGGAATGGATTTGAGGAAGGAGAAGAAATTTGTGTTGCCAAACTTTTAGTTCTTAGCTTTTCCGGAAACAAATTCAATTTTTTTTTGTTATCTGCTCTGTGATATTCTTAATGCTTTCAATCAATCATAAAAACTTAATCTTTTTATCTGTGTAAGATAAAAACTATAATGCAAATCAGCTGCAGAGATTTTCAATCTGTTTTAACTTTAGTTTTCTTTGTGATACTAGTATTTATTTTTTGTGGTTCATACTATTTTCAATTGCTTGTTGAAATCACCTTTAATAGACGAATTTCACCCTTTTCAGGTGTTGGTTCTATCAATGGCAACGGCTTTTTCATCTTCATATTCCACAGGTGCCTTGCGGAGGGCCATGCCTGCTCCTAAAACACTAGAGGGCCATGGCGAATTTATGTGCACTAATTCAAAAATCTTTATGCAGTCAACTCAGACCAAGTCAATTATGATATCTACTGACATAACATATTTGAGAAATAAAGTCCGATGCAGGGCCATAGATGTTGACTACTTGCCTTCATTTCTGGCGGGCAATAAGTTTCAACTAGATGATGTTCTTGAAGCTCAGCAGTTTGATAGGGATACTCTTAGTGCTATATTTGAAGTGGCGCGTAAGATGGAAAAGATTGAGATAAACTCACCCGGCAGCCAAATTCTTAAGGGTTACCTAATGGCCACCCTCTTTTATGAGCCTTCAACAAGGACTAGGCTTTCATTTGAGTCTGCTATGAAACGGTTAGGTGGGGAAGTTTTGACAACAGAAAATGCATGTGAGTTCTCATCAGCTGCCAAAGGAGAGACACTGGAAGGTAGTTTCTTACTCTATTATTAGCTTACATTAGGTGATTTTGCTTATTTTGGTTCTGATCTCGAGACTTATTTTGCAGATACCATACGAACTGTTGAAGGGTACTCGGATATAATTGTGATGAGGCATTTTGAAAGTGGTGCTGCCAAAAGAGCGGCAAATACTGCCAATATTCCTGTTGTTAATGCTGGGGATGGTCCAGGACAACATCCAACTCAAGTCTGAAAATTTTTATTTTGTTCATTTTTTTAGTGCACTTTTTTCGCATATTATAGTGGACTTAATTACTGAAAAATGTATAATTGTGGAGTTTTGCTTGAGATATTCTGCAAAATATCTAAACATATACAACATTCATTGCTAGAAAAGAGATAGGGCCAACAAAGAAAGCTCAGGAAAAAATTGTTAAGGGGGTAGGGCTGGCTGGGTGTGTCTTGTTTAAACTCAAGCAGTAAGTGGGACAACTTGGGACTGGGATTGGGGTAGATTTTGACGTTAACTGGTGACAATGATGAGAGATCCTTTACGAAATTGTTACGTCTCTTAATGACTTTGGTAACGTTCTCACAAGCTAGTTCCAGTTCTTTACATGGTAGATAAACTTTAATTCCCTTTTTTGTCATAACATATCTCAGTATAGCCAAATTGTTGAGTAGAAAGTTTGTATATTTTTATATGGATTTTATCTGGTTTTGAAGATAGACCTCATGGTTTTAAAACTTACTTTGTGTTCAGGTAAAGACTTTTGTTGCAAGAGGAATTCAGTTCAAGTTATGATATTATTCTAATTATTATTATCTGGTGCGATACTTGTAGGGTTTTTTTCGGGGGTGGGTTAATTTCAGAATTTGTCTTTTGAAATAATTTCGCTCAACGAAATGCTTATAGCTAGGCATAAGTCTTTAAATGTATAGCTCAGAAATAAAAAGGAAAAAGAAAACCTTGTTAGACCAATGTATTCATTCATGTAAAAAAACTGCTCATTTTTTTAATGTGCGACAGGCTCTTCTAGATGTTTACACTATTGAAAGAGAAGTAGGTAAACTGGATGGCATTACTGTTGGACTTGTTGGAGATCTTGCTAACGGGAGGACAGTGCGGTCACTTGCATATCTGCTCTCCAAGTACAAAAATGTGAAGATCTACTTTGTTTCTCCTGAGGTGGTGAAAATGAAGGTATAAAGGCAGATAGCAAGCTCCCATTCTTTCAACATTTTGTTTAAATTAAGTATTTTTATGGTTGATTTTGTGTTTTTGTTGATTAAATTGATATAGGATATAGTGAAATACAATATACTTTTTGACAATGAAAGATGACTTGTCTCATGCATTTTTATTTTTTTAACACTACTTTAGGATGACATAAAAGAGTATCTCACATCCAAGGGAGTTGAATGGGTAGAAAGTTTTGATCTTATGGACGTGGCTTCTAAATGTGACGTGGTTTATCAAACTCGCATCCAGCGAGAACGATTTGGAGAGAGAGCTGATCTTTATCAAGAAGCTCGAGGTAAATACATTGTCGACCGGGATGTATTGGGCGTGATGCAGAAGCACGCAGTGATCATGCATCCACTCCCGAGGCTTGATGAGGTTAGTTCTGACACTTGTTCTTTGCTTTTTGTCTTCTTTTCTATGAGCAAATATTTATGTTGAACTGTTGGTTAAATTGTTCAATTCATTTCTTTATGTAGATAACTGTGGATGTTGATGTGGATCCGAGGGCTGCTTATTTTAGGCAGGCAAAGAATGGTCTATATATTCGAATGGCTCTGCTGAAGCTACTACTTGTTGGCTGGTGAGAGAAGCATGCTCTTGTAATTCATGTTTTGACATCAATTTTTGATGCATGGCTCCTTTTTTCTAATTCCTATTAGTTTTTAATGTATGAGATTTTGGTAAATGAAACTCCGAGAGTGCTTTGTTTGGCGGATGCATAATAATGACTCAATGAATTTCTCTTGCTTTCTATATCTTGGAGTTATGTTTTCTGTTGTTAGTCCTCTTTTATGTGTTCTATATATTAGGAATGCTAATTCTAAGACCAATATTAACAACATACATGACTTGAATTCAATGTACTCTAATCGTAATTGAAAGATTGCATTTACCTGTTGTGGTACCTGGACTTTCAAAGCCAGCATTCCAGCTGGCACCCTTGGGTCCTGTGCTCGCGTTTAGGTAGGTTAATTCTACATAGGGTTGTAAATTAAGGATTAGTAAAAAGAACATGTTTCAAAAACTATTTAAAATAATGACGTTTTTTCCCCATGCATATCCTAAAAAAATTATTTTAAAAAAAAATCTTTCTTCTGTTGAATGATATTAAAATACAAACATATTTCATCTCTTTTACCTCGCATATAAATATAAATGCAAGTATGTGATGGAATACTGAAGTGGAGTGGAAGAGCTTGACATGACATCTGGTGTGAAGCATTGATTTTAGAAAGTCCGAGGATGTGAATAAGATTGCAAGAAGCTACGGAGTTTCAGCTTATGTATTTGATGATGTCCATCACATAAGGGAGTTAATAATTCAAGTAGATGATAAATATATATCATCCAAACACACTTTTATTTTCATTCTAGAAAAATACTCCCTCCATCTCATTATATCTGACGTTCTAGAGATTTTCACATAGATTAAAAATAGATGCAGTTTTACTATTTTACCCTTAATTAATACTTTGATCTCATTTAATTCTCCATTAACACCTGATTTCACACTTTCTCTCCTAATTAATTAAGGACGTTTCACATCTTGCCATTAATGGTGGTGGAGAAGGGTAGAGAAAGAAAACAAATAGGCAAAATATTCTTGGTATTGTAGAACGTCAAATATTTTGGCAAGAAAAAAATGCTCTAAAACGTCAAATGGAGGGAGTATTGTTGTATAGCGTCAGAAGATTTCACCACTTAAATAACACCTTACAGAAAATAAACACCAGTTTAAACAGCACCAGGCACTCTCTTGAACGATGATAGATACTCCCTCCATCCCTTTATATCTGACGTTTTAGAGTGTTTTTTTTCTTCCCAAAATATTTGACGTTCTACAAAACCAAGAATAATTTGCCTATTTGTTTTCCTTCTCCACCACCATTAATGGCTATTTTCTCTCTTTTCAAAACACAGTTCAAATTCTATTCTTTGATTTCCAATGATACATTTATGCGAAGCCTTCAAAACTGTACTGCAATGATAAAATTATCAGGCCAGAATTTCTTTTATGACAAAACTATAGTTTCAATAGTTGAGAGTAAACCCTAGGTTTCATTGAAGAAGATGAAGGATGAAGATTTTATGGAGTCTGAATCTGAAAAGAAGAAATTACCGTTGAAGATGAAGAATGATGGAGATTTGAGTTCGAAGCTTTGCTCGTTGATTTGAATGAACCTGGAGGATTTGCTTTGAACAAATTTCCAGATGAAGGGGAAGAAACTTTTGAAGAAGAAGAATTGCAAAAAGAAGTAAGGATTATGTTGAAAGTGTATCTTTCAAAATTTTATTAACCATGTCAGTTGTTATGTTAAATTTTTAAAATGAAGTTAAAAATCATAATTTAGTGGATGATAGTTTTGCCTTCTCTGTGACTTTTTTTTTTTATAATTTATAATTATAATGATGTGTGTTAAAAGTCAGTCGTGAAACAGAAATTGAATTTGAGGCTTAGATTGACTTTTAGTAGAAGAAAAATGCAGTTGAGATTTATTGGAGGAAATTCATTCTCTGCTTGGTGTTATTTTATCTTGAAAACAGTTTCTTGTTTTGAAAAACTCTTTGTGGTGAGAATTGAAAAGTATTTGAAGAAGCTCTTGGTGATTTTAAAAGGAACAATAATTATATAACAAACCAACAACCTGTGATTTTAAAAGTATTTGTGAATGTGTTTGCAAAGGGCAACAATAATTAAGAAGAGATACCACCTATAATGGAGTCATCTCCCTTCAGTAAATCCTTGAGGAGTAATCAGCGCGATGCGATGCGATGCGATGCGATGCTTCTTCCAATCAGATTTGGGAAAGTTCCTAGTCAAGGTACAAATAGAAATAGCGAAGCTCTCGCCGCAATTGAACACACGTCAAAGCCATAAATCATTGATGGAACTTGGCGGGAGGCAAGAACAAGCTGGTTTGCCTGCCTGCCTGACCTCTTTCCAGAGAAAATGACAAATGCAATCTGCTGTTGTAGTGACAATGGGCTACAAGAAGAAACCATCAGCCTTGGAATTTGATGGATAGTGGTAAACTGAATATTCATTGTACAAATGCTAAACTGAATATACATGGTAATGAGACTGATGCTAAATTCGTGCATACGGGGAGTCACATAACCTATGGAATAGACTCATGATAACCACGTGGAAGGTTCCTTTGTCAATTCGATTGGTGGATTAGAGTATGTAAAATCTAGCCATGTCAATACTGGTGGTCATCAGCTTGGTTACATGAAAGATGCTGATGTTTATGGTAAAGATGAAAGAAGTAAGAAGTTGGGATATAACCACCAGTATAATCAAAGTAATAGCCAAAGGAGCAAGTGGAACATATGAGAAGCAAGAGTGCTTCCAAAGAGAGAGCTATCACTCTAATGCATCACAAAGGGGATATTAAGTTAATGCCCAAATCAATATTCAGGTGACTTTTGCTTCGTTTCCTTTTTCTTTTTAATGTCCTGGGCATGAACTTAATAGAGCACAATTTAGAGTTCACAGGGTTTTTTTGCAAGCTTTTTACAATCAGCACTTTGCAATTTGAACAGCGTGCAAACAGTTAAATTAGCAAGCCATGTTCACTTCTTCCAGGGAATGTCTTGGTTATAAATTTCCGTAAAGAGTATTACAACATTCAAAAAAAGACTATACTTGGGCATCTGGCATTTCTACTCAAAACAGAAAAATCCTCAACTCAAGCCCCGTAAACTCAATCAACTGCTAATCTGCACAACCAAGATATATATACATCAGATTTACCATATACCATATTAATGATATTGTAAAAGAAAATTCATCACAAATACCTTCATCCAATTAATTCAAATAATTTTCAACTTCTTGTACTAATTCAATATCACATTTCATCTGAGTTGGAAGTTCACCTCGTCTCTCCAACATTTCTTTTCTAATATGCGGAATTTTGTATTTGTTGTGACCTTTGCCTTTCATGATTTCTATCATACACGATTGCAATGATAGAAATATGCGGTTAGACTTCCGTGTAGGATACTCATCGAATGACTTCACCACAGCTTGTAATAGCTCATCAACACTTCTTGGAGCCTCTTTGTACTGTAATTGTTGAATGGCATTAAAAAAGCCAAGATCTAAAACATTCAAATATAGAGAATTTGCAGGTTGATATGTCAAACGAATATCAATCATGTATAGCAGCTCGACAAAAATCAGTATCGGTCAAATTAATGTGTTCTTGCATTGTCTTGTTGAATATATATCGGATATCCAAAATCCTCTCTTGGCCATTTCACTTTAATTACAGGTAGAACCTTCTCTATCATGCAAGACCTTATAACTTCTCTTGTTACTGAAGTTATACGCTTTGTTTCAATTGTCCCGACAACTCTGTTAATGCTACTTCTTCTAGTCGGTTCTTGGGTAACAAAGGGGAAAAGACCAATTTTCCCTGAAAATAATTCGTTTCCTTGACTATCAAACCTTGGACGCACTATAGCAGCTAAAAACATGACTTTCCCAATGAAGTTTTTGCTTTTACACGATCGCATCGGATCTTCTTCATTTGCTAGCAAGTAGAAATTTTCAGTTTTCTTGGTCATGTTGAACCACTTCTCATCAATATGAATAACATTAAACATTCCATTGAATATAGGATCATGTGGTATGCTACTTTGCTCAAGCATTGATATGCAGAATCGCAACCTCGATATTTTATGTTCTTCCTTCAGAAAAGGCTTTAGAGCATTAGTATGACGCTGTATTTCTCCGTCTTGTACGCGCCTAAACAAAGTGCTCTTTTTCATATTCATGGCATAAGCTAAAGAGCAAATAGTTGTTCGTTGATGCAAAGGAACCTCACGAAATCGATCCAAGTCAATCTGAATTCTCTTACGACCACAATTTTTTGTCCTTTTATGAGAAACATCAACATATGCGTCATTAGCTTTTGCTTTTTTCCAAATCCGCTGAACGGTACGAATGCCAATTGAAAATAATGATGCCACTAATTTAGTCGTCCCTTTTTTCAATTTTCCATCAATACTTTTCTGTAGTAGCATAGCTCGGCGTTCATCATTCCTTAAATTTCTCAGCTTCGTATGACGATTCAACATCTACAGTAAACTTAAGTGTGTTAGAAACAACAAAACTGCAACTATATGTATCAATCAAACGAAATGCAGAGCTAGCACAAACGACTCAGTTCATGGAACATTGAATTTCAGATACTAATTGCGTGCATATCAGAGAACATAATGTGTAATGTGCAGAAACAAAAGTAAGTATAAAACATCTTCAGCCAATACAGGAGAAAGAAATACAGAAATACAGGATTTTCCAAGTAAAAGTCTACTAGACAACCTTTTAACACCTTTCCAATGTTTTTCCCTACATTGTCAAAATATACAAGGAAATAAAACAGATTGCCAGATTCCAACTTTGTGTCTAATACAAACAACTAGCGACCAACTAAAGGAATTCATCAAGTAGAATAAATATTAAGAATATCAGAAATATTGTAAACTAAATCTAATAAACAAATTCCAAAAAACAAGCAACTTTTGGCAATGTACCAAAAATAACAGACTTTTTCTTTTTTTGATCAAAAATAAGGTTCTGTTAATATATAGATAATTGTTCACTCTATCAAACGTTGAAGAAAAGCACCACCCCTGTACCCCTAACAGCCTAAAAAAAATGTTGGCTCTGTTCAGATTGAAAGAAGAAAATACAATACCCGGATTTGAAGTTTGTTTGTTGCAATTGTGATCCTACTTCCATGTGTTCATCAGCTTCCGTAGCCACTTCATCATCAAAAACGGATTCCTCTGCTTCATTCATTGTTAAGATCAAACGAATGAAAATTTGATTCCTCTGCTTCATTGTTAAAATAATTTCTTCTTCATCTTCTTTATCTCTATGATCAACAAAATCGACATTGAACTCGATATCTCTGTCGTGGAGTCATGTCAAAATAACGATCAAAATAATCCTTAGAAGTTCAAAATTGCAATCTCGTTTAAAATATGCCTCTTTTAGTTGTGTTTAGCCGGAGAAAAAAATTTGGCGGATTTTTTTTTTTTGGCGGAGAGATCAATTTTTCTATAAGGATGTGAAACGTCCTTAATTAAGAGAGTGTGAAATCAAATCTGGTGTTAATGGAGTCCCTCCGTGCATGCTCCACATGTATTCATGTTTTTTCTGCCATGCACCACTCGGCTTTCAATTTATCATCCTTTGGGCAGGATCATGATTGTAATTGCAAAAATATCAAGTTAAATCATAAATATTTGCTAGCTTTCATATATCCAATAATAAAATACAACTGCACCAAACTATCCGATTCAGGGGTGTTAACTGATGTAACATACAACCTGAACATGGATTACAGTCCTAACATTCATCCATTCAAGGTGCACACATTTCTAGTAGGTAGGGAAATTTGGATCTACATCATGTGCCCATGACTCTAAACCCCCAATAACATCCTTGGCCGAACCAAAGCCCATCTTGTGCAGGTATTCTACTGCCCTTTGAGAGTCATTACCTCTTCTACAAATCACATAGACAGCAGCTTCAGAACCAGTATCTTTTCCCCCTGCATCTTGTTCTTTCTTTAAAGCAGAAGATATTTCAGGCAACCTATCCTCCAAACCTGAGAGTGGGATGTTCATTGATCTTGGAAGAGAAACAATCTTGTAATGGTGAGATGGTCGCACATCCACCAATATATGTGGTTCCCCATCAACAATTTTCTTACTGTACTCCTTGCTGCTTATTCTAGCATTGAGTGGAAGCAATTTCAACTTGAGCGGAGACTGCAATTAATTTGGAAAAACCTCAGAAATTGTTTCCTTCTTCGGTGAATTTTTTTTTAAGAAAACATCTATATTTCAGATTATGCTAGTCAAGCAAAAAGGATGTAAATATATACTAAGCTGGGCCCTTTTTTGATTTATGGGAATCGTGTGCTACATGTACCAGAAACAACGGCTGGTCTAAAGCCATCTCCCAAGTAGGATCCAAAACTATTATGTCTGACCAGAGTACAAGATGATAAAGAGAGAGATTAATATTTAATCTCCCCGGAAAAAATTTGAGAGGCCAAAAAGTTGCGAAACATAGTTTATACAAACGTACAGCACAAAAATAGTTAAATTGTAATATTAGATCCTTTCACTTGAAGAAATTCCTTAAATTGTATCTGATATACAACAGAGGGAGCATGACAAACTTCATGTACTGGACTCATGCATGCATGTCTAAAAGACTAAACTTTCAATAACATTTTCACTCAAACACTTCGCTAAAGACTGGTCACACAACTGACACAAGGAATTATGAGCTCGCGTGGGTCACAAGTGATTATTTAATTGGATCACCATATTTCCATTTTGATGGGAAAACTCAAATTATCATCCAATTAATTATAACTAGTGATAAAAAGTAAGAATACCGTGAACAGGGGAGATTGTGTGAATTTCTCATAGTCAAAATCTTGAAATTGCTGTCTGCTTAATGCTGTGTCGTCACCACAAGCTTCACATTGCAATGACCTCCCTCTAATCTTGACCTGAGCAACATGATTGTAAGATAAACAAAAAACATTACGCATTTTTAACACAACCTATAATAAACATATAATTAGAGCAACTCAAACTTGGATCAACTCCCAATTCTCCTTCATGGTGTAAAAACATAGTCATATGCTTGTTAAAACATTTGAAAAGGATGGCGGAAACTTCCATGAAGACCTTAGTTACCGGAAAAAACTAATATCCTAGCAATTTAGGTTTTTGTACACGCATATAAAACATTTTACATAAGTTCCAATACACTAAAGTTGACTCTCTAAAAGTTTCTCTAGTTTCTTCCCTTGATTATGTTTTCTATAAGAAAGAACTACAAAGATCAGTACGATTTTGTAATGTCTAGCAATCTAAAAAAATAAGGTGATTCCAAAAGAGTATATTTAGCAAATATCATAACTTATCAAAATGTAAACTTAGAATATTCTTGTTAGTGTGTTCCATGAATCACCCTTATAATTAGACATAAGTCATTTGAACAATAATATCCTATATAACTTATAAGCCAATCCCTTATGTATTGCACGTATAGAATGCAAGTTACTGCATTCTAGTTCTCATTCCATGCATTGAAACAATCCATATTCTAGGTGGCATACATGATAGATCGACATAAAAAGTTGAAGAAGAAAAACAAATGGAATAAGGATTAGCTTTTCAAAGTAGTCGGATGGCATGTTGGCTTAAGGTCGTTAAACCACATAAAAATGAAAGGAAAAAAATGGAAAAAAAGTGTAAATGTGCAAAACACAATGAAATTCCAAGTGGCAACCATTCTGCCCTGTTAGCTCAACAAAATTAAAATGGAAATGCATTAGAAAATGAGACTCCCACCAAATAATCATATACACATTATTTGACATATGGTCAAGCTCCTCAACTTGCGTCTTCCTTTTTTATATAATCATCCCTGAACGATTATTTTACATGGATGAATATCTTTCACACTCTAAGAAACTCATTTCTCTTGGTAAAAATGATACTTCATAGTACTCGAGTGATGTAGGAGAAAGAATGAATAAAAGTACCTATCCCCACATTAACAAGCCATAAAAGCACAAAGCTTTTCTTAAATCAATTCATATTCAATACTTTGAATAATAATGAGGATTACAACTATACAGGACACCTATGACTTAGCGACATAGTAAAAACCTTTAAAATCTACTACTATAATTTAAACTCCTAAAATAAAATAGTCTAACATAATGAAATAGGGAATTGATATTTTCACATGTAGAAATGTTAGCTCATAATATCCTTCTCACATGAATAGTAAATGTGGTCACCCTCATGTGAGATGAGACCTTCGAACTAACATTTTCAATTGTGGAAATATCAATTCCCATAAAATATAATTACTGACTAAAACTTATTTATTTCTAAATAATAATATAAAGTAACTAATTAATAATATTTCGAGTCCTTGCAGTGCTCCGTATCATCCAGTGGTTTTTTCAAATTCTGAAGTAAACATAAACCAGTAAAATTTTGTGACAAAATCAACTATGTTTGTGTTCAAAAGGAACAGAAAAACACATTATGTTTTACTCAGGATAAGTTTATAAAAAGAACTTTCTAATACATGGAATATAAAACATACAATACGAATTCGAGCTGACATTGCATCCAAAAGAAGCATCCTTCCTGACAGTGGCTCCCCAACACTGCTTGCGATTTTGACAGCCTCTAGAGCTTGGAGACAGCCAATGATACCAGGAACTGTAGATTAAAAAGAAAGTACTGTTATAAAATAACTAACCCAGGTCTAACTTAATCAGCATATAGACTACACTAATGGCAGAACCAAGATAGTTAGTGGGTGTTAACAGAGCTTAGCTCAGCAACCAATGCATGTCGATGAACAGGATATCGAGGCATAATTTCCAGCTTATGTTGTCCTAGTGCAAAACCCCTTCCGGAGGTCTACACACACACACATTCAAAGTTGTCATATCAAATATATAGAATAGGAATAAATCTTGGAATGCTGAATCAAGGTTCATGAAAGTTGCTTTAACCTATATGTTTTGAGACAACCTTGACACCATTGTTAATGCTAACAAAAATCTAGATTCTCGAAAACACCATATATAACAGGAAACAAATTGGTGTGCAATCTTTAAGGTGCAAAATGGAGATAGCCCATTAAACAAAGAATAATATAGGAAAATTCCCTACGATAACCATTCCTTGACTTTATAAGTGTATACTCATTATGCAGTAAATTACAAGAACTTAGTAACATTTACCTACTCCAAGAACTCCACTATCTGAACATCTTTGACATGCTGTTGTAGGTGGTGGAGTTGGAAATAGGCATCGATAGCATGGTCCTCCATTGTAATTGTAAACTGTGAGCTATACGAAAAATTACAGATGCAGTTAATCTAAAAATTTGAACATAAATACATGACCATACATAAAATTAACATCTCAGATCCCTATGAAGCATGCTTCAGGCATAATATCAGTATAAAAAGTGGGATTTGGTTGCAAGTTTACCTGCCCTTCCAGTCCCACAGCAGCACCTGATACAAGAGGCTGCATATATGAACATATTACAAGTCAATGCTAGGAAAATTTATCTTACAAATTAAACTATGCTTCCAATTTATAATACACATAAGCAAGGCCGTAATTTGCAGGTTGTATGGCTAGGTCTCATTAGCGAGGGCAATCTTGGACTATTGAACTAAAGATAACAATCTACACTGTGAAGGGAACTACGGATCTGGCATACAAACTGCAATGCCAAGATCATGTTAATTCTTTATTTTTTTCCTTCTCGAATTATGTTATTCAAAATGCATACTTCCAGACATGTAAAGTTATTCTGTGATGGTCACAGACCGATGATAATTGCATATATATCCTCGACATTAGAAATTACAGAAATTTCATTTGAACGTAATGCTGAGGTATCCAAATATCACAATTATTCACATTTAACTGTTTCACATACAAGCTGAATATCATAAGAAATTGCCTTTTCACATTCACTCTTCTTGAAAAGGGAAGAGAAAAAGAAAAGGCATTGTAGGAGTCCAGCTCACCTTTCCTAACACAACACAGCAATCACTGATCATGTAACGACTAGGAGCATTGTCTGTGGCATCTACTATAACATCATATCTAGGAAACATAGCAGTTATGGAAATATTATGTCCAGCATTACAGACCAAAAATTCGAAGGAAACAAGCAAGGAGTAAAATATAATATCAAGGATACTTGCTCAAAATCTCCAACGCATTTGATGCACGTAAGCGCTTCTTTATGTTCCACAATCTGAAGAGTTGAGTTAATCCTAAGAAAGATTCAAATGAGATGAAAATCAAATAGACTATAGATAGATATTGCAGTGAGATCAGGTACTTTAACGCCAACAGAAAGACATTCAAACAATAGTGACTTACGAACGGCAAGCAGCAGCTGCAGATTCCACCTTTGGGCGGCCAATAAATGCCTCACTATGGATAATCTAAAGAAAATAAGAGAATTAATGAAGCAGATGGACAACTTGTTAACATTCATGTAATTGGAGGTATGCAACAACAGGAAGAAGATGAAACCACTTCACTTGAATAAAAAACATAACCTAACAGTGAAATTTAGCATCGTCCTGTATCCCGATGGTAGTAACGTTACTATCTGTTTGAAAAGCAGTAGCAATAACTGCCAAGTAATTGAGTAATACCAAAGCTCTACCTGCCTATGCAGATTGTTAAGCTCCACAATGTCATGGTCCACAATGCCTAATCGGCCTGGAAAATTTGTTAATGCAAAAGTAATGTCAGTCGCTCATCCTTTTAAACTGAATATATTAGAATCATTAGATAAAGTAACTCTAGTTTTTCTCTCTCAATTCTTAATTTATTTTTTCTTTACAAATGAATGAATAAGCAGTATACGTTGGGTAATGAAACTCTCGACTCATAAAAAATTACCAACACCACAAGCTGCCAAATACAACAGGGCAGGTGAACCCAATCCTCCAGCTCCGACCACTAAAATTGAAGACTTCAAGAGATTTGCCTGCCCTGGATCCAATAAAAACAATGAATTGCAAACGTTAAGCTCTAAAAATTTATTTCTCAGCAACAAAAGCTATACACGCGCGCGCGCGCGTGTGTATATAATATAGGTAAACCTTGAACACCGAAGGAAGTAAGTAAGAGGTGGCGACTGTATCTGTAGATCATATCAGGAGATAATTCATTTCCAAAGCTTGAATTCCCGTTCAATAATCCTCTAGAATTGAGCTTAGGATTAGGATTAGAATTAGGCTGGGGGTGAGATTGGTTTGAGCGAATTTGGAGAAGACGAGCTTCCAGAACCGAAATCTTATCGTCGATCCTGCTCTTTGAATCCTTCAAAGACTCGATTTCACGGACTAGTCTATGCGACACCTCCTCCTCCTCCTCCATGGCGTAGGTGTGTCTGTGTCTGTGTCTGTGTCTGTGTCTGCGCAGAGCTTGATTGAGTTCAATGTCAGAAAAACCCTACACAACTCTGCTGTATCTTTCTTATAAGAAGTAAACCTCTGGTTTGAAAGGTTAAATTTTAAACACAGTAATTTGGAGGTATGCAAGTCATTAGGGTATGGGTATGTATGTATTATTGGGTTCGGCCCTTCCCCCGTCCCGTCGGTCTCTCCATACACCTCTAAAATTGATCATTTGAACGTTTGATTATTTAAGACTAATCTTCAATTTTTCAAGAAAATATTAATCTTAAAATTGCAAAACAATATTAATATTATTTAAATGATGTAAGCAAAGAATTCAACCTATGACACAAAAATAAATCAATCCGTTTATAGGATTGTTGGGTCATAATATTTCTCCTATCTTGGGCCGGATAGATTGGGCCCATTTATCAGTATAATTTATTGAGGCTTTTATTATTAAGCCATGGGACTCTTTGAGCCCATTTATTGTGTCAACTTTATTTAATTCTATTGAATAAGGCCAACCAGGTGATCGACCCATTAGATATTTTAATATCCTTACTTTGACTTGTGATGATGAAAAAGCATGATTACTGACCAATCCTCCCGCCATGCATTAATGTGGATGGGATCATAACCTACGCCGTGAGAGAAACAATGGCCAAAAGTTAGATAAACCCGATATAGTTGGCGAGGTCCATCGATCGTAGAGGGTGTCGTGTAATAGTGGGTGGCATAATAATCCAAGAAAAAGTAATATAACTTAGCGAGAGAAGCCATCGATATAGAGGTATGTTCTCTCATATATTGATTACTCATATTCTCCCATACACACGATCGAGATTTTAATTCTCTCAATACACTGACCATATATTCCTCCATTGTTAACCTTGTGAACACGTCTTAATTCTCACGCTGAAATTATCCCCGACGAAACCGTAGTCGAAGCTTTTGTGTTATTTGTGTTATCTTGTCTGCGGAGGATCGGGACGCCTTACGTGATTGGGGCGTGGAGAAAGATCTTGGCGTTAACATTGGTATTAGAAGGAGGGGGGATGTTCTAGTGTTCTTGAAGTTTTCAATCACAAATTGTAGGCTGCTCACGTCGAAATCCATGGTGAAGAAGAAGTAGAACGATTACCTCTAAAGGATACTGATGGCTATGACTTCGTCTACACAAATGAGTATTTGTCAAGGATTGATTGGGTCCTTCAAAGAATGCTCATGCTGGTACTGCTTCCAAGCAGGTTTCTGAGGGTTTCGTTCGAGAGCCCAGGATGATGCTGGAAGAAGATTGATTTTTTTGCCGAAGAAGACCACCATGGTGGGAAAAGGGTAAAAAGCATACTTGCTTAGAATCCTATCTTAAAAGTGGTCGACCGATGAACCGATCAAGTTAGAAAGAAGTCTACAGTTTAAAGACATGTCTCGAGGCCTTCCTCGGGATCGAAGCAGACCCAACAACCATTTTCCCGATTGACCAAGAGGTATCCCGCCTCTATTTGTCTTGGGATCATGGTCAAAGCGAGTAGATGAAGACCCAATGACCATTTTCTGATTAATCAAGAGGGTATCCCGCCTATATTGTCTTCGGGATCATGGTCGAAGCAGAGTAGATGAAGACCCAATGAATGCCATTTTCCCGATTGGCCAAAGAGGGTATCCCGCCTTCTTTTGTCTTGGGATCATGGTCGAAGCAGAGTAGATGAAGACCCAACAAAGAATTTTCCCTGATTGATCAAGATGGTATTACGCCTTATCGGGTCTTGAGATTATGGTCTGAGTAGATCCGAAGCCATATTCCTAAGAATCCAATCGAGGCACACACCGCTCAGAGACACTTGTCTTCTGGAGATGCTTTCGTTTAAGGTTGTCGTGTTCAGATTCAAAGACACAAAAATGCACCCATATTCCTAAGCATTCAAGAAAGTACCTCATTCTAGGGTTTCTCGGACTATGGCGCAGCATAAAAAAAAAGCAACACAGGAGGATATTCACCCGAGAATACAAAAGGCACTCACCTTACAGAGTGTTCTCGCCATGAATGAAAGACTTCGTCGACAAAGTAGATCTATAAGCCGCTGACTCACGGAAATCCAACACTTTGGTAAACATTTCCGAGGCTTGGTTGACATTAATGGTCGGACAATTCTTTTACGAAGCTAATAATAGTTAAAGAGAAGTTCGAGGAGTCCGAATAAAGCCGTTGCGCTTCTTCAGTGAAGCGAGTTCGTGGACATTGCATGCGGATGGATATTCTATTTCGGACATCGATCTAACAGGGCTATCAAGAGGTCGATCGCAATAACAATTACCGTAGATGCATTATCGAAGTTGGCCACTATAGATGCTTATAACTTTGATGACAGATGGCGTCTTTCCTTCGGATCAGATGCTGGCAAAGAAGACCAAGTACAAGAGTGTCAATTTTGTTCTCATTGATAAAAATCTTTTTTGAAGGTCATTTTTCGTCACCATTGCTCAAACATTTGGTTCCATCGTGAGTCGAGTATGTTCTTGGAAATTCACAAATACATCATAGAATGATTATTTGGCCCAAGTTGTTGGTCTACAAAGCACTTGGCAGAGATATTCTTGAAAGAATCGGGAATTCAAAGATGTAAAGACTTCCGGTGGCTCATCCACATTCACTTTTGCCTTTATTGGTCCCGGTCCTATTTTGTCCTATGGTCACCGTGGTGTAAGGAGGTATGGTAGGACTTCATTTGGCCATTCGATGGCACCCATTTGTCGTTCTACCCCGAGTGGTGAAGCGAAGGATCCTATATTGATTTTACCAGGGTGGTAAATCAATGGTCACTTATTAGTCCCGGTCCTATTTTGTCCTATGGTCACCGTGGTGTAAGGAGGTATGGTAGGACTCACCGGCCATTCGATGGCGACCCATTTGTCGTTCTACCCCGAGTGGTGATTTGAAGGATCCTATATTGATTTTACCGGGTGGTAAATCAATGGTCACTATTATTAGTCCGGTCCTATTTTGTCCTATGGTCACCGTGGGTGTAAGGAGGTATGGTAGGACTCACCGCCATTCGATGGCGACCCATTTGTCGTTCTAACCCGAACGGTGGTGAGCGAAGGATCCTATATTGATTTTACCAGGTGGTAAGTCAATGGTCACAATTGGTCCTTATATCTCGATCCTTATATCTTGGTCCTTATATCTCGATCCTTATATCTTGGTCCTTATATCTCGATCCTTATATTTTGGTCCTTATATCTCGATCCTTATATCTTGGTCCTTAAGTCTCGATCCTTATGTCTTGATCCTTATATCTTGGTTTTCGTATAATTGTTTCATCCCGAGTGGTAAACAAATGACCGATCTCACACTTCGGAGCCGATGAGTATTTGGTACTTTATTTTATTTAAGTGTTGAGTTCTAATGCCTCATCCCTTAACATCAATTTATCTGTTACATGACATGTTTATCTGTTATATGACATGCTTAATCATTTGAAGTTAAATCCTCGAAAGGGTTTTTTGTATACTTGTCCATATAAATTCATATTGAAGTATTGACATAAAATAAAAAGTACACTGAAGTCATAAGGAAGAAAATCATTTCTCATTAATATTTAAATTCATTTACAAACAAGGAAATAAACATAAAATTTCTACAGATATTCATAATAAGACCTAAGACAATCCATAAGCTGGTGCTTCAGGTAGCTCCATCATCATCCGAAGAGTCCAGCAGGTAAGGATCTAAGTTAGCCTTGATCAACCTTTCCTTGCCAAGACTTCGGCAGAGCTCGTAGCTTTCTTTGTGAATCCTCATGATTTCTTCGTTTATTTCGTCCGAGGTTCCTATACTCTTCACAAATTTCTTTGCGAAGAGCATCAGTTAAAGGAGGCCCAAGGTCCCGAAGAGCCTTGAGTTCTCGGATCTCTTGCTCGAGCTGCTGCCGTATATTCAGTTGAAGCTTTTCATCCTGCTCCATCTTACGGATCGTCTTGGTCAAGATTTTGGCGTTGGACTTCAACTCCTTGATCTTATTCATCCTCAGTTCACTCCTCTGAACTAAGTCGACGTTCATGTTGACAATTTCAAAGATCTCTTGAGCCTTAGTCGACTTTAGTTCTTCCTTGAGGCCTTCACTTCCCTTAGCTTTGGGCTAACTCTTTACGAAGACCTTCATTAGTATGAAGAAGGCCTTCACGATGAGTCCTTTCCCGAGCCAAAGGCATTTCAGAGGAATTTTCCTTCTTCAACGCTTCCTCCTCGGATTCAGCTTGGAGAGATCTGGGACGCAGACGTCCGAAGACAGCATTTGCCTGTTCATGTTCAATGTTATTCAATCAGCTTCAGATGTATGAGTATGAAAGTAAGTAAGCAAAGGAAGAGAAGAGTCATTTACCCTAGCCAAGTAGCTCATGCCCTCATTGAAAGCAAATCCCGTTTGAATCGTTCCCGAACCGATGGTCATCGGTCTCACGCGAACAAAGGCCTCAAAGCAGTTGAAAGGGAAGTTGGCATTAAACCGAGGCCACATAGTCGGTGAACCCATGGCATCATCTTTGAAATTCGGATGTCATTGATCCTTGAGGAGGAGGCGTAGGTATTTCGCGAATCCCGGTGAAGGATCCGCGTGCATTGCCTCTGGAGAAAGGTGATCGGTAGCATTGGCTCGGGAGTTGAAGAAGGTTCGGAAGTCGAGCAAGTGGCCGTCCGAAATTTTTTCTTTTTTTCGGAGACGGAGAAGGGTCGAAACCGACTTTCTTCAGCCAATAGGTGTTGGGGTTTCATTTAATGGGCCGGATGTTGAAGGAGGGGAACGCGAGTTAAATCGGCGATGAAGAGGAATTATTTTGCTTCTCAATTTTTTAGCACGAAGGACTTTCGCCCGATCGTGTGGAGGAATGTCGAGGAGACTCCTCTTTCTTAGATTTGGTTCAGAAGTTGGTAGAATTGGTTCAGAAGTTGGTAGGGTTGGTTCAGAGGTTGTTGTGGGTTCAGTTGAAGGAATCGTTTGTGGGTTTACCTCCGGAAGTACCTCCTCGTCGCTTTCAGGATTTATCTCGCGAGGAGTCCTGGCCCTTTTGGCGGCCTTCTTCCTTCGGCGAGGTCGGAGGACCGCTTCGGGGATGATAGGATTGTCGACTTGGGTCATCATCCCGAAGAGGAGTTGTTGTTGGCTCGAGGCGGGAGGTTCGGGCCGGAAGGCTCCTCATTAGGGAGTTCTTCATTTGCATCGGCAATCCTCCCCGCCAAGAAATCTTCCAAGTCTTTTACTTAGGAAGTTGGTTTGATCAAAGACACCGCAAATAATCACAAGTTAAAATCATACCACATAAACATTTCAAAAAATTATATCACGTAATGGTCCAAGACTTACGTTTATGGTCGCACAACCATGCTTGCTTGGTCGATAAAGTGAAGCTCCACTCTTGAGAGGATCTTATTCATGAAGTCGCCCATCTCCTCTCACGCGCCTTCGGGATGTCACCAAAGTCAGCAGAGATACGCTCCGAAGTGGTCCAATCGGGAAGGGAAGAGATTCCGGGACCAATGGACGAAGAACCATTTCTCATGCCATCCTTTGTTGCTCGAGGGGTGCTCATTAGGGCCTCTTCTTCTCGAATTTCGAGTTTGGGCGTGGGGGACCGTTGCTGCTCGAAGATTTTGAACCCTCGTTCTCGGGATCTGCCAAATGTAGAAGAGGGTAAAAAGAAGATCAACAGAGGGGGTAATCCTAGTTCATGCATGACGGCGATGAACGCCAAGATATATGGATATAGGAGTTGGGCACCAGGGTTACAAGAAGCCTACTCCAATAAACCCCTAGGAGGGTAACTATGAAGGCGTGGAGGGTAGGCGAACCCCTTTTCCAAAGTGAGTAGTAGTCGGCATGGCGACCCATCCGTCTGTCATTTGGTACATTCGCTTCCTCAAATAGATGGAGCCCTCATAAAGAAAGTTATCCGGAACATGATCTGAATCCTAGAGTTCGCAGATTCGGATTCGAAACGGTGGAGGATGTTGTTGGCGAGGAAATTGTTCCCCATCCTTGAAGAAATCGGTGGGAGATGGTGGATTGGCACTTGAACCCCTTGGTTGGGGTTTGAACGAGAAGAATTTGAAGGGTTTTGGCTTGGATTCACCATTGTTAAGTTTGTGAAAGCTAAAGAGAGGTTTTTCGAGAGAAGGAAGAAAGTTCAAAGGTTCGAATTTCAAATCGATGGAGTAAAGCCGTCAATTTTGGTAAGGTTTACCTTTTATCTTGTGATTCTGTGAATGAGTAGAAGGCGCATTTAATGTCGATAATAATGGGAATTAAAGTGGAATACGTTTGGATGACCTTTGAATATCTTATCGATTGGGCTTCGATTGTTGGATCTCATCTTATTGGCCCATGCTGAATTCGATTCGGATCCTTTATCAAATTGGGCTTATTGCCAAAGGTATCCACTATCCAGTCCTCCTCCTTATTCCACTTCGTATGATAAAAAGTGGTATGATCCACTTATTTCTATTTTTGAGCCTTTATTAAATTCTAAATATCATGAATCTTATATAGTTTTCCATTAAACATTTTGTTTAACTAAAAAAACTAGGGGTAATGTTGGTCATAATATTTCTCTATCTTGGTAGGATAGATTGGGCCCATTTATCAATATAATCTATTGGGCTTTTATTATTAAGCCGTGGGACTCTTTGAGCCCATTTATTGTGTCAACTTTATTTAATTCTATTGACCCAAGGTTGGACCAAATGGATCGACCCATTAGATATTTTAATATCTGTTACTTTGACTTGTGATGATGAAAAAGTATGACAAGTTGACCAATCCTCCCGCCATGCATTAATGTGGATGGGATCATAACCCACGTACGAGAAAAAAACAATGGCCAAAAGCGAGAGATAAACCCGATATAGTTGGCGAGGTCCATCGGATCGAGAGGGGTGTCGGTAATAGTGGGTGGCATAATAATCCAAGAAAAGTAATATAACTTAGCGAAGAAAGCCATCGATATAGAGGTATGTTCTCGTATATTGATTACTCATATTCTCCCATACACACGGTTGAGATTTTAATTCTCTCAATACACTAGACCATATATTCCTCCATTGTTAACCTTGTGAACACGTCTTAATTCTCACGCTGAAATATCCCTCGACCGGAACCGCCGTCAAGCTTTCTGTTGTTATTTGTGTTTCTTGTCTGATCGGAGACGTCTTACGTGATTGGGACGTGGAAAAAGATCTTGGCGTTAACAAGGATAATTATAAATTTGACTAATTACTACATTTTTTTTTTAATAATTTATATATATCTTAATAAATGTATATAGGATAATTTTATTGCTACCCGTAACCTGTATCTGTATGGTATATTGGTACCTAATGAAGAAGACTAGAGATAAGGTCAAAGGGACATTTTCTCACTCGTGAAAATGGAAATGCTTAATTGTTTAATGTTTATCATCAAGTAGTATTACGTATACGTTGAACCAAAAAATCATATTAATTGATGTATGCATGAAATATTTATTAATTATGTAGGAAATATTTTACATAATAATGTTAATTTGTCTTTCGTTCCAAAATTAAATATAAAATTTGATTTTTAGAGTTAATTTGTTTCAATCTATTCGTGGTTTATAATTTTTTAAGAGAATAAATAATTCTCTTTCCTAAATTACCCCTAATTTCTCTCGTTTAATCTTGTATTAATAATAATTTTCAACTTTCAAAAAGGGGTAGTCATGCAAATTTTAATTTTTAAATAATTTTTTTAATTCATGTGCATGAACTTGAAATCACTATTATTATTATGGAATGGGGTTAATAGTAGTATACTTTTGTTCAACTTTGAAAAAACAACAAATTAAAGATGATAATTAATATTACCTCCATTCTAAGTATAATAATTTATAGTTAGTCTAGGATACTTTATGGAGTAGTATCAATTTTGAATTAAAAATGTCAAAATGCATATTTAATTAGTAGTAAACCACCTTGACTCTTCTATTCCTTGGCTGACGTTTGGTGTTTTCTCCAAAACCAAAGGAGTAATTAGTTTATAATCACTTTGAATTTTTGAGTAAAACAAACAGATAATTAAATAAATAAGAGTCCTTTACAAGGACACTTTTTTTATTGGACATGTCAATTTTTTTTCCTTTTGAATCTCAAAAAATGTATACGGAGTAATATTTATTCCAACTAAATTTTTTACAGAATATAGTGTTTTAAGTGTAATTTGGATACATATACAAAAACAAGGTTGTACAATAATATTTTTTATATGTATTCAAATTATACCTAAAACACTATATTCTGGACCCATTTTTAAGTCCAAAAAACATGTTTGCCTGGACTTAGTTTGAATAAATAAATCATGGTCTAAATACACTAGATAGTGTAGTAGTATATATAGATTAATTAAGTGGAGTGGTAAAATCTGGATCCGGTTAGCATGAAGTTTATTTTTTAGTAAGTTGGTTAATTGACCAATAGAATCTTTGACACACATGTAATTCTAGCGCGTGTGTCGGTCTTTCTATCGATCAATTGATTAACTTACTTGGCTAAACTTCACGTTAACCACTCAGTAAAAATCTGATCTGAATTACAACTCCACTACTTTCAGTTGAAAATTCGCATGCATTAATGTGCATGGGATATATATATGGCATAAACAAGACAAAACATGCAGGCAGGAAATCAAATGTGCATGTACGTACGTAGTTATGTTTTGCATAAATAAAGTGATGTTTTGATTGGGTAGGCCGTAGACGGAGTAGTACATTTGTCATAAAGTCACTGGATTTAATCCTTGGAGTTTAGAATAGTCTACTTGGTAGTACAATTGAAATCTTTACAGAGTAGTCTAAATTAGAATATCGATTAAGAAATTATTTATTTCCTCATAACAGCAGCAGCAGCAGCAGCAGTAGTATCAGTTTATCAATCAATGTGGCGAGGACGGTCGGAGGGACTATCTCCTCGTCTTATTACTACTGGCAAGCATTTACGTACAGTTGGTCTGGCCAGGGCCTGCCGCCAAGTATTGAATTTTTGGTTTGTGTGTTTGTAAGAAGAAGAGTAATACTAGTAGTAGATTTAGATTTGGAACTTGGAAGGAATAAAATATAGCCACCCACATACCCACATTCATCTAACTACCTTCTGTTGAACTAGTTTGGTCAATGTCCCCCCAATTAAGTCCTTCCTAATTAATCCAACGCTCCAAAGTAGGCCACCCAACACTTTGGCTTGAAATTCCAATTTCCAAACGTCTTCACCCTACTACTTTCTAACTGAACCAACTCATAAAAGTAGTAATTAATCTTTCAAACTTCTAACTTTTCGTTTTTGGCCATGAGAATATTACTGGTACATACTAAAAACAAATTTTCACATCAAAAGTGATATGTACTGCAAGTGCACAATGTCAAATTGAAGAACTGGCAAGTACATGTTGAACACACATAGACTATATTAATTTTAATATTTTTTTAATATCTATTTTAGGTGAATTATAAATAAAAATTAAAAATTGATTAACTAGAATATGAAAACTAATAATGAGGAAACAATCTAGGAATCTGAATCCATTAATAAACACAACATATAATTCAATCTCTTCTATTTTTATAACTCCATTATGATTTTGATCTCCCTTCCATTTAATTTAGTAATTTACAATTAATGTGGGCAAACATAGATTATAAAAATTTAAGGATTAACTATAATCCATCAAAACTTTTTTGAGCAAAAATGTATTATGAAAAATTCATATTTTAACAATAATCTATCAAAACCTCTTAAATAATTTAAAATGGGTATTTCAATAACAAAATATGAAGGCGGAGTCAATTAAACATAAAAGCATAAATAATAAAAGACATGAAAAATATTATCATGAATAATTATTTAATTTAATCTTCATCCTAGATGAAAGAAATTAGCTAGACATAAAAAAAATTAAACTAACTAAAATAAAGAAAAGGAGAACATTAAAAATAAATAAGAAAACTCTTTTTAATTAACGTACAATGGATAAGTAATTTAATCTGCTCCTACTCCTACTCCTAACTCCTAGCCTAAACTAATATAATACCTAATACTCGCTCCTCTCTAAAATAAGAGACATATTTATAGGGAATATAATTTTGAACTCTAATTTAGATTCATTGAATTTGGACACTTTTATTCCCTTTTCATGTAGGTTTTAACTTCTTAGGGGCTGTTTGTTTATAACTGAATGGAGCTGAATCTAAATGGCTGAATCGGTCAGTACGTTTGTTTTGGTCTGAATGGCTGAATCGGTAAGATGGGCCGAAATTTGAATGGCTAAGTCGATTTTTTTTGAAATGAATGAGCGACTTTTAATGAAGTAAAAAAAATTTAAAAAATATAAAAAATATTAACTATTATATTAAGTAATATTAAATAAATTTACAACAATTTTGAATTTTTTCAGAAGGGTAAAATAATAAAATTTTGTCTTTCAGATGTTTCAGACATGTCAATAATCAAACAACTTTTTTCATTCAGATTCAGATTCATTTAATTTTTATCAAACACCCCCTTAGTGTCAATCAACTCCTTAAAAAGATTTTAGAGATAAACAGATCTTCTAGATAGACTTTTCTTTCTCTTGTTGGATTTGACTTGCATACCAAGATTGTTTCACATCTTTTATTCTCCCCTTGTAGGATTCTTTTTGGATAATCCTTACATGGATAAGTGCATTAAATATCGCTTGATCATCAAGATTTTGACTTTATTGCAACAAATATTAAATCCTACAAAACATATTAATTTAATAAACTAATATAATTAAAAGGACAAAATTAGGGATAATAAAATGCATGTATTAATTCCGTGTCTATCAGTTGTAGATGTATAGTGACGGTGAATATCTTCGTTATAGACTTTTCTTTCTAGATAGACTTTTTTTTCTCTTGTTGAATTTGACTTGCACACCAAGATTGTTTCACCTCTTTTATTCTCTCCTTGTAGGATTCTTCTTGGATAAATCCTTACATGCATTAAATATCGCTTGATCACTAAAATTTTGACTTTATTGCAACAAATATTAAATCCTACAAAACAAAACAAAACATATTATTTTAATAAACTAATATAATTAAAAGGACAAAATTAGGGATAATAAAATGTATGAATTACGTGTCTATCAGTTGTAGATGTATAATGATGGTGAATATTTTCGTTATAAGATTTATAGCGATATTTGTGCTGTGAAAATAATAAATTTTATTGTGGATTTAATAATTTTCTAAAAGAAAATATCCTTCTCAATCATTCAAGAATTAAAGGGTAAAAAAAATACTATGATGAAAAAAAGAAAGAGAAATGACGGTGCAATTATTTCTGATGAGTCTCACAGTATTATGCATAATGGAGTAATAACGAATACTGCTCCCGTACTAAGATAAAATTCTTTATTATTATTTTAGACAAATTCAAGTTAAATATCTATTTATCTTAAATAATTTATTTTTTATAATATCCTTATTATTAATTATTATATTTTTTTCTCTATGCATATTTATAGAGTATCATTAGTAATGTACAAACAATCTTTCTTTGATTGTTATGATATTATCCTGTTCATTAACTAACTTTCCATTCAAGATTTGTGGTGACATTTATCTTTTTTTTAATATGCGAAAAAAGTTAACCAAGACTTTCATCATGTTATAAAAAAAGATTACCCTTGAAGTCTGATTTTTTTATGATATTATCCTGTTCATTAATTAACTTTCCATTCAAGATTTGTGTTGAGTAATGTTAAAATTTCTATATTTCATATCCCAAATACTCATGATTTCATTGCATGTTAAATTTTATATTTAGTGTTTGTATGTCGTGTATTATAATCAATTCACCAATGACTGTATTCACAAATATAAATGAATCATGAATTACTAGTATTTTAATTAAGGAAATTTATAATAATATGAGTCTTAATTAAGAAATTTACAACATTATTATGAGTAATATTCATGATAAAGTTGCAAGAAAGTAGCGAAAATTGGAAACCAGTTTAATGGTTATGGACCCACACCTCCATCTCCCCCTCAACGGCCACTCCCTATTTGTCATCTTTTCCCATTAACTCCACTCTCTCCTCCTCCTCCTCGCGACTCCCTCTACAAATACCCAAACGAATAAACCCACAATCTCCCATTCTCCCTCTCTGCTCTGCTTTGCTTTTATCTTAAACAGAGACATGGCACCCTTCAACTTTTCCCTCTTACTCCTCTCTCTATTCTCTCTCTCATCCCTCCAAATTGCATTCTCCGACAACACTGGTTCCATCGGAGTTAACTATGGCAGAATTGCAGACAATCTTCCAGACCCATCCACAGTAGTTACCCTCCTCAAATCCAATGGCATTACCCGGGTCAAGCTCTTCGATACCGACTCCTCCGTCCTTACGGCACTCTCCGGTTCAGGCATCTCCGTCACCGTCGCGCTTCCGAACGATCTTCTCGCCTCTGCCGCGGCCAACCAGTCATCCACCGACGCGTGGCTCCAATCCAACATAGCCCCCTTCCACCCTAAAACCATAATTGAGGCAATCGCCGTAGGCAACGAAGTTTTCACCGACCCCCAAAATACCCCATATCTCGTTCCCGCCATGAAAAACATGTACAGTTCCCTCCAAAAGCTCAACTTCAGTTCAGCCATTAAAGTCACCTCCCCAGTAGCTCTCACTGTCCTTGAAACCTCTTATCCCTCCTCATCCGGTTCGTTCAAAGCGGACTTAATCGAACCGGTGATCAAGCCCATGCTCACCTTCCTCCAGCAAACCGGTTCGTATCTCATGGTGAATGCCTACCCGTTTTTCGCGTACGTGACCAACACGGACACTATCTCGTTAGATTACGCTTTGTTTCGCCAAAACGACGGCGTCAAAGACCCTAACAATGGCAATGTTTATAAGAACCTTTTCGAGGCCCAACTCGACGCCGTTTTCGCAGCAGTGGACGCGCTGAATTTTAACGACGTCAGAGTGGTGGTTTCCGAAACCGGATGGCCGTCCGCCGGCGGCGAAGATGAAGCCGGCACGAATGTAACGAATGCGGCTGCGTATAATGGGAACCTGGTGCGCAGAGTACTCAGCGGTGGAGGGACCCCTTTAAGGCCCAACGATGCTCTGAACGTATTTCTGTTCGCCTTGTTTAATGAGGATGAAAAGAGTGGGCACGTATCTGAAAAGTACTATGGGATATTTTATCCAAACGGGCAGAAAGTATACGATATTCCGTTGTCGTTGGCGGCGTTGAACGGGAGCGAGGCTCAGGTTCCGGTATCGGGTAATGGAGGAGATTTGGGGAAGGGGCAGAGCTGGTGTGTGGCGAATGAGCAGGCTGGGGAGGAGAAGTTGCAAAGTGGGCTTGATTATGCTTGTGGAGTAGGTGGTGCTGATTGCGGTCCGATTCAGTCGGGTGGCAATTGTTTTAACCCGAATACCCTGGGGGCTCATGCTTCGTATGCGTTCAATAGCTATTATCAGAAGATGTCGCGTGGGAGCGGATCGTGCGATTTTGGTGGAGCTGCTTACGTGGTGACTCAACTTCCTCCTCGTAAGTGATGTGATTCTTCTTGCATCAAATCCTCCACTCTCCCTGCATCATAATTAAAAATAAATATAATTCAATATTTTTATTTGAATTTTGTAAATGAAAATAAATTTGTGGTGTATTTTTATTTTGCAGAGGTTGGCAATTGTGCGTTCCCAACAACAGTAGAAAATTGATGAGCAGGCAGACGGAAGATGTTTTTAATAAGATGTTAGACTGATTGATTGGTTGATAGATACTAGATAGAGATAGACATAGATAATTTCTTCCGCAGTAGAGGATGGTATGGAGGAGGACGACGACGACATATTTCTCCTGCTTCTTTGTATTTTTTATTTTTATTATTATTATTTTGATGACCACTAATTAATACTCCACCAACCTTAACTTACTTAAGTGGAATAATGAATTTCCTAAAATCTTTTACTACTCGCTCCGTTCCTAAGATTGTAGTTTAAGTTTTTGGCACATGAATTAAGGAAGTGTCATTTACTAAATAAAATTTATTTGAAATTTTATCACTATCCCTTTATGGGAAATTGAAAATTATTAATACAAGGAAGAGAATTTCTTGGAACAATGAGAGAAGGTAGGAGTAATATAGGAAAGTAAATAATTTATTCTCCTCGAAAGTTATAAATGACAAATTTTTTTAAACAAATTTTTTCTCCTAAAACGACAATCTTTTATGAACGGAGGGAGTATCATTTATCAAGTAAAATTTGTTTGAAATTTCATCACTACCTCTCTATGGAAAATTGAAAACTATTAATACAAATAAGATAATTTCTTGGGACAATGAGAGAAGGTAGGGATAATATAGGAAAGTAAATAATTTATTCTCCTCGAAAGTTGTAAACGACAAACTTTTTGGAACAAGTTTTTTTTTCTAAAACGACAATCTTTTAAGAACGGAGGGAATATATTATACTCTCTCTGTTCCTAAAAGATTGTTGTTTAATGTTAATGCACACAGATTAATAAATATAATTAATACCTAACCAAAATATTATACTACCCTTATTAATTATCTCAACCAATTATTCACTCCTCAATATTTCTTATTCAATTCAATTAATTAATTCTTATTCAACCAATTACTACTTGAATTATAGTATTGAATTGAATAAGAATCATTGAGAAGAAAGGTAAAGTAGGGAAAAAAATAGCTAATGTGTATTGATAAACTCAAAACGATAATTTTTTTGGAACAAAAATTACTTCCTAAAACGACAATCTTAATCTTTTACGAACGGATGGAGTATCTTCGTTCCTAAAAGATTGTCCTTTAAAGTTTTTGCATATGGATTAAGAAAATCATTTAATACTATCATTTAACAATTAAATTTTGTTTGAAATTTCATCACTATTTCATGGGAAATTGAAAATTATTAATACAAGAGAGAGAATTTCTTGGGACAATGAGAGAAGGTGAGTAATATAAGAAAGTAAATAATTTATTTTTTTAAATAGTTGTAAACGATAAATTTTTTCTTAAAAAAACAACAATCTTTTAGAAATGAAGGAAATAGTTAGTTAGTTAGTTTGGTTCGGGTAAGTAAATAAATAAAAGCATTGCATTGCAATCAGACTGACTAGAACAGTAACAGTGGAGAAGGAGAAGGAAACAAATACTAGTCTCTTTTTGCATTGCATTGCAATATTATCCTATCCTATAAATTATTATTATTAACCATTCCCTCTCTTTTATTATTATTATTATTATTATTAATTATCATTTTTTGCTATTTTAGGACCCCTCTAGTTAGTTTGGATAAAACAAAAAAAAGAGTCCTAACTTGCTATAATTACTAATTTTAAAAAAATTTCTAATGGTATTATTAGAGGGATACAAATATATATTATATATATATATATATATAAGTGTTTAACGAGAATGTAGTATTACTCTCACAATAAGGGAAGGAAATAAAACTTGACAATCATTAGCAAGTGGAGATATGGGCTGGGCTGGGCTGGGCTGGGCTTTTTCAGGTAAACGCAGCCCATGAAACTATTTTTTAATTTAATACCCCCATCAGGCATCATCTACTTTACTCCTACTATCAAAATTCTACTAACATAACATAATCTGATGGACCTGGACCTGGTGCGTCACAGCCATCAGGTGGGTTTGAGCTGATGGGCCGATTGAATGCTACCTGCGGACACTTTAGTATCTTATTTCTTCACTATTGTGGATTTTTATAGTCCCACGTGTTGTGTTGGGTTCTATAGTGAACCTTTTATTGAGGAGAGGAGATGAGATTGATTTCTATAAGGAATTCTACACGATCAACTATAAATACCTTAATTCGCATGTGATAACTTTTTGAGCATTAAATCATTAAACATTCATTTGTTAACATATTCTTTAGTCTAGTTGATTTCCTTTATTTAATGATTACGTTAACACATATTTTTGATGACACACATATGGAAGGAGTAGTAGGACAACTGGCGGTTGGATGTTACAGTGATTCCCCAAATTACGAGATGGGTTGGGTCTTGGGTGTGTGTATGTAGAGAAGACCGATCACCGGCCAATAGATCCAGCTTCTGGCCTTCCAGGGAAAAATATAATACGGTTGGGTTAGGACTTAGGGGAGGAGGGTTTCAACTTGGGTGGGTTTACTTTGGGTTAGCAGGGAGGGCCCAGTATAGAGGGATGGGGTGGGCCTCAGTTTCAACATTTGCTGGCTGGTCAACCGCGGTGGACCCAACACGGGTAAGGCCTGGCCTCACAAGGATATGGTCAAATATATTTTATAGTGGTACCGTACCTTCTTTTGTTTTTATTTATTTTTATTTAGGACTTTTCAGCCAGCCAGTAATACTCCAGTAAATAGTAAGTAGTAATTAAAAGAGTGACTAAACTGGTGCTCTCATTTGCAGCATAGGAAGAGGATGTGGGCCCGGGTAGTATCTTAATTTAGATTGAGAAGCATGTCCGCATGTGGCAAGTGCCAATGCCATGGGTAGGGATGAGCAAAAAACGGATAAAATTAAATTATCAAACACAATCGAATTTTTTTAACCGAATTATTTTGAATTTTTAATTTTTTTTGTAATTTCAGTTATATCCGATTTATTGTTCGGTATTCAGTTTCAGATTCGATTTTAAAAAATAAGTTAATTCAGATATCCAAAATACCGAATTTTTAATTAAAAAAATAATATTAATTTTATAGTAGTAAGTGGTATCTATATATGACCCTTGTCTCACTATATTATATTAGTTTTTTGAGTTTTTGACCTTCAGATTTCAGTTCCCAAATATCGTATCCCACCGTTCTCCCACATCAGTCTCCGCAATCCCATATCCCACATTCCAAATCAGTCTCAGATCAGATCCCATGCTTGCAAACAACATTTCTCCTCTCAGATCAGATCCCATGCTTGCAAACAACACCGGACCGCCTTTGCCTCTCTCACATTCCATAACAATCTTACTTTCTCTTAGTTCGTCTGCATCCGATCCTCCCGCGCTTTGCAAGCGATCTTTCTTTCTTCACTTTCCACCGGTAAAAATGTTATTCGACCGAAGGTGTTTGTCGCGTTGAAGGTTCCCATGCTTATCGTATTGTACTTTGAGGCTTTGAGCTATAATGCCTTGTTTGGCTGTCGTATTGTACTTTTATTTATAATGCCTTGTTTGGTTGTCATATCTCCATAATCTATAATGCTTTGTTTGGTTTTTGTTCGGTTGTTTTCTTCTTTCTTTCTGAAGGTTTTGGCTTTATTATTAATTGTTTATTCGATTATTACCCGAACAACCGAATAGTAAATTCGATAATTCGGTAATTCGAAAATTCGATTAATAAGCAATTCGGTTATTTGTTCGGATACAAAAATTATATAAATTTCAGTTTTCGGTTATAACCGAATAGCGTATTCGGTTCGATTATAACCGAATGATCAGTCCAAGCCATGGGGTTGAAGAATGGGTTGGGTGGAAACTTGGTCGGGTAGAATCATCACCTTTTAGGGGGATTTTTTTTTTGCTGACATTCTAGCGACATTATTTTTTTGGTTTTTTTATAGTACTTCTCAAAAAATGTATAGTATTTATTTCAACTGAAATTTTTGTAAAATATAGAATTTTAAGTGTAATTTGGATACATACAAGAAACATGATTGTACAGACTTTTTGAGAGGTATTACAAAAAAAAAACCAAAATAAAATAAAATAAAAATAATATCGTTAGAATGTCAACAAAAAAATATCCCCCTAGAATTATTGTGAGAAATGAGTAGGACTGAGCAAAAAACGGGTATAACCGAATTACCGAACTGAACCGAAATGATTTAATCAAATTTTTCTGAAAATTCGGTTATTTTTACTATTTCGGTTATATCCGAATTATTTTACGGTTTTCGGTTAGTTTGTACGGGTATCATTTTTAGGTTATTCGGTTAAACCGAATAATTGGACAAACTCCAACTTTTATGAATAAAGAATAATTTTTTTTTTCGAATTATATTTTTAAATATTATGGTATTGATTTGATATAATGTTATAGTTGTGGGTAATATTTATAAATTTTGCAAAATCACGCAAGTTGTTATATAATATTCGATTGGTGAGAATATTCGTTTTAACGAGGAATATTCGTCTGGCGACACAATCATTGGTGGACCCTATTAACGAAATTATTATCCGGATTGAAAAAAGCGACAAAATACTTTATGAAAATAACGGTGGTGTTATCGTTAAAATTGTTGAACTACCCAAGAAGTAAAAGAAATGCGATGTCTGGCGTAGTTGCATAGTAACACACGGTATTGATTATTGATGCTTATGTGAGAAGTCACTCAACTATACTCAATTATTGCTACAGTAATTGTTGCATCATATTTCTCATATTATTGATTTAATTATTGTTACAGTATCATCTGCATTATATGATATATTATTAAATCAATAATTAAGATGGCATAGATATTCATATTATTATTTGCAATATTGACAATGTTTAGAAGTTCTGTCCAGAAGAGGTTTGGTCACCTAATTGCGCGCCAATAAGGAGAAATCCTTATCGGAAAGCCCCCTCTTTCCGGGAGCGACACAGTTGTTAAATGCGTATGAGGAAGAAAGTGCGAAGAAGGTCTTATCTTAAAGCAAGAATCGATGAAGAAGGAATACTTGAGTCAACTCCAAACTTTGTGTTCTAACGACCACGATTTAAAGTATAAAATCATGATGGAGGCGCCACAACACACCGTTTTGCAATCCATCTCTAGGAGTACCAAAATGTATCGGGATCTTTGACATACATTTTGGTGGAGCAATATGAAGAGAGAGATAAGCGGAGTTTATTTCAAGGTGTTTAACTTGTCAACGAGTCGGCGAGACATCAAGTACTAAAAAAGGTCCATTCTGAACCACTTGAAATTCCGAATGGAAGTAGGAGCACATTACCATGGATTTCATTATCGGTCTTCCTAAGGTTTCTCAAGGCATAGATGTGATTTGGGTCATTGTTGATAGATTGACCAAGTCTGCTCACTTCTTACCTATATCGAGAAACTTAAACACTGAACGTCTTGCTCAGTATGTACATAAATGAGATTGTAAGATCGCATGGTATGCCAAAGATCCATAGTTTACGATCGAGACCCAAGATTCACTTCACGATTTTGGGTTAGTTTATAGAAAAGCTATGGGCGCGGATTCTGATTCAAATTTCGGCGTATCATCCTCGAGACGGATGGACGATCGGAGAGGACTATTCAAACTCTTGAAGATCTATTAAGACTCGTGTCCTTGATTTCAAGGGAAGTTGGGACAAGTTTTTACCATTGGTGGAGTTTTCCTACAACAACAGCTTATCGAGCAAGTATTGGCATGGCTCCATTCGAGCGTTGTATGAGAGAAAGTGTCGATTCTCCAAAGATCTTTGGGATGAGGTGGGTGAAGCAACGTTGTTGGGACCGGAGTTGTAATGCGTATGACTCTGAAAAAATTCAAAAGATCCGATAACGATAAAAACTTCACAAGATCGACAAAAGAGTTATGTTGATCTTCATCAAAAGGACGTAGAATTCGATATTGGAGATCATGAGTTGTTACGTGTTACTCCATGGAAAGGAGTTACGAGATTTGAAAAGAGAGAAAAGCTCAATCCTCGGTTCATTGGCCCATTTTTAATTCTTGAGCGAGTGGGAACTGTGGCCTATAGACTCGCCTTACCGCCAAGTATGTCTCGTGTTAATACTGTTTTTCACATATCTATGTAACGTAAATATGTGAAAGACCCAAACCACATTATTGAGTTAGAACCAGATGATATAGAGGAAGATTTAACGTATGAAGAGTTACCTGTTAAAATCTTAGATAAGAATGATCATGTTCTACGCTCCAAGGTTATACCTCAAGTCAAAGTTTTGTGGAGAAACCACGATGTGGAGGAAATGACTTGGGAGTTAGAATCTGAGATGAAGTCAAGGTATCCTCATCTCTTCGACATACCAGGTATGTACCCCAACTTTTATGAATAAAGAATAAATTTTTTTTTTCGAATTATATTTTTGAATATTATGGTATTGATTTGATATAATGTTATAGTTGTGGGTAATATTTATAAATTTTGTAAAGTACGCAAGTTGTTATATAATATTCGATTGGTCGGGGAATATTCGTACAACGGCACAATCATTGGTGGACCCCACAACGGAATTATTGTCGGATTGAGAAAACGACAAAAATGCTTTATGAAAATAACGGCGGAGTTGTTACCGTTAAAACTGTTGAACTACCCGATAGTAAAAGTACAGTAATACACGTAGTTGCATAGTAGCACAAGGTATTGATGCTTACGTGAGAAGTCACTCAGCTATACTCAATTATTGCTACAGTAATTGCTGCATCATATTTCTCATATTACCGATTCAATTATTGTTATAGTATCATCTATATTATATGATATATTATTAAATCAATAATTGAGACGACAAAGTTATTCATATTATTATTTGCAATATTGACATGTGTCTGAAGTTACTCGATAATGAGAGGTTTGGTCACCTAATCATGCTACCAATAAGGAGAAATCATTATCTAAAGCCCCTCTTTCCTGGGAACGACACAGTTGTTAAATATTGTGAATTATAATATTAATGATGAATAAGTTCGTGTTGATTAAAGATGAATTTTATAGTTCCATTGTGTTGGACTTATTTATGTTAGTATAATTGATGTCCGGAGGATATATTATTCAATCGGGTATTGAACACTTTTACGTGGTTTTAGTACTTATTCATGAGTTACTATTCACGAGTTACTATTCATGAGTTACTATTCACCCTATTCTAATTCACTCTAGTATTGTGCATTCTAGTATTTGGGTACAATATTATTCTACGAGGAGATGTGCTAATTTTTCGAATAGTTGGTTGAAGATATAATAGTAAGTCAATATGGACCGCCGGTGGAGTTTTAATAGTAAATCAATATGGATCATTTGGTTTAAAGTTTTAATAGTAAATCAAGATGGACCGAATTGTTTTAGTTTTAATAGTAAACCAATCTGGATCGTCTGCTTAATAGTAAATCAATCTGAATGCTTCATGAATTAGTTCTTATTCATTCCATTCTCCTACAAATAAGCTCATTCCTTCATTATTTCTTACGAATTCACTAAAACTATAGAGAAAGAATTATAAAAGAACCTATAGAAAAGTATTACTCGCTACTTCCCTACTCTTATATTCGGTTCTTTTACTAAATAATGAGTGTTATTTCTTTCTTTTCGTCCTGCGTTTACGCCGGACCGGTTCCATCCTTTATTATTCGTTGGAATAACCTGATTTAATCGAATTGATTTCTTTTGTTATTCCATTTTTATTAAAATATTCAATTGGTTATAGTGATTTAATGAATTAGCCAACGTGTTTTTAAAAATATTCAATTAGCCCATTCCGAATCCTTTTTCTTGTTCAATACGTTAACAAATTTCTTGACGGACGTTAACAAATTGAAAAAAAAAAAAAAAAAAAAAAAAAAAATTATTTTCTCGATGTGGTGGCGATAAAAAATAAAATAAACTAACATCATTAATTATGTGGCATGTACAATACATGTTAACTTTATATTTAATTGTATAAGACCAAATTTGTTTTTGAAATTTTTAGACAAAAAAAGAAATAATGCAAATTATAAACATAAATAAATTAATATTTATAAACATAAAGAAATAATGAAATTTTCTTTCTTTTCTTTTTATCTAAATATTTATAATATGTATAATATTAATAAAATTAATAATATAATATATATAATATGTATGTCTTATTTTAAAAATAAAAATAAAAATACTTTTATGTTTTAAAATACTTATAAAATAAAAATATTTTTATATTTTATTTTCTTTCTTTTTCTTTACTCTAATATTTATAATATTAATAAAAATTAATAATATAATATATATAATATGTATGTCTTATTTTAAAAATAAAAATAAAAATACTTTTGTTTTAAAATACTTATAAAATAAAAATATTTTTATATTTTATTTTCAAAATTAACTATTACAAAATCTTAATATTACAAAATTAACTATTACAAAATCTTTTCTCCCTCTTCCTCCCCCAACCTTCTGTTCTTCCTCCCCCAACCTTCTGTTCGTCCATGCTTCTGTTCGTCCGCCAGAAATTACCCACGCCATCGCCATCAGGAAATTATGTGAATAATGATGTGGAAGAGGAGCCACGTGTGCAATGCCATAAAATCCGACAACAAGAACAACATCCGCTCCATTCACCTACCCAAAGCCATAAAATCCGATCGAGATCCCTACCGAGAACAACCTAGAATTTTTGAACAGGAGAGGATTCACGATCGTAATGGCATGACGATGATGCGATTAAACGATTGGATCTGTTGAGATTAAAGGTTGTTACGGTCTCTAATCGATGAGACTCATTATCGAACAAGATGGAGACGAACATGAGAAATAAAAAGGGAAAGGGGAAAATCTGTTCTCCCACCTCCGCCACCATGAAATATACATATACCATCAATGGTGATTACAAAAAAGACAAAAAGTGCAGTCAATTTTTCAACAATACAAATACAAGAACATAGGGTTGGATCTAAGGATATTGCGGTTTTTTCCAAAATTAAAAAAATAGATAGATTAAGGTTCAAACGCACAAATAAGGAGAAATTCATGTCAAATCGATTAAAAATTTCATACTCATTAGTTCAAATCGACTTACTCCCCATGACAAAGCCGAAGATCTAACCTTAAAGTCTGAGAACCTGGGAATTAGGGTTTATGTAAATTAAAATTAATGATTGTATAATTAATTTTAATTTTTATGTCATTTGTTTAACTAATTTTTGCTAATTGTATCAAATTTTCTATTTTATGTTAATTATGAACTTACTTTTTTATATCATTAAAATATATATTAGTATTAATTTTTAAAATAAAAATAATTATTAAAAAGAAAAGAAAAGAGATAAGAAAAAGAATACAAATAAAGAAAATAAATTAAACTATTTATTTTAATGTTATTATTATTTTAATTATTTTTTGTCACGTAATTAATGATTTTTAATTTTAATTTTTGTAAAATTAATATAATGTTGTCTTAGATCTCATTGATACAAATTTTTTTTTGATAAAGAGGGTTAAATGAGATGAATAAAATTAATTTTATTATTATTTTAATAAATATTATAAATATTTAGGTAAAGAAAAAGAAAGAAAATTCATTATTTCTTTATGTTTATAAATATTAATTTATTTATGTTTGTAATTTGTATTATTTCTTTTTTGTCTAAAAATTCAAAAAAAAATTTGGTCTTATACAATTAAATATAAAAGTCAACATGTATTGTATATGCCACATAATCAATGGTGTTATTTTATTTTATTTTTTTATGCCGCCACATCAAAAAATAATTTTTTATTTTTTTTTCAATGTTATTGTGGGTAATATTTATAAATTTTGCAAAGTAATGCAAGTTGTTATATAATATTCGATTGGTAGAGGAATATTCATTTTAACGGGGAATATTAAGTATAACGGCACAATCATTGGTGGACCTCATTAACGGAATTATTGAATTGAGAAAGCGACAAAAATACTTTATGAAAATAACTATGAGGTGTTACCGTTAAAAACCGTTGAACTACCCTTAGAGTAAAAGTACAATGAATGTCGTAGTGGTTATTGATAAGACAAGGTAGATATTGATCTTACGTGAGAAGTCACTTCATTTATACTCAATTATTACTACGATAATTGCTTTGATCATATTTCTCATATTATTGATTCAATTATTGTTACAAAGATCATCCGCATTATATGATATATTATTAAATCAATAATTGAGACTCAAGCAAAGTTATTCATATTATTATTTGCAATATTGACAATGTCTGTAAGTTACATCAAGGAGAGGTTTGGTCACCTAATTGCGCCAATAAGGAGAAATCCTTATCGGAAGCCCCTCTTTCCCGGAACGACTGGTCCATATAATTCACAATATTAATCGACCAGTCGTTTCTCGTGAAAGAGGGGCTTTCCAATAAGAATTTTTCCCATCGGCGCCAGAATTAGTGACCAAACCTCTCCTCGATGTAACTTCTAGATACATCGTAATATTGCAAATAATAATATTAATAACTTCTCGCCTCAATTATTGATTTTTAACAATATATAAAATATCGACAATAATTGAATCAAATAACGCGAGATACTTATGCAACAATTACTATAGCAATAATTGAATAAGATTGAATGACTTCTCACATAAGATCAATAATCAATACCGTATGCTACTACGCAATTCACGCGACATCGTTTTTTACTACCGAAATGTAGCTTCAACAATCAACCAGTAAAACTTCCGCCTTATTTTTATAAAAATACTTCATCGCTATTTTTCTCAATCCGATAATAATTTGTCATTGTGAGTCCACCAATGATTATGTTATTGCAGTACTTAATATTCCCCGCTAAAACGAATATTCCCACCAATCGAATATAATATAACAACTTGCATACTTTGCAGAATTTATAAATACTACCCACAACTATAACATTATCTCAAATCCACACCATAATATTAAAAAAATATTTCGAGAAAATTAAATCTTTATTCATATAATCTGGGGTCTCACAAATTTCCTTCGTTTAAAATGTCAGAAAACTAAAAAAAAAATATACATATACACATCATATATTTTCTATTTTCATATATTATACTTACATAATCTTTACAACTGAACAACTGATATGAGAGTTTAACAAAAATAAATGTCAACAAAAAATATTTATTTTATCAAAAAAATAAAATCATATAATTTTTGTTAATTAAATTTATCAAAGATAAAAATTTACGTGTTATATATTCAAATATATTTTTTGTAATTAAAAAGTAAAATTTTAATACCTATAAAAAGTACAAATTAACACAATAAAATTATAATTATTTTTTCTAAATATTAAAACTTACGTAAAACAAACTTATTATTACAAAATGAATCATATTATTCATATAAAAAAATTATTAAAATTAGATTAATTATTTTTTTCATATATTAAACAAAACATAAGTTACACTTGAGCATAATTAAAATGACAAATGTTATTGCTCAAAAAATATATATATATATATTAAAAAGAAAATCTTTTTACAAGATATAGGTATAATAAATATTATTATATTTTATTTTATTTAACATTATACAACAACCGATATTATACTTACATATTATACATTTACTTATGATTTTTCTCTCATCAATTCAGATTAGGTCTAGTTATTTGTTTACTTATTAATATATCTTGTTAATTCTCTTATTATAATAAATCCAATTATTTTTATGGCCCAAATTTTATCAAATTATTTATCCATCACATATTAATATTTATTAGCCCATATAAAATAAATAACTAGTTTGACCCAATAAAAGACAAAGTCCAATTAATAACTAGTTTTATCCACCTTTGTGTTTATTTGAAAGTCTTTAGAAATCTTTAGAGATGATGTAAGACTTTGGATATGAGTTGATAGTTATAATTCTTATTCTAAAGTTTGTCAAAGTCTATTATTTGATAGAAATCTTTAAAATCTATGACTTTATGAATACCAAAATACTTTTATAGACTTTGTAAAAATCTTAATTCAATACCACCCAACTTTTAAAAACATTAAAAAAGTTGTAATTGAATACCACTAAACTTTTATAAACTTTTTAAATGTCTTAATTGAATACAACTAAACTTTTAAAAATTTTAATTGAATACACCCTCTTAATCTCTTCTCTTTCTTCCTTAAAAAACTTACAAAATGAAATTTGAAAGAATTTTAATTATTTTTAGCTTCCCTTCTCTTTCCATCAAATAAAAACTCATAAACACAATATTAAGTCTTATCTAACACTCTAGACTCCAAAATATTATTTTATAAAAATACAATCAAAAACTGTATAAAAGAAATTCATTAAAAAATGTTAATAAATTAATTTGTTTTTAAATAAATATATATATGTGTTCATTATGTTTAAAACGATAAATAACTTAATTTTATATTATGTTATTTTTATCAACTATTTCGTTCTGTCAAATCTGTACTTTAAAGTTTAAACGTAGGTAGGACTACAAGTTTTGGAGCACGGTGGTGGAAGAGAAAGTACCAGAGGCAGCAGTGGAGAAATTAGAAAAAAAATTGATGAGATCGAATTACTAAATTATACTAAAAAAAATTATTACGTACACCTAGGTTCGCCCTGAGAGGCAGTCATGGATATGGAGTATTTATTAGACCAGGGACTGTTGTGTCTTTTCAGTAACCTAATTACTCCAATTTTAAAAATACGAGAAAGCAATAAATAAAAATGAAAAAAAAAAAAGTAAAAGGAAAGAAAGAAGAAGCAATCCAGTGAGTGAGTCCACCGGTTCGTGCCTCGTGGGGGGCAAAAGAAGGGTAGAGAAATCGAGAAAAGCAAAAACCCAACCCCCAAAAAAGATAGAGAAAAGAGTAAAGAAAACCCCCTTCTCCCTTCTCCCTTCTCCCTTCTCCCTTCTCCTCTCTTCCCCAGACACAAAAATTCATTAAACACACAAAAAAAATCTTGCGAAGAAGAGGAAGAAATTGTGTCTGGGTTTCTCTCCGCATCATCTTTACTTTATAATTGGCTGCCATGCGGAGAGGCAGAGCGCCCAAGGCAGTGGCGCTGGCACCGGTTGCCGGAGAAGCTCAGGGATCCGGATCTAAAGAGATAAGATTTCGAGGAGTGAGAAAGAGACCGTGGGGAAGATTTGCTGCGGAGATCAGAGATCCTTGGAAAAAAACCAGGGTTTGGCTCGGTACTTTTGATTCCGCCGAAGACGCCGCACGAGCCTATGACGCCGCCTCTCGAAATCTACGCGGCCCAAAAGCCAAAACTAACTTTCCTCTCTCCGATCCTCTTCCTCCTTACTCCCCTTTCCACCAAAATCCTAACGATCCCTTCTTCTACGGCTCGGCTTCCAGCCGTTTCCCACCTGACAACCAGATTATAGCCCAGCGTCCCACCTCCAGCAGTCTAAGCAGTACAGTTGAGTCCTTCAGTGGACCCAAGCCGCCGCCGCCGCAGCAGCCGACTGTCTTGCCTTCCCGCCGTTACCCTAGGTCACCGCCGATATTACCGGATGATTGCCATAGTGACTGCGACTCCTCATCATCAGTGATTGATAATAATTGTGATGGAGGTGAAATTGCTTCGTCGTCATTTTCCAAACCCTTGTCATTTGATTTAAACTTTCCTCCGTCGATGGATGAGGTTGATGATGATTTTGACTGCACAGCTCTAAGGCTCTGATTGGTGTTGGTCAAATTGGATCCATTTGATAAAACTCAATTGTTCTCTTTTTTAATGCAGGGAAAAAAAATCATAGACAAGATTTAGACTTGGATAAAAAAAGGATTATTGTCTGAGCGTCTTACCGGGTTTTCTTATGTTGTTTGAAGAGAATTTACTCTTTTCTTTTCTTTTTTTCTTCAATTTACTTTCTAATCTTATGGTTAGAGTATATTACGATGGATTAGAGTGTGTGCTACTGATGATAATCTGTGAAGTCTGTTGTTGTTGAAGTAATATTACATGTTAAAAATATTAAAACAGAGCTATGATATTGATCTATGATGTTTCTTGAGGGATCTAATCTCTATCTGTTTATTTTTGGTGTTTGAAATTTGCATATTTATACATGTTTGTTCATTTTTTGTTGTTATTAGCATGTGGTTTCTAGGACTTGGTATGTGATCTTAATGGTTGCTGATAGATCCAATATGCTTTGAAGTGTTTTAGATTACCTTGTCAGGTAAATAGACCTATGGTACTGATTAGTTAACTTGTTTTGTATCTAATGCATGTCATTTATTTGGAGTGTTATGTATGAACCTTGTTGGCTTGGAAACACTGAATATTCATGGTTTATCATGTAGAAATGGTTGTAAAGGTGGATGACATTGTCAGGTTTGGAAGCTGTATTTGATAGGGTTTTTACTGCTACGAATAATTATTGACATGTAATGCAGGGTTTATATATTTGCTAAGGTTATGTTTTCTTTGGAGTGTTAATATCTGATGTGCTATGTCATTTTTCCATTTTGATCCATACTCATTTTCCTGAAGCCATATCTGGATAATAACCTATGTTACCGATAGACTTTTCTCTCAGTTATTTAGGTTATCACATTATCGACGATTCGACATATAGAGTGCAAGGCATTTGGTTTTGCATTGATAGTATGCAGACATACCATTAAATAGGTTGGAATATTACATCTTGTGCTGCATTTTTAGTCTGCAGCTGAGGTTCTGTTTTAAATTTCTTCTTGTGTTTTTTGGCTACCAGCTTAGGATGTAGCTGTACTTGTCTATTTTAAATGGTATGTATCTGATTTGGGAATATATGGGTTTGTGCTTGTGAAATCATTAGCCAGTCATGTAGCAAATAACAGAGAACTTGGTATACCCTGTTTTGCAAATCTGATTTGTTAGGCATGCTATGTCAGTTTTGAATAGGCCTTGGTACTTGTAGTTTTGTTATCTCATTTTGAGTTTGACTTGGTTTTTAGAGAAAATAATAGCATGAAACTTAGGAACTTGGAGCTGATATATTCATTAGTGTTATGTATGTTTTATCCACTGAAAAGAGAGTTTGTTTGTCGTATTTAGCCTCCACAGTTTAGGATTTTATACGCTCATTGATTAGTTCCTTGGGAAAATATTACTATCACTAAGCTTGTTCACAACATTGCACAATTTTGACGTAGTAGTAGTGCATCCAGTATAATCGGTTCCGGTGTGATATGGTTTTATGGGGTTTTATAATTTCTGTATTACTAATATCTTATCTGTTGATGTCTGCTAATTATACAAGGATTGGGTGTTTTTTATTCTTTGTTCTTATGTTGTGCTTGCCTGATATGGTAAAAGCTTATAGCTCTGCTGCATGAGTTTGTTTGCTTGATCTTTAACCTTAGAAGTTATTTGGGTAACCAACTTTCTGCTATAGTATGGAAAGGCATGTGTCCGTGGATGTTTCATATCCCTTTCTTTGACAATGTGCTAATACGCACCTTCACTACGACTTAAGCTGGTAATTTGGAATCAGATTAGGACAGCCGGCTGTGGAAAGCTAATGAACACTGGTACACAGCAACCATGGACCATCTTCCTAGTTGTCTTGACATGGGAGGTTGACAAGTGTCGTGTTGTTCCCGCAGGCACTGGGTTGGGTAAGAGTTAGGCTGTAGATGTGCTGCTCTCCATTATTAGTCAGTACTCTTTGTATATACTAGTATGTGGTCTGCCAATAACTTTGTCTATTAATTTTTACTGGCTTTGTTGTGTGCTCTGGCCGTCAAATAATGGGTGTCCTATGTCTATTAATTTTTAGTGTTGTCTATTATAGGTGCATAACATTTTTGTGGATAATTTGTGCGCGTAGTATTATTCTTAAAAAGAATACGTGATTGTCTTTCAGTTTGTTTTTTCTTGTATTTTTTAAGCCTAGTCGAACATAATTGATGTCCTTGGGACCTTCTGATTGTATAGTTTATGAGGAAAATTGAAGTCGGGTCTAACAGTTTTCAAGCTTTAGATACTTTAGTGAAAATGTAAAGAGATTTGAAACTATCACTGGAGAGAGGGTAACATTGACACGTGGCTTCATTTCCAAAGGTTGGGGGTAAGTGAGTGCAGTTGCAGTTCCAAGTTGCATCAAGTCAAATACTCCATGCCTCCCTCCCGGCTCCAAGGGGTTTCATTTAACAGTTTTGGTGGTAAGTATACTTTTTAAGTAGTTTGCTAATAATATTATTAGCTATCAAATGGGCGGTATCCAGTTGGTAACCCAAATTGAACCAAACCTAAGACCCATAATATTATAACAAAGAAGCTAAAACCAAACCCCAATTTGTCCTAGAAGTGATTAGGGGCTAAAAACCATTACTTTTTTCTTCTGTATTTTTTGTTTGGGCTAGAAGTCATCCTTACGCTTGGGTTTGGCTGTGACTTGTGAAAAATAATCTTCTAATTTAGATGATTCTATAAACCTGCCAATCCCGATTGTTAAGTCGAAGGTAAGATTGAACATTATTTACAAAAGAGAAATATGTTAAAATATCCAAACGCTCATCTGAAACCCCCCAAAAGGTTAACCGACCGACCAAGTACAATTAACTCTAGTTTTAGTATCGTCAACATTTCTGCCTTCTCTGATTCAATAATGAGTAATAAAATGTTTTTTGGTGACCTAGCTAAAAGGTGAAGAAATAATACTATTTAGGAACCCAAATTAAAAATCTATACGGTGTTGGATATGGGCAAGTGGGTTGGGAGAGAGAGTTGCTTTGGATCTTCACATTATTATACGCTACTTGACTGAACTTGCTTTTCTGAAAGAAAGAGACAGACAGACAGACAGACAGAGTAGTTCAGCTGTCAAAGCAAAGGGGGCCAATCAATTTATCACAAGTAAACTCCACCCTTTGCACCAAATGCGTTGACCTCAATAATCCATTTGCTGCTACTCAATTTTAATTACTCCCTTGTTACTTTGTTATACTACTTACTAGCTAATAATCCTAATAATTATTATTATTATATATAAAAGAGGTCGTGTTGTCCAAAGAAAACTTGTTTTGTTTAATAATAATAATAATAATAATAATAGTGCCACACCACACCACAGCACAGCGCAACCAAAGAAGGAACTTGTGTTTTATAGTGAACCACAAGGACATCTCATCTCATGCGGCACGGGCAGGTTGGCCATTTGCTTAATTGAGGCCTGGACGCACTGACACAGCCGGTGATTTTTTATTAATTCATCTTAACCACTCACACATTTATATTAAGAAATCATCTGAATAATTAAGATACAAATATGAGTTTAAATTATTTGAAGAACCTCTTAATATAAAAATACAAAAACTTAAGATACATTAGAGGTAGACTGTTAAGATATATTAAAACGCATTCAAACTCTCTTTCTTATTTTTCAGGTATTCAACAGAAAATACACAGCTTCCTCTTTAAAAATTAAACATATATATATACTTGTATTGCCGATGAAAATAAGTTGATATCTTGTGTATATGTCAAATTTTAATGATAACAGCGTCTAAAACTGACGACACATCATTTGGAGGAAGGTATTATTATACAAATAAAATTTTGATGGAACCACCAAAATATCAATGTGTCTACACATTTATAATAATTACTAGTATAATAAAAGAGAGGAGAGATATAATAAAAAATATATCTTCCTTTCCCATAAAAAGGTCAAGAATGTACATCATCTCAATTTTGGTGTTTCAAATCAAACTTTAAAATTAATATTTTGTATTTTATATATATTAAAAATTTTTTTATTCTCTTACATAATTAATCATATAATGTAATAAAATAATTAAGCATTAATAATAACACATACTCTCTCCGTTCTCTGCACATAAATTAAAAAAATATAAAGAAAGAATGAGATAGGAATTTTTTAATTTTATCTTTAGTAGCCTAATAAAATTACAAAAAAAAGTGACAATTTCTTCTTTATACATATATATTAGTAAATTTCACTAAATAATACATTTATCTTTTATTTTATTATTTTTTATATATTTATTGTCATCCTTCATAATAACAAAATTATAGGTTGTCAATTTTAAAAATTACTCCGTTCGAGAATGACTTGTTTTAAAATAATTTATAAGTCATAAATTAAGTTAAAATAAGTTATAAAATTGTTCGACTTATAAGTTAAAATAAATATAAAGATTACTTAAAGAGATATTAATAAAAAAATAGATAAAATAGACATTATATTTAATCAAAATAATTTATTTTAAAATAATTTATAAGTCCCAAATTTATTTATTTTTTTTAATTTAAAATTCAACTTATAAATTAAAAAATAAGTTGTTGTCAAACAGTTTAATAGTGAAAAACAGCCTATAAGTTAGTTTGCCACTTATAAGTTCTTCCGGAACAGGGTAATGCATGCCCATTGAAGGCAACTCATAAACTCGATTAATCAATCAATCAAATCTTATTTCCTGCAGCTAATTCCCAACATTTCTGATGATTAACGCTTCTTTCCTATATAAACCCTCGACTCAAATCAAACGCTAGTCCAAACATTAACCCCACAAATTTATTTATTTTTTTTCTCTCTCTCTCTCCCTAAAAAAGCTAACACCATCAAATTAAAAGCTAACCTGCCTGCAGTTATGGCGGATGAAAGAGATACACTTCTGAACAAAAACAAACAATTGTCTCGCAGCGTATCGTATGCCCAAGATGAATTACATAGCTTCAGAACGTGGCTCAAATGGATGTTCGTCGATCAATCCAGCGCGTGGACCACCTGCCTTTCCTGGTTCATGTTCGTGCTTTTTGCCATCGTCGTGCCGTGTCTCTCTTATTTCGGACTCGCCTGTAGTGATTGCGATAGCAAACACAGCAGGCCCTTTGACAGAGTGGTTCAATTGTCTCTCAGTGGCGTTGCTACGCTCTCGTTTCTATGTCTCTCCCGGTTCGTCAGTAGATATGGCCTTCGAAGGTTTCTCTTCTTTGATAGGCTCTGTGATGAAAGCGAGACCGTTCGGAAAGGATATACAGAACAGCTCAATGTACGCCTCTCTCTCCTTTTACTCCATTATATTGGGTTTGCTCTTTGGGAGAAGATTGATAATATCTTCTTCTTTTTTTTTTAAATAAAAATTTAAAGAATTAATTTTGGTGATCATGAGAAATATTTGGTTAATTGTCTCCCCTGCATTTCATTTAACCAGTGGATGGATTTTACATAATTGTTATGTCTGTATTTCTATGACAAAGTGGATTAGGAAATTAAGATACCTTTGCTTTTCTTTCTCTTCACTTCCCCTTTTGGTTTTAGTATTCAGTTTCTTTTGATTTCCGATGCAATTGCAATTCCAATTCCGAGTCATATAAATTCTTAGAATTTGGTCCAATCAATTATTAAAGAAGATGCGGTGCCCAAGTTTATAAGTATTATTGATCCTACTGATATGATTTAGAACAATCAATGGATTGTGGTAATAAATACTATCCCAAGTGTTTAGTCCATCTTAATGGAAACTTCAATTCGAAACAGTAATAGATTTTTTTATTATTAACATTTGTTACTAGAGAATATTTTGATTAGACATGATCAATTTTGGCACGCAATAAAAGTGTTCAACAATGAAGTGCACTAAACACTTTAATTAGATTCTAAATATTGTTATAATTAACATGCAATAATGATGATGTATAGATTGAGTATAAACAATTCAAAAGAATATACATAAATTTCTACAAATTATAAAACTATTTAAAGAAAAAAAAGAACAGAAAAGACCAACATAGTTGTGCAAATAGTAATTCTGAAGCAACCCGTGTATCATTAGTACATTTTTAAGCTATAAATCATTCAATTGATGAATATATTGCTGGTCTATACTTGAGATCCAATCTATTTTGTTTAATTTGTTCATGCAGAGATCACTAAAGATCCTCTTTATTTTTGTAATTCCTTGCTTTGCTGCCGAGAGTGCATACAAAATTTGGTGGTACAGCTCAGGAGGAACGCGCATTCCCTTCTTGGGCAATGTTATCGTGAGTGACACCGTAGCATGCATCTTGGAGCTTTTGTCATGGCTCTACCGGACAGTGGTGTTCTTCCTGGTGTGCGTCCTCTTCCGTCTGATCTGCTACCTCCAGATCCTTAGACTACATGATTTTGCTCAGGTTTTCCATATAGACTCTGATGTGGAGACAGTGTTGAGAGAACACCTGAGGATTAGAAGGCATCTACGGATCATAAGCCACAGGTACCGCGTGTTCATATCAATGGCCCTCATTGTCATTACAGTTAGTCAATTCACCTCTCTTCTCATGACGACTCGCTCCTCAGCTGATCTCAACATCTTCAAATCTGGTGAACTCGCGGTAAGATCCATGTTTCTATCTCCACAGGTTAATTAATTAACTGTATTTTGGTCTACTTCATATGCTATAGCACTACCTCTGTGGCTCTGTCCTGAAATTAGGTTGACCCTTATGTAACCTTTTTAGCCTATTTGTAGAAGTGAGACTCTCATTTGGGAATTCACGGAAAAGGAGAATTGGGACTCTTTTAAGTTTAAGCTTAATCTAGAGTTAAGTTTTAAAGTGTCTCGTTTACTTGATAGCTTTACTGAGCTCAAATAACCGATATTCGATATTTATTTTAGAGTTAAAGTCAGATAAAGGATAGAATGAGTAAAGCCTTAGTAGGCAATGAGCTAAACTTGGATAAAATTTAATTCGTTTATCTTACGAATTAATCTTTGAACGATCTTTAAACGAACTAAGGTTGAATAGGTTGGTTCATTTCACATCTAACTGAAATCATACTGTAGAAGTAGTATACTTATGCACAGATTCCTTTTTTCTTGCATGAATCACATGATTGAGATTTGATTAACTGATAAAAGCATTGACTAGGTCTTAATAATCTAATTGAGAACTTCACTTATAGTCAATGGGGTAATGTGCAGCTATGCTCCGTGAGCCTTCTTGCAGGGCTAATGATAATACTGAGGAGCGCAACAAGAATAACACACAAGGCACAAGCAGTAACATGCCTTGCAGCCAAGTGGCATGTGTGTGCCACAATAGACTCGTTTGATTCGGTAGAAGCCGAGGCAACTCCGGTAGCCCGTGTTGGCCATAACCAAGTATTCCCTGTGATCACTAATGGTGTATATGAAGGATCATCAGACACGGAAGATGTTGGAGACGAAGAAGACGAGCTGGACAATACTGAACTTGTCCCAGCTTATGCCTATAGCACCATCTCTTTTCAGAAAAGACAAGCCTTGGGTGAGTGTAGTATATTAGACAAATCGATATACTCGTATATTTCACAAATTAACCTTTTTTGTTTGTTAATTTGAAATTGTAGTGACGTATTTTGAGAACAACAGAGCTGGGATAACCGTGTATGGGTGGATGCTGGACAGGACAACACTCCATACCATATTTGGTTTAGAGTTGTCTCTGGTTCTATGGCTGCTAGGGAAGACTGTTGGTATTTCTTGAGCAATATATATATAGCCCCGTATGTATATGAGAGTGGCTTTGCGAAATATTCATTTGTCCTTTGGCTTATTATCCCTTCTCCGGTGGTCGGTGGAGAGAGAGAGAGTGGGTGCTCAGATGAAGCACTCGCAAAGAGTTGGAGAAACTGGAAGTAGGGACTTGCAAGGGCAGAGGCTGATCATGTAGAGAGCTATCTATTGATTTATGCATTTCTTTGTTTCAATTTTTTCTAATATTTATTTTCTGCATCTTCATTCTATTGTATTCGTACGGGGTCTACATTGTATTTTAAACCACAACTTCCCTTCCCCAAAACAATTACTATAAGGAATTGAGAATTTATGTTATCTTCGTTTTTTGTTTCCCATCTTTATTTGGGAAAAGTGGGGAAGAAGCAAGAGACTTGAGTTTGAGATATGCTACCAAATTTAAACTTTTGCTCCTACCACGTAGTTGGGACAACAATTGCAAAACATCATTATTTGGCTCACCATCCAACTTATTAATACTTTTACAAAATATAGTATTTTAATATTTTATTCATCAAATGACAAAAGTGTCTTTTTATTATTACATGTTTCGTATGAAAAGTAATATATTCATGAAAATATATATTTGGTTTTTTCAAAGTAATTAGTATTTTCATATGTATTTTTAATATTTTAAAAAAGAATCAAAAAACAGACAAGTTAGAGACAAGTTAGAGAAGTTGAAGGCCAAAATGATACTACAAGCTGTTGATCACTTTCTGCTGATGCTTGGGTCCTAAAAGGTTTGGGGAATTACTCCCTAACCTATGACTTATTATGATTATAGAAGGGTATAGCAAAGTTTGGCCGGTTTCGCTGGCTCATTTGTTGGTGGGTAAGGGTTGGTTCTTAGTGACCAATCTTTTGGTCTCAAATCTTGAAGGCCCACTTTCATTTAGTGTGAGGGCTTGGATCTCTTGCATTAATTTTAAGCACGACCCGATCGCAAACTTGTCCAAAAAGATCACGACTTTTTTCTTTTGGTATAAAAAAGGAAAGGCAAGATTCATATATATATATATATATATATATATATATATATATATATATATATATATATATATATATATATATATATATTATTAATAAGGTAAATACACATATATATAATTTCAAAGATCCACTACTTTTATTGCCAATATTAATTTACTTGAATATATTTTTTATTTCTTTTTGGTAGTAAGATATTTGGATGTAGTTAAAAGATAATATAGAAAGTTTTTCCTGAGAGTTACAAAATTTTGATAATTAGACAGAAAGGAAATGCTTTGCAAAATAGAGAAATATGGCATAAAATTTTGAGTAGATTTATATTGACATTTATATATATATATAAGCTTATATATTATATATATATATCCTAGCTAGCTAGCTAGATCGATCTCTCCATCTTAATAAGACCAAATTAAGAAAAAATTAATGTCCTCACCAACACCAAAAAAGAAGAAGGTTTTATCAGGCAAGAGGGTATGGAAGAGTATCACAAACACACCTCGTGCTTGCCTTGACATAGTGGTACGTTATAGTACATATCCGGCTAAGCCATGCTTTTTAAGCGGCCGAAGAAGGCAAGGAAAAATCTCCATGCGAGAAGAAGAGAAAAGGGAAAACCCTAGAAGTCGAATACAAAAAATGGAGGGACTTAATGTAAAGCAGCCTGAAGCTGCATCATCTTTTGTATCGGGTACTCGTGTGGAAGAAGATGATGATTCTAATTATATTGAAGTTGAGAAAGAAATAATAAATTCCAGCTTGCATGGTGGAGGTACTAGTAGTACTACTGACGAGGTGGATGATTCGATGTTTGAAGATTTCATCCAAAGGAATCGGGAGAGATTTCGGCTTGAGAAAGAAAATTCCTTGGAGCGCTTGAATTACTACGCCTTGTGGCCTTATTATGCTATTTTGATCCCGACTACTGAATACGTACTCATCCATCCATCAAACCTTTATAATTTCATTCTGTTTTTCGTTCTAGTACTCGATCGTGTGTTTATTATTTAATTTTGTGTTTTAATTAGGTGAAGTACTTTATTATTTGTATTCTTAATTTTCTTGTTAATTGTTTTTATAGGTGAATTTGATATGATGTAGTACTATTGCAATACTACTGCATGCATGTGTCATGTGTGGGCGTGTGGCTAACCTTTTCTTCCAGCCGATCGAGCATAAATTTTGTATGCATACACTTTAATTAATTTATCTTTTAAGCTTGTGGTATTGTATATTTACCTTTTAGGGTATAGGTTTTAAAGCTCAAAAGTGGATTAATTTCTAAAATCTAGGACTCGATCGGGCCGGGAACATGAGACGACGTGCTAAAAAAGTAGTATAAATTTCACTACCTATATATATATATATATATATATATATATATATATGTCTATAAAAGGAACTCATTACAAATGTGATGTCCAAATGTCTAATGTAGAATATCATATTTTAACATTTTCAAGTCTAATTTTGAGTCTAACGTACAAATAATTTATTTAAATTGATAAGGAATGAATTTATAATTGTTTTTCAAGATTTCAATGAATCACATAAATTTTCTTTATTAAAAAGTATATATATCAAGTTGGTTTTAGAAAACCAAAACCAAAATCACTCTTATATTTTAAAACGGACAAAGTGTATATTTAAAGATGTCTAGTGACATAATTAAAATGAATTGGGCTCACATTATCTTTAATTAATAGTATTTCATATGTCAACTAATTTTATTCAATTAGTATTTATAACGGAGCATGGTAATTTTAAAAATATAATTTCAAAAATGTAATTATTAGTGTAGACATTTGTTAATGAATTTTAATCGATAAACGCAGTTTACAAGTCACAAACTTATGGCATTTTTAGTGTGGCGAAATGGAACATATAAGCCGCCATGTCTGGACCAAACGCAACAAGGCAAAAAAGCCCAATAACAAAACAAAAAACACTTTAGACGTTGCCGCCATAGTCCATTTCCAATTCAATGGGCCAAGCAGGGCTGTAAATGGTACCGAAAAAATTCATATTCATTCGCATTCGTATTCGAAAAACAACGGATATTATTCACATTCAGAAAAAATAAAGAGTTCTTTACATAAGTATGCAACAAATAAAAAGTAATTACAAGAATAGTGTATCAACCAAATAATTATATTAACAGTGAAAAACTGTATAATAATATCAACAATAGTGAAATACGTCATTATATCCAATGCAACAAAAAAAGAAAACCCTTAATTCAAGGAGAAAACTACTCCACTTAGTTTGGCAGTTACCAACTAACCCAAATACTCAAAAATACGTCGTCAATTTCTTCATCCTCAACTGTTCGCCATTATCATTTTCTCTCTCTTCCTCCTCCTCTTGAACCTTCACTGCTCCGACCTCATTTATCTACTACAACCATGTCGACGTTTATACCAAGGTAACCAATAAAAAATAGAACACTGCATAGGAAAGAGAGAGAGATAAGAGAGTGATGTGTAATGTAATATTGATAATCAAACCTTCGTACTGAGAGGTAACGAAACATTTATACCAATGTAACCAAATCTTTATACCAAGGTAATCAAATCTACTTCCACACCTGCAGAATGAATTTGTTACCTTGGTCTAAAAGTTTGGCAACCAATTTCATGAAGGTTTGGCTATTAATTGTATCACATCCAAAAAAATAATAAAAGAATTAAAAAAACCGAATTGATTACTTGAAATACGAATGATTGGCCACCAACTGCACTACAAAAAAAACTACACCTAAACACCCCTTATAAATCCATGTTAAACTCATATTCTACTTCAAAAAAAAAGAAAAAAGCCCATTCCGATTTCTTTAATATAGCAGGACATAAGAAATAAGAGCCATTGATGTTGAAGAAGAATAAAAACAGAGAGGATAGTGAAAGTATGCCATAGTCATTGCCTCCGGTAGGAGGTCGTCCCGCACTACCCCATTATTCTGAAGAAATTTTTATGTAGTAGGAGGTCCAACTTGAAATTCGGAAAGTCCAAGCATTCAGTATCTTGTTGAGAAGAAGAAGAAAGGGAAGAAAAAAAAAAAAGTAATTTTTTATAACTTAGGATTAGGTTGTTTTACTTGTTTCGAACTAGCCCACACAAAGAAAAATATTTCTCATGTAGTCATGTTAGATATATTTTTCTAAAAGTCATGATGGCCTATTAAGCCACTAAAGTCAACATATTACATATGTGATATTACCAAATAACAAAGCCGCCACCACAAGTCCACACCGAAAAGAGAAAGCGAAACAAAGCCACGGAAAGACGGAGGAATTGTTTCTTCTTTGCATGGTCTTCTAACTGAGAAGTGGAGATGAAGCGCTTGCCACGCACAGGTGCTATTTCTTTGTCCTCTTGGCCATGCTGCCGCTGACGCCCAATCGACTCCATCACTCCAACTTCTAAGGTTAGGTTCAAACATTTTTTGTTTGATTTTTGTTCATAATTTCGACTAAAAATAGGGGCTTTTCTTTGATTTATAAACCAAAATTGATATATTTTCGTTAATTCTAAGTGGGTTTTGTTACCAAATTTGGTTGCATTCATTCTAACTTCTAAGTGGGTTTCACTTATTTGAATTTAGGGTTTGAATTGCTAATTTTGTGTTTTAATTTGTAATTGATTTTTTTGTTTCAATTGAATTTGAGGAACTGATTGAAATGTTGAATTGCTTATGATTTATAATTATGATTTTGTTGAATGTTGAATTACTTGTGATTTAGGAATATGGAAAAATATTTTCAACGAACTAAGAGTATTGCTCATAACAACTACGTCCACAAGACTCACAACCACAACCACAACCACAATCACAATCACAATCGCAACCGCAAACCGATTGAGTAGTTGTGAGGATGTTAATGATATTATTGGTGATCCCGGGATCATGTGAATGCATCAACGAGTACGAGCCTCGGATTAGAGATGAAGTTAGAAGAAAATATGTGCAAATGGGCCCTTATCAACCAATTTCTAATGTTTATCCGAAAATAAAAATAGGGGATAGAATGAGGGCTTTCCAATTTGATTGGTTCAAGAAATGGGAATGGTTGGAATATAACATTTCTAAAGATGCCGCATTTTGTTTTTGGTGTTATCTTTTTGGGGATAAAAAAGTTGGAGATGAGGTATTTACAAAAAAAGGATTTGAAATTGGAAGAAAGCTTCAGAGAATTTGGGGACCATATCGGAAGTGAAGGAAGTGCACACAACAATGCCCCCGGATTTCATATTTTGCTTTCAAAGATCAAAGGCAAAGTGTGACACGGAAGATATCTTCTGGAACACAAGTATTAAATGCCGCTTATCGCACTTTTCGGTTGACAAAGAAGTGTGGATGTTGTTCAATTGCTTCTAACATGCGGGTTGACTTTTAAATGGGCATGATGAGTCGACACACTCGCTAAATAGAGTAATTTTCTTGAAATACTTACTTGGCATAGCTTGCGTTGTGATGAAGTTGGCAAAGTAGTTAAAGAGAATGCACCTGCAAACCATCAACTTACTTCTCCTGATATTCAAAAACAAATTGTTAGTACTTGTGCATCAGAAACAACGAAAGCTATTATTGATGATATTGGTGATAAATGCTTTACTTTATTGATTGATGAGGCTCGAGATAGTTCAGTAAAATAGCAAATGGCCGTTGTTTTAAGATATGTAAACAACAAGGGAGAAATTTTAGAACGGTTTGTTGGAGTTGTTCATGTTAAAGACACCACCACACTTTCTTTGAAAAATGCCATTCATAATTTTTTTGCTAAATATGGATTATCAATCTCACAAATTAGAGGTCAAGGATATGACGGGGCTTCTAACATGCAGGGTGAGCTAAATGGTTTGAAAACTCTGATTTTGAATGAAAATCCATGTGCAAGATATGTTCATTATTTTGCTCACCAAATTCAGTTAGTTGTTGTGGAAAATGCTCAAGTAAACCAATTCGTGTGCAACTTTTTTGAATATGTGGCTTTGATAACGAATACGATTGGGGCTTCTTGCAAAAGAATGGATGAACTAAGACAAAGACAACATCAAAATATAGTGGTGCGTTTAGAAAAGGGTGATATTTCCACAGGAAGAGGTTTGAATCAAGAAACTAGTTTAGCTCGATCGGGTCTTTACACGTTGGGGTTCACACTACAAAACAATTGTTCATCTTCTATCTATGTGGTCATCGATGGTTGAAGTTCTTCGAATATATATATGAAGATGGGCGAGAATCCAAAAGTAAAGGCATTGTTGTGGGCTGATCGATAAAATGGAAACATATGAGTTTGTATTCATTGCTTCACTGATGATGAAGGTAGTGTTGGGGTTGACAAATATTTTATCACGATTTTTGCAACAAAAAGATCGAGAATATTGTAGGGCCATGAATTTGGTTGTTACTACCAAAAAACAATTGCAATATCTCAGGGAGAATGGATGGGATGATCTATTAGGAGATGTGAATATTTTTTGTTCTGAACATAATATTAGCATCCCTAATATGGAAGATAATGTTCAGTGTATATTCGTTGCAAACACACATACTTTTATCACTTTCGAGTTGAGATATTTTGTCGGTATTCAATTGTTTTTACAGATTTATACTTCTAATTATGTTTTTGAATATAGAAGTAATTTTATTTTATATTTTTAGGTTGTTGATCGTATTAGTCGAGATGGATAATCATTTCAATTGAGACGAACACGTAATTGCTCTTGTGCATAACATGTCTTGATCCTAAGAATTGCTTCTCCAATTTTAGTTTTTCAAAGTTAGTTCGACTTGCGAAACTATATCCACAAGACTTTTCAATGGATGATCGAATGGAGCTTAAAGAACAACTAAAGATGTGGATTTACGAAATGAGGAGAAATGCAAGATTTTCTAAACTAGAAAATGTCGGAGAACTTGCAACTAATATGGTTGAGGTGGGATATCACACTACTTTTCATTTAGTATATCTTCTTATCAAGTTGGCTTTAGTTTTGCTGCTATTAAATTGCTAGTGTGGAACAGTATTTTCTCGCGATGAATATTGTTAAGACAAATTTGCTGCAACAAGATGGGAGATGACTTTCTCACCGAATTTGTTTGGTGTCTTTATGTCGAGAGATATTTTAAAGCATTGATAATGAAGTGATTATCCAACATTTTCGAATATGAGAACTTCATGAGTTGGATTTACCGCTTTTACGGTCCTAACTCAAGAGAGACTCGTCGTTTCTACAAGATCTGAATTCTGGGTTCAACGATCAACAATGTGTTTCAATTGAATTTGAGTAACTAATTGAAATGTTGAATTACTTGTGATTTAGGATTATGATTTTGTTGAATGTTGAATTATTTGTGATTTAGGAATATGGAAGAAAAAAAATCAACGAACTAAGAGGTCGTCGAAAAAAAAATTACATGCATAATCCGGACCCCCTATTGAAATCCTCTGCTCCGCTGGTTTAATCGGTTTCGGTTGGTCACTGGTCGAAACTTTCCTTTTTCGCTGAACCTTCTATTAAGAATTTGAATGGCATTGCCTTCACTTGTTTTTTGCAAGATTTGGAAAAAGCCAATTTAACAGAAACAAATCTGCCATCAAGAAACTGGAACGGCAGAACCAATTCTCAAGTCATGAAAGGATTCAACGACGATAACACCCCACATTAAAGAAGAATAAGAAACAGTGGATAGTGAAAGTAAAGAAGAATAAGAAAAAAAAAATAATAATAATAACATTGGTTGTTGAGAAGAAAGGGGATTAGATGAGAGTAGAAATTGAAACCCATCAAACAGATTTTGGTGATCTCTCTCTACGTAAATCATGACTGAACCCTTGGTTCGGGACAAATGTATTATTTTTGTAAATAAATATAGGAAATATAATACTTTTATAATTATTTTATGAGTGCACTATTGTTGTAATTATTTTTAAAAATGTAATAGAAAATGTAATTGTTCTAAAAATAAATATATCCGCATTCGCTTTAAAAGTATCCGTAAATAAATGGATACAAATACGAATACATGCCTATTCGTATTCGTTTAACATTCGACTGTAAATATATCTGACAGATATCTGGAATCCGTTATTTGGATTCGTATCCGTATCCGTAATTCATATCTGAATAACTTATATATATATATATATATATATATATATATATATATATATATATATATATTAACAACTTACATGATATATATGTATATCAGATTAGAGTTGAAGATTGAACCTCTTGAAGATCATTGTAGATTCAGATTTGGAGTAAGAGAGATCATATTTGCATTCCTAAAATCCCAACTTCTCTTTCTTTTTATCTTTATTTCTCAATGTATGTATAATCAATTGTAGATTATGAATTTTACTTCAATCATGAATTAAACTTCATTTTGAGATTACAATGGATCTTATTGAGTAATTTATTTTGATATGTTTCCTTGTTAGTTTAATTAATTATTATTGGATTATCTATTATGGATTGAATTAATTGATTAATTGCTTAGCTAACAATTATCGTGATAATAAACGAAAACGGATATTATTCGTATTTGAATATTATTTCGATGGATAATATTTTTAAAATTTGTTGGACACCGAATACGAATATGGATAGCAAATTAATTTTTCGTATACGGATACCACTACATCCGAATTCGTATATATCCATTTATACCCTAGAGTCAAGCCCATAGCTTATATCTTGAAGGCGTCAATTGTCATTAGCGTTAGGGCTTGAGAAAAAGAGAGGGTAAAATGGAATAATGAAATTGAACTTTTTTAATCGAAATATTTCAATTATTTAATTATTTTTTTACATTTCGGTGGTTATATCTTTTTTAATAATATATGAGTTTGGTTGTTTTGTGTTATTTGGTTAACCGAATAATGGGAAAAAGAATTGGCGCAATTTAAAAGTTAAAACAGTACAGAAGCAAACCAATCATTCGGTCGATACTCCAGTCTCACTCTTTGCAGTCTGCCCTAATCCAAAGGCCAAAACCCCAAATCGCGTCTCTCCACTCTACTGGTATGTCTATTGTTTTGTTTTCTTCATTCTATCCACGAATTAAGGCTAGGGTTTGAACATGTCTATGGACAATTTTAATATAGACATGAATTGTACTGAAATAAGAATCTATGACTCATGAATTGCCGATTTGGACTAAGACGAAAACCTCAATTGAGAATAGATTGTAATTAACTTTTTTAGTTTTCTTATATCATAATAATCATTAGTTTGTGGCGGAATTCATGTTTATAGAGCCTAGAGGGTCAATTCATGTTTATGGTTTTGAGTATTTTGAAATGAAGTGTTTGTGTATGTAATGCACATGAAGTTCTTGATAAAATGTCCCGCGTTGTAGTATGTACTAAGAATAGAATGCATAAATTTATGCTCATGAAGTGTTCAATAGAATGTCCCTTTCATGTTTTAGCTATCAAACAGTGCTGCTGCCTGCATGTTTATGAGTTGCTGCTGCCACCTGCATGGCCTGTTTGTTTGGATACACAAATTGTTAGAGAAATAGTGTTTGAGTTGGGTTTCATTTATATATGTTGAACAGGACAAATGCTTATTACATTTGAATGCAAGATTAGTGTGAACTCAAATCAGCTTCAAGTTTCATAAATCCATTTATTGTTATGTCATGTTCTATCTTATCTGGTTCGGTTAGTTGTTCGGATTATAAAAACATACAAATTTCGGTTATAACCGAATGATCAGTCCTAATTAGCGCAATATGATAACTGACTCAAAATTAAACGGATCCCCGATAGCCCCACAACATTATTATAATTGACCCTATTATAACCCGACCCTAATCTCTCGTCGCCCTTTGCAGTTCAGAGCTTACTTTCATATGCAGAAGCTGCAAGGCAGTTCTTTTCAGTTTTCAGGAGCAGAGTTTCTATCTATCTAATAAAGCCACCAATACCGACGTTTAATCGCTCTCGAAGTGAAACTCGCTAGGTATGATCATAGCTATTATAAATTCATTTATATTACTAAACGCACACTTTTACCAATTTGAACAAAATACAAAGGGGCATTTAATTCTAGAAATGCCCGTTTATGTATGTAAAAGTTATTCAACATTACTAATCAGTTGAATGAGTAATTTACACAATTGTGTTTGATTGAATTCTCAGAAGGTGATGCTACCTTTTTTTAATATTATTAAATTTTGGACGGGCGTATTCTATTTTCTGTTAAGATGGTGTATAGGGTTATCTTTACTACTTGTTGTCATTGTAATGCTAGAGTTCATCTTCCATATGTGGAAATAGATTATGTACGAGGAATAGGACGTTTAGTTGTTGATAATTTCAAGGACCTTTTTGTGGAATTTTAAATTGCAGAAAGTATAACCTAATCGAGATCATGCTGCCACCGCGAATGAAGATGGCCATCACAGAAAACCCAAAGAAACTTGCCAACTTGATTGACCTTGTTAATTTACCTTCAACTCTTCGTGAATTTTTTGGTCAGTCTCAGATCTCGCGCTTGGGCTGTTTCATGCGTGTTTGGTCGTACATCAAGGCCAACAATCTCCAGGTTCCAATTCTTTTACCTAAATGTATACTTATATTTTAGCTGTTGAGAATTCATTAATTACATACTTCTGCTAAATCATGAATGAATGGTCTTACAATAAATAAAAATTATGTTGAGCCCTTAAAGACTCTTGGCTTTCGAACAATTTACTATATCATAAATGGTTGCATCCTTGCTAATGTTCTACTGTAATATATATATGGGTATCCATCCACAGCAACCGGTTGTTGGGAAGCAACTCATTTTGGCCCAGCCGCTACAACCTGTAGCGGCTTATAAAAATAAAATAAAATTTGTAACAAGCCGCTACAACCTGTAGCGGTTGGGCCAAAATGAGTTGCTCCCCAACAACCGGTTGCTGTGGATGGAATCCCTATATATATATATATATAAGAGATGGTAAAACAACTTAGGTATCATGCTGCGTCTCTTACGTTGGAACACTTGTAGAAACTCTAGAGTGACCTATAAGGTCTAACTGTCTAAGAATTTATTATAGATACGTCTATCTTCAACCAAATCAAACTACTTCAGATAATATTCTCCTTGATAGTCAAAAGATAGAATTGCTATCCTTTTGGTTTTTGAATCTAGATTTAAGTGTCAAAACACCAAATTTCTTTAACTTAGCGTCATATTTGGTTTTGTATTTTAACATGAGGTGCAATATATATGATGATATGTAAGATATTTGGCTTCTACTTGTATCAGTTGTATGATTGTGTAAAATATTACTATACATTAGTAATAAATACAATCATCACCAGGAGGCTCATCTCTTGCAACGGCGGATCGAAGTGAAGAATGAGTTTTGAACAATGTTGGAAGAAAGGGAAGCACAAGAAAACTGATTCCTGTATCTGGTGGTTTTACCTCAGAAAATATCTCTACTGATATTTGAATTAGATTACTAAGTTTTCATTTTTATTTTTTGCTTTTGGTTACTATTGTTCAACAAGTAAATCATGAAAAATAAGATAAGGAACTACTTCCATCGAGCTCTAGCTCTCAAGTGGTATGAGATTCCATAACATTTAATTGTTCAGGGTTTCAACTTTCAAGACTTTTTTTGTTGTTGGGGGTGGAGGGGGATTTTTAGATCTAGTCTCAGTGGGGGCACTGTCTTGTCATTCATATTGGCCTTATTTCTTTGTTGCTGCATGCCATGCACTAAAAGCTTAATAGTTTACAACACAAGAATATAGCTTTTGCCGATTGGACAGTTTTTTCTTTTTTCAGGATCCGAACAATAAGAACATAGTCAATTGTGATGAAAAGTTGAAGAGTATTTTGTTGGGCAAACCTCAGATTGAGCTGGCTGAACTTCCTGCGCTGATCAAACTGCATTTTCCCAAGGAGACAATGACTTTTAAGCTTTGAATAGTGTGCTCTTTAGCTTACTATTGCCCATCCCGTCAGATGCATTACCAGACTATCTACCTGGCTTAATATTATTGTGAATTAGTGTTCCATTTATGAAGTTTTGACTCGTTGTGTGGGTATATCTTTTAATCTGTATATAATATTGTTCACTAATTTTAAATTACATTCAGAAGATATTCATCTGGTTCTAAATTTGCGATTATTATTATAGGTAATATAATGACAATTGTGCATTTCCTGTCTTCTAACTCCTGTAATTTTTTTAAAGCACTTTTTTTTTGTAGGGCTAAATTACAATTATTTCCTTGTCAATCATGTTTGCACTTACTTTTCACAAACTGAATACCATCACAGAAAGGCCATCATCACCACCCAAATTTAACCTGAGCAACCCAAAACACTCTCCATCTCAATCAAGCCTCCTTCCGCGCTATCAGACAGAAGACTCACTGAAAACACGTCCAAATTGGGGAGATGAATGAAAAATATGTGGGATCGATCTGGGTAGCGGTTTATATAAGTATTAATTTGGATCGATAAATATGATCCCAGTTTAGTTAACTGTGTAAATTTTATGGAAATATATTTTGCTCCTGAATGTGAAGTTCCATGTGTAATTTTGTCTTGAACAATTTATTTATTTTTTCTTCGGGATCTATTTTTAAACTGTCATTTACTCTTCTTTTTTCTTTTTAGATGTATGTGCCCAAAGAAAAATACTGTTTCCTGATGTACATTTAAGAAAAAAAACTTAAATTTATCCATTTTATAAAGTTCATCATAATTCCCTAATTATTTTGGATTTTGTTTTTGAAGCAATTGAGTCCGGTGAAATACATTTCTTTTTTGGAACTTTTATAAAATAAAAACTAGAAAATATATAGATTTGACTCATTTGATAATGAGAATTTGAAATGTTTATGAATTTTTTAAATATGTATTTCACAAATTTTCTATTTGAGGAGATATATTTCCTGAATTCCAATTTCCTTCCCTGCCATTTCTTTCCTGGCAAGCAAGCAAGCAAGCACGAATTTTCTATTTCTCACTTCTAAATTAAATTCTAATAATATAAACCCCCTTTCTTCTAAACCGCCACGAACAAATTCTAAAACCCCCTTGTTTCTCTTTCTCTCTCTGTCAAACGCCGGAATCAGGTTTGCGAGATGTTGTTCGGCAGGGTTAGCTCTCGGCTATCAAGTCGGATCAGTTTGGCCATCCGAAATTCGTTGCTCTTTTACGTTCGCAGCCAAGAACAACAACAATACATTTCTCTGTTGAATCAATTTCGTTCCCTCCATCAATCTCACGACAAGGTACCCTTTTATTCAGTATAATTAGTATTCTGGTGATTAAATAATGCCTTTACAGGTGCTAGGGTTTTATAAGGGTTTTAGCTGTAGCGGCCTTTTCAGGCGCTAGGGTTTATCAGGGTTTCAGCAGTAGCATGAATAAAATCAGTTGTGAAGTCGAGGTTGAAAATGCCCTTTTTTTTTCTTTTTTTTTGCGCTATGTGGTTTGTATGCTACAACTTGTGATTTTACCTGATGATGTTTTTTCTCTGGGTTGGTATTTATCAAACTTAGATACTGGCAACTTTGTGTGAATTCTTTCCCAACCTTAAGGTTTTATACTAAAAATGAAAATTGGAGTTGCTTTATATGCAAGTGAAAATCTGAAATTATTGGTACCTGTAATTTTTTTTTATCAGAACATTATAATTTCCAGGAAATCAAATTCATGATATAATTAGGTTGCATATAAGAAACTCTTAATGCCTACTTCTAGATCTAGGCATTTACTGAAATAAATTGGGTGTGGCATCATGAGATAAGGGGTGGATGCTAAGAATCTCTGCTTAGGTGGGCTAATTTATTCTTTTCCCTCCAGCTTAGGCGGGATAATTTTTTTCTAGACAACCTTGAACCTTGTTATGTATCAAAGACCCATATACTTATAGATATGCTTGGGTTATTTCAGGTGGTTGCAGATCAGGTGTCTTTGTTACATCATTCAATCCTCAGTTCATTTTCCTTGCAACAACGATTCTCATCATCTGCATCGTCTCAACCTGATGAAAAGGAGACTGCGCAGCCCGAAAATGCTTCTGAAAAAACAAGTGGAGATGCTGAAGTATCTGATCAAACAAAATCATCTGCATCTGGAAATACTTCCGACCAGACAGAGGAATTAGGTTCTATTCAATTTTTCATATTAACATGTTCCTGTGTTCTACAGAATTTGAAGAGGAATGAATGAACTACATTTTTTTTATCCAGGTGCTGAGGATAACTTGTCCGTGGATGATCTGGTGAGACTTGTAGCAGAGAAGGAAGAACTTCTCAAGGCGAAGCACAAGGAGGTTGAAACTATGAAAGATAAAGTTCTGCGGACTTATGCTGAAATGGAGAATGTGATGGACAGGACAAGACGTGAAGCAGAGAATTCGAAAAATTTTGCCATACAGGTATTTCTCAGCGCAGTTTCTTTTAATGATGGATCACTTTCATGTTGGGTTGTGCCTTGTTATAGCAATTCTTTGTATTTTCTACCCTTCCTTTATTCCAATGTACTTTGCAGAATTTTGCAAAGAGCTTATTGGATGTTGCAGATAATATGGGTAGAGCTTCTTCAGTTGTAAAAGACAGTTTTGCAAAGATTGACACATCTGAAGACACCGCTGGAGTTGTGCCACTTCTAAAAACACTACTAGAAGGTGTTGAAATGACTGAAAAACAGCTAACAGAGGTATAATATTATTTTCCCACAAATATCAGATTCGTGTTCACTAAATAAATTTGACAGGACTGCTTTGGAAAGAACCCAGATTAGCTAGAGATTCTTCTATATCTTCTCAATTAGACACACTTACTATATTTTATATGTTGCTGAATGAATCTTTCAGGTTATAATTTATGTTGCCAGCTAATCCTGGCAAGTTCTAATTACTGCCCAATGCCTTAATCTCTATCATGTGCTAAAGAATGATGAACATGTGACACATATTAACGACTTTCAGTGAGAAGATTTTTTAAGTTGGGCTTATGATTTGTTTTCTTTCAGGTATTCAAAAAGTTTGGAGTTGAAAAGTATGATCCTCTGAATGAACAGTTTGATCCTCATAGGCACAATGCAGTATTCCAAGTTCCAGATCCTTCCAAGGCTCCCGACACTATTGCTGTTGTCTTGAAGGTAAGTTTAGCAGACCAGTTAATGTATATGTTAAATCTTGTCCTTCTGAAGCCTTGTAAAACATGGAAACAGTGGGAGGGACTTAGACCACAAGAAGGAGAAGCCTTGTGAAACATGGAAACAGTGGGAGGGGCTTAGACCACAAGGAGAGTACTCTGTTTTTAAAGAAGAATCATATATTATTTTTTCTGTTAAAAAGAATCAGTATGTATGTATATTTCTTTTGACGAGTGCTTGCATGAGTGAATTCTTTATCTTGTTTCTTAGATTTGGGAAACGAAATTTATTTGATGGAGTGAGTAGCATAATTAACTACTTGAACTAAGTGCATCTTTGTTTTTCTTGCTGCAGTTGGGGTACATGCTGTATGACCGGATTATTCGGCCTGCTGAAGTTGGGGTGACAGTAGCAATGGACAACAAGGAAGGCTCTTAGAGTTAAAAGGAATGGCTTTGTTGAATACACATGACATGATATTATGAAAAAGATTCGACTCCGGATAAACGACTCATATCTTAGGGAAGGTTTAGGTGCTGTTTAAGGTGGAACAATCTTTTTCTCCAGTTTATCTATGTTAAATTTACAATAATTGTGCCATAAGAGAGCTTGAATAACATTTTTAGTTGCTTAAATTAATAGAAACAGTTTTGGTTTGTATTGAAATTTCAAGCTACAATATGGGACTTGGATTGTTGTTTTATGACATTGCATTTTTCATTTACTTCTGCTATTCATTGTTACATGCATTCTGAGCTCGAGAGATTCTACAAAATCTGGTTTGTTCCTCCCAATAGTTCTAGAGGCCTTGCACTTGTAAAATGGAGTAGAATTTATTTTTTTTGGGTATCTTTTCGTTTCAGTCAACAATTCAGCAGAAGTGTGTTTTTTTTGGGTGTTAATATCCTAAAACCCTTTATTTTTGGTACGGTTAGCTTTTTCTATTGAAAATATCTAAAACAAAGGTACAGTTCTACTGCAAACTGGCAATCACAAAAGCATAATATGATAAGTGCCATTTCAGAAAAGAGAATTTAAATCCAGCCGTATAGTGATTGTAATTCAGAAAAGATAATTTAAATTTGGGCGTAAAGTGTTTGTGGGTGACAATAGATTTTGTTGCTCTTAGTTTCCTGTTTTAGACGTGGAAAAGAAAACATTACAAGAAAACACCAAGATGAGACGCTGCTTCAAGGGGTCCCCAACTGCCTTACTTCCAATATCTGGTCCAGCTTCGTGAGCAAGTCTTTCTGGTCCTCAAAAGTAAGGCTCCTTAATATCTGTACCAGAAAAAAGCTTTATTTATTAACTAACATTGCAACATAATTGCCCCAGCTGAGTTGGCCAAGGGTTTAAAAAGATCAATGGATCTGCTCTGTAAGATTGGGAAATAAATACTCACCTGATCCAAAATAATCTCAACTGGATAGGTTTGAGGAATTATGAATGACAGGTGATAGATGTATGCAAAAACAGCCATTACCATCTGCAGATATATATATATATATATATATATATATATATATATATATATATATATATATATATGCAAAACCTTAGTTACCAGTGTAAGCTATCATTTCAAATTCTAGTTCTAGCATCATAAACATATGAAGAATGCTTCCTTCCAAGATTACCGATTTGTGATTAGAGATGCACTTGTGAGGTCAAAAGAAAGCCAAAGCTAAAACAACTTAACCTCAAGATTTCTGCATCTTAAAGAAAGACCCTGCCATTTCTGCGTGTTTGTTTTTTCGCTTCTTTTCAATAGGTGAGACCCTAGTAGTTTCTTTGACAACTCAGGATCATATTATCAGCAATTTTATTTACAGAAAAAATTCATTGCAACGAAAGTTACGCAACATGGTCCTATACCATTGGTATATATCTTGAATTATTCAGTATAACATACCAGAAGTTTGCCTTTGTGAATTATATTTTGTATCGGAGGTATTATAATACGTCCCAAGATAATAATATAAGCTTATATAGTAGCTATGACAGATAAGTTCCACCCTGACAGTACTGTTGCAGTAGATTATAATCTATGTCTCAATTTACTTCACACTTTTTTTTTGTGTGCGTAGCAGAGAGTTTAAACATACAAAAATATATTTTAATATTATATTTTTAATATTTAGATGTTATATTTCCAGTTACATTACAAATATATTATAAATACAATATCTTAATGCATTTTTATGCACTTACAATCTGTGTGAACAACAAAAATAGTGTTGGCAAGTAAATTGAGTCAGAGAGACCGAGGGAGTCTCATCTTCTAACGATAACATCAGTCTGAAATCAAACCTCAAATAGCGTCAATTGGGATCACCAGTAGAAAGTAGCTTACCTGACAGTCCATCCTATCAGTAAAACCGCCATGTCCAGGAATACTATATCCAAAATCCTGGAAATTGAGGAGAAGTAGATTTATAACCATGATTAAATAAAATTAATAATCCAGAAAATGATAATGAAAATGCACCTTGATTTTAAATGCTCTTTTGAAACCGCTGGCAAAAAAGCCTCCTAAAGGTGCTATAATGGATGCAAATAAACCAAAACATAAAGCATGCCATTGCACAGGCAAAACTGACATCTCTTTCCAAGGAAACTGCAATATCTCAGTTGACCACATGAGTATATTGTTCAATTAAATTTAGGGGGAAATTTCAAAATAGAACTACAGGTACAAAGGCCGGTATATTCAAGTAACTTATTTCTATTGTGAGAAATCTTGAGCTTGTGCTTCACATAAAGACAAACAACTTGTCAAAATTTAGAAATGTATGGTACTAAAAATAAGCAGGCATTTCATTCTTGTAAATTCAATCAATACAACTGGTTATCCTCCTGCTACCTAACACCAGCCCATGAAAAAAATAATTATTCATGACTTCTAATGAACCAGAAGAGGTAGGAGTGGAAGGAAAGATATGAGGCGTAGATGTTCAGCCACGACTACCGTTAACACTTGAATTTGTCCACCCGTTCAACTACCGGCTTGGACATGAACATGCACAGAAAGAACCATCAGAAAGTATTTGAAGTCGCCTGGATACCTCCGGTGTGAGAGTTAAAACAGGTTTCAAAGATGGGTTACAATGGAGGAGCTAGTATTTAGTAGGCTATAATGCGTCAATGTACCTTTATTGTTAACCTGTTTTTGTAGTTTAGCTACACCATCTCAATTGAGTTACAATTCCTAATAGGAATTAGGAATTATACAAAGAAATCCTATTGGAAAAGGCAAGTACCATACAAGAGTTAGTATCGGAAATGGTAACTGCATGATGTCTTAGTTGACAAGATAGCGACCTAAGCCTATTAGACTTAGGAATTTGTTATGAGCGCTTAATATATAATGGCCTCGAATCTGGCCCAATTCAGACAACCCATTATATGAAAATGCACCACCCAACATTACCCCCTACTCATTCAGAGAATTGAATGAAGTGGAGGAGTAAAATAAATAAAAGGCTTCGGGAGTCTGAAGGGAATCTAGACTGAAGGCAGAGCCCAAGTGGAGGGAAATTCAACTTATTATTGAATGGGTCACCCTTATTGTGGAAGTTATGCTATTATTCCTTTAATGGATCGATAAACTCAAATGTAGGCTTGAGAGGCATTCACCGAGCCCAAGCATGGGCTGCTAAGAAGTAAACACATAGGGTTTAACATTGGTCCAATCCAAAAGATGTTAATGAAATAAAGAAACCTTATTTATTCTGGGTGCGTGCGGGTGTAATACAGGTCATGACAGCGCATTGGGGGGGTTACGAGATAAACGCGCATAAGTGCCCCATCACTACCCCAATTGTTAAATCATTATTGAAGGAGCGCTAAATCTTAGAATAAATAGAGAGTAGAAGTTATCATACTTTTCTGGTGTTTGTAAGATCAAAGCTATTTGAAGAGAGAGAATAAATTTTAGATGGCATATTCGACGTCGATTCATCTCCAATCTTCAAATTTCATCTTATTCTCAGTAAGATCATTATCTTCTTGTTTTCACATTCCATTATCTTCAAATGGGTAGTTCTTCCAAGTTTAGGCCCGTCTTCCTTCTCCCATGCCGAGGAAGAAGTTACGGTGGCTGTGGAGGGGATTCCCATAGGGCAAACATATAAACTCCCTGTCATGGAACATGTTAGGACCCCTAAAGATATAGAACGACATAATAGGTTTGAATATGCTAGGAATATGTATAAGACAACTAATACGCCTTCACAGATATCTGAAACAGATATTGAACTGCTGAAGACTGAGTTTTACATCCCCGAGGACTACAAGGTGAAAAAACACAGTGAGAAAGATCGGAAGTATTGGCAACCCAAGGGTGAATGGATTGCCATGTCAAGGCATATCCTTTTATTTGGCTTGTGCTTTCCTCTTCAGGAGTTTGTTCTTGAACTCCTTCATACCACCAGTCTCAGTTTGAATCAACTGGTGCCAAACTCTTACATTCATCTTCATAGTTTCATGACATTTTGTCATGATCAGGGTATTAAACCTTCACTGGATTTATTGTACCAATTTTTCTCCAACTTATGTCTGATCTTCCAAGCTTGAACTTTATCTTCGGGAAGAACATCATTTTTCAGGAAGTTGATGATATGCGTCATTCATGAAACTTCCTGATCAATATCCATGACTTCTCAAATCATTGTGCTTGGTTCTTGTAGAGTTTCTAGGTAAACCAAACTATCCAGAGATTCTTGATCTGTAGTTGCCAACTTAGATAGGGCATCTTCAATTGTGTTATCAGCCTTAGCCAAGGAGCTGGTATTTGGAAAAGTCGGTGAGGATTGAATGAACGAGCTGAAGATAAGCCTGCAGATGCGTTCATAATCCCCTAACACCTGTTTTACAACTAACTGAGAATCACTATATATCAACAGATTCTTCACCTCAAGGCTTCGGGCCACTTCAATAAGGCCAGAAGAGCTTCATACTCTGAAATATATTGGTAGCCATGATGTTAAAAAGTATGGTCTGTTGTACCTTAAACCCTTCTGGTGAGGTGATAATGACACCAGATCCGCTCCTAAAACCTGTAGAGGATCAGTCGACAAAGAGAGTCCAAGCAAGATCTTCGAATGATTGTCTTTTATCTGGAATAGGTGTTTCCGTTATGGGTTGATTAATCTTCATTTCTTCAGGAAAAGAGGTGATGAAGTCAATTAGAGTTTATGCTTTAATGGCAGGACACGCGCGCATAAGTGCCCCATCTCCAATCTTCAAATTTCATCTTATTCTCAATAAGATCATTATCTTCTTGTTTTCACATTCCATTATCTTCAAATGAGTAGTTCTAACCAGTTTAGGCCCGTCTTCCTTCTCCCATGCTGAGGAAGAAGTTACGGTGGCTGTGGAGGGGATTCCCATAGGGCAAACATATAAACTCCCTGTCGTGGAACATGTTAGGACCCCTAAAGATATAGAACGACATAATAGGTTTGAATATGCTAGGGATATGTATAAGACAACTAATACGCCTTCACAGATATCTGAAGCAAATATTGAACTGATGAAGACTGAGTTACATCCCCGAGGACTACAAGGTGAAAAAATACAGTAGAAAGATCGGAAGTATTGGCAACCTGAGGGTGAATGGATTGCCATGTCAAGGCATCTCCTTTTATTTGGCTTGTGCTTTCCTCTTCAGGAGTTTGTTCTTGAACTCCTTCATACCACCAGTCTCAGTTTGAATCAACTGGTGCCAAACCCTTACATTCATCTTCATAGTTTCATGGTGTAAGACCCCGAATTTTATGAAATAAAAGTATTCAATTTTTCTATTCAATAAATGGTTAAATTGATAAAAAGCAAAGTTAAGGGTGCTATATGAATTTTTTTTCAAAATAAGCAAGTGGTTATAAAATATTCATTTTTATCGGGGAATATTCGTTTGGTTGTGGAATATTCTTTCTGCCGGGTTTTGTACGACGGCGCAGCCATTTGTGGGCCCCATAACGGAATAACGGTCGGATGAAGAAAATGACAAAATTGAGTTTTTATAAATAACGGCATAGTTGTTACCGTTAACACTGTTGGAATATCTGGTGGTTAAAATACAGTAATACACGTAGTTGCACAGTAGCACACGGTATTGCATAGTATTTTTTTCAATTATTGATTCTTACGTGAGAAGGCCTTTACTCGATAATTGTTACAGATGATTCTTTATTCAATATTTTATTTTATTGATTGAATAATTGTTGCGTTGATATTTTATATTATTGTTGTTTCAATAATTGTCACTGCACAGTATTTCCCATTATCAGATCAATAATTCATATTATTTAAATAATATTATTAGATAGCATTATTTGCAATGTCTAGAAAGTCCTGTCAAGGAGAGGTTTGGTCACCTAATTGCGCCAAGATGGAGAAATCCTTATCGGAAAGCCCCTCTTTCCCGGAACCGTCTGCAGTTGTCATTATTGTGATTCTGTAATATTATTTGTGAATAATTAATTATTGATTTATATGATAAGGAAACATTTATTTGATGCGAATATAAATGATGGATTTATTTATGTGGTTATTAATGAAGGAGTTAATGTTGAGGTGTTTTATCAGTATTTTGTCGGATTGGAGGTATTAAAAGATCAAATCGGTGTTCTTACAACTTTATTGTGTGAGTTATAATTTTTAATCTAACCGTTGGATCGTTATAATTTTTGGATATGTTATACATATATGAGTTGAGTATATGTCCACAAATTTTGAACCGTTAAAAATGAACGAATGATTTGTTATAAATTTTAAGAGGTGACTGATTCGGAAATTAGGTTTATAAATGATTTTGGTGGAAAATTCTAGAATTGGTGGGCCCCACTTTTGGTTGGTGAGAAATGTGCTCAATTGAATTTTCAAATGTGGTGGGTGGGAATAGTAGCAGGTAAAGCCATCAGGTTGCAAGTTAAGTCTGCTTCGGCGTGCTAACATTTTTCTATAAATAGAGGGCTAAGTTAGAATTGAAAATCACACCAGAAACAAGTTTTCTCTCTTTCTCTCTCTAGATTATCGAGTGTATTTTGTGAATATTTAGATACTTGGAGAGTTCTTTATTCTTCAAACTGAAGTTTCCTTCATGTCATATATCCGATATCCAATGAAGTCTTTGCTTCTTTTGAGGTAAGAGATTGTAAGGGATAGTAAGGGATTGTAAGGGATATTGTCATTATTATAGTACGGGATAGTAAGGGATTGTAAGGGATATTTTTTCGTAATGATGTTATTCTTTCAATATCATTATACCGAAATATTGGTATGAATTTTATTGTGGAAGTTCTACCTTTTTGTGTCGGGATTACTATTCACGTATACGACACTATTCACGTATACAGTACTATTCACATATACGGCACTATTCATGAGTTACTATTCATGAGTTACTATTCATGAATTACTATTCACGAGTTACTATTCACGGGTACTATTCACGAAAAAAAATTGGTTTCTTTTTCTAACCAAATTATCGTTGATTTACGAATCTTACTCTTGAAATTAAATCCATGTTTTGATGATATTATTTTTATTATCATATATAACATTTTTATAATCCTAGTGAAGAAATTTCTCTTTGACTTGAGTGTAAAGATGGATAGATTATTGGTATGATCATGACTATGGGTTCTTGTGAAACCCCAGATTTTATGAATAAAGAATTAATTTTCTCGAAATATTTTTTAAATATTATGGTGTGGATTTGATATAATGTTATAGTTGTGGGTAATATTTATAAATTTTGCAAAGTATGCAAGTTGTTATATAATATTCGATTGGTGGGGAATATTCGTTTTAACGGGGAATATTAAATGCATAACAAAGACAATCATTGGTGGACCTCTATTAACGAAATTATTATCATTTGATTGAAAAACGACAAAAATATATTTTATTGAAAATAACGGCGGAAGTTTTAACTGACGATCTTTGTTGAACTATTCGGTAGTAAAAGTACAAGATAATATCGTTGTTGCATAAAGAGCACACTCTGTATTGATTATTGATATTTATGTGAGAAGTCGCTTCGCTTTTGTTCAATTATTGCTACAATAGTTCTTTGCATAGTATCTCACATTATTTGATTCAATTATTGTTGATTTAGAAGTTTTGTTTTATTCAGTATTATTAACGTAATAAAATAGAAACATCTTTTTATATAAAATGTAATACTTTATTAAAGTTATTACATAAATAGAATATATTATATTCTATTATCATAGTATTTTGCATAGTAAAATCTTTTTATATAAAAGAATACTTTATTAAAGTTATTACATAAATAGAATATATTATATTTTATTATGCATAGTGTTTTGACAAAGGTTCTTGATAAGTGTTTGCATAGTAAAAATCTTTTTATATAAATAGAATATATTATATTTTATTTAAAAGATTTTCTTTAAATATGGACCGTCAGTTAAAGTAAATCAATCTGGACCGCTCATGGATTAGATTCTTATGCATTCCATTTTCCTATAAATAGAGTTCATTCCTTCATTATTTTCTTACAAAATTCAACGAACTCTAGAGAGAAACTATAGAGAGAGATAGAAAAAAGTTTTACTACTTCTTCACTTCTCTTATATCAAGTATTATTTTACGGTAAGGATATTATTCTTTTGTATTCAAGAAGAGAACTTCGTTATTCCATTTCTTTATTGTTCATTGGAATAACTTTGTATCATGAGCTACCACTATACTTGGTGACATTCTTCTATTATTACATCTTTATTATTACGCCGGAATATCATATCGTACATGTCTTATCTGTGGGACTGGTTCCATTTTTATTATTCCGTCTTTATTATTCTCGCTTTAATATCCATGCGTGTATCATATCTGTAGGACCGGTTCCATCATTTATTATTCGCATTTATTATTACATTGGAACATCCCGTTGCAGTGAATTTCACCGACTTCGGTTCCGTTATTATTATTCTGTTGAAATAACCGCTACATCACGAAGTACCGCATGCACGGTGATATCTTTTGTTATTCCATTCTATTATTATACTCGGTTGATTAAAATTTTGACTTATATACTCCATGAAATTAGTGGAATATCCTTGATATTTGCGCTTCATCCATATATCTTTCATGAAAATATTCTTACGAGCATTCTTGAATTTTACTCTAAAAGCGATGATCATGTTGACAATTTGGGCGTTATTGGTTCTGGACAAATTAATTCTTGAACTTGTTTAATTGAATTCTTATATCATTGTAAATCATCCTCATGTTTATATTTATTGAAAATCATCTGTGGCTGTAGTGCATAGATGGACTTGGTATGATTATGACCAGGGATTATTCGGTATAATCATGGTAGTAATGTTACAAATGATGTGAAAATTAAAAGTCCTCATTGGCGTAGTGCATTTATGGACGCTTTTTGGTATGATTATGGCTATGGATTCTCTTGACCAAGAGTGCAAAGATGAATTGTTTTATGGCATGATCGGAATGGTTGATGAAAACACGATTATCTTTGGCCCGTAATGCATGGATAATTCGTGGTCGTGATACTGAAATAATATCCTTGGCACAGAAGTGCGAGGATGATTTAATGATGTGGATTATTTATTGAAATTTGAGTCTCGGCGATAAAAGTGATGAAAAAACTTTTTAAATCATAAAAGATAGTAGATTCTATTCTCTACTTGACTCTTTTTTAATGGATTGCTTGTTCATTGCGGTTAAACTTGATGTCTATTGTATTTTATCGGTTTAACATTGTTGGAGGCTAATGATAATTTATTTTGCATTATCTTAGTCATAATATTTCTTCTTGAGGCTAGTTGAGCTCACCCTTTTCTTTCAATTATTCACTTGAAAATGAGAACGTGGTGGGACGAGTCGGGGGAATGGAGTGATGGTCCTCAATGATAGTATTAGCTAGTAAGTCTTCACTATTCTCATAAATAGTGTGACAATAAATGTAATGAGGACTTATTAAGAGAGTGAATATTGTCAGAAGACAATATTTATTTAAACTCACACATATATGTTTTGTAGTATTTTACACACATCTTGTATTATTAGTTTGTATTTGAATTTTGTACCATGTAAGTAAGCAACCCAAGATGGGTGGCGATACCTAATTTTAGGCGTCCATCCTCTTTGTCGATGGTGCAAAGATAAATTGTGACTAGTATGATCATGGCCATTGAATTTATAATTGAATATTTTTAGCTTAAGTGCAAAGGTGAATTGATCAACATGGTTATAATTATGGTTTATATAGATTTTGAAATGATTATATATTTCTTTGAGATGTGAATATCTTTAGCACAGTAGTAAAAGATGACTTGTTGTTGAATATCTTTTGCACCAGAAGTGCAAAAGATGAAATGATAATGAATATCTTTAGCCTGTAGTGCAAAGATGAATTATTGATGAATATCTTTGGCTCGTAATGCAAAGATGATTTGTTGTTGAATATCTTTGGCCTATAGTGCAAAGATGATTTGTTGATGAATATCTTTGGCTCGTAATGCAAAGATGACATGTTGTTGAATATCTTTGGCACAGAGTGCAAAGATGACTTGTTGATGAATATCTTTGGCCGTAGTCAGGAAAAGATAAATTTATTAAGATGATTATGAACATGAATCGTGATTTGGTATAACCATGATCTTTGATGTTTCAGTGATGAAAATTATCTTTGTCTGGATGAGAAAAGGAATTTAGAACTACAATTACGATTATGAGTTATACATGTGATTGTAGACAGGAATTATTGATTGATGTTACAGGGATAAAACATTGTTGGTGGACTTTTAACATGGAGAAGATAATAGATTTTATGGTCTATTTGACTCTTCTAATGGATTGCTCGTTCCGCTGCAACTATAGTTGAAAAGTTTTATCATCTACCATATGTTCTAAATCTCTGATTTATTACTGATGAAGGCTATTGATAATTTAATTATCTTTAGTTATGATATTCTTTCTTGAGCTAGTTGTGGTTTCACCCTTTTGCTTCACATTCCTTTTCGGTAATAAAAGTGTAGCTGGGTCGAGCGGGGGATAACAGGGGAATAGAACGGTGGTCTATAGCTGTTGAGGGTGAGGTGAACCCAACGTTGGAAGGGTGTTTTGTTACTATCATACAAAATGTATAATGACATACAACCTCATGTCATCATAAGGCATGGTTGTGTTCATCCACTTGCTTTGAGTATATCTACTGAGCACCACCTATATGATCTTGGAGTTTATTTAAAGTATAATTCTCAATTGGAGGCAGTGGAGATAGTTATATGTCGAGAAGACTCACCATTGGGAAGAACATGATAGTAATCTTCTCGCTTTTTTCTTTGGGGTCTATTAGGTTGACCAAGGATAATTACGTGGCCGTATGATATCTATTATAACCTAAACGCATGGCCTCCCATGTATGCGAAGGTTTCCTTGAGCACTTCCCAAAGATTTTAATTTCTAAAACAGGTTTTGACTATACCTTTATGTAGGGTGCCATTGTGACGTCTTTGTCGAGGTTGGGACATAAGTCATGCGGTTAGTATATATTTGTATCAAAACTCACAAAGATTTATGTTGTTGTATTTTGCACGACAATTGTTGTAATAAAGTTGTAGTTGTTTTACTGTACCATGTATTTGGCGACTCGTAATGGGTTGGATGGAATGGACCTGTTTTGGGGTCGTCACACATGGCATTTTGTCAAGGTATTAAACATTCACTGGATTTATTGTACCAATTTTTCTCCAACTTATGTCTGATCTTCCAAGCTTGAACTTTATCTTCAGGAAGAACATACTTTTATAAATAAAGATGAATTTTCTATAAATATTATTTTTGAATATTATGGAATAAATTTGATATAATGTTATAGTTGTGGGTAATATTTATAAATTTTGCAAAAAAGCAAGTTGTTATAAAATATTAGTTTGGTGGGGAATATTCTTTTTTTGACAACGGGGAATATTAAATGCTGACGGCTTCGATCATTAGTGGACCCCCAACTGGCGGAATATTATTATAAATAGTTAAAAATGCGACAAAATTATCTTTATATAAAATAACGGTAAGGTGTTCTGGTTAAAAGCTGTTGAACTACCGGTTAGTAAAAAAATGCGATGTCTGGCGTGGTTGCGTAGTAGCGCAAAATTATATTGATTATTGATCTTTACGTGAGAAATCGACTTTCGGTATACTCGATTATTCTTCGATAATTACTTTATTGCGTCATATCTCTCTTATATTATTGATTCATTATTGTCACGATATCATCATATATATATGTTATATTATTAAATCAATAATTGAGGCGACAAGTTATAAATGATTAATAATTGTTGAAAGATTAAATATGTGTTGATTAAAAATAAAATGATTTGTGGTAATATTTATTCGATCCTTGATGTATATAAAAGTGCATTATGAGGCGTTTGTGGTAAGTTTGGTTATTTTATGGGGGCCCGTATGTCATATCTAAAGTCTCTAAAGTCTCTCTAGTAATTACCTTCGTCGATAGTAATTACCTTCGTCGATAGTAATTACCTTTCGATAGTAATTACCTTAATCGAAGTAATTATAAATCGATAGTAATTACCTTCCTATTACGACGTCGAACCATTGCGACGTCGAACCACTTTCGTTTCATATTCTGAGTGTCGAACCAACTTGTCGTTTCACATTCTGACAGACGATTGTTTTCACATTCTGAGTCGAACCACTTTTCTTTTCACATCACCGGTCGTCGAGCCACTTGCTTTTTTACATGGCAAGTCTTAAAAATTAGAAATCTTCTATAAATAGAGGCTAGTGCTTCATTATTTTTCACGAATTCATTCGAGTATAGAGAGAAAGTATAGAGAATAAGAGAAAGAAGAAGAGTATTACATTCTTTACTTATATCTTTGCGGTATTCAATCTCTACTTAAAGTAAGGGGTGTTATTTCTTTCTTATTCATGAAGAAAGCTGTTGTTATTCCATTGCTTATTATTACATTGGAATAACTTTTGTATCATGATTTTACCTATATTTGGTGACATTCTTACATTATTACATTTGAACATCACATGCATGTGTTTTACTAGGGACTGGTTAAAATCTTTATTATTATTACATTGGAACATCACATGCATGTTTTACCTGGGACTGGTTAAAATCTTTATTATTATTACATTGGAACATCACATGCATGTGTGTTTTACACGGGGACTGGTTCCATTCTTTTATTATTACATTGGAATATCACATGCATGCGTTTTCTGGGGACACAGGTTCCATTCTTTATTATTACATTTGGAATATATTTTATTTATTATTACATTGGAATAACTTTATTATTATTATACTGTGCGATCTATCGCGTGCATGGTGATTTCTTTTGTTATTCCATTCTTTATTATACTCGGTTGGTTAAAACTTTGACTTACATACTCCATGAAATTAGTGGAATATCCTTGATATTTGCGCTTCGTCCGATATCTTTTCATGGAAATATTCTTACAAGTATTCTTGAATTTTACTCTCTAAGCGATGTCGTGTTGACAATTTTGGATGTTATTGGTTCTGGATAAATTAATTCTTGAACTTGTTTTATTGAATTCTTATATCATTGTCATCATCCTCGTATTTATATTATGTTGAAAGTCATACATGGCACATGTAGTGCGTAGATGGACTTGGTATGATTATGACGAGAGGATTATTGGTTGTAATCATGGCCAGTAATATTACAAATGATGTGGTAAAAATCCTCGTTGGCGTAGTGCATTGATGGATGCCGAGTTGTTGGCATGATCATGACCATTAATGAATACCTGAAATATTCTTGGCGTAGTGCGTGGATAATTGTGGTCGTGATCTTAAAAAGAATATCCTTGGTAGTAGTGCGGGGTGATTCGATGATGTGGAATATTTATTAAAATTGAGTCTCGGTATACGATGATGAAAAACCTTTTAAATCATAAAAGATAGTAGATTTTATTTTCTACTTGACTCTTTTAATGGATTCTTTGGTTCATTGCGATTAAACTTGATGTTTATTATATTTTATCGGTTTAACAACTTTGTTGAAGGCTAATGATAATTTATTACGCATTATCTTAGTCGTAATATTTTTCTTGGGGCTAGTTGAGCTCACCCTTTCTTTCCTTTATTCTCTTGAAAATGAGAATATAGGCTTTGGGACGAGTCGGGGAGCGGAGTAATGGTCGAGAGGATAGCATTAGTAGTCCTCATTTATTACGTGAAATAGTGTGATAATAATTGTAATGAGGACTCCTTTTGAGTTTGTATAATCTCTAGTAGACAATATTTGTATTCAAACTCACGATTTTATGTTTTGTCGTATTTGTACCACGACAGTTGTATTAGTAAGTTGTATTTGAATTACATACCATATATCTGGCGACCCAAGATGGGTGATGTATACCTAATTTTGGGGGCGTCACGGTTAGTATCAAAAGCTTAGGGATATGATCCACAGCTAAGATGTGAGAATAGTCTTAGGAGGGAGAGGCAGAAATTCCTTATTTAGTATGACTACTAAGTTTATGTCTTATTTTATTGGTCGGTCGAATATAGGGATAATATATTACATGTCGATTAACCTTTTGTTTTGTGGCGATGTCTGAAAATGACATCGAGAATGTTGAGAATAGCGATGGAGCCTGAGTGATAGTTGATTCACCACATGTCGATAATCGAGGATAATGTGCATCGAGGAAGGCGACAATCCTCATACAAAATAACAACAACGACCAATGATGAATGATCAAATGTTGAGGCTTTATCTGATTCAAATGCAGCAATGATGAGGCGACTCTGTCCAAAATGTGGGTGGAAACACTTTGGAAACTCTCGGTGATCATTGCATTAAGCGATTCGAGGCTGGGACCACCGGGAGTTTAAGGAAGCGAAAACCACTTATGGCGGAAGCATGGATAAAGCGGATCACCAAGATATTTGATGTCTTGGGATCTTCAGAGAAGCAAAAGTTCCACTTCTTGCCTTTATGTTGCGGAGAGCGGTTCTTGGTGGGAATCGGTAAAAGCGTACTCGACTTCTTTGTCTTGAAGATATCTTGGGAGAAGTTCGAGGGTTGTTCAACGACAAATACTTTCCGAAAGTATTACGCCACATGAAGGAGGTGGAGTTTATCAAGTTGGAACAAAACAATATGGCCAGTATCGCATGATCGAGAGCAAAATTTGCGGAGTTATCCGGTTTCGTCCCACTTGGTGGATAATGAAGAGAGAATGGCGAAATGTTTTTAAAGAGGTTTGAAGCGGGAATCGTCGACATCTTATTTCTCGTAAAGCGTGTGTTTGTATTGGATGTTGTAAATAGGGCTCGATTAGTGGAAGCGCGATAACGAGTCAATATGACTAAAAGAAGCGGTAAGCAAAATTATAATACCGGTGAGTAGTCATCGAGCGGTGACAACAAAGCGTGGAGAGAATCAACGGGCGGCGAAATGGTAACCACTTGGGTGGTAATCGGGGCCAAAACAATAAGAATGGACATTTCGAAGAGAGATTCAACAATGATGGAAAGCGTCGGCCTGACACCGTTGTTAAGGAAGGAAAAGACCACTGTCGTATGCTTGAAAATGCGGAGGGAGGGACACATCGGTCAAATTAGCGCGATGTCTTTCAAAGCGTGTTATAATTGTGGAAGAAGGTCAACAGCTTGATTTTGTCGTTCACGAGAAGACAAATTCAATTTAGGATGGAGGAGCACAAAGTAGTCCCGAAAAATTCAGCCGGTAGTCTGAGGGAGGCGTTTGTTGTGACCTCCCGAAAAGCGAGGAACGAATGAGGTCATCACGGGTAAAACTTATCATAAACTCTAACGAAGTCTATACTTTATTTGATCTGGGGTTCTACCCATTCTTTTATTTCTCTCTTTTGCTTCATCGATTAAATTTGACTCAGGAGAAATTAGACTTTGACTTATCTGTGGAAACTCAGTTGGGAGAAACCTTCATTACATCCATTTGTTTATAAGTCTTGTTTGGTTCAAATCGGTACCCTCACATTACTGTCGATCTTATTTCATTGAAAATACTTGCATTTGGCGTGATTACAAGGGATTGATTGGTTAACTACTCATCGTGCAAAAATTGATTGTTTTAAATAAGGTTGTTAGCTTTCATATTCTAATCGACCTATTATCTGAATTCAAGCGACGAAACCATTAAAATCAATCACGGTCATCTCGAAGCCATAAAATTTATTAGTTTATTGAAAAAGCGGATGTCGAGCTTTCTTAGCTCGTATCACGATCTAAACAAAAATCGTCGACTTTGAATGATATTTACATTGTTAATAAATTTCTGACGTATTCCCAGAAGAACTTCACAGCTACCCCGGGCGTGAAATTGAATTTTGTATCGACCTTGAACGATACAAAACCCATTTCAAAGCCCATGTCGAATGGCTCTATTGAACTTGAGGAGTTAAAGACCCAATTGCGAGGATTGTTAGACATTGGCTTTATTAGTCTAGTACTTCTCCTTGGGTCTGCTCTGTTACATTAAATGAAGAAGAAAAGATGGGAGTATCTTTGTGTATTGATTATCGGGAGTTGAATCATGTCACCATCAAAATAGGTATCCATTGCCCGCGTATTGATGACTGTTTGACCCGATTCTGAGGAGCGAAATTCTTTTCAAAGATTGATCTTACGTTAGGATATCACCGATTGAAGATTAGAGCAGATGACATTCGAAAGGCGACTTTCGAGAACTTCGATGCGGGCATTATGAATTCTAGTCGTATCCTTTGGATTGACTAATGCTCCTACTTTGCCTTCGTGGATATGATGAGCCAAGTATTCGAGGAATATTTGGATCACTTTGTGGTCGTCTTTATTGATGACATCCTTATTTATTCAAAAGCGTGAAGATCATGAAAGCAACACTTGAAGTGACACTCCAAAAGCTTAATTGAATATAAGCTTTATGCGAGTTGAAGAAATCACGAGTTACGGCTTGAGGAAGTAGCATTCCTTGGGCGCGTGGTATCAAGTCGTGGAATATCTGTTGACCCGACAAAGATTGAAGCTATTGAAAGTTGGGAACACCTAAATCGATGGCCAAAATCGTAGCTTTCTCGGTTTAGTTGGTTATTATCGGAGATTCGTGGAAGGATTTTCTCGAATCGCTACTCCGATTGACTCGGTGACTCGGAAGATCTGAAAGTTCGGTTGGAAGCGAAGAATGTGAGAAGAGTTTTCAAGAACTTCGAGGAGACTCATTTATTTTTTGTTACGTGATACCATCGGCTCGGAGGGATTTGTCATCTCTGATGATGCTTGAGCGAAAGGTTGGGATGTGTTCTCATGCGACATGGAAAAGTCATAGCTTTATGCCTCGCGACAACTCGAAAGAATATGAGAGAGAATTATCCTACTCGTGATCTAGAGTTAGCGGTTGTTGTCTTCTTACTTAAAATTTGGAGGCATTACTTGTATGGGGAGAAAGTGGAGATCTTTACGGATCGTAAAAGCCTCGAATATTTCTTCACTCAAAAGGAACTCGACATGCGACAACGACGTTGGCTTGAAGCTGTGAAAGATTATGATCGTACCATCGATACCATCTGGGAAAAGCGAGCGTGGTAGGCGGCGCGTTGAGTAGAAGATCGTATCTGAAATCTGAGTGCGATATTGTCGTATGAGAGGCCCATTTGTGTGACTTGAAAGGATGGAGATAGAGTTAAAGACTCAGGGGGACCCGCGTGTGATGATGGCGAATATCTGAGTAGAGCAGAGGCTTTAATCGATAAAGTTAAAAGGCTGCTTTCGAGCTACGAGACACAGGGGCGATCGTATGAGGAAGAAAGTCTGAAGGTCTTATCTTAGGGAAGCGAAATCGATGAAGAAGGAATACTTGAGTCGACTCCGGACTTTGTGTTCTAACGACCACGATTTAAAGTATAAAATCATGATGGGCGCGCTGACGACACAGTTTTGCAATCCATCACAGGAGTACCAAAATGTATCGTGATATTAAATCGTACATTTTGGTGGAAGCGATATGAAGAGAGAGATAGCGTTGTTTATCTCGAGGTGTCTAACTTGTCGGCGAGTTAAAGCGGAACATCAGTACCAAAAGGTCCATTGCAACCACTTGAAATTCGAATGGAAGTGGGAGCACATTACCATGGATTTAGTTCTGGGGTCTTCTAAGGTTTCTCGGCGTAGATGCGATTTGGGTCATTGTTGATAGATTGACCAAGTCTGCTCATTTCTTCCGTCTGAGAAACTTATACACTTGAGCGTCTTGCTTTCGTATGTACATAAGCGAGATTGTAAAGGCGCATGGTATCTGGTATCCATAGTTTACGATCGAGACCCGAAGATTCACTTCACGATTTTGGGTTAGTTTGCAAAAAAAGCTGAGCGCACGGACTTACGATTTAGCTTCGGCGTATCATCCTCGAGACGGACGGAGACGATCGGAGAGGACTATTCAAACTCTTGAAGATCTATTAAGACTACTGTGTCCTTGATTTCAAGGAAGTTGGGACAAGTTCTTACCATTGGTGGAGTTTTCCTACAACAGCGATTATCAAACAAGTATTGGCGTGGCTCCATTCGAGCGTTGTATGGAAAAAGTGTAGTTCTCGATTATCTTTGGGATGAGGTGGGTGAAACAACGTTGTTGGGGCCGGGAGTTGATGCGTATGACTACGGAAAAAGATTGAAACGATCAAATGACGTATAAAAACCTCACAAAATCGACAAAAAAGAGTTATCTTGATCTTCGTGAAAGGGCGTGGAATTCGATATAGGAGATCGTGTGTTATATTACGTGTTGCTCCATGGAAAGGAGTTCAAGATTTGGAAAGAGAGAAAAACTTCGATCCTCGATTCATCGGTCCCATTTTAATCCTCGATCGAGTAGGAGCGTAGCTATATAGACTACGACTTTTCTGCTTGTATATGTCTACGTGTTCATAACGTTTTTCACGTATCCATATTACGTAAATATGTGAAAGACCGAACCACATTATTGAGTTAGAAGCCGGACGAAATAGCGGAAGATTTGGCGTATGAAGGGTTTCTGTTCAAATCTTGGATAAGAAGGAACATATTCTACGCTCGAAGTTATACCTCAAATCGAGTTTTGTGGAGAAACCACGATGTTGAGAAATGACTTGGGAGTTAGAATCTGAAATGAAATCAAGTATCCTTACCTCTTGACATACAGTCGTACCCTAATTTGAGGCGAAATTTCATAAGAAGGGGAGGTTGTAAGACCCCACTTTTATAAATAAAGATGAATTTTCTATAAATATTATTTTTGAATATTATGGAATAAATTTGATATAATGTTATAGTTGTGGGTAATATTTATAAATTTTGCAAAGTAAAGCAAGTTGTTATAAAATATTAGTTTGGTGGGGAATATTCTTTTTTTTAGGGGAATATTAAATGCGACACTCGATCATTAGTGGACCCCTGGACGAAGTATTATCGTAGTTAAAAAGCGACAAAATTATCTTTATAAAAATAACGGCGGAGGTGTTCTGAATTAAAAGCTGTTGAACTACCCGGTAGTAAAAAATGCGATGTCTGGCGTGGTTGCGTAGTAGCGCGCGGTATTGATTATTGATCTTCGTGAGAAGTCACTTCATTTATACTCGATTATTACTTCTGATAATAATTCTTTGCGTCATATCTCTTATATTATTGATTCGATTATTGTCACGATATCATCTGTATAATATATTATATTATTAAATCAATAATTGAGGCGACAAGTTTATAAATGATTAATAATTGTTGAAAGATTAAATATGTGTTGATTAAAAATAAAATGATTTGTGGTAATATTTATTCGATCCTTGATGTATATAAAAGTACATTATGAGGCGTTTGTGGTAAGTTTGGTTATTTTATGGGGGCCCGTATATGTCATCATCTAAAGTCTCTTAAATCGATAGTAATTACCTTAATTACCTCGTAATAGTAATTACCTTAATTAATTACCTTTCGATAGTAATTACCTTTCGTCGATAGTAATTACCTTTTAGTAATTACCTTTACGACGTCGAACCACTTCTTCGAACCAGTTTTCATATTCGAGACGTCGAACCATTGTCGTTTTCACATTCTGAGCGTCGAACCATTGTCGTTTTTCACATTCTGATCGAACCACTTTTCTTTTCACATCACGGTCGTCGAGCCACTTGCCTTTTCACATGGCAAGTCTTTAGCTAAAATCTTCATAAATAGAGGCTGATGCTTCATTATTTTTCACGAATTCATTCAGCTATAGAGAGAGTATATAGAGAATAAGAGAGAAGAAGAAGAGTGATTACATTCTTTACCTTCTTTGCGGTATTCATCTCTCTTAAAGTAAGGGGTGTTATTCTTTCTTATTAAGCATGAAGAAGCTGTTGTTATTCCATTCTTATTATTACATTGGAATAACTTTTGTATCTGTGATTTACCTATACTTGGTGACATTCTTACATTATTACATTGGAACATCACATGCATGTGTTTTACAGGACACAGGTTAAAATCTTTATTATTATTACATTGGAACATCACATGCATGTGTTTTTGCAGGACTGGTTAAAATCTTTATTATTATTACATTGGAACATCACATGCATGTGTTTTTCTGTGGGACTGGTTCCATTCTTTATTATTACATTTGGAATATCACATGCATGCGTTTGTGGGACACTGGTTCGTTATTTATTATTACATTGGAATAACTTTTGCATGTCTGATCTATCGCATGCGTGGTGATTTCTTTTGTTATTCCATTCTTTATTATACTCGGTTGGTTAAAACTTTGACTTATACTCCATGAAATTAGTGGAATATCCTTGATATTTGCGCTTCGTCGATATCCTTTCATGGAAATATTCTTACAAGTATTCTTGAATTTTACTCTAAAAGCGATGTCGTGTTGACAATTTGGATGTTATTGGTTCTGGATAAATTAATTCTTGAACTTGTTTTATTGAATTCTTATATCATTGTCATCATCCTCATGTTTATATTATGTTGAAAGTCATACGTGGCACTTGTGGTGCGTAGATGGACTTGGTATGATTATGACCGAGGATTATTGATTAATCATCATGGCCAGTAATGTTACAAATGATGTGGTAAAAATCCTCGTTGGCGTAGTAGTGCATTGATGGGCGAGTTGTTGGCATGATCATGACCATTAATGAATACACAAATATTCTTGGCGTAGTGCGTGGATAATTGTGGTGTGATCTTAAAGAATATCCTTGGCCGTAGTAGTCGGGGGTGATTCGATGATGTGGAATATTTATTAAAATTTGAGTCTCGGCTATAACGATGATGAAAAAAACTTTTAAATCATAAAAGATAGTAGATTTTATTTTCTACTTGACTCTTTTAATGGATTCTTTGGTTCATTTGCTGATTAAACTTGATGTTTATTATATTTTATCGGTTTAACAACTTGTTGAAGGCTAATGATAATTTATTACGCATTATCTTAGTCATAATATTTCTTCTTTGGGCTAGTTGAGCTCACCCTTTTCTTTCCTTTATTCTCTTGAAATGAGAATATAGTTTGGGACGAGTCGGGGAGCGGAGTAATGGTCGAGAGGATAGCATTAGTAGTCCTCATTTATTACATGAAATAGTGTGATAATAATTGTAATGAGGACTCCTTTTGAGTTTGTATAATCTCTAGTAGACAATATTTGTATTCAAACTCACGGTTTATGTTTTTATTCGTTATACTACGACAGTTGTATTAGTAAGTTGTATTTGAATTACATACCATGTATCGGCGACCCAGATGGGTGATGTATACCTAATTTTGATCAAGTGTAGTCAATGCACATCCTCAACTTCCCATTATGTTTTTTGACAAATACCATATTAGCCAGCCATTCGGGATAAACTCAAAGATAAATCCTACAAATAAGAGTTTGGAGATCTCTTCATCGATCACCTTTTGCCTTTCGGGCGTTATGGTCCGCCTCAGTTTTGTAGATCTGGCTTGGGGATTGACGCTAAACTTGTGAACTGCTATACTTTTGTCAATCCTGCATACGTATCGTGATGTCCAGCGAAGATGTCCGAATCTCTTAGAAAGCAATCGACATTCAATTGGAAACCAACATAAATCTTAGCCCTATCTGAATCGTCTTTTCATGATTGTCAGAGAACAACTCTATCTCTTCTGTCTCTTTGGCCAGGGTGGCTGACGGCCCTTCTTGACATTTTGTTGACATGATGCAAGATGATTGTCGGCAAGTAGGTCTCAGTATTCAGTGCCTCCTTTTGTGAAAGGCTTGAACTCAATTTTCATTATTTGTTTTTGTTTACTTACCCCCACAGAGGACATGTCCTGATCACCAACGACTTCGCCAACTCCGAGTTTAGTTAGAAATTTCATCAGGTGAGGAATGGAAGTGATAGCCCAGAGCGCTGATAGAGTTGTTCTTCCCAAGATAGCGTTGTAATTACTATCCACATGTACAACATAAAATTTAACTATATAAGAAAACTGCTGAAGAGTTGTTCCAAAAACTATATTGTTCCTGTGATTGGGACATGAACGTTGCCGACACCATATAGAGGTGGCTCATTGTAAAGCTCTAGTTTCCTGCACCCAAGTCCAATCGATTATACGCATGGCCGTAAAGTATATCGACTGAACTTCCATTGTCGACCAGCATGAGCTGAAGATCCATAGAACCAACCTTTGTAATTATAACCAGTGCATCATGAGGTGTAACCATACCTGTGGGATAATCATCGTCTGTAAAGGTAATAACATTGGCCATGGTACTCTTTGGCTATCCAGATACATGGTGTTGGTGTATAACTCTGACGAAGGCTTTCTTCTTCCTGTTAGACATGATGACATCCACAACTCCTCGAGGTGTCGGAGGAAGGAGGTGGTGCGATTTGGTCAAAAGCTGATTGTCTACCTTTGTTTGCTACGTAATAGTCAAAATTTCCTCTTTGTATTTGGTTTTCGAGGAAGCACTTCATCTGGTAACCCTTCTCTTCATGGCAAGAACAATATTTACCATTTTTTTTCTCCGTGACGAAAACTTTGATCTTCGGAGGCCTTTCAAAGAAGGGTTCACTCTTTGATTTCATTAATAATATTAAATCGGCTAGTGTTCAGGGGAGTGTAGTCTTTCTCTGACGAGTCTTTATATTTGTTTTTTCCCCTTATCCCTGGAGCTATTGTCTTTACCTTGCCGATCATCCTTGAAACCTCTTCAGTCATCATCTCTTCGAACGTCGCCTCTTTCGTCAGATCTATTAGTTTTGGGGTCCCTTCTTTGATGATAATTATCACTGTGTTTCGAATGATGCCGAAGGCTAACGATGGCCTCTTACATCTCTATAAAGTTTTCAACCTTGTTATAGGCCTGCGTGAGATTTTGAAGGGCTTTGGAGATGATTTCCTCGATCAGTCGACTAGATTTGTTAACATTCAAACCTAGCATAAGAAATTAGACTGCCTTAGACCAGATCTAGGGTAGGGATCTCGACGACCGCCTCACGAATCGCTTTATAAATTGCAAAAAAGATTTGTTTGACGTTTGCCTCACTTAGATTAGTGAAGTCATCTGTTTCCCACGTTTTCTATTGCTGCTGAAATGAGTATGGAATTGTTCGTTAAGTTCATTCCAGGAGCCAATGGAACGGGAAAGGAAACGTGACCATCCATTCTCTTGCGGTTTTCTTGAAGGTAAAAATAAAAAGATGACACTTTCCAGCTGCATTATGACCACAGAAGCGCATTAAACGTTCATAAGAGTAAGTATGGCCATAAGGATCACCTGTTCCATCGTACATCTCCAAGTTCGGGACTTTGAGGGATCTGTTGAACTAAGCCTTGACAAGATCTGTAGCGAAAGGAGATGACTAGGATTTGTTCTTTGTGACCCCAACACGTCCTTCAAAGGATCTTTGGGGAGACGTCTCTCTGGCATAATTGCTACCGCTTCGGCGTCGTGTTGTGATGTTTGTTTTTATAGCGCGAAGGAGATCTGGTTCTTCAGCTTCTAGCTAAAGTAGGAGAACTCATCCTCATGCTTTGATGAGAAGAAGATCTACGAGTGCGACGAGAACAACGACGTTTAGATTGGGAGATCGTTCCCCGTTTTCTGATTAAGCCATCTTTAACCCGCGTCAAATCAACAAACTTCTTATCAAGCTCTTCTTGCTGGAGTTGAAGACCTTTCTTTTTATCCCAAACCTCCTGGAGACGACGCTGCTTATTAGTGTCTGTTGGTTGACGTGACTGTGAGTGTGCCTCGCCATGGGAATTGCTTTGGTGATCGGGTACCGATGGTGGTGTCACCATGGAATTTGTATATTAAAGAGAGGTTGAAAAAGAACTCCCCTAAATACTAGAAGGCCCTCCTTTTAGCGCCAAGCTTGAATTTTTCCGCACGTTCAACCACCAGCTTGAATGTGGACCTACACAGAAAGATCCACCAGAAAGTACTTGACGGCTTGGGCTGCCAGGGGATACTTCCGGTGTGAGAGTAAGAACAAGTTTTAAGATGGATTAACAATGGAGGAGCTAGTATTTAGTAGGCTATAATGCGTCAATGAACCTATATTCTTAACCTGTATTTATAGTTTAGCTACACCATTTTAACAAGACTACGCTACACCATCTCAACAAGACTACGCTACACCATCTCAACAAGACTACAATTCCTAATAGGAATTAGGAATTGTATAAAGAGATCCTAATGGAAAAGGTAAGTACCAGACAAGAGTTAGTATTGAATATGATAACTACATGGTGCCTTAGTTGGCAAGATAACGACCCAAGCTACTTAGGACTTTGTTAAGGGTGCTTAGGATATAGTGGCCTAGAATCGGGCTCAATTCAGACAGTCTATTATATGAAAATGCGCAGCCCAACAGCTATCATAAAGACGAATTATTATCTATATGTCAAGCTCAACAATATTATTCTTCAATATCCTATTAAGTGACTAAATATCTCAACCTAAAAAAAATTGTGGAACAAACCATAGTCCACTTAGGTGTTTAAAACTAAATGAAAAGTTCTAAATGTATAAGAGAATCTGAATGAGCTGAATGAAGTAAAAATTCTGAATATAAAATGAAATGATGTGTTTGATAATTGTCTATTTAAAACATATGAATATATATTTTTCCCTATTTTAACATTCTGGACTATTATAAACAAATTTACTATGTAATTATAAATAAACAATGTTATCTAAAAGAAAATTAAATATAAACTTGTGAACAATCTTTGATGGGAGTATATTATTAGTAATATAATTTTAGGAATAAACAGTAAAAGTTTTTAATAGCATTCTATCAGTCCATAAAACCAAAATAAAATACTACAACAACATTCATTAAATTGGTTATTGACCAATTTGTTAAAGAAAAAAAAATCAAAAAACAATTTTTACATAACAAAATTTGTTTACAATAGTAAAAAAAGATGAATATTAAATGTAATTTTTAATATTCTATGAGGGTAAGTAGGTAAAAATATCATTCATCACTACTTCTTACTTCTTATTGATTTAACAACAATTTTTGAATGAATTGTTTAGGCACGTTTAAAGGCATTTAGAGTTTCAAAATTATAAAACAAACGGTTGAATGACTTATTCGGTCAGATTCAGACTCATTCATATGTAAACAAACAGTCCCTTAGTTCTCTATCTATTCACAAATAAAGGCAGTACAGGAAAAAATAAAATGTCCTTTAAGCTCTTCTGCCAGCTTCTTTCCCCGAATATGGAAGTTCTCCCCAAGTTAGCAGCAGCTATGCTTACAAATGCATACATAAATGACTATTATTTCCCTTGATTAGCATTAGAAACTATATAATTGAAACTCTTAAAGTTCAAAAAGGAAACTAAGATGATGTTTGGCCTGAAATTGTCTGAAATGTAAGAAAGAGATGCGCACTCACATACAAAGCATATTGTACATAGCATGCACAGATCTATGAGTTGATGTGTATGAGAACAGTACTTTGAAATTGGAACTTAGCAAACAAAATTTTTAGTCTCAACTTAAACTATAAACAACTACCAACAAAAGCTCTCTTCTTCCGTAAGAAAATTAGCCCTCCTAATGTAATAATAGTGCCAACAGGATTGCCAGAAAACCACTCTTAACTTATTTAAAAAAGAAAAAGAAAAAAAAGAAGCCATTCTCTTAAGTCCAGAGCATACTAATACTTCAATTTAAACTTGTCAATTTCTATAACTTACCCATCCAGGTAAAGAATAATATTCTGGCTTGAAAAGCGGACCAGGATCACATTGAAGCCAACCTGTTGATAAATCCTGCACACGGTCTTCTAGATAAGCTTAGTTTTCTATAGAACTGCATATTTCTACAAATATGGATACGAATCCTTACAAAAATGTTACCTTCCTCCGACATGTGAGCCACTGGTGATGACCCAAGATGTTTGCAAGCTGCATATGAGATAAATGGAAAATCATCATAGATCCATCTCAACAACTGTGATACCATATGCTTTCAACAAGCTAAGAAAGCAAAGAGAGATGCTAAAGGGATAAATTATTACTTACTCGTTCATGAAATAGTCGATTCTTCAACCAAAAATATATAACATATTTGAACAAAAATTAGGTTTTGAACAATGCTATGCAACCAAATTTAATGATATTAATTTGATAACTAATCTATATATTCTTACTCAACATGTATACATGATGGTTTAAAATTAAAAATAAAATAAAATCTTTACCTTGTCTTTCAAATGAATATCCTTTGCGGGTAAGATTAAAATTAACAACATGACGTGTCTTAAGGTGAATTAACAGAAAGGGTCTTCAGATACAAGTGGATACTCAATGCAGAAAACTAGAACAAGATAAATTAGAAGGGGTGCAGGAACTTTCAATAAACCAATAGGGTTAAATACACTTTTTCCAACTCTACTCGACCTCGGTTTACAAATGCATCACTGAACTGAAATTTTTTACGGTCAACTCATTGAACTACACATTATTTACAAAAAGTGATAGATCTCCGTTAACCATTTACCAGAAAATTGACGTGTCAACTTATGTGGATTAAATAAATATATAAGTAAAGACTAATTCCCTAAATCCCCAAATCATTTTTCGCCTTTATAAGAGCTCGCCTTTCTTGTTCCTTTCGTCTCTTCATCCTCTGGGTTGGGTCTGCCAAACATTTCTTAATCTTGCTCTCTCAGCCCTCTGGATCTTCTTTTCATTATCAACATTCCCAGTTCAATTCTTTGAAAATTATTGATAAATAAAGGAAACCCACGATTGATTATAGATATATACACCTTTGTGAAATTGAAAGATTTAATTTTTGTTCGTCCCTCCTCAATTACGCAATTCAATTTGAAGAACATAATTGCTAATTCAATTTATATAGCTCTGTCATTGAATTCTACTATTGATTTTTGATGGAATAGTTAAGGGTTATGTTGATTATTTCAGAATTCTGTTTTATTGGGGTTTTTACAGATTGTTTAATTTTGGGAATTTTAGGGTTCTTATAAACAATTGGGTGTTGATAAAATGATGGAGAATTTAGAATATGTGATGCTTTTGATGGTGATTTGATTTTTAAAAAAATTGGTTGGTTGGTGTTGTTAGTATGTATACTTTGTGGTTTTAATGATGACAATGTTTATATGGGCTAAATTGATTTTATATTGGCTTATAATCTAATTGGGTCATGTTAATCAAATATTTTTTTATGCATATTAATTATATAATATATAATAGTTTGCATGGGTTATTGCATGGATTAATCACTTTGTATGCTAGCTCACAAAAGTTTACTGCAGGTTTGAATGTGTAAAACAGGTTAGTCTATTGCTTTCAGTTTTATAACTAGAATATATATATATATATATATATATATATATATATATATATATATATGTTTATATCTAATCTGTTTTTTGCTTTGAAGACTAATTCAAATATGTGTTGGAGTATAATTAGGATATTGATATGTGGAGGTTATAAAAGGTAAAAGTGTTTTGAAACCTGAAATTGAAATCTTATCTGTTTTTATTCCTTAAGCTACTTAATTTTAGTCCATCATATTTCGAGTTATAGAAATATATTTTTCTAATATATATATATATATATATATATATATATATATATATATATATATATATATATGAGCTACCAATTTATACGTGTCTTGGAGATGTTTTAGGAATTGGTATAATTAAGGATTCTTATTCAAAAGTTGGAACAATTTTTTGGGTATTTGCTAACAGTAGTTGTTTTGAAGGAAACATGTTAACAGCTAGTAGGACTCTTTTAGATTGTATTTGGATATTACTTGACTTCTTCATAATAGTACATCTCTTATATATCTACTGAGTTGTTATTTCTAACGTATTTCTACTATTTCAAAGAACTAGCTGTTGCATTGGAACATTACTTCATAACCGTTGCTCTATTCCTTTATATATATTGTTGCTCGGCTTCAAGGAGAGACAAGAGACTGCAGAACAGAAATTATTCAAGAAAGCTAATCTAAGATACATTCATATCATACATGTTCTTGTATTCCTTCTTTCATATCTATTGTAAACATAGTACAAGTCTAGGTTGACTTGGGGGTTTTTATTTTAGTAATATTCAGTTTGTACAACGAAGCTATCAAAATCTCAGAGGTGAGAGGTGTTGCGGAGGTGCAAAGAGGGCAGAGGTGTCCAATCGATCGTCGTTGTAACAGGGAGTTCTATTTACTTTGTAATAGCTGAGTATTATTTTAATAAAGTGAGTCTCCAATCCTAGTTGGGATTGGACGTGGATTAGGCTACTAGACTAGAGGATAGGGGCTGAACCACGTAAAAATCTTGGTGTGATTTACTGTTCTTTTGTTTCTGTTTTAAGCTTTAATATTCTGCAGATTTTGGTTTAAGTTGGAAAAAATTTATATTAATACGGACATGTATTAGCTGTCCGTTTAAAACAGACAAAGAACATAACTAATACAGATAGGGTTAGACCGTTCGATTATAGACTGCTATAGTAAACTTCAAAAATTGGCCACTATAGATTACTTATGAGTATTTACACCTATTCACCCCCCCTTTAGGTGTGCTTAATTACAGAATTACAGGTGCGGGTGGCAGCGAGGGTTTGGAGACAAGGGACAGCGTCGGAGACGCCGCCATGACCATGTTCCATGTCGACGACGATGAAGTCGTAGCCAGAGAGGCCAGCTATCTTGACGAGGGTAGGTGAGAAGAGAAGGAGGAGGTTGTAGAGGGTCTCGCCATTTTTGAGGCTTGAGAGTTGGAGTTGGGGCAATGGTTGATAGCGACGATAAGGAGGAGTTGATTATCTAGGCTTTGTTGGTTCTTTGTTTAGAGAGATGGACGGTGGTGGTGGTGGTGGTGGTAGTAGTGGGGGAGAAGTGGAGGAATAAGGTTTTAGGAGGAGGAATGGAGGAGAGGGGTTTCTTGAGGGTTGAGAACAGTGAGAAAAAGTAGTGAGAGTGAAGAAGAGGAGAGTAGTGGCCATAGCTAGCGACTGATTTATTATTATTATTTTTAAAATTTGTTACACGTGCATTAATTTGCCATGACATATTTCTCTCTTGCGTGGAATCTTATACGGCAAGTCTACTTAACAGATTTTGTGACGTTTTGAAAAAAAAATCAGTTCAGTGAGTTGATTGTAAAAATTTTCAGTCCAATGATGCATTTGTAAACAGTGGTTGATTACGGGAAAAAATGTATTTAACCCTAAACCAAAAGGATCAATAGATACTACTCTCAGTGCTGACCTTCTAAGGTAAATTAGAGACATTTTCAACTTTAAAATTTACACAATCATTTAAGTTTTGAAAACAATAAATCTCATAATTACTTTTTAAATTGTTCATAATATTCATATTTGTATTAACAAAAATTAAGGAATTCGTATCAATTTTGAATTTGAAAATATTTCAAATTGACTTTTAACCGTCTATACAGAGGGAGTATATCTTTTGATACATCCAAGCCCCATAACTGTTCCCTCAACAATATATAAATGGAAGGTGAGGAGAGGGAGGGGATTGCAAAGATTCCTGTGTTGAATTTAAATATGCATGATTATTCTCACCACAAATGCTGATATCATGGTTGCAACGGATGCTCCAATGAAACCTTCCCATGTCTTTTTAGGAGAAAGCTTTATTAACGGTGTTTTCCCAAAGAAAAAACCAAAGAAGTAAGCAGCTACATCATTGATAGCAATAAGTAATGCTGGGAGAAGAAACCTGCATGAATATCCGAGTTGCAGATATCACAGAGTTGCAAAGTTAAATAGTAAGCAAATTGACACGCCCGATGACATAAGCAGTGTGTGAAATTCTGACATCTTCATCTCAAGGATAACAATATGATTGTGGTCATTTTCACACTAACTACTGAAAGGATGACTCAGAAGAAAATCGTCCCTAAATCTGCAATGTGAAAGCTCATTTACTTGCAGAGAGAAGAACAAGCAGAGAATTGAGCAGTAATTGAAATAAACATTAGAGAGGGCAATAAAATAAATCAAGCTGCTAGTAAGAAAACATCATTCTTATCTAAAAAGTAACTTTAAGCAGGAGAGAAGAAAGTTTCATGCAGCTATATCGAGGCAAATCCAAAAAGAAAGAGAGAGCAGGTATTTGTTAAGCTATTTTAAGTACACCGTAGAAGTACTTTTAAGAAGAAGACACCACCAAATTTCTTACCGGTACTCGGAAGGAAAGAGACAAATTTGTTAGAAAACTAACAGCAACACAAATATCTGGCTATCAGGGGACGGCTAGTGAATTTCAGGTCATGTTCCGCTCTATATGATACTATAATCCATGTGGAAATAATTGGAAAATGGATGCACAAGATAAGAGACAGGGAGTTTAAAAGCATTTTAGTGGACAGACTATGTATAATTACAGCATCATAAATAAATGAAATATGATAAGAATGACATATTTTGGGAGCCATGTTACCAAAAGATCCCTTCAAAAATATTGGCAACCGTGAAGGAGGACTGAGTGAACACCACAATAAGAATCATGCGCGTCCATGCGTATTGACTAAATTGATACTTGTACATCTTTTTTAGCGTAAGAATGAACCACATAAATCCTGTACCAAAAACAGTAAGTACCACATTTAGAAGCATAATATGAGCATAAAGTGAAAAATAAACAAATTGACTCCTTAGCAATAAGAAGTAAAAGAAAAGCTTTCTAAACTGATTAAAATGGAAAAAAAAATTCTAGTAAATGCATGTAAAGAATTTAATGGTGACAAAGGGATAAAGTGGGTCTGTCATCCTAACATTTTATATCTATTGTAAAAAATAACAAACCTGCAATATATAAGAAATAACAGATAACCATCTGATACTTGATAAGACCGCTCACAAGCTTAAAGAAGAATTTATCAGACGTTACAGTATTCACGAGCTGTTGACTTAGAATGCGCCCATACACATACAGCATAGCCGTGAAGAAAAAGTGCCTGTGACAAGTATATTGTATATCATGTGAACACATCAGTTGCAGTTGATTATGATTTCTGGTTTTAATTTCAGATTCGAAGGAGCATACTATTTATTCCAATCAAAAAATCAAATAATCAAGGAAATTTTGGTTTATCTTCTCACCAGTTCAGCAGCCTAAATCCAGGAAGACGCCTATCTTCATGAGCTCTTCTAAGTAAATTAAACAGCTCTGCCACCATTAATATCTGTATAACGATGACCATGGCACAAATATAAAGATGACCCAAATACACAATCAATATGAATACCACAAGCATCCACATAGAAGAATATGCACGGATCCGCATTGATCTATATTTGTCGTGGCCACTGACAAGCAAATGAGTTCCATTCAATTCACTTATATCATGAAAAACCTGAAACCAGAGAAAAAGCATTATACTTTTGTACTTCAAAAGAAGGACAATTCATTCACTTAAGTTAGTTAGATGGATGAATTACAATAAAATCTGATACATATCTAATGGAAACTACCTCGAACTTATACAAAGTTATTGGACAAAATTATGTTACTACAAAACCAATCAGCATAATTGACTGATATCGGAGGATATTTTCAACAACAAAAAAATGGTGACAAATTCAAGTCCATAGACATGCGCGGAGACAACAGACATCTAAGAAGAGATGTGCAAGCAAGCACCCATAAGCAAGTAAGGACATGATATGGCTATGATACTTCTCTACAATAATGGTATCTTTATATTCCATGTAAAATAAATGCAAAAGATAATATGCATGTAATTATCTGATAAGAGCAAAATAAAGATAATACCAACCTCGTTCAAGCTTGAACGTCTACGATGCCGAACACGACCGGTAGGTGTGGACGGAGTACTATTACTATTATATTTGTGCATTATTGTAGTACTTATCTTTCACTCTCAACAATTTCCAAAAGCATATGCATGTTAAAACCCCCTGAACAAGAACTCAAAAGATTGTCAGCAGCTCAAAAAAAGCATATATACGAGTGTGAGTGTGTGTGTGTTTGGTAAATGTTTATTCTATATGAATAATAGGCTCTAGTTATATGAAATCACTCAGACACAAAGGAATATTTCCTTGAAATTAAAAGGAATGAAACAATAGAACCAACCTAGTTAAAAACTTATCTCTTTTATACAAAAGAAAATTGTACACTTGTATCATATGAATCTATAATAGCTTGGAGAATAAAAACTACGTGTCACAACCAATCTTTAATTCTTTATTGTCTATACACAGTAGCCAGTAGGTACTAGGTATACTAAGATTTTAATCTCAAACAGAAGATAATGTTTATGGGATTAATCACAAGCTGTGTACAGACTAGACTCTACTTTCTTCTTGAAATAATTTTGTTTAAAATTCGATGGAGGGTTTTTAGGTAATCAATTACATGCGTAATATATAATTATTCAAACTATACCTATCAGGTTTAATCATAGCTCAAATCATTTTAAAATTGTTAAAATGTGGACAAATGCACCAGTGCTGTGTGATTGATTTCCTGATAATAAAAAAGAGAGAGAGAGAGAAAAGAAAAGGAATGCATGTATGTATTATTCCGCCGTGGAAATTAATAAGATGAAAATGGCAGTGAAGCACATGGGAAATCACAGTGGAAACAATTAATTGTATTTCTTACCGTTGAATCTGCAATTGGAATTGGGGATGCACATGAGATAAGTGTTGTTTGTTGTGTCGTTGTGTGTGAGAACTGAATCTGAGAAATGTTTGTTTTCTTTCTTTCTTTCTGCCATTTTTGCAGTTGGTCAGAACGCAAATACTCCGCTTTCACCTGACACGTACGTACGTCGCAACTTTTATATTTATCTTAAGTCTTAACAAACAAATACTACTACTAGTACTATAGAACCCAAATGTGTTTTATTTTCATCATTACTTAATTAAAGGAGTATAAAGTATAAAAAAAATATTAGTATTAATTATAAGATTTAATATTAAATTTAAAAATATTTAAAATAATAATTTAAATTTATATTTTCAATTGAGCATAAACGACTTTCCATAATGATTTGGGATTTATTAGACCATCAGACCAGCCACCAGCTAAGCTAATATCGTGACCTGTGCAAATCTTACTCCATCTACCTCTCAAAGAACAAGACCAACACACCCTCCCCCTCCATGTGTTTGATTGCGGTTTGAGTTCGATTTTATTCATTCCATTCACATGGTTTGGGTTTGAGATCTGGGAGTACTGAACTTCATATAACACTCAATTGTACTCAATGTAGTCTATATATGCATTTGTGTTGGAAGAAGGGTCATGAGTTACTCTTCTTTTAGATTTTTCATCGTAATATTGGGTGAATTGCTTAAAGATTATGATTATAGCCATATTGTTTTTACTGTGTTTTAGCTTGAGATCTTGTACTTGTGTCTAGGGCAGTTCCAGTGTGCGTTTTCGGTATGAATTGGCTTCAAATTTCATTTTTTATGGGATAAGTTCAAATGTCTAAAACTGATGCCCCTTTATGTGGATTTTACTGTTCGTCTCCAGATATGTAGTCACACAGGGTTGTATGATGGATCTGCTTACATAATTTAACATGGGTTTTATTTTTCTTCCTCCCAGTCTTTAGTTGTACTAGTTTTTAGCATTTGGGTTTTTCACTATGTCAGAATAATATTGAACCTCCCTCCCCTCCCCCCTCCCTCCCTCCCTCCCTCTCTTTTGTCTCTTTGAAATATTTAGCACAAGCCCATTTATACTGAAGAATATTATTTGTTACACTATGTAATTGTTTAACTTATATATCCTTTCCGCCAGAACTACCTGTTTATGTTTACTCTTTGTAAAGTTTTACTTATGGCTGGTCTAAGGTATTTAAACCTGGATACTTCAAAAAGAAAATAAATAAAATATATAAAAAAAGAAAAGATGGTATATAGGCCTGGATGTGGGTTTTTTCTTGTACTTTGTATCTCCAACTGTGTTGGATGCTTTCTGATCAAGAACAATTGGAGAATGGTTCTTATGAACTTCTCTTTGGTGTAATTTAGGTTCCAGTAACAACAGATGGCAGCAGTAGATGCTCAAAATCCTCTTCTTGGAGAAACTACTTGTGGTTCTTTACTGCAGCAGCTGCAGGTAATTACTTTCCAAAATTTTATTATTTCTCCATTCTTGTTCTTTACAATGTCCATATATATATATGTATATGTTCGCATATATAACAGTTTGTATTGTGTTCGGATTCAGCAAATTTGGGATGAGGTTGGTGAAACGGATGAGGAACGGGACAATATGCTTCTTCAGTTAGAGCAGGAGTGCTTGGATGTTTATAAGAGAAAGGTTGACTTGGCTGCAAAGTCTAGGGCACACCTTCTTCAGGCACTGGCAGATGCTCGAGTTGAGCTAACCAGTCTTCTATCAGCACTTGGAGAGAAAACTTTTGTTGGAATTGTGAGTAAACATGTGCCTTCCTGGATCTTGAAGTAGAAGTCATTCAGTTGCAGTGGATAACTATACAAACCCCTCAAATGTTAACATGAGAGTAATTAACTGGATACCTCCTGATTTTGTTGGTTTTATCTGCAGCCTGAAAAGACTTCAGGAACTATCAAGGAACAACTTTCAGCTATAGCACCAGCATTAGATCATCTATGCAAACAGAAAGATCACAGGATTAAAGAGTTCTCAGATGTACGGTCTCAAATACAAAAGATATGTGGTGAAATTGCAGGGACTAGTGAGCAAGTAGGAAGTCCTGCAGTGGATGAGTCTGGCCTTTCCCTGAAGAAATTAGATGAATTCAATGCCCAGCTTCAACAGCTGCAGAAAGAAAAGGTAACATTTCTTAGATTACATTATATACGCTAGGTTAACTTTTAAATCAAAAAAATAATCACTGTTCACCTTTTGTTTGGTCTGGCAGAGTGAGAGGTTGCATAATGTCCTTGAATTTGTGAGCACTGTGCATGACCTTTGTGCTGTCCTTCAAATGGACTTCTTCAGTACTGTCACTGAAGTTCATCCAAGCCTGAATGACTCTACTGGTGTTCAATCTAAAAGCATAAGTAACGACACCTTATCTCGTCTGGCTAAGACTGTCTCAGCATTAGAAGAAGATAAGGAACAGAGGTTGCATAAGGTAATTGTATTAGTACTCACCATTTGGTGATTGTGAGAGAAAGAATATTCATGTTCTCATACATTTCTATCACACTTGCATGTTTATGTCATTGCACATCTTAGATGCTTTTAGAAGATGCTTGACATGCACGATGCCTACTGTATAATTTTGTGCCTGTTAAAGAACATCGTTCTATGAACTAGCCTGGATATGAATTTTATAGTTTTAAATTATATTCTGCTATTACATTATAATTGTCCTGTAAGAAAGATTTTTGTAGAAACATATGTTCCATCTCGTGTATCATTGTCATTTATTATGTGCCCTTTAGAGAAGCTGCCAATCTTTAGGAAGGCTTGTTTAGAGTTCAATCATTTCCCTTTTCCTCTTTTTCTATGTAATAAAGAATATAAGTTTCTTCTGTTCCAAAATGAGTCCACTTTCTCTATTTTGGATGTCCCGAAAAAATAATAGTCTACTTCCAGAATTGATGTACAAAATCTCATTGTTCTGAAGTTGTGATCTTGACCATTGATTGCTTTTCTTTTCTTTTTGTTTTACTTAGAAAAGGACTCTCATATTGGGGCAGATGGAGTAAGTAATCTATTTAGTTATTTTTTATAGGTGTGTTTTGCCCCAAGTAGTAACCTTTTTAGTTATATTTTTGATATTGTATTTATGTGAGACTATTTATTTATAATAACACCTTTATAGAGTGCTTTGAACCTTGCATTCATTGAGTTGCTATTAGACTTTTGATGTTCTATTAGTTTAATGTACAATATTTCACCTTGAAGTCATCTTAATTTATATCTTCTTTTGTTGCAACACACTTTACTCATGCGACAGTCATCTGATATCTATCTTTCTTCTACAGCTTCAAGATTTAGCAACACAGCTAACTGATCTTTGGAATTTAATGGATACCTCAGAAGAAGAGAGGAGCTTGTTTGATCACATTACATGCAGCAAATCAGTGTCAGTTGATGAAGTTACCATCCCTGGAGCTCTTGCTCTGGATCTGATTGAGCAGGTATTTCAGACTCCTTACCTGTAGACTCTTATTTAAATATAAATATGACATCTACTCTTCATTCACTTGTTTGTTGGTAAGGCTGATGTGGAAGTTGAAAGGCTTGATCAGCTAAAAGCTAGCAGGATGAAGGAAATTGCTTTTCAGAGGCAAGCAGAGCTCGAAGAGATTTATGCACGTGCTCATATAGAGATTGATACAGAGGCTGCTCGTGGAAAAATCATGGCACTCATAGATTCTGAGAACGTGGAGCCTTCTGAGTTACTGTCTGACATGGATAATCAGATAATAAAAGCAAAAGAAGAGGCTCTAAGCAGAAAAGACATACTGGATAAGGTGGAGAAATGGATGTCAGCTTGTGAAGAAGAGAGTTGGCTTGAAGACTACAATAGGGTATTTATATTCTCTAAGTCTATGCCCCTTGAATATGTACATATTTTCATTCAATTACTTTATCCTTGTCATTGCTAGTATTATGTGATTGTTGTCATTGCTGTTATTTCTGAAAATGTATTAGGAACATGAAAACCTCATCCTCAACCGCATTCTCTCTTTTGGTAAATAATAAGTACTGTATAGTGTAAATACTAAATACTTCATCTCTGGGGTAACAATTATTTATCGGTATCCTCCATATGTTGTGATCTAGTAATTAGTAAGCTGTATAATTATGTTAAACTGTAATTGGTTGGTCATTGGGCCCAACTGGTGACCCAAAATATGGCCGCCGGGGGTGGGTACCAATTGGCTTCAGGCACAATCAATCTTAGTTTCCTCCACAATGTCCAATGTGTGATTACATCTGACTTCCATATTGTCAAAAGCACAAACTGCATTCTACTGCTTTTATAACTTTTCTGATTTATCCTACTCCTGGATCTTTTAATCGTACTTCTATGCTCATTGTATAACATTACACTGTCCTGTAAACTACTCAAAATATACAGGTATTTACAGGAAATGTAAGTTTGTTTATGCGAGTGTTCTTTCCATCTCAACGTGGTTTTGACAAAACAGCTAGTTTACTATGTAACTCATTACCCCTTTGGTGAAACAGGATGACAACAGGTACAACGCAAGCAGAGGTGCACACTTAAATCTCAAGCGTGCTGAGAAAGCCAGGATTCTGGTCAACAAAATTCCTGGTATGTGCCGAAATTTTTGGTTGGTTAATTTTTGGAAGGTGATTCCATTATTAATAATTATCATTAGCCTACCAAAAAAATGTTTACTAATTATCATTAATTTATTCATGTAGCTCTTGTTGAATCATTGGTTGCCAAAACTCGTTCTTGGGAAGAATGTGGCTTATCGTTCACTTATGACGGTGTTCCTCTACTTGCCATGCTAGATGAATATGCAATGCTCAGGAATGACACAGAAGAAGAGAAAAGACGGATGAGGGTCGGTCAAAGTTATCTGATTTGTATTTCGAATGAGTAGATTTCTGTGGCATGTCCAATGTTGAGAATATTTTCTCCTGGCATTATCTCAGCCTTCTTACTTGAGATTTAGATTAGGATTCCTAGTTTTCAGATTCATTTGTTTTGGACTACACTATAATTCTACTTTTGGTGGTTTACAGGATCAGAAGAAGTTCCATGAACAGCTAAGCACAGAACAGGAAACACTTTTTGGTTCAAGGCCAAGCCCTGCTAGATCACTTGGCACGAAGAAAGTGTTGGGTCCACGTGCAAACGGGGCAAATGGAACCCCAACAGACGACTGTCTCTGAATGCTCATCAAAATGGTACGCGATCCATAAATAAAGATGGGAAGAGGGACAACATGACGAGGCCTGTTGCTCCTTTGAATTATGTGGCTATATCAAAGAGGATGATGCCTCGTGCAACTGAACCTCTCACGGGTACACCATAGTAATTGTTAGGGAAGTCCTTTGGTTTAATCAATTCTTATTGCTAGTTTAGTTGCTTGCTGTAGTAGATACGGAATACATATTTGATCAGCTAGTGATTGTGAGTAGAGATTGGGTAGCTTTTAGTGTAATATTGTATCCCCAAGCTTTCTAGCTGGCTTCTGCATTGCATTGAGATCTATATAGAGTAGCATGTGCGGGCTCCGAAGTGTTGGATCCTTGTAGGAAGAGAAGAAACATTAGTTAAATGCACAAATCTCCCGTTGAATGTGCAATAAATATCAGATCACCTCCTGCACAATAATCGCTTCTGCTTTCCTTGCCTATTCAAAATCTGTATCTCTCACTCGAGTCATACTCATAAGATGGATTAACTATATTGGTGATTTGCAATTTCAAAACATTTGTACTCGGTGCTGAGCTATAAGACTACTTTTGTTGGGAATTTTTTCTAATCCTAATTCATAACCAAGAACTCCTTTCCTGAAAAATATATAAAATAGAGTTATACCTATTTTTGTTTTGTAGAATTTTTTTATCGTTTAGAATAAATTATTTTTTTTTATATCATTTCTAACTTAATTATCCCTTACATTAATAATTTTCAACTTTTCATTCATAAGGATGGGTAGTGATGATCAATAAGGCGGTCTTTCAGAAATAGAAAAAAAATTATGGTGGAACTAACTACTCCAATAACGTTACGGTCTCTCTCCCCCTTTTCATAAACCTAAACTTGGAACAATTAGTATGGCCAACGAAAACGAACCAGCGAAGCTGCTGCTACCCTTTCTACAGCGAGCAGATGAGTTGCAGAAACACGAACCTCTCGTTGCCTACTACTGTAACTATCTCTTTCTATTTCTATCTTCTTAAAATAGTTTCAGAAGCTTAATTAATCCGCAACTCTAAACCCCCCTAGTTTTAATTCAAAAATTCATCCATCTACGTTCTAATTAGTTCAACTTCTTCAGGTCGATTTTATGCGATGGAACGAGGATTGAAGATTCCTCAGAAGGGCCGTACAAAGACAACCAATTCTATCCTTATTTCTCTTATGAAACAGCTTGAAAAGGTTATATTAGTCTCTTTATCCTTCTTTTCTTTTCTGATTTAAGCTTATTTAATTTATGAATTCTTGGTTTAGTGTTACGTAACTTCACCTATTATCACTCCTCTCTTTGGTGGATCAATAGACTTTGAAAAAAGGAACACAATTCAAATAGTATGTTGAATGTATGTTCTTGTTAATGAAGGTTAACTTTTATTTCTTGTTTTGAGTTGCCAATTGAACGTGTTTATATTTTATGGTGACTTTAAACTTTCATGATTTGTCCAGAGTACGAGGGTTTCTCCCATTGTGGAAGTTCAGTTGCCAAGTTACACGGGAAATAATACTTATTATTTTAAAAAAAAGTGTTATCAAATTTCAATTTCCATTGCTACAAAATTCATTTTATTTTAATGTTGAATTCTAGTTTTTTTTTTATCTTCTAATATATGCATATTTTCAAATTATTTCTTTGCTTTGTTTTTTCTAATGCCTAGTCCATGATTAATTTAGGCGTGCTCCACCTTTTCTACTCTATACTGTAACATATGTATCCAGAAATTTTGTGCTTTATTGGTTGTTAAAATATTTTTTTCCAGCTTAAATTAACTACTATGTAGTATAAAGTTAGAGCAGGAAGTAAGTTTTGGTAGGTGACTATCTGATTTTTATGCTCTCTGTATCTATTTTCTTATTGATGACCAGTTCTGGTTTTTTTTACAGGATAAGAAATCGCTAAATTTGGGACCTGATGACAGTTTGCACTTGGAGGGATTTGCCTTGAATGTCTTTGCAAAGGCTGATAAGCAAGATCAGGCTGGGCGAGCTGATAAGTATGATATGTTCTTAACTCTATAAGATTATAAATTTTTTATGTATTTTCTTCCTAACTTTTTAGATGGGCATCTGTAGGTGTTATCTTCTTGGCTCAAATTTATTGAGGTCCACACCTCAAGCATGAGAAACTTTTGATATAAACATTAGGGCTTGAAACTTGTGTTTTTTGAAATGATCACGTGATGATTTTAAAAAGTGGTCATCACAAAATCCAAATGGTTTTTTGGCCACACGTGAATCCTTAATTTTCAAGTGGGTCTTATAGCTGGTTAGAATTACTTTGGTGAACAAACTTTGTACATCTTAGTGTTCAAGGCAATTGTATTCTTAATGATTTTGTAGGCATACTTCAGTCATTTATAGTTATGGGGATAAATGTTTTTTTAGTCACTCTACTCTAGGTCAACTTACAAACAAATGAGTCACTAAACTTGTTTTCTTACAGTCAACTCACTGAACTTTGGTTTTCTTACAAACCGTTACATAAACCGTTAAGTCCTTTGACTTTTAACAATTTGACCACATAGGAGAGAGAAAGCTGACATGAAATTTTTATTCATGATGTAGACACGCTTAAGTGAAATGAACAAATTTTAAGGAGAAAATGAAAAAATTCTTTTAAAATAAAATATAAATAAAAAACTTAGTAAAAAAGAATATAAAATACAATAACATAAATGAAAAAATATATTTAATTATTTTTATAATTAAAATCAAATGAGTTTTTATGTAATTATTAGAAAATATAATTAAGGAAATTATAAACCATAAAATTATAAATATTATTATTAATTGTATTATTAATATTATTATTATTATCGGTATTATTATTATTATTATTATCGGTATTATTATTAATATTATTATTATTATCAGTATTATTATTATTATCGATATTATTATTATTATCTCATATTATTATTATTATTATTATTATTATTATTATTATTATTATTATTATTATTATTGAAGATCACGTTGGATCATTTTTGCCACATCAATTATTTTTTCCCAACTCAACGGTTTTTGTAACGGTTTGTAAGAAAACTAAAATTCAGTGAGTTGACTGTAAAAAAAAAAAATTAATAACTAATTTGTAAGTTGATCTAAAGTAGAGTGGCCAAAAAAGCATTTATCCCCTTGAAGAACATATATATGGTTTATTTTTAGTTAAGAGATCTCTTTAATTCTCAAAATGACATGGGTTCACAAATCAAAATTTTCTCCTAATGGAGTTTGTGTGATGTTGCTGTTGGTTATCGGTGGACATCATTCTTTGTCTTTAAAAGTTCGTTTTGTTAAGCCATTTTGACAAGTTATCTCCGTATTAACTTAGAAGGATGATTTTTCCTGATGACACTTGTTTAAGATGTGTGTGTGCGTATTTATTAATGAACTCAACATAAGGGACGGCAAATCTTGGAAGCACCTCTTTTTCCCCTTTTATCAGGAAAAAAATTGGATGCTAATTTTTTAGCCTTTTTTCAGGGGATGATTTTAAGCTCCTGATACGTAATTATGATTTATGAAGGTTTGTAACTCATCTGGTAAGATGATGACAGTTTTTTGTCCCTATACTGTCCATTCCAAGATTCTATACCCAAATACCATACTTGAGGTTCAGTTCCCCCCATACACAGTTTTCAATGAGTTCAACGTTCTAGAAATATGGCTTTGCGATGTACAGTAACCTTAATGGTGGTTTCATATTGATTATTTTAAGGCCATCTCATAAGGGTACATACATTCCGCATGGTATTCTGGTTGTTTATGTTGCGTAAGAAAAAGGTATTGCATGTGATTGCTATGTTTAGTTAGTCACCCCCACCCAAACCTTGGGAGGAAAAAGTAAAGGAAATCTATGCCCTTACGCGGCAGGTCCTGCCTAGAAATGTTCCGTCTTAAATGGCATAAACTCTTTTTCTCTGTCATCCCATGCACCTGACATACATTTTTTATGATGCCACTTGTTCTTTTAAGAGGTATAACCTTTCAAGCTTGTCACAGGAGTACCGCAAAGACCTTTTATGCTGCAAATATTTTCTTTGAAATTCTTAATCAGTTTGGTCAACTTCAACCTGATGCGAGTCTCTTCTTATCACATTTGAATATCCATGCTGATGGTTATTTATCATTGTTAAATTGATTTAACATCCTTCATATACTGTTTTTTTAAACTATTCTATATATTTATTTAATAAAATTGGTTTTTTATTTATGATACATCTAAAAAAAATTGGGTTCTCATTTTGCATTTTTCTTTGTCAGCTTGAGCAGAAACAGAAATATGCAGCATGGAAAGCTGCAGATATAAGCAAAGCTCTGAAAGAAGGAAGGAAGCCAATACCAGGACCATCAGGGGGAGATAATGATTTATTGAGTCCGTTAAGTAATGGTTATGTATGTTCTCTATCTGATGTTATTTCTTGGTTTGGTTGAGTGAAAGTATCTTGTCTATCAGTTATACGTGACAATAAAAGCAAGCTTATTAAGTCGTCGCCTAGGCGTCTGAGCGGTATCACAACAAGTTGAAGGGATGACTTAGGAGCAGTAGCTAAGTCGTGCGACTAGGGAGGCAATCGTTGCCTTGCCTTGCCTGACTACCTTCCAAGGCGGAAGAGAAAAAAGAAGAAGAAAAGGTGCCACAGCCTCTCGAGTCTCGTCCATACTTCATACTCGTCTAGCCTTTGCAGCTGCTCTGTTTGCGTAAGAAAATAATAGGATCTGAGATTTAAAAATATCTTGGCTAAATTCAGTTTAGTACCTTATAGTTTTCTTAAACTTTAGATCTAGTTCCTTATGTTGCAGACTTTTCATTTAAATCCCTACTTTTCTTTCATAATCACCTCAAGTTTTCTAATTTTACATTTTAACTCCTGCATCCCCAAATTTTTAGTATTAACCCTGCTCATTAGTTCAGTTTTCAATAAGGTATTTAGGTCCCTATTAATGTGTATTATTTGTAAATATTATATACATGTGAAATGTTAACATATTTTTGTTTTTAATGGTATTTAAGAGTATTTCTTGTGAAATAGTAATTTTTTGTGAGCAATTTTTTAATATATAATGCAATTGAAGTAAAATATTACATGTATAAAATATACATAGGAAATGATTTGTCGACTTATGAATGACTAGTCGAGCGTCTAGTCGATTAAGCTACTGGCTACCGACTCGAATTGACTTAACGACTTGACAACTATGAATAAAAGACAATTGCAGATGATTTATTGTTGAAAAGTGGAACCAAAGTACCAAACTAGAAATGTTGGTGACTATATAATTATCTCAGTTTTGTCCCGACTTCTCCTTTTGTTCGTCCATAAATGTTACATATGGATAGGAGATTATTTCTTTTCTTTGATCTCTGATAATAATATATGCACGAACGCTAATAGAGGTATTTAGCTTTGAGTCCTTTCTCTGAATGAGGAACCCAAAGGTTTGGGGTCCGAAATAGCTATGAAACTAGGAGTTATGCGTTCTGAGCTTGAGTTAGTGCGAACTCCTCCCGAGGGAGAAGTGTGACAGGCCGGGGGAACCTATTCTCTCTAACCATATCTTTCCAAATTTACTAAATGCATTTCCAGTTACCATTTGTGTATAACTAATTTACTTTTGAAAATGGTTGTAAACTTATTTACAGGTGTCATAATTAGTAATTTCTTGAAGCAGTCAAACAACTTCTATACAACATGTGATACTGAAACTTCTTACTTCATAGAATGAGCTAATTATGGATTTGCCTCTTTTAAATGCTCTTATTAAAAGAGGCACAAGTATAAGCAAACAATCTGGAGGTTGTTGTTACTAGTACTTTGTTTGTAGGACACTGAACCAAGCAGAGCTGATCTGGCTTCCAGACACGAATTTGATCCATCAACTCAGGTTTATGATAAATTTGACCCACCGCAGTCATCAAATATTCCGTTGGTGCCTCCCTCAGACATTCCACCATCGCCTCCTTCCGACATTCCACCATCGCCTCCATCAACCATTCCACCATCTCCACCCTCAACCATTCCACCATCTCCTTATCCTACCAACGATTATTAGTCCCATAATTTTCACCAATCTCATTTGACTGATGATTACCCGTCCCATAATTTTCATCAACCACCTCCAATAAACAAATCAGAAATTTCTACTTATTCTCAACCATATCAACAACAGCCATTTCCACAAGAACCCCAACAACGCTTGCCACATTATCAGTCTCACAAAACTCCTGCTTATTCTTATCCCAACTTTCAAACTTACCCTAGCTTTACAGAGAGTAGCCTTCCAGCTGCTCCATCTCATTATCCTTCTTACTTTCAAGGCTCCGATGCTTCCTACAGCACCCCACCAGCTCCTGACATGATGAAGTACCCTTCAACAGCTCAGCAAAGCTCAAATGGTAGGAGTGATGCCATTTCAGAAGCTGCACCAATTTTTCTGTTCAAGCATATCAATATGATAGCAATTACCAGCCTCCGCCTGAAAAAATTGTGGAGGCACACAAGGCAGCACGGTTGCAGTTGGAGCGCTGGCATTTGATGAAGTATCAATTGCTGTGGACTACCTTAAGAAATCACTTGAACTATTGACTAACCCGTCAGCAGGTCCGTGAATTTTTCGTTTTACATCACAGGGCTGGATTTATTGACTTTTAATTGGTTTGGCTTGATTTGTAAAGGTTGGTTTTATTTCGCAAAGAAGTTGCTGTATTTGAAACACCTAGTGGAATGAAATTTTTAGTTGCATCCAAAGATATTTGTACCATACATGTAGGGGTAGAGGGTAAGTTCATGTGCAACTGCAATACCTGCTCTTCCAATAACATATGTTACTTTGGGAGTAGCATTCCCATATTAATCTACTGTGAAGGATGTACGTGCTCAAATGATGCGAGTGAAAGCCTAGAGTGTTCCCCCTAATAATTTGACCTTGATGCCGACTTGTTCAAGTATTGATGCCGACTTGTTCATATTTACTTTGGTTTAATTGATGCAACTTTTCCTCGTACGATTGTTTGGAAAATATTTTGCACATCTTTTGAGATTTTTCTTCCATTTTCAGGTCATGATCGAAAATGGTCCCAGTTCTCAAATTCTGTACTATAATTAACGACCAACTCAACATATCATCCTTCATTTGACCATCATTTAGGTATTACGGGTATGCCCACTAGTAATATATACAAAATATATAGAGTATTTAAACTATTTATAAACATATATAGCTATTAAAATATTAATATAAATATATAGTATGTATTATTAAAATAAATATATAATTATCACAATATATACATACATGGGGGTTTAATACCTGTGAGTTCAGGGGTAAATTGTATCTCTACTATCACTTATACTCGCTATCATTTCTAAGGGCTATAACAATATCCAAATAGTAGTAAGTTATATTGCAAAGATGTATGTGCAGGGGAAAGCCACATTCATATTTCCCAAACCCACTGGCCCAAATCAGGAATAAACGAAAACATCCATTACTTTAAACAACTTGCTCGCCATTCAATATATAGTTAAAAAAGGAGAAGAAATTATAAATTCTAAAACTTCAAGGACCTCCGGACACATCCGATAAATGAGGAAAAAAAATTCAGCCTTTTCAAAACTTAATGAGACTGATTTAAGATCCCTCTGATCATCCACATCCGGCCAAGAAAATAATCACTTATTGGATTCTGGATCACCTAAATAATTATTATGATTGATGGCCAGAGCATAAGAGACATGCCTTCCATAAGTCATGTGATAACAAAGGCCCTGGAGCACCCAAAGATATGCATGAAAAGATTCAGTTTGAATAAAAATTTAGAAAGATGATAGAAACTACAGCTGAAAGCTACAAAATGTACAAGATTTTGACTATTGGAAACTCAGTTGTCTAAGGAGCCTCCCCTGCAATGCCTTCAAGTATACAACTCAGATTATAATACTCTCCACAAGAGCTAACAGTAAAAATATAGTTGAATCATAATTCCAAGAATGATGCCATGAGCTTTTGTTAGAGGAATGGTGTAGATCTTGGCAATGAGATGATAAAATAGAAAAGTAATATATATATATATATATATGACCAATCATTACGAAGGAAATAATATAGCAAGTTGAGGCACATCAATATCCCATGGCCCAACTTCTAACATTTGAAAGTTTCAACTAAAAAACCAAGTCAGAACAACACCGGCCCTAGTTCTTAAAGTTGCTTATTCAATTAAAAGGCTATATCCTTATTATCGTTTAGGTGGAATATTAATTTATGTGTTTTTAATTTTATATCATTTTTCATATAAATTTGTCATTCACATTTGAACTCCCCCATCCCCTCTCCTCTTTCCACAACCACTGTGCAATGGGCACAGCAGCCAATTCTTTAACTAATTCTGCACCATGAAACACATGATCCAGCAAAGTCAATCGATCAAAAGAAAATCAAAGCTTCAAGACTGATACACCATCAAATCATCAACGCGGGGATTGGATTATCTATATACTAAATATAATTATAGTAATGACAAACCATTGGCTGACTTAACTGGGACGTTTTTGGTTGGTCACTTCGATCAATAATCATTTTATTTTTTCAAATACTATAAAATTTATCTCTAATTTCTAGGAGAGAGCAAGAAGTCGCATTTGTAACCTCAACCGCACTTTATAATAAATTATATATGATTTATATGTACTAAGTATCAAGTTGTAGTGCATATAATAAAATTGTAAGTGAATAATGTAATTTAACTAGTTTTTTACTGAGTATTAGTCACTTGTAACGTGTAATATTACATTTAGTGTCTATATTCTTAAAATTCATTAGTTCCTTCAACTTTATGCAAATTAATATGAAAGACAAGATAAGCTTTCATTTAGAACTTTATTTGTCGCGAGTTATTTAAACCTCTTTCATTAATGTAATTAAGTCCATGACTTTATTTATTTTTAGTTTAATATATGTGATAGTAAATCCTTACAAATTATTCATGTATAGTTGCAATTTGTGAATTGAACTTTTTATTAGTTGTGAGATTCATAAGATTTTTAAATAGGTATGTGTTGAAGTGAGAAAAAATTTCATACTGTGACTTAGTAATATAAAATTATATATTATAATTTTTTTAAACATACATTAAAATGCAAACGCACCAGCACCGCACTAGCATGTAACCGCATAGTTGTGGTTGTTAATATTAGTAACCACATATTGTCGATGTAGTTGCTGCTATGCGATTGGTGCTTATAACCGCTCCACATAGTGTGTGCTCTCTCCTACCAATTTCATTGGAATGAGTTAGATTAAGTTCAAACACATCAGTCATTATCCTAATAATCATCATTAAAGATATAATCTTAATTTTTAATACACAAAGTATAATTTTTATTTATAATATATTTGAAATATTTATAGTCCCCTACATTAATTAAATATTGATTCATTAAAAGACTTATTTTGTATTAAAATTATATTTCTAATTATAATATAAAATAAAATATGCATCTTTTTTTTGGTGATGATAATATAAAATATGCCATTTGCAATTAATATTAGTTGTTAAAGCAAAACTACATGAATGCACTTTATGTGACATAATAAATAAATAAATAAATAAATATGTTTACCTAATCCTACTTTAAAAAAAATCAATTCTCCATTTTACATTTATTAGATATCTATTAAGTAGAAGATATATTTTGTAATAAAATATGTTTCTAACTATAATTTGATAAAAAAATTTATTTATGTTTTTTTAAATAAAAACTAATCCCTTATTCAAATGTATCCCGTGCTTTTGCACCGCTACCAACATGCTAGTAGTATTAACAAGCAAACAAAGTACCGTCCAATAATTTTAGTCATGAATCATGTGGTGTTTGTACTAAAATCTAGTTGCTAGTTGCTCCCTACTCAGATTAACAACGATTTCTTCACCAAAATCAACAACCGGGAGAAGAAAAAAAAGCCCACAAAAGATGCAAGCTGCCTAACACAGTTTATGGTGTACCTGATCAAAATGTGAGCCTCCGTGTAGCTGCTGCAACAAGAGCATCAAAAAGATTGAGCTAGCAACTGGTAACAGCTCGGAATAGCCCTTTTGGTTCATCATAGAACCATCTGGGGAAAAAAATTGTTTAGCTAAAATCAGAGCCATGATCGTAGTATCGTACAGAAACAACACATAAGTGTAATGCATGACTAAAACAGCATTCATAAAGGGTAATGAAGTAAGATTAGTAACTTATAAACAAGACAGCCTTTTGTTAGTCATGCAACTATTGAGTGTTATTATAAAGTGCCTTATTTAATATCGGTCCTCAACTTGGCAATGGGATTAACTAGGCTGATTGATGGGTGTTCCTTCCGTAAATTCATTTATCATTTTTCTTTCCCTCTTTTCTTTTTTTTTCCTCTGGGAAGGGAAGGGGAAGGTTGTTGAAATTACATGCTTATTGACAGTGTCGTTAATTGCTGAACAAAGTAAGAAAAGATCCTCCTGCAATAGCCACCACCACCTTTTCATCCAAAATAGGAAGTTTTGGTGAATATGGCATATCAGAACTCTTTGGTGACTTGCATTTTATTACTCTTTAATTCCCATGGTCCTCCAAAATTCCAATTTTGAACTAGAGCATCTCATTACAATATGGAACACTGTATAATACTTTTAAAGGCCAAACAAGGGAAACTTTTAGAAAATGATAATTCAACGCATCCAAACCTGCAAGAACACACAAGATAAAGTGAACTACATCCAACTTCCAAGCCTAGTGTAACCAGATACCAAGAGACTCCAACCTTTTCATTAATTTACTAAAGCAATTACTGGGAATGACCATCAGAAATTTCTAGAAAACGTGAAAAACAAATGAATAACAGCAGAAATATGAAGGTAAAGGGAAGAAACATTGACACACTTGCAAATAAAGAGTGGATGTAGTCCACCAGTTTCCTCCTTTCATAAGCGAGATATCCTTTCACGTTCTTCAAATTTTCTTGGAGGAACAACTTTACACGGGCCTTCAATCAAGCCAGCCCTTACTGTAATATCATGATTAGACTCAGAGACCTGTGAAAGAGTAATATGAGTTATAATCAAATCTAATATGTATGCAATGAATTTTCAGCTTAAATTCCAAATCAGGGATGGGTTGATAGCAGTTATACATGTCATCAACAGTGTCACATTACTAGGTGAGGTGGAGTTGCTACTTCAAACAAGGCTATGAGTGCACGAGTTTGTCCATGACAATTGAATGTTACACCTTATAATCCCCTAGAGAGGGTTTACTCTTGGGCCTTGGCACAAGCGTATAATCTAGAAATTAATCCTTTGGAGTCCGGAAGTAGGTAGATACTTTTGAAGTGTTAAGCATCGCCCTTGAAGAAATAGGCCTAGATTTCTCAATTTTGTTAGTCACGTTTGATTTACAAAATGTATTACAAAACCTCTCCATCTCACCTATAAAAAAATATTTATACAATGTCGGAGAGGAAACGAGGTCTGAGCAGTGGACCTTCCTGCCTCGATACAGATACCTACAACATCCTATGCTCATAGATATGGTATATAGTATATGATTCAAAGGAGCTCAGTATACCTTTCTTATTGTATTTCTATAATGTTTAACATTAGCCAAGTTAAACAGACCAGAAAGCACATTCACCCTTTCCCTAAAATTAAGCTTGGGGTAGTTTTTGAGAACATGCTTCAACAGATATGAACATAAATAATTAATTATACATCGTCCAAATGTATGAATATATACAAATAACTCACCTCATTGATTTCTGGAGCACATGGGCGACCAACAGCCTCTGGCAAATTCAAGAGGAGAGTAACACGGGGATGCAACAACCCACTTTGATCTGGTTTTGCTATCCTCCCACATGCCCTGCAGGAAAATAGGCTTGAGTTGTTTATATGAAACACACTTATGAGAAGATTGTTGATAGCTTTTACTTCAAGGCAATAAAAGTGATTCCTAGAGCAGCCACAGAAGTTCTTTTCGTAATTGTTATTGCACATGATAACTTCAGAGAATATTAAATTGACATTTTCTAGTTTGAACAAGGTTATTCAACTATGGGAAAAGTACATAGTTCTTATAGTGCGGAACCTAGCCTAATTCTCAGAGGAAGAGAAAAATGTGGAACCAAATCTGATCAATACCGAACACGTTTGATTGGGTTGGAAGACTGGTTCATTTTATGTTACTGCATTAAGTGGTAACTGGTAACTAATAGCTAAGAGACCAATTCATGGAGGCATTCAGCGTATTGTCAAAAAGAATTAAACAAAATAAAATTGCTGCATTGTTACAAACAATTCAAAGTTGCTCACCTGAATCTTACAAGGCATCAATATGTTATTGTTTGAACGAAATAGTGCATGATCGTGAACTTTATACACAACCCCACAGATGGAGCAAGACTGGTAATATGTCTTCTCATTCGCAACTTGAAGCATATCTCCAATCCAGTCAACATCATGCAATCCACCTGATAAAGATCCACAATGCTCTCTAGGCCCAATACTCGTTTCAGTAGTTTCAACATAATTGGCAAGTGAAACTCCATGCTTGTCATGATTGGTTTCAACATTTGTAGTATGTTCTACAAATTCTTGACCACATAATTTCTCCAACTCCTTGACCTTTAAATTTGTCTCAGGATATATCAGGGATGGATTTCCAGAGCTCTTTGTCATTTCTGTTTGGTCTTTGTCTTGGGGATGTCCAAAGGCTTGAGAGTGATCAAGTCTATTGATAACTGTCTCAGAATCTGGTGTAGGCTGTGATTTGTAATTCGTATCTAGTTTCACCTCATATGATCTGTCAATTGTTAAGTCAGCAGAATTAACACAAGCAGCCCCAGAGCTTTTCATTAAGTTATTTGGACAAGATTGAGAAGGATGTTCTTCAACTTTGTTATCTCTACTTGATAAAGTGTTGTTCCCTTGCATTACTTTCATATCTGCCATCTCCACACCAGCTGCAAAATGGCTACACTTACTGTTCATGGTAGTAGGAGCACTTTGTATAACAGAGTTCCCATTTGCAATAATTTTCTGTAGATTATTGACCTTCCCATCTGAAGTTTCCACAATATTCTCTAAAACTAACTGAACTGCTGTTGCATCAGAAGATACTTTTGGTGCAGTTAAATTTTTCATTATACGACCATATTTAGGTTTCCCATTGTTCAGGGACAAACACTTTCCACAATGCCAGTCACTTCCAGAAACTAATTTTTGATTGAGAAATTGGAGACATTTTAAATGATACCCATTCTCACAAGCATCACAAACAAGTACATTGTCCACCTCGTTAACCATAAACTTGCACATTTGACAGGCCAAAGCCTTGTTCATGTAATCCCTTGAAAGAGGAGTCCAGATGGGGTGCTCCAGAACCTGTGGTTGTAATAACTTCTGAATGATTTTACCAATTTCATTGTGGTTGTTGGTTGGCAGGTTCACAGATGTGGTCGGAGTGATAAATGGTTTAGAAGTTATTGCTTGGGGGGGTCCACTCGGCCCACTCGCGACATATCAGCAGCTCCTCAACCTTTACATTAGCATGGACTGGAATCTTATAAAGCAATGTAGTTTTAGCTGATGAGGCAGATTGTGTTTGCACGGACCATATAGGAGTTTTAGTGTGACCTCCAGAAGAATTAAGCTGTATAAAGAGGTAGAAGTGTTATTTAAACATAAAGACAAGGATTAAAGAAAGACAACAATCTGATTTGGAGATCTTCAGAAATTGTAGTAGCATATATGGCAAAACTGGCCGCTAAACACGACATCAACATTAGTAACACACTCTTGACATGAGAACACTCTTGACATAAGAATGTTGTGCAATATCATTTCCTAGATAGGCTATACTTGGCTGCGAATCAGAGATTTTCATGTAATTTGCAACACAGACTTTCACCGTTATTTCTACTTTGCAAGGGAGAAACAAAATTTACCCTGAACTTGTGAAATATAGGAAGCACCATTGGTATTCGCATCCAATCTAAAATGATGTCTCTCTGCTCTAGGAAATGCTAATGAACAAGAATCCCTTCCGAGATCACTTCTAGGCAGTCCACTGGAAACCAAAGGTCTTACTTCGCTGGTGGGCAACTGATATAGTAAAGGTGTTGAGTTTGCTGTTGAAACATGACCCAAGTGTGAAGAGGGTTGGAAGCCTCCGGAAGAAGCTGGAGGTTGACTTGGTTTTTCTGAAGAAAACATTTGAACAGCATGAGATGTTCCACAGTTTTTAGTTGCTGAACTTACATTCATATGCAACCTTTGAGATGAATATGAAGCAGAATGTAGGGCAAATTCCTCTGACTTTTCCATCTGAAATGTGAAGGGTAGGAGAGAAGTAACCATCAGCAAAGAAACATATGAAACAATTAAAACAGAGTGATTCAATAAGTCATAAAAAATAACAGTAAGCAGCCATGATATTGTAATATCCACCCTGAGAAACAGAATAAAAGACTACATAGAAATTACTGAAAGGTATAGGAACCTCCAATAAAATAACTGGTAAGACCTGTCATATATCATACTAAAACAAATACTAGCAACTGTTAGTATTTTCCATTTGAAGCTAAGATTTAACACACATAGAAGAAAATATCTAAAAATATTCAAAGCTTAAGGTACATCATTACTCTTATAATGTAAACAACCCGTCATCACATAAAATTGTCAAATGAGAAACTGCACATGCATGTAAATATCTCAAAATTCCTCGGAAATATCCCAGAAGATGGAGTGTCTTACAAACATATATTCATTTCACATAACAATTAAAACCTAAAACCAATATTGCATATTACAGATATATATTCCATTGTATTATACCATTATCAGCAGGTTGAATCATAATATCAAACCAAATATATCCTGCAGTACATATTTTTATTTATAAGGAATAGCATCTTAGATAGAAGATTGAAACTGAAATATACATGTATTGACAGTCATCAATAAATCTAAGTATAAGCATAATAAAAGCATCCCGTCTCAGCTGACAATAAATATATTCAGGGGAGGACTCCGCTACATCAGTACCTTCTCTCTCTTTATAGTAATCATACCTTAATAGTTTTATCACTTATATTTGTTAGTGTAAATTTCTTGTATAACCAAGTGCCACACGTTAGAGAAATAACCATTTGATGTTTTGATGACCAACCATCTACCACGGAGAAGGGGCTCATCACCAGTCTACTGCTTCAACTGAACAAAGGTTGGCTTCTGACAGTACTAATAGAGACATAGCGTAACAAGATATGCTCCCAAAAATAGTATTCAAGAAAACAATGGAGCTTCATAAAATAACAAAACTCACTGAATAATTTCTTTAATAAGTGTACAATTTTTATTGGTAGAAGAAAGAAAACAAAAGAAAGGAGCGCAAGGAGTCCACCTAAAAGATTACAAGTGTAAAGGGGGGAACATAATCAGATAAGAGAAGCCTTCTGATCCGTATTTATGACGCAAAAAGGGGTGCCAAGATTAAGCAATTATTAGTTAATTATTTCGTACATTGTTTAAAGATAATCACTTGTAACTATAGATCTTTTAATTATAGCAGGTAGATTATTTTAGATTAGTAATCAGGGGTTCATTTCCTTAATAAATTAGGTTGCCTAAGTTATCTTAGAATTAGGATTTATGGTCTATATAAATGATGTAATATACATTATTTGAATACAGAGGTTAATATATTGACTTGAGTCTAAGGCTTTGTACCAGTGTCGCCTCCAAGCATCGTTGTCTTCCCTATTCCTTTCCTTCACCCTCTTTTATTCCTTCCCTAAACCATCTAGACTGAGTCCTGAATCAATTTAGGTCTGAAACTAAGCATTCCTCGAAAAGAACCCATAGCATAAGACCACCAAAGGATAGAACTATACTAATTGAATATCAATATAATAGACTCGTAAAAAGAGAGCTCATACTTAAGAATTGCCTATCAAAGGAAATAAAGCACATACTTATCAATAACTTAACATTATAATTGGAGTTAAAAGTAAAATATATATTACTCAATTGTCAGCTTAACAAATATCTCATGTATAAAACAAACAGTGCAAGTATCTCAGAGCTTGCATTAACAATATCCCCACAAAGCAAGCAACATTATATTCATGATGAGACAAGCCCATATGACATTGAGTTATATGTCTTTCAACTTTGTAAATGGGCTTAAAAATTAATGATATAAAGCTACATGTTTACGATGATAGCGCTAAGCATTCTCTTCCCTTTATGTAGAGATGGGAGCCTCTAATTTGACTTAACATACGCAAGTCTATATTTGAAGAACCTATAAATGGGAAGAGATTAGCACATCAACCAACATGCAACAATCGAAAGAAGGTGCGAATCACAAAATTTCTTAAATATAGGCAGGTGGTTGACATTTCTTAGCTATATAGCATGTAGATTTGTCTTTTCAGAATGACAGAAAACACCAGATTTGCTAAAAAGAGTTGTCAAATCAAGGTTATATATGTCTTTTTAAAACGGTATGGATAGGAAAAACCAAGGGCCAGACAGAAAAACTTATCAAATTCCAGACGCAAGAGTTGGGAGCAATTGCAGAGAGCTTAAGGAATGACCTCAACCCCAAGGGATTAGAGCAATGACCGATAGCTTGAGAAATAACCTCATAAATAAATCCTCTAGGCTTTGTGTCCATCTCAAAGTAAGAGATTTATCCTTAATTGATGAGTGTATATTATTCATTTATTTTGATTCCATTATATTTAGTTTTATTGCATGTTTCATGGGTATATGAGCTTATTAAGGTATTTAATGATTTCAGGAAGAATTGGAGCTGAAATGAGGAAAAAGAGAAAATTGCAGAATTTTTAGCATTAAGTTGGATGCATGTTCTTAGCTTGGGACTTGAATTTTATTGTAGAGCTCTTCTTTAGCTTTCCGGAACATCTTGAATCGTCCCAATCGGAGTTCATATGAAAAAGTTATGATATTTTTACTAAGCGAACGTTGAACCTCAAAGTTTGGAAGTTGTAATGTACACAAAGAGTCACTTGGAGGCCGATTTAATTTTTGATGCGGAAAGCGATTCTGTCACGATTCTCAAAGAATGAAAGTTGTAGATCTCGTCGATATCTTCGTTTTGATAGGTAGCAGGCCCGTGACTCCTCCTAGATCAAAAGTTATGCTCGCTTTTACCAAAGGACGTCATGAAGAGAAATGAAAATTCACCCCAGTAATTTAAGCGGGAAAATCGGGAAATCTTGGATTTTTGGAAAGTTTCTAAATGCAGATTTTGGTAGACTTCTACATGGAATTGGATTGATATTTCTATTAGCTTTAGGATTTCCTTTAGACTAAGATTTATTTCCAAATTGAATTCTATTTCTTTATGGAAACTAGTTATGATTTGTAAATCCTTGTAGGATTTGGATTTCTACATCCTATAGGATTTAGGACTTTGTCTAGCACTATAAATAGAGGATGAGGGTCAAGGTTTTATTCATTCAATATTCAACATTCAAGTATCCTCTATTGGAGTGAAGGCTCGAAGAGCATGTCGAGCTAGTTCTTTTATTAGGTTCTAAAGGGAGGTGAATCCTTGTTACAAGTAATTAATTAATTGAGTATTATTATTTATTCCTTCTTGTGTGAAATTTCTTACGATAATCTGTTTTCATTGATTGCATGCTAATTGATCTAATTAATTTAATATGGCCAATTGAGTTAATTTGATCATTATCATATCTTTAGATTAAGATTGGTATTACGTGTAATTGATATCTCTCTTCATCACAAGTAGCAACTTGGTAATAATAATTGTGGACAAACTTTTGTTTATTGCTAAGATTATTAGAAAACAAGTTAAATAAATCGAGCTTATGTGTTTGTTGCTTGGATTAGCCTAATTTTCTATTTCTTAATGCTTCTATCATATTAAATCTAGAGAGCTTATTCTAGGTTATATCTTAGTTAGAATCGTGGAGAGCTTGTTTAAATACAAAGATAATCTAAGGAGAATTTGGGATAAGCGAGAGCTTATTGTTATCTAGGGCTAATAATTTCATTGAAGGAAAATAATAATTACTTGATTAATTGATTGTTGTACTTGGTGAAAGCGAATCGCAGAATCAAGTTTTACATATTTGGTTAATTTTATCGTTAATTCTTGTTCTCTTAGTTTAAAAATAATTTTCAAAACCCCCATCTTTATTTTCTGTTAAAATAGTAGAATAATTCTAAAACAACTTTACTCTCTGTGGGATCGATCCTTACTTGCTATTGTGCTAATTATTGTAAAAAGTGCAACATAGACCATGTCTTGATCATGAGGCATAATCTAAAGAGACATTGCTAAACTTGTGTTTCTCACTGCAGGGGTAGCTTAAACAAGCTTGATGTGCAACTTAAATTTAAAATATGTTTGAGGTTATTGATGTTACAAAGAAATGAAAAACTTCTGACAAATCTTTCATGTCTGAAAGTAAAAAATTCTTACAACTTCTTAGTTTCCAAATGCTACCAGTTACCACTAAATCTTCATACATTAATAATTTACCTTCAAAACCCTAGTTTTAAGTATCTTTAGAACAAAATTCAGTTATCCTATTGGTACATTTAGGGCGTCCCTTTGGTTATTCATTCAAATTTTTAAAAGTTTAGCCCAGTTGTTTTAAATTGAAAAAAAAATGCAAGAATTTATGTTAAGAATTGAACAATGTATTTTGAATATTAATTACATTATATAACTTACTAAATTTAATAAAATTCATTTGTGAAAAATGCAATCACCATGGGGCTCAAGATAGTGTATGACTGCATATAACCACAGCAACATTCATTTTGAAACATAATCTTACCGATGCTACATATTTATCCAAACAAAATATTCAAGCGATCAGTTCTACATTAACAGACACAAAACCAAGTTATTTGTAATAATTTCATTGTGAATCCAGTGTAACCAATCAAGTAATTAACAAAATAAAACTCAAACTGATACTTCAAAATATGACCTTAACTAAGTTCGAATAAGAACAACTCAAACATCAAATAAACCCTCACCTTTTCCTTGGTAAGCTTCAACTTCTCAGCAATTGATATCTTAAGAGGCAGAAACCCTGACCTCTGTTCCCTTGACTTACTGAGACCAAGATCCTCAATAACTGCCCCAAATACATCTCTTGGAAAAACATCCTTAGGAGCAAATCCTTGGCAAACCTCCGCCAACTTGGCTCTAGCATCACCCATCATCTCAATTTCCACTGACGTAGGAGTCCTCCCTCCCCTCATTTTCCCCATCGTCGCCAGCACCAGTACTATCTCCGCCACTTTCTTCATATTCATATTAGCAGCTTCACCATTTTTTGCCTTCTTCAATGACCTAACGTCCGATTCGTGGTTCTCCACCACTCTTTTTTCACCTACATACGGCGTTAAACACTCGGATCTCACCTCGAACGGTTCAATAACATCAACACCGGCGATTGAATCCATAAAGGTCGTCTCCTCGACGTTTTAGGAAGAAATTGGCCAGAAAACCCTAGAGATTGGCGGAGAAACCTGCACAGAGGACAGAGATAACTAGCCATTGGCATGGATAGGGGAATAGAAACCCTAGAGAGAGAGATAGGGGCCAACAGTGGGTAGAGAGAGGAAAAGAGGTTAGAAACAAATTCGAAAATACAAAATACTATCATTTATATATACCTTTATGGCGGGGTGTTAGTAAGCAGCTTTGTATACGTTGGATGCAAGTGCGAGATTATTTGGCGAGGCCTCGTTGTGAGGGGAGGGGAGGGGAGGGGAGGGGCGGGTTGGGTTGGGTTGGGTTGGGGCAAAAACTTGAGCAGAGACAGAGAGTTGTAGCGTAGTAATTTAGAGAGAAAGGGGATTTATTTTCTTCTAACTGTTATACGCACGGGGTGCACGCTCCTATTAATATGACCGTTCTTTCTTTCTTTGTCCATCTTTACCCTCCTCCATAAAACTAGTTTGTTTGCAAGGATTATATAATCTAAAAAGATTATATAATCTATGGGATTTTATTAATTTTAATATTATAATTTTGGAATTATAATTATAATTTCAAGATTATTAAGTCATTTTATAATTTTTAAATTAATAATTTTAAGTCTAAATTCGAAAACAAAGAAGACATTTGGCATTAATAGTTTTATCCCAAGTATAATTCTTGCAAACAACAAGAATTACACTTGGGATAGGACTATTAATTCCAAAACTATGATTGTTTGCAATTATTATACTTGGATATGACTATTAATCCCAAGTGTCATGTTTATTTTCAAATTTAGACTTGGGACTATTAGTTTCGAGATTATAAAATGGTTTAATAGTCTTGACATTATAATTATAATTCCTAAATTATAATCATAAGATTAATAGTCTTGGAATTATAATCCTTGCAAATAAATATAACTCAAGTGTCTTGTTTGTTTTCAAATTTAGATTATAATTTCAGAATTAATAGTCTTAGATTATAATAATCCCAATTACATATTTTATTGTGTTGAATTTTTAATTAATAAGTCCAATTAAAATTTAAATATTACTTTTTGTCTCTAAAGTAACTATTTTATTCTTGTGACGGCCAACTCTATCAACGTCCAATTTGATTATTATTTTTTGTGTACCTCTTACAAGGGCGTGACACGTCTTGTCTTGCTTCTTAATTCGACGTTCACCTCAAAATATATAGTAAATTTGTTTTGTTTTAGTCTGGGTGACGCAGGGTAGAATTGTCACACAAAAAAAAGAGAGTTAAAATCCTAACAAGTCTAACCAAAAATATAATTGGTTAAATACTTAAATGGTCATAGACTTGAATGTGAATGAAGGTGGATTGTTGAAAGACAAGACGGCGGATGAAAGGGAAAAAGAGTAGGCAGACTCATCTCTTAAAATTGAACTGATGCCTGATGGATGATACAAACAAGTAAGTCCTCCGTGAAAAACCATTTCTTCCTATCCATCTACTCTATTAGCTCCCAAAACAAAACAAAACCAAGTGGAGTGGGGTGGGGTGGGGTGGGGTGGGGTGTCAGGAATCAGCTGTAGCCAACACTGTTAAGTGATCCAGAAGTTCATCTGGGTAAACCGCAAAGAGGAACCTCACAAAATTTTAATGCAACTACTCCTTTTCTTATAAATTTGTCTACACATTGTTCTGAAGAAGAGACCTACAAGCATTTTGTGATATATGTTACATGAAATACCAATTCAGATGTAATATTATTTTGTACATGTTTCAACAAACTATACACGACCAGACTATGTAGACTACTTCTTCTCAAGGGCAAGATGATTGAGATCGTACTCACCACTGGATGCCACATCACTGCAAATCATAATCCTTGAATCAATGGAAACAACTTGTGCATTCTCAAGTTTATATCCACGGAAAAGCGGCAGAGGAAATCCTTTCTTGAGGTGGAAATTCACATACGGCAATATGACAGTTTTGAGGGCTGCTGACATAAATGACTGCATACATTTGAAGAGCTAATTCAGGACTATAAATGACTGTAAAAGGTTTGCCATGCTCTAAACAGAACTATAGTTCTTGTCATATTCTATGTTTTGCAATAGACGATATAATTTACCATACAAAGATCCATTTGGATGAAACACTAATACAACCATATTATTATTTTTACAAGTCTAATACAATTCTCTTGATGTACCCAAGCTCTCAAGCAGCAGGGGCCTATGCCAAGAGAGCTCAGTAGCTCCTATCTCTAACTCAAACTCAGTATTGTTGATATAAATAAAACATTAACCCAGCAAGTTTATTTTGTGTCAACTTGTCAAAGCAACTGTAAACCTCTTTAGTAGCATTACAATGTGAAGACATATCATGCCAGGATTCAAAGAAAATTCAGTGCTTGCATGAATACTGGTAAAAATTAAGGTTAGCAGAGTCACATGCTTGTTAGGTCTTTAAATTGGAATCAGCATGTAATGTTGAGTTTTGGATCTCTTACAACATTCTTACTACATGCATCACAGTCACATCCTCATATAAGATTGAATAATTAAGGGAATTGTTATTTCCACAAGTAAAAATTGATATTTCCACAAGTTCTCTCTCACATTAACTTATATACCTTGATAAGGCTCATGTGTAAGTTACCAATTTTACTCCACTCCAAATGCATTGTCAATTCACTCAATTGAACACGACCAGCTAACTTGTTCCTTGAGATTTTTGCAAAACCTGAAGCACTGACCACCTGCACCAAATAACAAGTGACTGATCACATCCGTATCTGTATACAATAATTTGCCAAGGGACAAGTAGAAAGATGGAAACAAATAAAAATGGAAGTGCCCCAACTGTTGGATTCTTTCACTCAAAACCTTGTGTGCTTCTGAGTCACGTACATTAACAAATTACTATTATATACTATCACATATTGTGGCAGAACGAAAGCAGCAAGTATTATTAGTTCAGGGATCTCTGGTTAGTAACTTAATAATCATTCTTTCCTACAATATAGATTCAGATGACCCCACGGGATGGTATTAAAAGCTAGAAATTTGCGGCAACAATCAAAATACAAACTTTGAGCTAAACACATAATTCAATTCAAGACGAATACAATGAAGTTCCTGAATCTCAAAATATTGGTCATCTTCTCGTTGTTTTTCTATGCGTTGGCCCAGCTCACCCTAGTACATTATTCTTATTTTATCTTTTACTTCAAGTTCATATCATTAGGCTTCAATCTTGTCAAAAGAGTAATAATTATATTGAACAAGCAAAAAGTAAAAGGTAAGAAGAGGTTGCTGCATTTAGGTTATAGCTTACTGCCCAATCAAGCTTACCATTGAGATGCAGGCAACTGGTATCACTTCTCCAGCATCCACAACATCAACCGTCACATCTAAGTAAACTGTAACGTCAACATTCTGCTTTTCAATCTTTATGATTGGTGGAGAAGATACTGAAATATTTAGCTTCATGTCATCATTTGGAAATTGTTTGTACAACTGAGGAACAACATATCTCCATCCAGCAGTGTTTAAGAGGGACTGATCAGTTATTTGATCAACAATCCACTGCATTGAATGTCCCTAAACATAAAAATAGAACTTTTCAACCTGGAGATCAAACTGTACTTTAACTACAGATAATTTTAAAATGTAACACAAGAAAAGTTGAGGTCATAAATCTTCGGACTCCAATCTGCAGCCATGGTGATAAAATAAATCCTTGAATAGGGAATGCACCAGGTAAGTAGAACCTTCCAATATAGGAGTTCTAGATCATATAAATACTTTAAAGGCTTCTTGTTATCTCCTTTTTTTATATAATAAAAAAATATAATTGTTTGAGAAAACAGGGGTGCAACCAGTCCCCATTAGCTGCATACAGAAATCAGTTATATATAGTTATAGATAAGAAATCAAAGATTTAACAAAAGATCTGGGGGAAGATCTCCTCAGACCAAAAAAAAAACTAGGATATCTAAGGAGGAATTCATCCTTGCTACAGGAAACTCTACATTCTCAAGAGATCTTTCATTTTCTTTCAAACCAAATTCCAAAAAAGAAGAAAACGATAAAGAGAGACATAATGGTGGAGCCTCCGTCAGTTCTTTGTTCCTTTCTCTCCTCTTATACCAGGACCAGCAATACACAACCATGTTTTTATCTATGTATGAAGATCAGTATACTAGTTATTCATAAGATAACACTCTATATTCTTTGAGGTGCTGAGTATTTCATTAAAGAATAAGAACTTACATCAAAGTAAACTAAAACTGCTGAGTTATGAACTTTTTCATGAAATGAAATCCCAATCATCTTATCCAGACCCTTGCAGGAATCTGAAACTTGTAAGCTTTTGTGGTAAAGGTTGGAAACTACAATTTCATCTTTTTTTGTGAAGAGCCCATCAATCTTGAGTTCAACAGAAGAATTACTGAGCACTGGGTCATTCACAAATGTAACATTTATTGCTGCTATGTTGTCTATCGGGATTTCTTTTGGAATAGATTTCAATAAAGAATCAACATTTATAATCCCATCTTTGATTTTGCTGGAGACAGCATCTTCAACTGCAGAAGCAATATTCTCCTCAAAAAAAGCATCTGCGACCCTGGGAGGTATAAAGAGGATTAACTGCGAAATTAGCGGTAATTCAATATACACATGATATTAGATTGTATGAATTAGAAGAATATCATGTGTACAGGACCTATACATCATACAACGAGTATCATGTGTATAGGACCTATACACATTATATACTATAGGTCATGGAAAGTATAATGCAAGCACACACAGAAGAACATGAAAATTACTATTCCTAAAGTTACTTGTGTTGCAACGTCAAAGAAGGGTATATATAGATGCACAAGCTAACTGACATTTATAGTTTAGTTTATCACAGGCAGATGATAAATGTGCATTTATCATAGTGGCACTAAAGTAGCTGGACTGCTTCAAAATTACAAATGGCCTTTTTCAGTAGCTTCTATGTTATGAGTCACAAGTTCCAACAATTATCAAGTAAAAAAACATCCGTACTGTTCACCTTGGCATTAACTAAAATTTTAGGTAATTCACTGTAATCAGAAATAGTTAGACTATGAATCTTGAGTCTTGGCAGTCAATGCAAACAAAGTGTCAGAAATAGTTCCTTAACCAAATAAATACAAGAGGGATACCCTTGATATAGCCAAGATGCACCACCATCCAGCTTTATGGATATATCTTTCACGTAACATCCGCATTCCAGAAGAGACAACTTAAGATTTCCTTGCTGGTTCTCCAAACCTAGAGTAAGCCCAACTTCCATACCTTCAACCTTAGCAGAAGTAGAATTCATCAATTTCCTTTGATTCTTTTGAACAAGCGCATAAAAGACAAAACAGAATCATATAATTCATGCAATACTGTTATTTGTAAATCTAGCTTGTTTGTGACTTACCCAGAAAATACACTGGTGTATGATAAAGCAATAATCAAGGGTAAAGGATGGAGTATTTTTAGAAATGTCATAGTACTTGAGGAGTATTGTTCCAATTTTATGTCCATATATCTACGAGGAGAGGAGAGGGGAATTCCTTCTCCAGTTCTCCACTTCTTTAATGGAAAATTCAAGATAGAATAACAGTTTGTGGTTTAAAATAGCGAGAATAATGGCAGAGCTGTTGATGTATACCTGAACAAAGCCATTTCCTTTATCTGAAATCGCAATCGGAAGTAGCCAAGTGTAATATCCCGAAAAAATAATAAAATAATATTAAATTTATATTCTTAAAATATATTGTTTTGAAACTTTGTATCGTTTATTTGGGTCAAACTAGTTATTTAAATTATGCAATTTAATAAATATTAATAAGGGATAGATAATATTATGTGGTTAAAATTTGGACCTTAATATTAATTTAACCCAAATAGAAGTTTATTAGGGCAAACCTAATTAATAAATAGCTAAACCTAATATTACTTCATTATACAAACCCGAATAAAAAAAGGTGGCTTACTTTGGAGATAAAGGAGCAACTACTGAAAGGGGTCAAAGAAAGACTAGAGATTTTGATCACTAGTAGAAAAATTTCATCAATAATAAGTAAGTATATATACATTATATAAAGTGGGGATAAATCACGTGGTTCCATATTAAATTATTAAATTTAGTATATTGTTTTTTTTTCATCATGAACAAGTACTTTTGTAATTCAAGAATAAGAGCGATCTTTAAATATGGGAGAGTTTATTTATTAATGTAATACTTATACGGATGTACTTATTATTATTATCACTTTATTCAATCAGTTGAGCGGATTTTAGGAGTGATACAGTGATTGATTTTGGAGATCCTAAAATAATAAATTGATGATTTTTTTAAATAAAAATATATATATAGCGTATAGTAATTAAAGTTTACGAAAACTTGCATAATTTACAAGAGATGTTATACAAATAAATATGTAAGATTATATGGAATGAATTAAATCTTAATATTATAAGTAATTATATTTTATAGTCGTACCAAATAGTGTAGTGTTCATATTTTTATAAATGTACTTACATTTAGTATTATTAACTTGTGTAATTAGTTCTACGGAAGGAACTTAAAGAGTTATATTTAGAATATAAATTTTGGAGTATTAATAATTGATATAAGAGCGATGATTAAAGGCATATTAAATAGATTATGAATTATTTGGAATTATTGAATTGGATTATATTTAATTTGAGGTGAATATGTTTAGGTGATGAATAATATTTACAGTATTTGATATCGTTGGCATTTGAGGGTAAGATTTTGTGGAGTGTCTTTATAAATGGTTTGGAAGTATCGGTCTGGGATTCAAATCTTTCAAATGATACCTTTGTTAAATTTGATTTGTTTGTTTGTTTTCTTATTTTGAATTCATTATGATTTCACATAATTGTTTCTTGTGAAATAAATATATTAGTTTCATTTTAGAGTTGATCGTTATGACTTCGTATTTGTACTCTTTGAATTAGGTTATCATGTTTAGTATTTATTTATTTTGATAATTGTAGGCGGTACATATTCTTTACCTTCCTTTTGAAACCACCGTGACTATAATTTGATTGATTCAACATATACATATAGAACCCTTTTTGTTGGTATTATATCGCGTGTGTTATGACATGATATTTTTGTTAGAATATCTGGAAGTAGATATACGAAGTTATAACCACGCAGGGGGTACCACGAAGCACGTCGTCTTGGCACGAGAGGGCGTGACACTTTCCGTAGCGGTGTGTTTAGTCCACTGGCGTCTCCATTTTGGATTCCGGAGGAAATGGGCCATTCTGTATTTTGTTGTGGGGCGTATGGGTTAACCACAGTTTTACATTACTGTGATTTGTGATGTTGTGCCCGAAACACACTGTCCGATTTGCATACATTTAGTTTGCGAGGTCCAATGTGTGATTTGCTGCGTATGGCATTATTTTGATTGCTCGTGTGGCATTATTTTGACTTACTTATGTGTGATGTGTATTCGAGCTCATTCGGTTATAAAATAACTCCGATCCATTTGTTTTGACCTATTATTTTATTAGATTAGTTTTGTTGATTTACTGCTCGATTCAAGTCATTGAGTTTAGTTACTTTAGTTCGTTATTTCTTTATTTTTTATTGGTTTCGTCAATTACGTTGATTCGGATATATTCATTCGTTGATTTAGATATATTCCATTCAAATATTTGGATATTATATTTTTACGTTCGATTTTGCACTTGAGGCTTTTATTCGATATTTTGTCTTCGATTATTTTCGTATATCACTTGTATATCGCATGATCCGTGATAAGCAATTGGCTCATGTTGTGTTTTTCTTCCAGAGGTTGGAGGGGTGATTCGAGGGCTAGTGTGATGAGATTTTGCCTTTGACCATTTAAGTTGATTAAATTTTAAGTTTTGATTATTTTGACTCAGTTGGAGAATTGTATTTATTACTTTATTAATGAATCGTCATTATTAATATTTGAGGTTATTAGTCTTTCTGTTTATTTATTTTGAGATTTATTGTCTTTCTTGACGTATTACTCTCTTTCCTTTTCGGGAAGGAGGTGTTACACCAAGTACTGTAGGAATATCGCCAGGCCAAACTCAAATTAGCGGAGGCACCGACGCAACTATTGTAATACCCGTCTCTCCAGATTTGATAATAGAAGAAGGCACATCAATCCTATTAATAGTGATATCTGAGAGAATAATTTGAACATTACCACCTATAACTGCGATTTTGACAGCCTTTTCAATTTGGGGCAACGGGAAACGAGTGAGGAAGAAACTGCCTTTTCTATTAACGAAATCAAGACCCTTTTCAGATATGTCTATTGAGATGAATCCTTCCTCAGTGGATCGAACAGAAGAAACCAAGAAGAAAGATAAGAGCATGCAAACAATCGTGTTAGCCATCAAGTGGTCTTTTATTAGAAGTTAGAGAATAGACCACCCGGCACCCGCCCAGATGATGAGATAGATGAAAAAGTATAGTTAAGTTACGGATTGATAAAACACCATTGAAACTCTGCTAAAGCAAAAAAGGGGAGAAGATTTCTGATAAGAAGAAAGAAACAACTTGTTATTGAAGCGTGATTCAGCGGCGGAATGCAGAGTGGTGCTGATACACGCCTTTGGAATCGCGTGAATGAAGTATCTAAAGCAAAGGATTCCCTTGCGTTAAAAAAGATGCTTCTCTTTCTTTTTCTTTTATTAATTCTGAAAGGGATAAATATTTGCGGGCAGGTGATTAATTTAGGAATCTGGCTGCACCTCCAATGATTTGTTTGACCGCAATGAGTATGACTCAACCAAATGAAATGAATTAATTAAAATACTTCATCTAATTTTATTTTATTTGCCCTAATTTAAAAATAAATATTTTTTTATTTTTAAATTATTCTATTAATATCTTCTTTTTTTAATTAATTTTTGAATAATTAAATAAAGAGAGAGAAAGAGTATAATTGTACTTCTAATGTCAAAGTTAATAGTGTTGCTCTTTCTAATGTATATCATATAGTTATATAATTTTTTAAGTTAAATAAAGATAATATTAAAATATATATAAAATATATATTAAAATAGAAAGAAGATAAATAAATTTATACATGGTTAACCGTACTAATGGGGCACGTGTAGTCCCTATCTTTTGTTCAAATCATTATATATATATATATATATATATATATATAATAAATAAAATGTGTAGTAATTCATTAGTTTTACCATATATATTTATATATATATATATATATATAATCATAACTAAATGAGAACAAAATAAGATTTACACAAGCGGAATTTCATACCTTCTGTTTTTATATTACCTATATGTATTATAAAGTCTCTATGGAGCTCTTGTGATTTTGGGTCCCTAATTATTATTTTATCTTTTTTTACTTCTACAATTTTAGTTATATTATTATTTTATTTTATTTAATATAATTGTTTTATATCTTTTCTATTTAATATTTTAAATTTTACATTTTATGTCGCTTAATTTAGGCACACGCTAGGTTATAAACGCTGAAGTTAACCATATGAATTACTCTATAAGTTATGGAGTTGCATGTGAATTTGACAAATTAGGAAACATTTATAATAAAAAAAAAAAAAAAGTATAAAAAAAAGAAGAAGAAGGAACTCCACGAGAATCAATTTATTAGAAAGGAACAATACTAACTTTCCGTAATGCTTTATTAAGAGAGAGACTGTGAAAAATTTGATATTCAAATTGAAGAATAATTGTCCACCATAATAATACGTATAACACAATTTCAACAAAATAAAAATATTGTAACACCAATACTCTCCTTTTAAAGGAATAAAATAAATAAAAATAATTTATATGTCAAAAATTTATGTGCGAAATTAAATTGCAAAATAAAATTTTAAGATAATATTTGTTTAGAAAGATAAATTTTAAAATTTTGACTTGTATGGTAAGTCTAACAATGACAAAAGAGTATACACATTTAAACATCTAATTTTATGCCTCAAAGTCCAAAGACACACCCTAAGTAAAATAATTATAAATTTAATTTATTTTAGTGATCTACTGTTCTAAAATTAATTTTTTTAAAAAAAATTTACTTGAGATAGGGGTTCTTTAATAATGGCCTAATAATTTGGAACCAAAATTAGAATATAAATTGATTAAAGAAAGTGTTGTTATGGTGGGAAGCAATTATAAGAACTTGAGGGCAAGTCTGAGCTTAAATTTTGATTGATAAACACATTGGAAAAATTGTACGAAAGTCAACTCAATCCGAGCAACCAAACATTTATAACCGTCACCGTCGCCAGCAGTCCAATATTATTTATATATATAATCTTGTTGTAATTAAGTAATGTTTTTAAATTTTAGGCATGCCGATCGAAATAAGGGAATCGGAAGCGGGGAAAGAATGTGTCGGACGATGAGAAGCAATAACTGATTATTTTCAAAGAGGACGACCAAGAGTCCGTACACTTTACCGAAGCTCGGCAACGGCCGGTAACCAATCGCCTCAATCTGCGACATACTATGTGACCGGCAACATCATCCTTAAGGCTGTCTACATGGCCGACGAAGCCTTGAAGGCGTTTTGTGGAGAGAGATATTAATCAAATCTAATTCACCACGTACGTACTAATTTATCATAAAATTAACCATGATAATCGGATACATAATAAAACGTACCTTGATAGGATAAGAATGGTAAGTTTATATTATCTCATGTGATGTGACAAATTATTATTAAAATATTATGTTAATATAGATAAATAAATAGATAGATAGATATAACAATTTATTTCCGTCGAAGCACCTCATGTCAGGTCTAGACGAGAGACAACAATATCACGTGTATTAGTAACGTTCTCAATAAATCTTCTCAACGTTTGTTTATACGTCAAAATTTGCTACTCCTACTCCCACATTTAGGAAGTGAAGCTCTCCTATATAAACTGTCCCTATTGAAGATTAATTGGCACATAGCATAGTGCTATGTAAAACACACCACAAATACAACTGACAATTACAAAACATTTATTCAAAAATAAATAAATTGGAGGTCAAAGGAAAAATTGCTCTCCTACAAATAAATATACACTGATGATTAAGAACACAATAATGCCATCCCACACTCTGGAGTGTCTAAGTCCCCGTCAATCCTTTGGTATCACACAATATCATCTTCACACCATAGTCATTATGCCACATATCGAATGCTAAAGGTCAAGCTTCATGAATCCAAACTCACAGAAAATAATCTGGTGCTGGCTTTTGGCAGGAGCCCTCTTGATTCCTGCATTTCACAATTATAATGAACAGTGTGAAATAGAAGCTAATATAGAAAGTGCAGAGTGTAGCTTTAAATTGATGCCTAACTCAACTATATGTGGGGATAAAGAAATCACTTCATTAATGGTTGGCTGAAAAAACTGCAAATGTGATGATACCAGAAATTTTAACTGGAGTGTAATGCAGTACAAGTTCAAATCCCATACCATCAACAGGTAATACCACAAAATTTATGAATTCAACCACCTAATCTTTCTGAGAGTATGTATTATGGTCCTATCGTTAAGTCCATTAAACACAATATCATTAACCAAATTTTCTCTGCGTCCACTAAATGAAGGAACATCTGCCTGACATGACAAGTAATACACTCATAGCATTATATTTCGTGCCACATTTGCATTTGTTCAAGTTGATCCAAAGACAAGTTTATGTCATGAATTACAACCAAATGTTTATGCACAAACCTGTGGAGCTGCTTCAAATACGGGAATTGCTTATTGAGATTCTCATCCAACTCAAGAATAAGCGGCTACATTACCACACCTGCAACACATTAAAGAATGATTAAAGAATTTGATTCTCATATAAGCGAAAAAGGAAAATTGTAGAAGTGACAAAGTTACCTGTAACAGTAATTAGGGCCGACCAGACCGTAACTATCTGATTTATTGAACATCCATTTATAACCTTCCATTACCAATTGATGGGCACGACATATATAATCTATGTTATTTGAGTGGTTAAAGAAGTAACAACACTGCCACCAAAGAGGTAACCAGCACCACGGGACTCAAACCCCAGCCATCAACAATATCTTCCGGATCTGACCATAGTAGGTCACACATACACGCCCGTCATGGGGTACTTCTTGCTTCCTATCAATTGTTCGAATCTGCCATGTGGATCATGTTAATATCCTATAATGTTTAAGAGCACCAAACAAACATCACAAGGTTGAATTCTCAAACCTGATCTAATGTTGTAATAGGAGATAGAATACCATGCACAGAAAATATCTTGTTCTCAATGAGAGCTGACAGACTGTAGATTTTAGAGGAACAGTATTAGAATTTTATAAGGTTAAGTGAAGACTTAACAAAGTGAACCTGGACTAAGTACATCACAGGCATAGAGTAATGAGACATGAACTCTTTCAGATCTATTTTATGGAGTTATAATTTAACTAAAAAGGCGTCAAACAATAGACCAACTTCAATCATCTTCTTCAATTTTCTCCAAAGCAAGTCTATACTAGTCTTAACTAACTAGAGTCGGCACCTGTTGACTCCATGATATATCGGGGATAAAAGCATATATAATGGCTATACAAAGCGAAAGGCATACAAAGGCATTGGTGTCTGCAAAATGCAATACAGCTGGCCTATCATTTTATAAACCTATTATAAGAATATTAGATAACTATGAGCAAAATTAAGTATGCAGCAAAGAACCAAGAAAAGGCATTTCTTTCTTGTTATGACATGGATGTATATATATATATATATGGAGAATATGGAGGTACCACGGTGCGTGTAACTTTTAAAGTTAACGATCTACGATCGTGAGAGTAGTCCCCGAGATAGTAGAGTGAATTCACTCTCACGATGGTAGAGTAGTCCTGATCGTAGAGTGAATTCTAAATCGTGGAGTGACTATCTCTACGATTGTAAGTGAAATCACTCTCACGATTGTAGGCAGATGTAACTTTAAAAGTTACAGCGTTTGTATATTCCATTTTACCTATATATATCAGCGGTGAGTCAAAAAAATGTTCATACTAACTCAAGTATGATCTGATCAATAATTGACCAATTAATAATTTCTTCTATTCAGTTTTTCTTTTTTTGATGAAGCATTACACAAGTGTCTTAAGATTCTTAACATCCAAAAGATAAAGAATAATTAGGTATTTAGGCTAGTACATTTGAATTGTACTTTTATTTGGAAAAGAATCATAATAATATCCTACAATCACTAGCTTATGTATACCACTATCCATTATAGTACTTCATCAGACAGGTACCATGTGGCAGACCTCAAGTAATCGAATATGTAGGTGCAATATCTCCAAACATTGACAGAGCCATACTTCCATGAGCACTCATCATAGAATCCATATACCTGGAAGAAAGAAAAAGCCAATAAGTTCTAAAACAACAAAGAAACTTATATAAGATATTCAAAAACATAGACTGAACCTGAGTGATTTGTCGGCTCTCATGATTTCCCTAATTAGTGTTATCCGGTCTGATATCTGACCTGATTGTACACAATCCTTTAGATGGAACAGCCATAACAGAAAGGATGCATTTTAAACAAAATTACACTAAATTAAGGAACTTTTGCACATTCCTACTAATCATTGCAATCTTACACTTCAAGTTGAAAAATTGGGTAAACTGGAATTTGTAAGACAAAGAAACTAATGCAGCAGTCTCTTTAATGACCCCCACAAGGACTTTTGCAACATTTATATAATGATCTCATGTCTTGCATGTACTTGCTTATTGTTGTGACCTGCAACCCGCCAATGTGTATGGTATCTAATAGCTTGATATATCGAAAATTGCATCATCAGAGGTTTAGTGCATCTGATAAAATATAAATTTAATTCATAGGGACTGTGACACAATAATCTAAATTAAATTTGGTGAATTCATTTCCATTATTTCATAAGATTATTTTTTAGATCAAATATTTTGTAAGACCTAACTAGATCTTGTCTGCCACAAAGCATTTGAAACTAACAAATCCTTGGATAAATATTCATCCAGTAACATGCAGTATTACAGGGTCAGGGTGGTAGTATCTGTGGGAAAGCATATATGGTGTGTAGGGGACTTCAGGGAGGTAGCCTTTTCTTGTGGACTGCTTCCCTGACTGCTATTTTGACACTGGAGCCTTTACGGAGGAGGGATAATCGATGTTATGTGTAAGAGAGACTGGGAATCGACAGACCATCTATGCTACATCAAAATCAGTTAATTATTATCCACTATCATGGATGTGTGCCTCAGTGATGCCTAAATCGATTCAAGATTTGTTTGAAGTTTGGAGGAGTAAGGTTCCTAAAATTTGTTAAAAAGCAGCTTAGGATATGGTGCCTCATTGCATTTGGAGGAGAAATAATAGCTATTTTGAGGAAAGAAACGTTCCATAATTCATATTAGATCTTTACTTTTGAGCTTCCTGTTTTATTGTCATAGCTTAATCCTATTTGGGTTCAATCAGTCTTTTGCTGTTTCTGTGGCTTAATTCAGCCTTATAGTTTGAGATGTTTTTTTTGGTGTCCGAGCTTTGTTCCCTCATCCCTGTGTAGGTTGCTTGTTCTTTTCTGTTCTTCTCTTTTTATACTTGTATGTACTGGGATGGTACCCTTTTGATGCCTTTTAAAAAAATTATAAAAGAAGAATATTTTATTAATTAGAAGAGCAAATTACAACTCATGACGAGGACAAGAAGTCCTCCCAAAGAAATTAAAAGAAAAAGAGAAAAACTTAATAAAACAAAGCACCACCCGCCAAACTCTTTGAACATCGATAAGAAATTCTCTAAAAGTTCTAATTACATGAGTCCAAAGAGAAGTAAGAAAGATATTTTATCCCAAAGCAACTCAATATTTGTAGTCTAATCACAAAAGAATTCTAACATTCTCTCCCAATCAAATCCCAAATAATAATAAAACAAGCACATCTCCCACCACCGTAAGACCCAAACCCACAATTTACATGGTAAAAGATTCCACTGAATAGGGACATGTCCAACTTTCACCTATCACCTTTGAATAAACAACACCACAACTGAAGAAATAAACGAGATGAGACTTCTACTATCCTTCAACATTACACACACGCTCCTGGGATAAAGATTTGTAAGGCCTCACGCTTTTAACATATATGTTAATTGTTAAAGTTGACGAGTTGGCCTTAATTTCTAAGAGAGCCTTTGCTTTCTAAATATAAGAGGCTAGAGGAAAGCGGTGAACCGGACGATGCTTCAAATAAGTGAAAAAGAACAGCACAAGAAGATTCTCGAAAGAATCAAAATACCAAACACGCCTCATCCAAGGACCAAGAAAAGGAAGTTGAATAAAAGGTTGAATAAATAAAGAGAATTCATCCATCTCACATCATTTAAATTTACTGAATAAATGAAAATTCAAAAAGAAATTTAATCTCCTCCTACTTAATAAATTCTTTAGAAATGGGAGGTATTATGTCGTATTTATAAGTAAAAAAAGACGAGAAAAAGCTAATGAAAGAGGAACATCTCCCATCCAAATATCCTCCCAAAACGAAATAATTGTGCCATTACATAACTTAAGAGACAAATAAGAAAATGAAAGGAAGTGTAACCAGAGAAAAATTTCTAGGACTAGAATAAAATAATACAAGGACAAAGATTTGCATCCCACCCATTCTCACAAAATTTCATACTTGCTTCGGAATCACTTGACAAAGAGAGTAATATTTGATTCCAAAGGAAAGTGCAAAAGAGGTAATACTCCACCTTGTGGTTGTCCAAGCTTAAGACACTTACCCAATCGGAACTTTTAAAAAAATAGAATTGGCACACTAAATTTTTTTAAAAAAATTATTAATTGGACCATTCCGCTCAATTTATTGGATGACGTTAAATTGGACCGTGATATTTACATGTGGGCAACGAGAAAAGTGAAAACAAAATATTAACTCGATGTGGCTAATGATTTGGGCAACCACGTAAGAATCAAAAAGAAAGAATAATAAAGTTCTGATTTTCTTTCATTTTCTTATTATTTCTGCTCTTCCTAAGTTCTTCATTTTGTTACAATCAAGAAGGGTGAACAAATCCAGATTCCGGCAGGGCTTAAAACAGCTCTGAGACTGCCAAATTGAACATGAAACCAAAGCAGGGACAAACCAAGTGAACAGTCCACAAGAATATTAATTTCAAATAAGTGTAATATACCTCAATCTCATAATTCACATCACCAAATCACCATAAATTTGAAGTTGCAGAATATATATGGACCTAACATCTCTGTTAAAGTTTACCATCAATTGATAATAATTTAAGAGTTAATCCATAGACCCCCGCATCCAAGCTATCTAAGTAGAAAAAAATTGAAATCAAAGTTAAGGGGTTTCAATAAATTTACCTGAGAATGAGAAGAATGGAAAATTAAAGAGTTAAAGGGTTTCTCAGTTGATTGTGGATTTCTAGGCCTCTTGTTGGATGTCCTAATTGATCAGATCCCGAGCCTTGAGCTGTTGATTCAAATAAGAGAATATGTAATTGATTTTTTACACCATACTAATCTCAATCACTATTTATTCGGATATGAGATCAATGCGTATTTGGGCCATAGTTGGTTGCCAGTTCTTGTTGTTAATACTTAAGCTAAGTCAGATGACATTTACCTTACGATTTTTTCTTCTCCAGTCCGCAATAGAACAAAGAAGATTTGTACTTAAGTCTAAACTTTTGTTTGTTTCAATAAAAAATTTCAACAAAAAAAAAAATAATTGTTTGGTGCAAAATAAAAGGGTCCAACTGGTTGAGGTCCTTGCTGAGGAAAGAATTAAGCCTCACAAGAACTTAAATATTCACTTGTAAGAAATACTACACTACCATCAAGGGCGCTGACAATAAATCTAATCATCGGTTATTTGACAGATGTGATGAGACGGTAGAAGTTTAAAGTGAAGAGAATCAACGTAATAATTGAAAGTTTTTTTAATATGAGAAATACTTTAATTTAGTCTTTTATTCATAATATTAATTTATCACATGGTTGCTGAATTTAAAATCTTTTCGGAAATGCCACATAGGTAAGTAAAATAAATAAAACACTGAATTAATTTAACAGAATGGTCTGATTCAAAATTTTTAATTAATTCAGTTGGTTGATCCACATGTTTCTAAACCTGAATGATCAAATGCTGAAAATGTGACAACCACGCTGGTGTATTTGCCCTTTTGCTCAAAGGAACAATCAACCATATGGTCCTCCCTATCCCCACCCGCAAAAATTTGTACATAACACGGTCAAGAGAATAAAGAGAATACTTGCTAAACAAAGCTTGAATAGGAGTAATCCTCCTACCCAAAAGAAAAGTAAAACATCTTTCCTAATAATCAAGCTCTCATTGTGGATCCAAAAGACTCAGATTTCAAATTTCACCCAAAGGACCCCTAAATAAGTTATAGGTGATGACTCAGCTTCACACCCAACTTGTAAAACATAAGAAAAAGAAATATCCTCCTCCATATTAAATAACAGGGAGACTACACTTTGAAAGATCAATTTTCATATCCGATATAGTCAGCAAATTTGAAGGAGCAACAAGATATTCTTCAAACCTCATGTACACCTTCAAAGAAGAAAAAAAAGAATAGTATTACCGCAAAATGTAAATGAGAAACACAAACTCATATCTTGACCAACTACTTAAACCATTAACATGATCTTCCATCTCTGCTTTTTCAATCATTCAGTCACAAAAACATCCACCATACAAGAGCAATAGAGAGAAAACGGTAAACGGATCCCCTTGTTCAAAAACCTTTTGAGATGTCTCTTGAACCAAGATTTAGGCTCTAATTAACAATCATAGAAAAAGATGGAAAGAAGAAAAAGAATTCTGGACTGCACATTTCTATATTTGCCCACAAAAACCTTTCCTAACTAAGATCTAATCTAGAAAAGTTCCAACTAGCCCTACCATAGCTTTCTCAAAAATTAAGACTCTCAAAAAGGTTCAAATCAAATTCGTTACTACTAAGATGTTAAACGAATAACAATAAAGGTAAAAAATATTTGGTATTATAGTTTTATGCTTTAATAAGTGGACTTTAAATTAGAGATTGTTTTTAAACAAAATATAGACATAGAATTAGAAGTCATGATAATCAGAAATAGGGGATAAATTTATATAGAAGAAAACAATTCGATTAAATGTAAAAGTTAAAATCCGAAATCGGATGCTATATTTTTAAGGTCTATTATGTGGGTTATATCTTGTTATAAGTTTTGGATATGTTATACTTGCTTAGGAATATTTTCACTAATTTTGAACCATTAAACTTTATAGTAAGATTTGTTATGAATTTTAAGCAGAGATGATATGAAATTTTTGTAGCAAAATATTCAGCGAGTTCTACTATTTAAAATATAAATAACTTAATGATTTTAAATACAATTAGAGTGTTCTTGAGGTTAAATTGGAGTACTTGAAGTCTAGTTTTGTTAAAATTTATAAGTTTGATCA